>CM056449.1:28483522-29083522 GCA_029783895.1 Triplophysa bombifrons
AAAGAGGCACGCTCTTAACGCAGCTAATCTATATTTAGAAACGGATACTTGCAATCTCGTTGTTGGACCAATATCCGTATGCGCGTGGATGGAAATCTTGAATGGTTTCAGAATGCAGTCCTGTTGAAACGCTGAGTTTGGGTTCTGAGTCCAAAGTTCCATGGCCTAAACGGACTCCCCAGAGGGGAGCCCCAAGCGGGGGTGTCCGTTGGAGTGTCCTTCTCGTCCTCTTTCTTTTCCCTTCCGATTCCAAAAGTCAACCTTCCAACCTGGTTCGGTGATGGTGTTTTAAATGCATACCTGCCCTGCCCCCAGATGGTCTGCGGGCCAATGCCATGAAAGTGATAAGGGGGCCTAAGAAGGTTCCTTTGTTTCTCATGGCACCTCATTTGCATGGCTCTGACAGTATGGTCAGTTTGCATTTAATACCTAAACTTAGTTATGGACATAGTATGATGTGTGCTATGTTTTTATAACATAGCTCATCATATAGAGAATTCAAAGATGTGTAGTTACATATGAAACATGCAAGGCATTGAACTGTGAACGTATGAATACGTCAAATGAACCCTGAATCAAAACTTGCATATCTAACAGTTACAGAGTATATAAAATAGCACGAGCGGCAACACACAACCTAGACATTTAGATAGATTTACAGAAAGGATAGTATAAATCATATAAGTTCCTATTTGTCAGAGAAGTTTCTCTGGTTAGCCTAAGATGTTAAGTTAGAGATGAGACACAGACTTAATCACTTATGCTTTGAAGTCTATGAGTCGTAAACATCCTACAGGGAAACCAAATGGTTATCACACTATCTTTGAGAGTTTAAACCCTAAAACCAGACCCCATGGAGCTAGGTTTGCTAGGGTCTTTGAAGATGTTATCTTGAAACCAAGACAAAAGGGAGTGAGAGGTTGAATGGCTTTCTCACCCTGATCCAGTCACTACAATCCTGAGGAATGATATTCTTTCCTCCCATCAGGGGTTGATGTCCATGAACTGAACCCCTCTTCTTATCACACCTCTCTCCTCCCCTTCATCTCTTCAGGCCTTGATCATTAGCAAAGTGCTTACACATTCCATATTGCGTTTTTAATGTTTTCTCATGTTATGAAGATTTGATGATCATGTTTGGTATTCTTTTAAAGGTCTTGGTACGATGGGTGAAAGGGTTTAGTTCCTTCAAACCTAACAAAGAGTGTTCTAGAGCTTTTTTAACTTTAGGACATTACTTGTAATCCTCTAAGAGGATTGGCTTTGTCTGGGAATCCTGTTCACAGATAAATTGGCTCCCATTTGATGATCTCGTAAGCCACGAGTTAAACTAAATTTCAAAATGACCGTTGAATTCATGATTCTTTGACACATTTGGGTATAAAAGTTGCTTTGGGAAAAGACTCGAGGAAGCTTCTGTAACCAGAACTTTCCATATTGCAGCTGTGCATCTCGATTTGGAAGCATCTGTAAGCAGAACTTCCCACACTGCAACTGTGTGTCTCGATTTTACCAGGTATGATAAACTTTGTGGTTTTACTTTGTTGTTATACTATGTTGATAATCATTGCTTAGTAAATTAGGAATTTCTTTTTTTGTGCATTCTATGATTTTAATTGATGTTGTGCCTACCTAAAATAATAAATTGTAATTGTTGATATTATCTGAATTCTTCAAAGTCTGTTATTACCAGTCGATTGAAAGTTGCCTGTTCTGTTACCGCAAATTCGATGTGTCAGGATAGGATGGATTAGTTTATACTAGACTTTATATCATAAAAGGGTCATTACTAAAGCTCACATGTTACAGATTTCCACCTATCATCTGGCGTAGCACGTTGCATGATCGTGACTAAAATAACTATTGTTTTGTTTCTGAGCAAGCATATCACGGCCAAACTTATTGATATAAGCTTTCCTGTAGCTCAGTGGTGAGAGCGTTGCGTTAACAATGCAAGGTTGTTGGTTCGATCCCAGGGGATTGCAAGTACCTATGTAAAATGTATAGGATAAAGCAATGTAAGTCACTTTGGATAAAACACAATGCCCAATTGGCACAAATGGGCCTAAAGTGTGCCAAGAAAACATCCCCCACACCATTACACCACCACCATAATTGCGTTAATGAGAAATTGAACAGGTGTTCCTAATAATCCTTTAGGTGAGTGTATATATTATATTACAGTAAATGATGTTGCTGTAAAATGGGTCACACACTTTCACAAACAATTCATGATTCACAATAACTTTTGTACATAAATTTATTCTAAATAGGCTAGAAGAGAAAAGATAGGAACAGTTAAAAGCACACGTATGCAACAATCACCAGTCTCTTTAGTCATTTTCTCTCTCTCACTCTGTCTCTCTCTCTCTCTCTCTATCTCTTTCTCTAAGACAAAATGACAAAATGCATGTTTCATCTCAGTATACATACATATACATATAATTACGCATAGATGTTGGCCTATATTTAATTTTAAATGTATTCATCATATACAGTGAAAGAATAAGAAAAGCTGCGTTAGACTATCGCTGGAGCTGCGAGGTTTCTCTGAATAACTGTGCTGTTACAGCAAGAACTCTGCTAACCACATGTCTGTATTAAAGAGGTTTTATTGTGTATGAACTGAATTTGAGGACTGCGCACTTGAAATTACTTGCAAGAGCGCGTCTGTAGACACAGTCACATGGGGTTGCCTGGAGTAACTTTGACCTAAATGATGATAGGGGGAGGTTCAAATGTGCGAATAAATACGAAAAATCTACGCAGTTGTTAGTGAATTAGACCCAATGTTTTCATCTTTGTGGCAGATTTGACCAAGTCTGCAACTGTGGCATAACAGATTAACAGCAGATTATAACATTGTACTTTTTGAATATTTTGTGTTCATACTTTCATATTTGGAAAGGTGGTCCTGGTAGGCCATGAGTTGAAAAAGGTTGAGAACCTGAATTGAACGCTCTTGAGAGTAAACGCATCGGGCCCTGTGCTTTGGGTAAGAACGCTGCATACGGTGGAGTACAGGAATAAGCTTGAAACACATGATGTTAATATACAATTGAATAAAAAGCAAGGGTATGTTAAATATAGTAATGTCTTTTGTCGGCGTCTTTGCTTGGTGGAGTGGCGTAGGTAGAGATGCAGTTCTTTACTCTCGTCAGTCATCACACAAGGAGGGCTGCACACGAGGACTGACGCTACCGCTGATGCTTACCGCGCCATCGCAGAGGCACTTCTTAAATATGTGTTAAGATTAGCGCAAACAGAATACAGCTGGAAAACAGCTGCTCTTCAACTCTTCAAGTTTTTTTAATTGGAAAATTATAATGTCAAGCCGTAACGAGCGTCTAACGGCAACTTAATGTGACTTCAGTACCAACGGAACAAAAACGCTAATACCTTAGGAATCAGTCAATGAATAATTAAATAAAAAAGCTCAAATAATGTTAACTAACACTAGGCGACAGTCCAGTTCAACAGTAACAAAGTAAATAATAGAGTCACGCACTACCGCAGACTTGGGATGACAACTCACTTCTCCTAATCCTCCTCAGTCACGGTTTGAGCTCCCAGGGTGGTACGTAAGGCAGTCTTCACAGACCTCACCTCCCTTTACCAAGAACCACCGAAATGAGGCGCGGGGGGTTAAACCTGAATTGGAATTGTTCCTTTGCCAATTGATCACTAAAGGTGGACTGCATTTTGTGTAAATTGTCTCATAGCTCTTAACATCCACATTTAAAGTTTTTTCCCTGATCAGAGAGGAGCAAATAGGGCTTTCCTCTCCAAACAACAAATCGTCTGAGAGACAGCAGAAAGGAAACTCCATCCATGTGGTTTAACAAGTCAAGAAGAAGTACAGCTCAAGTAGTGAGACATTTTGACATAATGGACCATCTCTTTACATTGGCCGGCCAACTTTTACCATCAGTGGTCCAAAGCAGTCTACACCATTGAGTAGAAAGGCGGTTTGTATAACCTCAGACTAGATGGAGGTAGGTCTGACATTCTGGGCACAACTGGTTTACCTCGCCATTTCTTACAGTCGAAACGGTTGTGCTGATGCCTTTTTACTGCTTTTCTCGCCCGCAAAATCCAAAATTTAGGCCGTAGCTCAGCATATACTCTGCCTGCCCCAGCGTGATGAAGTTTTTCATCATAATGCTTGATTAAGAGTTTCTATAGTCATATGCATTCAAGGGAGTAGTAGTGTTAGCTGCCCCTAGTCGGGATCGAGCTGTGGCCTCCAAAAACTCATCATAGCTACTCAATAGACATTCATCAGGTTCAACTTCTTGTTGAGTCTCACTCAATGCCCTGCAAAAGGCAAATTTCTTAGTTTCCTGTTCTTCTGCCTGAACTGGGGCTTCTGGATTTTAGTCCAACAGTCACTAGCCTGCATTAGGAAAGAAAGAAGGTTTCTCCCTCGTGTGTAGTTGAGTCAATGAAAACCCACGTGAAAAATCATCGGCGGGATTGTTTACAGAGTCAATATTGCGCCAAGCTCCCGGGTCAGATAGTTCCTGGATTTAAGTGACCAACAAACACACGGTAACGACAAGAATCAGACTTCAACCAGGTAAGAACCATAGTTGAATCTGACCAGTACACAAATTGGTGGATGTCCATAGTCAGCTCCCTTTTCAGAACATCTCCCAACTGTGCTCCTGTTAATGCTGCACAGAGTTCCAAACGAGCAATGGAGATCTGCTTCCTTAGAGCTACACGTGACCTGCCTGCCAGGTAGGTAAGTTGTTTATAAATAATCTGGTAGATTTTTCACATGGTAAAATCACCTCCCTCCTTCTGGTATGGTTTGTATGTTAAGGTATCAGTTCTACAGTGCCATATCAAACCAAGGGCGTTCTCTTCACTCTTCCCCTTAATCTCATCAGGAAGATGGCGAATGACATTATGTTTATTACTAGCCCATTGTCTCAGTTTGAAACAACCGTCCATCAAGTGAACCTGGAGATATCCACCTGTTATGCTGCATTGGGTTCAGTGGTGACACTCTTGAGGCAAATGTCAACATAAAAGTTTCGTTCAACCGTTTGACTGACATCATCTGTAGCTTCGAGACCACTCTTTGCATGCCAGGTTTTTATTTACAGCAAAAATTTTAAAGTGAATTTGAATCTGAGGTTGAACAGGTGAACAGTCACTGCTCTGATGTAGAGGTCTAGATGATGAAATAATGACCAAGTCATAGTAAATCAATAAGAGATTCATTTTGAGTGACAGTAAAACTAAACAATCATATGGTCTTTCTAAACAGGGGACTTTGTTGTCGCTGACTTCATGATAACTTTGCACTCTCTGTGGACCGCCAGCCTCGGGAAGCCTTATTGAGAGAGTAAAAGCTGATAAACTTTACTCTTGTTGATTTATGTTTTGTAACATTATATGTTTAGCTTTCAGACGAGTCATTTTGTTGCAGTCATCGTATGAGGTGGGTACACAGTACTGATATAAATAATTTAGATACAATAATATGGCTTTAATAATTATTAAGGAAATACTTTTACAAAACAATCACTTTAGCAAAGTTTCTACTATATTTTGATTATCTTAAAGAATAAAGTAATTCATATTTGTTCAATAAATATACTCACAATAAATAAAAAACATATCTAAAATATTTTTCAAAACATTAAAGATCTGATAATAATTTTAAATATATTTACAGTGAGTGGTGCCTTGTAGCAAACCGTGGAACTGGGAACCAGGGAGATGACATTTTAAGCCAATAGTGAAACTAACCAACTCCCAATGTCTCTACGATGTTCTGAAGCAGAGATATAAGTCTTGCTAAACGGTTGCTAGGCTAATGTGTTTGGTTGCTATGGGCGTGGTTTTTACTCTGTGCAGAGGTCCCCAATATTAAGCGTTCAGAAGATTTCATAACTAGACTTAGAAAAATCTTTCACTTTTGGCCCTCAAGGGACATATTTTCACTATCAAAAAAAACGCAGCAAAGACGTCTTTTGGACACATCACCTTTGCTTGGGGGTGGGATATATTTAATAAAGTAATTATTATAAAATGGCTCTTTTTTTATAATAGAAAAGTTATTTATAGACACACAGATAACTCTGATTTAAATCAAACATAAAACCAGAAACACAAACTCACCAATGACAAGAAGACTGAAATATAGAATCTGAGCCATTTCTGAGGAAGAAACACATTGAAAACCTCAAATGTTAAACTTCTGTTTGTTCACAATTTTGTCGTTCAACATAAATTCAAATTTAAAATCAAATAAATCTGTGAGTATGACATAAAAGTTTGCTTAGTTTCTGTCATGTATAAAAGTCAATGAAGTTAAAAGTCAACATTTCTATCACTACTGTATCTCTTCAGAAAATCAGTTTCTTGATAAAGTTTCATTAAAAGATATTTTCAGATCAATTCACAAGAACAGAGTCATTTCAAAAGAATGATTTTAATAAGAATGAGAATGTAAATAGTTCTTACTCTTCATCTCTTGTGTGTTTCTCTCCTGAATCTGCTGCTGTTTCTCTCTCTCTCTGTGTTCATGTGTCACATTATATTACATCTGATCTTCAACACCTCCCATCTTTTGATTATTTCTCTAGAAAGACTTATTTTCATACTTTACATCCTGCTTATTTGTATACTTGATCACTGAAATGAGAAAAACAAGGTGCGCCTTATCTTATTTGCATGTGTGATGTGTGTCAGCCAGCCAACACAAGATAATAAGAGACACATCAGAGGTTGATGTGGTGTGTTACTTAATATATAGGAACCTTAAATAGAAACCAGACTGACAATCAACTGATCCAGAACATCATTAATAATCCTCACATATCTGTCTGGATTGGTCTGTTCAGAGACTCGTGGGAGTGGTCAGATAACACTAACTCCGCCTTCAGATTCTGGCAGTATTGTTTCACTACACAACAATCTTCACAATGTATAAAGGCCGGCGGGATGATGGACACTGAATTATTACGGAAATGGTTTTCTATAAAATAGCCAAAGTCAGGCATAACACGGAACATTTCCGATGACTGATTTAGCGCTTTTGCTAGATGTGGCAGATAATATGAATTATACAGCTCATGTCCCAATATATGCAAATCCCCTATAACTTGGTCCATCAGTTGGAGGTGAAGCAAAGATTCTCTGCTATTGCAAACCTGCCAAATGCAATTGATTGCTCACATATTCACATCAAGGCGCCATCACATGATGTGCAATTCTGTGAAAATGTCAACCTTACCAAGACAAAATAAAGTTTTTTACTATGGTTACAGCACAGATATTAACATATGGATGTTGAAATACCCATGTGAGATCGCTTTTCAGATTTGTAAATCATTTATTTCATTTTTAGTGCATGATTTTTCATTGTCAGGTAAGAGCCATTTTCAGGATGTCACATCCATAACGCTTCATATTCCTCATAAATGGACACATGAAAATGAAAATGAAGTTACTATTTCATGTTCTATAAAGACACATCCCTTCTCCATTCATTGGGTATTATTGCTTCAGGATTGTGCATTTTCTTTCACAGAAATCCTGTTGTATCAAAGTTTGTCATCTCCCAAAAAACGCTTCCCTTTTTTGTCACATCCATAACGCATGTTTATTTCCTTTTTTAAGAAAAGAACCTGTAGACAGGTTCATTAAAAGGAAGGAAGGAGGCGGGAACCGGCAGACATTTAAATAATGTTTTAATATAAATAATAACAGCGAACAAAACATAAAACAAAAACACGCAAGAAAAACATACATACAACCATGAACATGTTCGGGCCCGGTCCTCTCTCCTCGCCGGTCCGGTCACTCGTTCTCTTATATGCTCCCGATCTCCTTCGTGATACGAGACCGGTGTGCGCACAGCTGGCTCTCGAACCACGGTCTCGCCCCGCCTACTCCACTACAGAACCTTTGTTCATAGACTGACTTCTTTATGTTTAGACTCCATCAAAAGAGTTTTATAAACAGATGGGTCAATTTATTCGTAACAAATTCATTCTTTGAGCATTTTCTATATTGAAAAATGTCACATCCATAACGTTGGAACTGCCCTGATGCATTATAATTTCTGACTATTTACATAAAACTTGACATACTTTTAACAAAACACTAGGAAAAATGAGACTATACTTGAAACAATTTGAAAATCTGCTTTCAATTTGCAAATAAAAAGGAAAAATCATAGTAAGGGGCAGCCCAAAAACCTTATTCTTAAGATTAAGTATTTAAAATAATATTAGATGACTTTATCTTGATGTAACATTGATGAAAGATCACATAGTATTAGTGTCAAATTCTCCAGGAGTTGTGTAGCCTCAATGTCTACCCAAACTTGAAGACGGCTTCAATCAACTATTGAGTGTTCAAGGAATAACTCAAAACATCATAATCTTGCTCAATGATACAGATTTATTAAAGTTTATTAACCTACACAGAGAAACAAACACCATAAAAGGCACCGATTTTGTGGAATGACCCCTAAGTATTTTCGGGAGTAGATACGGGTGCAGATTCTTGAAGTTTGAAACGCTCCCGGCAACTCCTGTTTGGTCACATGTCACTATTTGTGACGTAGACTGATCTCTATTGATGTCCATGCGCTTACACAAGCTCACGGAGAGGCATGAATACGTTGTTGTGATTGTTCGATTAAGGTATGAAATATGGCTACTTGCCTGATAAACGGTTCAAACATTTCTCAATTAACTCTTTCGCCGCCATTGACGAGTTATCTCGTCATTAAAAAAAAAGTTCCCCGCCAAAGACGAGTTTTACACACCTTTGGAAAAAGTACAGAACCCCTGTAGCTTAAATGATGTTTAATTATCAAAGTTCGGGAGGAACAGTTTACATCTCTGGTCAACAGTAATCCACAGGTTCCTCACTTTCAGACATGGATTCTAACACAAAATGATTCAACATTCCAGAGTTTATGAGCTGTATTATCCAACTGTTACACCCGTTGAGCAAAACTATGTCCAAAATAAATCTTTTCTACATCTTCTTTTCTATGTTCAACGCTGAAAAGTTTTATGATACAGTGTTTGACATCAACACTCATCACAAAAACTTCAACAAAGGTGACGATCAACAAAATACTCAACAACTTTTAAGGAACAAAATAAGATCCTTCTCTCGAGAAGGGTCTAACCCAAAAATAAAGGAACTACCAGCAACACAAGTGTGTTGGCTGTCTGAACACATGTGACACAAAAGTGTTTTAAACTATTACAAGATATAAACACGGGGAAAGGTAAACCCTGAAAGAGGAACATATAAAAAAGGTTTTGTTTAATGTCCCTTTGTTGTGTTTGTCTACTATAACTATGCCTGTGCTATAACATTAGTTTTGTTCTTCTCTTTGTCTCTCTGTGCTTATGTGTCTTTTGTTGTGTTGTGTTCAAGTTTTTTGTGTAGTGCCAAATAGCCAGTGACAGGTTTAGAGTATGTGTTCCTGCCACCCGCGCTTTATCACTAACGTGGTTTTGAAATCAGATGTGGAACAAAGGTTCTGTGCTCTCGTGAAACAGTCATGACAAGCTAGTTAGTATTCCAACGGATGCATTGTACTGATTTAAATGTATATTTGGAGTTGGCCGTGACAGGTTACATTATTTTAAGGCTGTGTGAGGCTGTACCACATTGGGCCTTATAAATATTATCTGTTAAGAAGTTGAATATATAAAATCAATGTCAAGATTTCTTTTAAACTACTTGACCAGCGGGCATGCTAAAGTTCCTTCTTTTCTTTGCATTAATCACATGTTTTTGGCAAAGGCAATGAGGGAAGTATATGTTTTTTATTTTTATTTTCCTTTCAGGCTGCTAAGCATTCACAGAAACCTAAATTAGGGAAAGCTGTCGTTTTGTTATTTGAAGTAAAATCGTATTTGACTATAAAAGCTTGGTGGACTCTCCTCTAATCTTGGCACGTACTGCCAGCTGCCAAGGACCAGAGGCACAGTGACTTTATTAAACCACACAAAAGGTGTGCTAAAATACATTTATTGAAACAAAGAAAACTAAGATCCATCATTTTGCAGTTATTTCATCAAATGTTTGGAGGTGTTAATGTGTGAATCTTGTATATATGGTACACAATGTGTTTTGCAGTTTGAGATGAAACCAGTGGTACAACTATTATACTTCTATCAGTTAACAGAAAATAATCAGATTGATTGACTGAATTAATTAGACATCAAGAATCAGTGTTTAAAACTCAATAATGGAGACAATCAACAAAAGAAAGCTTCATACTGTAATACATGTCAGCTCTTGACACCGGCCCTGCATGAAACAACCCATGAGTGAGTCCTGCAGATCATTTGATTAAGAAAAATGTCCTGTTCTTTCTTCCCTGGCTTCAAGTGTTTTGCCTGGTTAATTTAAATTGCATATCAGGTTTGATATATTTACATATAAGAACCCTGTTTCCAATACATACCCAGATAGCAATAGAGCAAATAGAAACCATGGAATTTTGACTCTTGACTTTCACTAAGTCAACTTTCTTTAAGTGCTTGAAATAATAATGTTTTATTAGCGTTACATATGACCAGCACCAGAGGCTGTCAGTTCAAGCTCCGGTTCTGGCCTGACGCTTTTCCAGATCAGTTAGACACTCATGAATGTGCAATTCAAGTTCAAGTTCAAGTTCAAGTTGAGCTTTATTGTCATTCCACTACATGTGTGGACATATAGCGGGACGAGATGTCGTGCCTCACAGGACCAACGGTGCTACATAAATACAGATATACAACACGAAGTAAAACAGTATAAACCTATACACAACTAACCTACTGTCAGCATTGACTATACATATGCTATATATAAAAGTGGTTACCTATACATTGAAGCAGCTGGCTGGGGAACAGTGTAAGGTGATTTGTGGTGCATGAGCCAGTAAACATACATACATTTCAGTCATATATTACAATCAGTCTTTTGTGGGATTATGGACACACAATGGTGTGTGAAAGTGTCTAGTGCATGCAGAGGAGAGTGTGTTGCTACAGGTGGCCCGGCAAGCCCGCTCACCTGAATTTCAAAGAAATAAAAGTTAACAGTTTTTTCCTGAGTTGTGGTAAGGTGTATGTGGGGGGGGGGGGGGGTTGTTAGGGGTTTCAGAGAGGGGCGGTGTGATGCGAGTTCAATTCACCTGATGACAACTTCAGCCACAACATACAGTCATCAAAAACCAGAATAATATTGGACTCTTTTTTTATCCACACTAGTTATTCCCTTTTTACTTACCAGCCCGGCTAAATGATCCCACGAAACACACAAAATGACTCCCTGTGAGGTTTTGACTCCCCTGCTTCTGATTGGTTCATTCACTTAGGATGCTGCTTTGTGATTGGTTCCTATCTATAAAGCCCGTCCCACACACCTATCCTTCTAAGGGAAAAACAGGGGAGTCATGATCTTATGGGAGTCTTGATACGACTAAATCAAGTTTAATCTTTCTGAACAGAAACACTTATTTGCAATTGCATTTAACCGGTTTATAACGTTATTTTATTGTTTCCTTTAATATCAACCAATCTGGCCATCCGATCGCAAAAAGAGCAGGTATATGCTCTCCAAAAAGCTTTCAAGACAGAATTTAATCCTGTCTGTCAAACCACTTGAGGAGGTGGTTTAGAACGCATTGCAGACGAATCTGGAGGAGTGTTCATGCATCTTGTCAACGCTTTTCTTCTCCTAGCATGTAAGCTGAGTCTCAGCTCGTGTTCATTGTTTTAAATATATACAAATGACGATCATGCTCACAATGAGAGAAACTTGAACGTGAAACTCATGCGTTGTTATTTTGAGAACCAGTGGCGTTGCCAGGCCATTTTTAGGGGGGCTTTAGCACCCCTTACATTGCTAATCAGCCCCCGTAAAATATTTGTTTTAATGTTTTCATTTTGTGATCGCCTCAGTCCCCTTTAAATTCATAACAAAATGGCGGCACGGCACAGTTCCGCTCCTCCCATAGAGGCTTAACATGTTCATTTCATGTTAATGTTACTCGATTCATTCATGTTCTTGCTACATGTTAATTTCATGTTGCGAAAACATGACTCAAACATGTGGAACCAATTTGATTAGATTAGATTAGATTCAATTTTATTGTCATTACACATGTACAAGTACTATGCAACGAAATGTATCAAGAAGGAAATACAGCATAACATGTGGAAGGTGGGGAGAAAAACAAGCACACAGTACACATAGTCAGGGTAAGTAATCCAGCTCCGGCAAGCAGCCATTACGGCGCTTAACACAGACCCGCTTGCCAAGCTGGCGGGTCAAAGCGACAGAGGCTGTTGCATGATAGAATCATGTTAAACAAAAGAATCATTTTTTTGTAGTCTCTACTTTAAAAAAGAGTCACTTCGCTGTTGTTTTCATTAAAAAACTTAACTTTACATGTGGCATTAACTGCCATACAGTTTCACAGCCATGCACAGAAATGATTAAAGACAGTGACAGACAGCATTCAATGCACTCATTTTATCTTCACATCAGAGTGATTGACAAAGATAGAAACATTGTGTTTTTTGTTTTTAATATTGTATTGGTTTATTTATAATCTTCCTCATTGAGAAATACATGTACTATCCTTAGAGTATGAGGAATTTGTAAGCCACTTTGATTTAGAGAAGTTGCAAAATTGTTGTTTTTTATCAATAAAAATAGACATATAGACAATCACATTACGCTGCATACAGCAGATCTGCCATCAGATCAGTTTGACTTCGGTGAAAAGGACACAGGCCCAAAACAGCCAAAGATAAACCATGGAGTAATTTGGCTTGCATGAAATATAATTCCAGCCAAACTGGTTTCAGACTTTTGCTTGGCTTGAGTATTCAGAGAAGAAATGTTCTTCATACTGCTTTGCTTGTCGTGTCTTTGGTAAAAACTTGAAGCATGATGTTTTTGTGAGCAGTGGATACAAGAACTGGCAAAAGGCACTCAACAAATTTCACAAACATGAGGGGACTCAATCCCACAAGGATTGTATTGTCCAGTTTCATGGCATTACGAGGAAATCCTGTACAGCAGATTGAAGCGTCAAAAAGTGAATAATTAGATAAAGAAGAGAGTATAAGTAACATATTGTGGCTGTGACCTGCATGTTAGGGAAGAAAGGGCTTCCATTCAGGGGTCACAATGAAACAGCAGAAAGACATAATAAGGGCAACTTCATGGAATGAATGGGGCTTTTACTGAAGTTTGATCCTTTCTTTCAAAATTGCAGTCCCCATCAAACAGAACCTACCTCTCCTCTGTCAGTCAGAATGAAATGATAGATTCCTGCTCAAGAGAGGTGACATCAACTACTATCAAAGAAATACTCGAGTCAAACATGTTTGCCATTATGGCAGATAAGGCCAGAGATGGACACACTGAACAAACAGCTATCTGTGTGAGATATGTCACTGAGGGAACAGTTAAAGAGAGATTCATATCCCTGACAGAGATGAGAAGTTTTGAGGTCAATAACAGAAGCTTTAGAGAGGAAATCACAAGAAGAAGGAATTGTTCAACTGAAGTGTGTTTCTCAGACATACGATGGGGCAGACGTCATGAGTGGAGCAGCTGGAGGAGTTCAATCTCTTCTCAGGGAGAGGCATCCTGAGGCTATATATGTCCATTGTTATGCAAATGAGTTGAAACTTGTCTTGTGCCACACCTGCAGAGGGATTACTGAGGCCACAGAGTTCTTTTGCATACTGGAAAATCTTCAACACAGTGAATGCTGTGCTTGACAATGTGTCTGCCATCAACACGGCTACTGCAGTGTGATTGAAAATAAAAATCTGCAAATTCTCATTTGTGTATTTGTCGACTCTTTTCAAGGATTTCCGATGTGTAGTTGTAGGCTTGAATAAACACTTTGACCTTCCCCAAGCATTAGCATACAAAGATTCTGTGTGTGACTCCCTAAAAGAAAAACACAGTGATTTCACTGCTGCAGGTTTGTGTGCCAGAGTAAAGACACTGAGTGAAGTTCATCACATCATATTTGAGGAGAAACTTTCTGGGCAGAGACAGAAGACAAAAAATTGATGATTTTGTTGTTAAATCAACTTGCGGTGCTCATAGGGGAATCAGCACAGATGCCAAACAACTGAAAACAAAGTTAATATATCCATGTCTGTATAGAATGGAAATTGAATTGGAGAAGCGTTTTATTCGCTGTAAATGCAACATTGCTTAAAGGCATTGTTGCTCTGGAAACCGACCAGGATCACCTGTTCACTCTCGTCACGGGCTGATCGGTCACAGCTGCCACCGATTATAAGTCGCAGGCTCACCAGAAGACGGAGAGAAACCTCTCCATGAGACTACTTCTAACACGCTCTTTATTCCGTTCCACAAAACAGCGTGTGACGGTCAGCACCGCCCCGAGCACTGCACGGACACCCCACCTGGACACGACAAAGACGAGCACGGAAGAGGGAACACAGGCACCACAATCACTTCACTACTGTTTGTGAATAAAACACCCTCAAGGGGAATTTAAATTGAGTTCTCTTGTCGTGTCATCCTTCCACCCTGTTACATTATTCAAGCATGTTGTCCGACGTCTGAAAACTTCCTGTCTGCCACCCCACTTCAACATTGATCTAAAGACTTAGGAACTCATGGTAGCAAGGCACTTTTTGTGCATTTATACAGTAAACGGTTGTGTGTATGTGTTTCAATAGTGTCTGATTGCAGAGTGCAAGACAGAGGCGTAACTGGTAATGGGCGGAACTTGTAATGGGCGGAACCTGTAATTGTCCAAATCACACGGGACAACGCGAGATATCAAATGTGAGATGTTGGCAAGATCACCTTCTTATTTTATGCCTTAATAGTATGTACTGGTTTGTGACGGAAAAAGTAGATATTTTTGACACCGTAGCAAATGTGTGCACTGGTACAAACGCGAAACTAAAGTCACAACTGTTTCCTTAAGACACTATAATTATTAACAAAGACAAACACCAGCTTGTTTTTACATTTAATCATTTATTATGTATTATTAACGGTTTAGTTTTATTAATTCAGCGACGCATCATTTGGCCTATTTATTAATTTTGTGCAGCGCAAGTACACTACTACTCGCTCCGTAACGGTAGTGGTTTTTAATTGCTTGTCTTCACCAGATCTATGCTTGATATCCTTTGTGACACACCGTTACGAGACAGGAAGGAAATATTAACCCTGGGTTTATTTACATGTGGAACATAAGATCATCTGTGACGTCTAACACCCGACTTCCACCGGGAACACTCTTCAAGGTTGCGCAGGAGAACAGAACGACATGATCGTAAAATACGTCCTCTACTGTCCACCTCCACCCTACAACACTACATTACGTCACAGTTAATATGTGACACAAATTTAGTTTAATAGACAAATAAATGAAAAATGTTGCGTTTGTTATACACAATTTCTGAAGATGCTAGAGTTCTAAATATTTCTGCATACTTTATCAAATCAGCATTTAAGAAACACACAATGCTTTCATTTATTAATTGTTTATTATTAATATATACATTTCTTTATTCTTTTTCACTCATTCACTCCCCCACCCATTCACTCTTTACTCTTTCAGCCATTCACTCCCCCAGACATTCATTCTTTACTCCTTTTTGACCATGGCATTGACTCTTAAGCCGTATTCGTCAACACAGGTTGACAAAAATGTTTCCATGTCTTTGAGATGTTGAAACACAAACAAAAAGTTATCTCTGTCTTCTGGGAAATGACCCTCCGGACCTTCTTGAGTGCATCTTCTTGTTCGTTGGAACTCATCCGCAAAAAGGCAGGCTCCGTCACCTCCTCACTGAACAGGTCTTCGTGGCTCTGCACCCAATTCCATGCCGTCTGCAGGTCTCTCACAATTTTTGGCTTTACCTAATGAATGTCAGTACAATTTTTATGTCAGCAAATAACAAATGGAACATGTAAATTTGATCCACCACATTAAACTGTAATTAAAAAGCCAATTTACATTGTAGCCTTTACATTTGTGTCTTGCAAAAAGAATATATGTAGTCATTGTTGCATCTTAGATTAAAATACAATATTTAAAAAATGGCAAATTAGCACGTGTACACTAAGTGCCCATACAACTAACTATATAGATATATGCCTGCAAAATGCCTGTTCCCTCCAGACAAGACTCTACTCCGCATGGCTTCTTCAAGTCGCATGGAATTGAAAGGGCAGGTTCCTTTAAATGAAGAGAGTGAGATACGTATTATATAATAGCTTTGTACATGTAAAGCACAAGAACATTTACATTACACCAAGTGTTTGTGCTTGTAAAATTCGGTCATAATTCTTACCATGATGACCTCACATTTTCTTTTCCTATAGGGATGCGAAAAATTGGGTCCAGAATTCCCCTAGCCATCTCTATTCCCTGTCTTGTGAAGTGGCAAAACCTCCGGCCGTGGCTTTAGTAAATATAAATATAAAAAAATGTTACCTTGCTGTCCACGCAGATTATTGATAATATCATCTTTAATTTATCTTGATTTTAAAAGACATTGATACCCTTCAGTCCCAAAATTAAAATTTTATGAATGAAAGCAAACATTCTGATATAAGTACTGTAACTGATGTCTCTATTAAATTGATAATTTTAACATTAATTAAAGCCATCACGTAGGAAATATAAAGAAATTGAAGGAAGTTCTCAAACACTTTACAGTCTTTAATGACAAATTATGAATTGAAATTTAGAATAATTATTGTTAAAGCTACAAAATCACTTTGATTTCTGATTTTCTTTGGTGAACATTAGTGACAGGAGTCACAGGAGCATGTTTAAGAACGCAGCCCCTTTAAGAGCGGTCTCAGGAGACACAGCACTCCCATTTTCACAAATCTTTGTATTCATTTAAGATTTGATTTTACACGTTGAAGTCTGTGCTTAATAAAATGCTTGACAAAACGGCTTTCTGGCATGATCTTGTGAGGTTTTATTAATTAAAGCACGAAAGAGAACTTTCGGAAAGAGAACAAGGATGCACTGTCTGACAGAGATTCACCGACGCAGCCTTTAGCCCGTTACTGTACACACCAGACTGGAGCTCGCGTTGCGTTTTGCCGCGTGTCACAGTTTAAAAGTGATATATCTTCATTGAACATGTCAAAGGAACTGTTTCAAATAGCGCTTACGTGGTTTAAAAGCCTGTACACGAGTAAGAGCGTGATTACAACATGTAAGGCTAGACAAAGGATGTCAAATCTAACGGATGCTGCGTTAAATATTTTTTCACGGGTTCATTTGAAAAAATGAATCGCTTGCGTTAACGTTGACAGCCCTAGTTTTAATATATTGTTGACAAAACGATACCAATATGTGCGTTACCCTACTATTGCATGAAAATTACTTAAAGAATTAAATTTAAACTTCTATCTCGGGAAAATATCCTTACCGCTTTATCTATACGACCCGCCATCTTGCCGACAATGTGACGTTTTTGATATCTCGCGTTGTTCCGTGTGATTTGGACAATTACAGGTTACGCCTATAACAAGTTCTCGCAGTCCGCAATCAGACCCCACTCATGTGTTTGTGTGTGACGGGATAGACTCGTATTTGGCTTGTTCAGTTCTCAAATGTTATACGCATCAGTGCATTACAGTAGAATGCTGCAATACGTTTACCATCCTACCTTGTTAGGGAGGATAAACTTTTCTTATAATATTGATTTTATTACTATTATACCTTTATTGGGGGCTGACCCCCCCTTAAATGAATATGTTAGAATCGCGGTGGTGTTCAACCTATCAATGATAGGTGCAATCCAGAACTGTCACTGTCACTGGGCCTGGTGTCAATGAAAGATATATCTCAGTAACAAGGCCGTTTTCATTTCTTTCACTAGCATAATGTTTGCGTGAATACAATTCTCTCTTATATGACAAAAGCTTGGGTTAAAATTGTGATTTTAATTCATGTCTCCTTTAACATTGAGGGAAAACTGCACTGATAAAGACTTAATGTTGATTTTGGTGTTTTTCTGCTTCAGCATTTTTAACCACTAGTGGGCGACAGCATCTTCTTTTACACATCAAACAGCTTTGCTACAATACCATTTATTTCTTAATTAATTTCACTAAATTTTTACTCATTTATCTCTTTGTGTCAAATAATTTGTAATTTTCAGGTTAAAATTTTGTTTTAGAGAAAATACGATGCAGCAAGGCGAAGTCGAGACAAAAAACGAAATAAAACCCGAATAAAGATCAGTGTGGCTTTTCCCAAATGGAGGGCACTGAAGCAGGAAAAAGTTTGCTAAGCGACGCCGCAGTTGCCAGCTCTCTGCTGGACCGGTAAATTTGTCTAATTTCCACAATATAAGTGAAGTGTTTGTTTGATAGCTTTAGTTAATAGATGAGCTGATCATCAAGAGAAGTCGCGGTTTTCCTTGTAAATATTTAGCACTATGTTATTGTACTAGAAGTCCTTGTTGCATGGTTGTGTGCAAATCAAGTTAGAAATCATGTTAACAATCATAATTTGCACAAATCGGGTGTAAATTATATTATAATACTGCTTAGCTTTCACATCCTCTCTTGTGCGGTCCTCCCGGTTAACGTTAGCTCCTCTGCCTCTCCTCGCCCTGCCTGCATCTCCAACACCCCTACCTCTCCAATCTCTTCCTCTCCCTCTTACTACCTGTGATAAGTCCTCTGATTGACTCTGCGATGATGAGAAAAACGTCTGCTAAGACTTTTGCGGTTAGATTACACGCATTTAGCATTAGCAAGCGGTTTCAATAGGCTGCAAGTTACGAACCAAGTTACCGTGCCAAACAATGCTTTGTATAGTAAGCGAATAAATCACTGACACAATGTTAAACAGTAAATGATGAATTAAGTAAACCTTTATTTATTAATTTTTCTTTGTAAATAAGCCTCGTCACTTGACTTGCAAATGTTACTCTCTGCTTTCTCAGACGACGACATCTCTGTCCTGTGTCCATAACTTCAGTCTGTTGTTCACCTGTGAGACGTAGATTGCAATTATCAACACCACCGATAATGGCCGCTATCATTTACGGAACCATTTTGTCCTTTGACGGCAACCGTAGCTTCTCTAATGGGAGGGAGAGGGGGGGGGGGCGGAGCTTTAGATTGCAATTTCCAACTTCGCCAATAGTGGCCTCTGAAACTTACACACAGAACCTTTAAAGAAAACATTTATTTCTGTATGAAATCTGCATTATAAAATAAGTTCTTAATCGTATCATCAGAGAACCTCAAATATTTCGTACAGATAGCATTACATCCTTTTACACGTCATTCACAATGCATTGCACGTGCTAACGTCTATATAGTTACGCAATAATAATGGTGTTTATTTTTCGAGCGAGAGAAGTTGTGCAACACAACAGTTGTAAAAGTACAGAGTTCACCAGAGTCTTTCTGGTGTGAAATGTTAATTTATTCATGCAGTTAATTAATAAATTGAGTTCATATTACAAGTGATGATTGATCATTAATGATGAACACCTGCTGTTAACAAACACAATCACTGAAGAAAACATCAACAATAAGAAGTCCCCTGATAGTGTTTAGTGTTTCCTTTAGTTGGGCTCTTGATCCTTGTTTGGCGATTATAATAAAATTCTTCCGTTGTATTATTCTAGTTTTTTGGCGTCTTTTCTTCATTGAAAGCAAAGTTCAAAGAGGCAAAGTGGTGATTTTGGTGTATGATACAGAACCAAAATATTATACTTAAAAGATTTTGATAGGTTATTCTGAACCTGCATAGTAATACCCAATTATTTTTAAAGGGACAAAATGTTTTAATTATCGAAACACACAGACTTCAAGAATCTATGAACGCATCTCAATGATGGTGACAATCAACAACAGATTAACTTTAGGTAGCAATGTATTCTGGGTAACATCATGGTAGAAACTCCAAGATGACTCCCAGAATGCATTGCAGTTGATCTGTTCATCTTAATAATTCTGTAGCTTGTCACCATCATTGAGGTTTGAATGAGGAGTGTTGATGTCTAGATGTATCTCTGTATTAGTGTTACTTCTTTCTCCAGAATGATTTAAGATATATTTCTACCGCAGCAGTGTTTTTTTATGTGTTATATAAAGAAATTTACCTTAATGGTGTTAAACTGAAACTAACACAAAAGTTCCAGATATATTGCACAATCAACCACATACATATTTTGCCTCATGTATAACTTTGGCTGAACTTTGTGTTTAACATCTTATAAGTGTTAATAAGACAATAACACTGAAAGAATTAAAACAAACATATATCTATAGTCAAAGGCCAGGAGATTAACAAGAGGAATCACTGTTCTCCATATTGGTGACCTCAAAATCTACTTCTCTTTTTCATGTTTTCTTCAATGATTGTGTTTGTTAACAGTAGGTATTCATCATTAATGATCAATTATCTCTTGTAAAGTGAACTCAATTGATTAATTAACTGCATGAATAAATTAACATTTCACACCAGAAAGACTCTGCTTCAGTGTAAATTTGTACACCCGTAGGTATGGACTCATATATACACCAGGGTGTACATTTAATGTACATTAAGCAATTTTAGTCTGTAATTAACCAGTATGAGGACAGAAATCGAATCGTTCTTTTTAAAGGTGAAGTGGGTGACTCTTAAAAGAGCCTTTTGTTTAACGAAACGAACTGTCGCCCGTTTACTTGGTCTTGGCGGACATCAGCGCTCAGCAAAACCGACTGATGTACACACTGGTCAAACTTCTTTGGCTGGGCTTACCTCAAAAATCCAAAGCAAGCCCAGAAAAAAACATCCATCCTGAAAGCCTACGAGAGAATTCAGCACTGCATATTGGTGGAGGATCCAGTGCTGAGTAAAGTGGGTATTCCTCTACCAAAAATTAACGTCAAGACGGTGAGGGATTTCATCCGTCGTCAAGAGAGGCTCATCAACCTGCACTCAACAAGAATGCCCTCAGCCACAATAGCAAAGATTACGTCTGTCTCCTCAAAAGACTTACCTCCAGCACCACATCAACCGTCGGTTCTCCCTCCACCTGTATACCAACAAATTGTGTATGAACACATTCCCAGCAAGGCAGGGACCAAGGTCTTAAAAGAACGATCGGACATGGTAATGCCAGCTATGTCTACCGTCTTCAGACCTCCACAGAGAAACACTTTATCCACTGCTCCTACACAAGAGATTCCGGGAACGTCCACCAGCACCACACCCTTGACGGTGTCTTCTGGCCCCATTGACACCCCTTCAGCCTGGTCCAGAGCTACAGTATACAAACGAAAAACGACGGACAGTCCTACTCAGGTTGGAGTCAAACTGTCACGTGTACATAACTTGGCTGTTTGTACCCTTTGCCAACAACCCACTCAGGGACACAAAAAGTATAAAAAAAAGACTTTTTGTCACGTGAAAATGATGTCAACGTCCTTGGGATTGGACAACAGAGTGTTCACCTGCTACGAACACTTTACCACAGTTGTCGACTCACAAAAGTGAAGTTTGTTTTGCTCTTGTGAGATAGGAACACCGTTTTTATGTCACGTAACTGCAGTTTTTACTGACTATTGTTAATTGTATAAAGTTTGTGTGTATCTGCCGTTTCATTTTTAAAAGAAACATTATATAGGATATTGTATATATTGCCGTTAATTTATATTTTATATATCACATAACTATTTTATACTTGATGTAACTGTGATGCTTGTCATGAATATGGCATTTTATTTCATTACAGTTATATTTTATTTAACTTACCTAATATTTCATATTATATTTCATGTTATATGTAACCCAACATTGTTAGCATTTTTATATATATTTCATGTAAGATTAATTTAAAAAAAACATGTATACTTCAACAGGACTGAATAATGCAGCACTCTAGGATGTTTCTTTCTGAAAACTGTATTTTTTTACTTATTGTATATCCAATATCCTTATTTAATATTTCGTATTCTAAGTAACTAAATAAAGTAATAATTTTTGTCAACAATAATGTGTCTGATTATTTACATGTGTGTTATTTACATATAAATAACATGTAAAAAGAAAACCCTAATTATAAGGGACGACATAACATCGTCTTTCTCAAGCTTATGAATATAAAGAGATTGAATTGAAGAATGGACATAAATATTCAATTGATAAATAGACAGTTTATTGATGTAAAAAATATAACGCATGCATCAGTATACACTGAACAGTTTCAAATTAATTCATAAATACATTGTTGCAAAAGAAGACATAAAGAAAAGGCCACATTGACAAAGAGTTACACATATAACTGAGGCAATAAATCAGACATTTCGTAGGGCAACAGTTTACAATAAGTCAAATCAAAACATGCATGACCCTTACATTATAAAAACTAATAAGAACGAGTACTTAATTTGCATGGCACAATAGATTTCATTTACTTAAGTTACATTAAAGGACATGATAGTTCAACCTGTGCATTGATAACGTTGTTGCAGCCAGGAATGACCGGGAGTGACCTCAACATCTGGAAACAAAGCATAACAATAACACGTGACAAATTGTAGACAGTCGACCAATCCTCTACAACTCCAAAAGCACTTCGATACAGCGCATCGCCAAGTACATGTTTGAGAGTTTAAGTAGTGCTTTAATGTTATTTGTTGTCCACATCTATGATATTTTATGAGATAAAATAATATACTGAATATCTTCAACGGCAAATCTGATACATTAACAATGTTCTAGTAGACATCAAGAATATAACAGTTTGTCTCAACAATGGTGACAACAGAAAAAACCCACTGAAGATAAACGCAATGCATTCTGGGTATCATCAAAGCACAAAACTCATCAATTACTCCCAGCATGCATTGCGGCTGTAAGCTTTACATTTGTTTGTCACCACTGTTGAGATTCATACTTTTGCTTTGTTTAAAAGTGACTTTGATGCTTTATTAAAGAATTACAGAGAAATAAATTAAGTAAATGTTATGTTTTCACTTTTATGCATTTGGACCAAGTTTTCATTGTATATAAAGAAATACTGTTGATATAAAATACTAAAATGTATTAAGTTCCTTCACAGCTTGAAGTTTGTGCCCTGAAGTTTTAAACTGCAAGACTGTTTACGTTCTTTTCCTGAATTTTTTACAGAATTTTACTGGCAACCACAGCTGCCGGTATTTTTCCGTAAAAATTACGGAACATTTTTTACAGTGCAGTCTTCTCTGTCTTTAAATTCAAACTGACCCATATTGCTTTAGAAGTACTGCGCTTCTGGAGCGTTCCGTCCGCATCTTGTCCGAAAAGCAAGTTATGAGCCGATTTCATACAGAGATCTCGGATAATTCAAGCATAATGTGTCCCAGGACTTGGCTCGGAGTTTACAATTATAACGCAAATGTGTTGCAAGATCGTTTGATTTTGGTTCAGACTGCCAGTGATTTTCTGGAATGTGTGCGCGCGTTCACACACATATCGTAACGTTCCCGCAAATATACCTAACGTGTAATGTACTATATTACGTGCTGTTTTTTGGTGAACGGTTAGGGCTGTCATGGTGAATAAAATTCTCTTGCGGTGGTTTAGGTGGCTCAATAGCCACTTTCCTTATTGCCAAATATAGGCCCAAATACGATTTATTGTTGGGTTATTATTATGTAGTATATATTGTTGCTTTTTAAATGTTAAATACAATACTTTTTTATTTATAAATGTATTGTTAATTGCAGAACAACTAAGACCAATAAGAAGAATAATTACAATAACAATAGCAAGGGGAATATTGTTAAAAATATGCTTCTGACATCCCAGCCATATCGCAATTGAACCAATTAATTTATCACAGGGAAAAATAAAAACGACTAAGGAATCGAATGTGTGTGTTTTTAATTAGATCAGCGCTATATCTTAATTAAAAATAAATATGATGATAGTCCTATCTATTTCTGATAGTTCCAGGTGCTTATAGACGCGCACGTGCAAGTCGTGGCCACAACATAAGGATGTCGTTACCTCAACAAGCTGATGTCGTTGCGACAACATAATATCATGTTCCCTCAAGATAATATGTCGTGGTCTCATCATATTATCACGTTCCCATGAGTTAATATCTCGTGGCCACGACAAAACTAAGTGAAACGCGCATGTCCCCTCCCGCTCTCAGGTCTCAGGAATTTGCTGACTTAAATGAAATAATCGGATTCATCATTGACCAGCTGAACGGAATGCCTTGAACATGGTATACGTGTGCGAAAAGAGGATGTTCGAATATTTTTAAAAGAGCTTGATCCAGAAAGTTCATTACTGCGTCGTCGACGCCGCATGGACCTAATTATATTTGGCAGGTAGATTCATATGATAAACTTAAACCAGATGGAATCTGCATTAACGGATGCATAGATGGACTTTCCCCTAGAATTATCTGGCTCAAGGCAGCACACACTAACAGCAACCCCCAAGTCATCGCTGGTTATTTCGTTTTGTAATGAATTCTATGGGATGTCCACGAGTTACAAGATGTGACCTAGGAACAGAGAATGTGATCATGCGTGACATCCAGATGTTTTTCAGGTTCTGCAGTGAGACTTTAGCCTACAATTACTTCGTTACAGTGGTGGTTTTTAGTAGAGTCTTGAGTAATTGAATGCTATTATTTAAAATTCCTATTTTATTCGTTTGTTGTACTTGCTTATTTGTATTTTATTATTACCAATCTTTCTATGTTTTAATTTGAATCAAATAATGAATAAAAAGCAGCAAGTGACCCTAAACTTGTAGGCCCGGTTTCATAAACAAGGCTTAGCCTTAACCAGGACTATGCCTTATTAATTTAGGCTATAGTCACTTTTATTAAAATGCCATAGAAAAAAACATTACTTATTTGCATCATGTGACAAAACAATGGCACTAACATATTGTAAGATACATCACGGCAAGTTATTTTTAGTTAGGATAGCTCAAAATTAATTTGAGTCTGGGACTAGTCATAAGCCTTGAGAAACCAGGGCATATAGATATTTTACACTGCATAAGAATTTCGTCTATTTTTAGTTGATTTATTTTTTCGGAAAAACAGAACAGTGCAGTGAACATGGGTCCACAT
Source organism: Triplophysa bombifrons (assembly GCA_029783895.1). Taxonomy (NCBI): domain Eukaryota; kingdom Metazoa; phylum Chordata; class Actinopteri; order Cypriniformes; family Nemacheilidae; genus Triplophysa; species Triplophysa bombifrons. The sequence continues at coordinate 28,508,638 of CM056449.1, forward strand.
CAATTCGAAAAAATGTAATAGTCAAAACTATAGGATCTAAGGTTAAATTACGAGGCTGAATCCAGCTTCTTATTCGCAGTTTCTTATTGACGCTATCCGTTCCACCTTAAAAACGCGAAGCATCCGCTTTTCCAGTTTCTTATTCACGCTTAGCTTAGGGACCGTCTCGCTTTTCTCTTCTTTTACGTTTAAAAAAAAAAAACTTTGTGTGTGTGAGTGTCTGTGTCTGTGGGCTTGTATGTGTGTGTGTGTGTGTGTTCGTGCGTGCGTGCGTGTGAGCGAGTGCACAGAGGATGGGCTGCTTGCTGTCTAAGTCATGACATGCTGAATGCCCTTGAGATGACTGTGAACTTCACGTGGAACCTCCATCACCCACTCCGCTTACCATCCTCAATATCACTTTGATAGAACAGTTTTTAGGCAGCCTATCTCCACCATGAATATTAATCACATCCAAAAGTACCTACATGTTTGAATGTGCAATATTCTAGTGCAGAGCATGCAATACGGTTTATGCATAATTAAGTAAATTACGTTTATATTTGTAAAAAGCATAGTATACACAGTTTTGTTATACTTTGCATATATATAATTATCTGTCCGTCTTACCTCTTATGTAAATTAATTATTTTCTTCATTGATGTATTTTATTTTTATTCTATATATTAATTTTTTTCCATTTCCTGTGTTTGTCTATACTGTATTTTTTCATTCTGAGCTCCTGAAACCACAATACTTTGCTTGCCTTTGTGTGCACAATTGGAAAATAAAGCTTATTCGAACTTTTTTCTGATCAATTGCTCTTATACAATTTATCATACTCTTTTTGGTCTTAGCCAGTGCGTTATACACACATTATATTACTATATCTATTACATGTATATAGATTTATGTAAACTTTGTCACTTGTTTTATGTACAGAAAATGTCTAATGTCAGAACTGTGTTTCTGTACAGGTATGTCTTTGATGGTGCATTGAAAGTTCCACAGCTAGGTTTTACCTTGTCTTGATGTCAAGCATGAAAACAGACATTTTTAATGCAGCATTTTTAAGTTATTGACCCCTGAAGTTGGCATATCTCACAATACTCTTCAATGGACCGTTGCACTTATGGGAAATTTTGAGGTGCTACATCTCAAAAACCTTTAAGGGTGCGTTAAAATTTACACATAGGATTTATTCCGAGTAACCTTGACTACCATCTAGCCAAAAAGCAGACATTTTTACTGTAGCATTTTTAAGTTATTGACCCCTGAAATTGGCATATCTCATAGTACTGTTCAATGGGCCAATGGGACATTTTGAGGTGCAACATCTCAAAAACTTTTAAGGGTGCGTTGAAATCTACACATAGAGGTTATTCCCAGTATACTTTACTACCATCTCGCCAAAAAGAAGACATTTTTACTGTAGCATTTTTAAGTTATTGACCCCTGAAGTTGGCATATCTGACAATACTCTTCAATGGACCGTTGCACCTATGGGTCATTATGAGGTGCTACATCTCGAAAACTTTTAAGGTTGCGTTGAAAGTTCCACATAGGGGTTATACCCAGTATACTTGACTACCACCTAGCCAAAAAGAAGACATTGTTACTGTAGCATTTTTAAGTTATTGACCCCTGAAGTTGGCATATCTCATAGTACTGTTCAATGGGCCAATGGGATATTTTGAGGTGCTACATCTCGAAAACTTTTAAGGGTGCGTTGAAAGTTCCACCTAGGGGTTATACCCAGTAACCTTGACTACCATCTAGCCAAAAGGCAGACATTTTCACTGTAGTATTTTTAAGTTATTGACCCCTGAAGTTGGCATATCTCACAACACCCTTTAATGGACCGTTGCACTTATGGGACATTTTGAGATGCTACATCTCAAAAACCTTTAAGGGTGCGTTAAAATTTACACATAGGATTTATTCCGAGTAACCTTGACTACCATCTAGCCAAAAAGCAGACATTTTTACTGTAGCATGTTTAAGTTATTGACCCCTGAATTTGGCATATCTCACAATACTCTTCAATGGACCGTTGCACCTATGGGTCATTATGAGGTGCTACATCTCGAAAACTTTTAAGGGTACAACTGTCTTTGAGGATGTGTTAAATGTTCCACCTAAGGGTTATACCATATCTCTTTGTCTACCAACTTGCAAGAAAGTAAACTTTTAGTTTTAGTGTTGATTGTGCAGGAGATATGGTGATTTCTGTCAATGCCCAAGGTGCTGAAATGACTTTTAAGAATTAGAATGCTTCAAAAAAATGCATATTGGTCTGGTATTATCATTATTCACAAATAAAGTTTCTCTGCCAGATATTGTCCTTATCCCAACAACCATACATTAATTCAAGGCGTAATTTGTAAAATAAAAAATTTACCCATGAGACTGATTTTGTTGTCCAGGGTAACAATTAAGTTCTTAAACACTTTACAGTCTTTATTTCTAAATATATAGAATCCTCTTTAAGCATCTAAATCAAATTGATTTCTTATTTTTTTTATATTAACATTAGTGACTCTACAGTAGGTTTAACAACGCGGCCCCTTTAAGAACTGTCGCCGTAAGCAGGTCTAATGCGCTTCCTATTTTCATAACTCTTTATATTCATTTAATGCTTTTTTTTTCAATTAAAGGACGAAAGAGAACTTAATACTGGTGCGCTGTCTGAAAGATTCTGACGTTTATACATAGGTTTGTGCAATCCCCTGGGAACGAACCACCAACCTTTCGTTGTTAACAATGATCTTACCACTGAGCTACATGAAACCTTGCGTAATTTAGCGCTTGACAATGATTACAGAAAAAACGGATGTTGTGTTAGTGGCGTTAAATCTTTGTAATGCGTGAGAAAAGTAATCCGCGTACACACATATATATACATAAACAGTATAGATATATGCGCATTACACCTTCTTAAACATACTACTCGTGCAAGAGACCGCTTGTGCGCCCCTTTCTGGAGACTGATGGTCCAGGGCAAAAGGAAGTTAGTGCAGGCATTGTCAAAACAGTAGCCTTTATCACAGGTATACCGTTATAAAAATTAATAAATACTTAATTTCCACCCTTCCTAAAAAATGGTTTACTTTTTAAATGAGCCCAAATTTTAAAAAAAAAATCAATGAAACAATTCGTTCTTCGTCCATTTAGAGGCAACATTTACTTTTACTACAAAATTATGTTTCAACAGACTATTATGACCCCGAAGATCATCATTTCACCAAAGGTCATGCTTGTTTTCGAACTCACTCTTTTTCGTCTACAAATATAGTGTGACTGTAATTGCGTTGGTAAATTAGTACAATTAAACTGACTAACTAAATAAACTTAAACATATGCCAACATCAGGGGTCCATAACTTAAAAATGCTACAGTAAAAATGTCTGCCTTTTGGCTAGATGGTAGTCAAGGTTACTGGGTATAACCCCTAGGTGGAACTTTCAACGCACCCTTAAAAGTTTTCGAGATGTAGCACCTCATAATGACCCATAGGTGCAACGGTCCATTGAAGAGTATTGTGAGATATGCCAACTTCAGGGGTCAATAACTTAAAAATGCTACAGTAAAAATGTCTGCCTTTTGGCTAGATGGTAGTCAAGCATACTCGGTATAACCCCTAGGTGGAACTTTCAACGCACCCTTAAAAGTTTTCGAGATGTAGCACCTCATAATGACCCATAGGTGCAACGGTCCATTGAAGAGTATTGTGAGATATGCCAACTTCAGGGGTCAATAACTTAAAAATGCTACAGTAAAAATGTCTTCCTTTTGGCGAGATGGTAGTAAAGCATACTGGGAATAACCTCTATGTGTAGATTTCAACGCACCCTTAAAAGTTTTTGAGATGTTGCACCTCAAAATGTCCCATTGGCCCATTGAACAGTACTATGAGATATGCCAATTTCAGGGGTCAATAACTTAAAAATGATACAGTAAAAATGTCTGCTTTTTGGCTAGGTGGTAGTGAGGAATACTGGATATAACTCCAAAGAAAGTCGAGATATGGCACCCCAAAATGTCCCAAAAGTTTATTAGCCATCGTACTGTTTTGTAACATATGCTGATTCCCAAAATGCTACAGTAAAACTGTTTTTTTTTTCGTGCATGACATCAAGACAAGGTAAAACCTAGCTGTGGAACCTTTAAAGCACCATCAAAGACATACCTATACAGAAACACAGTTCTGACATTAGACATTTTCTGTACATAAAACAAGTGACAAAGTTTACATAAATCTATATACATGTAATAGATACAGTAATATAATGTGTGTATAACGCACTGGCTAAGACCAAAAAGAGTATAATAAATTGTATAAGAGCAATTGATCAGAAAAAAGTTCGAATAAGCTTTATTTTCCAATTGTGCACACAAAGGCAAGCAAAGTATTGTGGTTTCAGGAGCTCAGAATGAAAAAATACAGTATAGACAAACACAGGAAATGGAAAAAAATTAATATATAGAATAAAAATAAAATACATCAATGAAGAAAATAATTAATTTACATAAGAGGTAAGACGGACAGATAATTATATATATGCAAAGTATAACAAAACTGTGTATACTATGCTTTTTACAAATATAAACGTAATTTACTTAATTATGCATAAACCGTATTGCATGCTCTGCACTAGAATATTGCACTTTCAAACATGTAGGTGCTATTGGATGTGATTAATATTCATGGTGGAGATAGGCTGCCTAAAAACTGTTCTATCAAAGTGATATTGAGGATGGTAAGCGGAGTGGGTGATGGAGGTTCCACGTGAAGTTCACGGTCATCTCAAGGGCATTCAGCATGTCATGACTTAGACAGCAAGCAGCCCATCCTCTGTGCACTCGCTCACACACGCACGCACACACACACGCGCGCGCACACGCACGCACACACACACGCTAGACACACACACACACGCCCACAGACACAGACACAGACACTCACACACAAAAAGTTTTTTTTTTTAAATGTAAAAGAAGAGAAAGGTGAGATGGTCCCTAAACTAAGCCTGAATAAGAAACTGGAAAAGCGGATGCTTCGCGTTTTTAAGGTGGAACGGATAGCGTCAATAAGAAACTGCGAATAAGAAGCTGGATTCAGCCTCGTGGTTAAATTGACTATCGATTAAGCTTATCGATATTTTTTTTCAGTCCACTGGTCACAATCAAAAGCCATATTCACATATTAGCATGTGTATCGGCAGGCAACGATTTAGGCTATATTAAATAAATGCCTTTTTTCCCAGTGATCCCGGCCTTGGCTGCACAGTGTAAACACGTCGATACATGTTCCCCGTTCGAAAAAATCACCAGGGTCTGTCTTGGGACGGGGGGTAGGCCTATATTTTTGTATACATTTTTTTAATAAATGTTTTATTTTTTTATATTTTTGCAAAAAGTATGTAATACTTTCAATACTGCTATTTTTTTACCTGCTTAAATTAATTTGAGTATACTTTAATTCGTATACTTTTAATTGCAGGAGGACTTGGATGAGATCGCGACTGTTTGGAATGCGCACCGGATTCGACCTTCAACGAACTGCAATGTTCCTTGCGGGATCCCAAACACCATGTTCATGGCACCTCAACTATGGGTTACCAAAGACCTTATTGTGCAGCAGGATAGTGATCATCTACAGATCGCGCAAGAGGCTTGCAGGTTTCTGTCAGCAATACCTTGAGGAGGTGTTTGATCTATGTACAATTCTCATGGAGGAGCGGAATTTAAGATTCCCCAGTGACAGGCGAGATGTATTTGAGCTATATGTGGAACTTCGGGATGCAATCTGTTCCCAGATTACAGAAAAATATAAACTGACTGGACAATTATTGCATCTAGACTTCCAACAGTGTCATTAAACAGTCTCACATAACTTCTCTTTCAACAAAACTGTATCTAGATGAGGATTTAAACTTTCATCAGTGGTTACAGGACAATGTAAATTAAATTATCTGCAAACTGTAATTAACATAAATCAAAGCCAAAGAAGCTTTACGACCTTAAATGCACAAAATGTAGGCTACCTTTGTGTAAATAATCTTAATCTCCATACATGTTGTTGGATTCTGTGCATATTTACAGTCAATTACTGACACAGCATTTTCTATTAATTTGATTAAAAAACACTTCATAATTTAAATATTTCACAATGTGCATATGCCAGCATGTAAATGAAAAAGTCAAAAAAAGAGGTTTGAACTCTGAATACTTATTTATTGAACATTTAAAAGCAACAGATGGAACACTGTATGGATTTAAACATTTCTTATTAAAAATATTTTCCACTTGTTCTAGGAAATTATAGTGCCATGAGCTTTCTGAAATAGTTAACAAAAATGGACAAAGGTTTTGAGAAAACAATTAAATAAAAACAAAACTTTACAAATTCTGTTTACAGGATTATAAAGACATAATTTGCAAAACAAGATTAGACCTAATTTAAATGACACTAAACACTAAACTCCCTCAATATAAAGAAAATGTCGCAAAAATTACAAAAACTCTTAGTTTTGAGAAAAAAAGTTGACATGAATACTGTCAGTGATTTTTGTAGACATATTATGTTTACATGAAATGCAGAGATTCAACTGTAAAACTTTAAAACATATACTTTTTTTGCAATTCAAAACCGCTGTAGGTCTATAATTTGGTTCTTAAATGAAAATTTTCCACAAGACACCAGGAGCAAAAGTCCAACTGTTTGGTTCAAATTATCTGTGTTTTCTATTTTATTAGAGTTAACAAAAATATAATTTTCCAAGAATCACACCACTGTAACGGATAAGAATACAATTTGACAAGATTAGAGTGAATCTTTATAAAAAAAGAAATAAGAAACACAGTAAGCACATAAAAATCCCTCTGTTGTTTAACATGCATTGATATTGATATTTACTTTATCAATTCTATATGTAATTAATATTTTAATTACTTAATTAAGATTTATTAGAATACTTACCAGTACAGTGCTTATACAATATCCATCACCCAAACTAAACTGTTAAGACCAGCGTTGAAGTCGCTGCGAAGGTCTGCATTGTTCTGGTAGTTTAAAGGCAACATAAGATAGCAACCACATGTGTGAGCTTGTGGACGACACTGAAATTCATGGTGATGCGGTTACCAGTAAGCAAATCAGCCCCTGTGCAAAAGCGCAAAGCGTTTTTTAAGGAGTTGTCATCCAATTCCATAATGTATTTCTTCAAAAATCTAGATACAAAACTCTGCTGGGCTGTCATGACTTCAGGAAAAAAACAAGAATTTCCCTAAAACACTTAGGTGTTGGCTTTTGCTCTTGCAAATTTTTTTGCTAATTTCTGTGGTGGCAAAGTATTAGCAAGATCCTTAAGTATAGGTCTCCAGGACTCAATCACAAACAAAGGGGTTTGGATGAGAGCTTTGTGGCCTAACTGAGCCAAAAGTTCTGGAAGATTTTCTTCTTTAGGCCTGAGATGACAATCATTCGAATCTAGAACATCAAGTAGCGACTCATGATCAACTGAGCTGAAGGTTGTCATTGCCTCTTCAAAAACATCACGCTCATTTTTTGCCACATAGTGCATTTTGACACTGCTATATGTAGTACCGTATACAGCTTCTTCAAGAAATGGGAGGGAAGGACATATAGGGAAATACTTGACAGCATCGCACCCTTTAACCAATATTCTCGCAACAGCTTGCCATTCATTACTCTGAAATTTGTGTCTTAGAAATGGGACCTTGACATCGGTGCCCAAAGCACACCTAGAATAGAATTCATCCCAGAATTCAGACAAGCAGTCACGAAAAACACCTGTTCCGACACCTTCAATCTGTCCATTAGGGAGTTTCATTATAATATATTTTTATAATTAATATATATTATTGATATATTGATATATAATATATATATATATCAATAAAGGATTATATTGCAAGGTCTACTCATATTTATAAACATTTTTTGGGCTGGAATAATTATGGGAATTGACTCATTGATTTAAATTGACTTCATTAAGTGCACACAAGGTATGTTTGATTGTCTCTTTCTCGGGGACGAACATTTTCTTTCTACTGGTGATTGGCGTTAAATATCCTCGTTTTGTCCGTAACATTTACATTATGGAATTTAGCAGACGCTTTCATTACAAAGTGACTTACAGTTGTGTTCAGAATTATTCAACCCCCACTGAAATTGATTGTTTTGGTCGGTTTGACATTGATTATGATTATTCACTCATCCTGCTTACAATTAAATCAAAGAGGCACGTGTAGGTCAGACAAATATAACATAACATTTATAATGAAATAACCACAAATGTCTTTTCTGAGCTCACATCATTATCAGTTTTATTCAACCCCCAAGTGACATTCAATCTTAGTACTTAGTACAACATCCTTTTACAGTTATAACAGCTTTTAAACGTGAAGCATAGCTTGACACAAGTGTCTTGCAGCGATCTACGGGTATCTTCGCCCATTCATCATGGGCAAAAGCCTCCAGTTCAGTCACATTCTTAGGCTTGCGCACTGCAACTGCTTTCTTTAAGTCCCACCAGAGGTTCTCAATCGGATTTAAGTCTGGTGACTGCGATGGCCACTTCAAAATGTTCCAGCCTTTAATCTGCAACCATGCTCTAGTGGACTTGGAGGTATGCTTGGGATCATTGTCCTGTTGAAAGGTCCAATGTCTTCCAAGCCAGGTTTGTGACGAACTGCATCACATTGTCATCCAATATCTCCTGGTACTGAAGAGAATTCATGGTACCTTGCACACGCTGAAGCTTCCCAGTACCTGCAGAAACAAGACAGCCCCAAAGCATGATTGACCCCCCGCCCTGCTTCACAGTAGGCAAGGTGTTCTTTTCTTCATAGGCCTTGTTCTTCCTCCTCCAAACATAGCGTTGATCCATGGGCCCAAACAGTTCTAATTTTGTTTCATCACTCCACAGAACACTATCCCAAAACTTCTGTGGTTTGTCCACATGACTTTTGGCATACTGCAGTCGACTCTTCTTATTGTTTGGGGACAGCAAGGGGGTGCGCCTGGGAGTTCTGGCATGGAGGCCTTCATTACGCAGGGTGCTCCGTATTGTCTGAGCAGAAACTTCAGTACCCACATCTGACAAATCTTTTCTCAGTTCCTCAGCAGTCATACGGGGACTTTTCTCCACTCTACGCTTCAGGTAGCGCACAGCAGTCGAAGTCAGCATCTTCTTTCTGCCACGACCAGGTAGCGTTTCAACAGTGCCCTTTGCCTTGAATTTGCGATTGATGCTTCCTATGGTGTCTCTTGGTATGTTTAACATCTTTGCAATCTTCTTATAGCCATTGCCCTTCGTGTGAAGAGTAATCACCTGTTCTCTTGTCTTCCTGGACCATTCTCTTGACCTCACCATGTTTGTGACCACACCAGTAAATGTCTAGAAGGAGCTGAGTATCACAGTCATTTTAAAGCTGCCTAATTGTTGCTTATTAGGCTTTATTACTGCTCCCTGATATCCACAGGTGTTTTCAATACCTGATTGAAAACACTTCATTGAACCTCTGTTCTTCAGAGTGGTAGTCTTTAAGGGGTTGAATAATTATGTCAATGAAGAATTCACACAAGAAACATTTACTACTGTATTACAAAACTAATTGATGTCATTTTAGTTGCATATGGTTCTTTAAGAAGTCCTTGTAGGATTTCATTCTGAATACAATTACAAATGTACACTAAATTCCCTAAAACCATTTACAGCATTGGGGGTTGAATAATTTTGAACACAACTGTACATGGGTGGCCCGTCTAGATAGATCTTATAATAGCTATTTCCAGGTCATTAGTGGGGAACTTCAGCTCTACAAGTAGACGGTATTCACGGTCACAGGCACGGACATCGGCAAGACAGGTGCTCCACACACTCCAATAATAGTCAAACCAATCCGCAGCAATACACACGTGTAATTATCCACAACACACAAACTGAAATCCAAGTACTCACAGCAACGTAGGGCTTATACTCCACCGCCTTGACTGAGACCAGTCTCCTGGAGTCAAAGTGTCTGATAGTAGTAAGGAGATAGAAACCACATAGACAGTACTTCACTTCCACATGCAAATCTACCCGCCGGTCACAGTAGCTCCTCTTCTCTCACACAGCCGAGACACGATGAAGCTCTGACATGATAGGGCAATGCTCTTGTCGTTCTCTCGCTTTCACATCGCCAGGGAAACCACAGCAGAAGGGAGTATTCTCATTCGTGGGGGCATCCGTTCACGTTTTCTCTTAGATCCTTATTCACAACATTTATTCCTCTTCAACCAAATTGAATGGTCTGGTCCTTTTACCCTTCTTGAACTCACTCTTCCTGTGTCCACTCGCTAAACTGCTGCCTCTTCCTCCAACCGGAATGGGAATGAGAGCTCCACAATAGCAACAACAACGACAACTCTCTTCCTTCTTTCAACATCCCTTTTTTAGCCCATCCTTCTCTGTGGGGCCCAATCAGCCATCGCCACGTTTAACCGGCACACCTGACACTTGTTTGGTCGTTGAATCCCCGGCCGAGCGATCCGAACTGGCTGGGTGTTTCGTTTAAATCCGTCCGGCGGGAAATCGCCCTCACAAAAATAGTTCCGCTTGCCCGTTCTCCTGTTGTCACCCCGTAACACTAACTTAGCTCTGTATAGTGTGTTAGCTTATATGAGACCTGTCTTCTTTTTTGATTGCACTTATGTTTTTTGTTGCACTCATGCTGTCCCAATTGCATCCATTGCTTACCCCACCTCTAAGTCCCTTTGGATAAAAGCGTCAGCTAAATGACTAAATGTAAATGTAGATAAAAAACATCTTTTGTTCCGACACTATTTTTTGCAATTTCACATGTCTAATACATGTATAAGCAACTTATGATACACAAAAGACAAATGAAAACACGTATTTCCTGCGAATGACTCCTTTAAACTTCTCAAAATTACTTATAATTTAAGTGGCAGAACTAATGTTATTGACATTAATCACATTTATAATCTGGTCAACTCGATCAAGCTCAGATATTCACATCTCAACAGCTATTGTATTTGCACTTTCATCTTACACTCATTTGTTACGACAAAAATGGTTTCAGTAGAACATCAACTAACAGTTAGAGATGAACGATTTTTAATCGTGAGTGAGTCCAGAGCTCAACTAAAGTGAACACTGATCACAGTAATGATGACATCAAATGAATCTTGTGTTTATTGTCACAAAGGGGTTTTGTAGACGTTTGTAATGTGGTCAATAAAAGCAATTGATGTGATCTCCTGTTTCTGACCATTTTTAGGTCAATTCAAGCTTCTCTGAATAAGTCATATTTAGTGTTTAATTATTCAATATTTATCATTCATAATAAGTAGATGACCTGTTGTCGATTATATTAAGTATTAATAATTAATAATTAATGTTGAGAAATATTGAAAAGACTTAATCTAATTTATTTTAGTGTGTCATTACTCACAGCTGATAACTGAAGGTATTCTTCACTTAAAAACATAGAATAAAATCTACTCGCTGTCATTGTGTGGAAATTGTTCCCTTCATTATATTGAGTAGATTTGTAAGTTTGCATATAGTTTACTTTGCTACCTTATACATGTGAGTAAAATTTTACTGATTTGCATGAGTAATATTTACTAACACTCAAGAATATTTTTTTTCAGGGGTATTGTTTAATGTAGACATGTTTGTTTGTTTTAAGTTTAGCCCTGTAAGGTTCCATATCAATGAAACCAGTTTCATCCCTGAACTGAGACCATAACAAAGGGTTAATCATGGTGTCCACCCCTGTAGGCACGCTGCCACCGGAGACAGGTACCCTTGAGCCGCTTATCAGTCCACTTGTAGGCAGAGGATCGACGGATGCCTGTAAACTAGACAGAAAGGAAAAAACAACCTTGTTATCAGTAAACTTAATGTCCATGAGTAGTTTATGCATCATATCACGAAGAGTGAATAATTTGATATTTTAATAATAAAAAAAACTTTTTTCAGTGTTCCTCTTTTCCGGATAGCCTGTAAACATAGCATTCATTATGTCATTATTTAATGGCAATTTAGAATCTTCATTCCGTGCTTTCTAAAAACGCACAAACAATTGAGCAGCTGAGTCTCTCTTGCTGCCTGTTTGGTGCTTTCTGCAAGAGATAAGTTCTGTTGACTCCCTTGACATTTATCAAGAAACACTCTTATCTGTCTAAAAAAATATTTCAACATATTTAAAAGTTTCCCAAACAACTCATGTGGGTCTGCAGCCGTACCGCTGCTTGTGATTTTATCATGGTCAAGTGATAATGCGGGACATCTTTCAATCAGCATTTCCTCACTTACATCTTTCTCTAGTGTTCTTAACAACACCGCTCGGAAATCTCTACCTGTAATATATGCATATTTTGTGTGCGTTTAAAAAAATTAATACATATTTACCCGCTTCCTGTGGGGAAGGCAAACTTTTGACAGATAGCCTCCATATCAGACATTCTTAGAGGTCTCTCATTTAGCGTGTTCCCAGCTCTCACCCAAACCATTGAATTTTGAGGGTTTGTTGTTACATAAGGTTTTTTGGTTTTTGGTTTTATCGACAGTGATGGTTCAGAGGGAGAAGTCTGTGTCTGGCAAGGGTTTGTGTATCCCGGCGGTTTTTCTAATGGCCACCGGTTTTGATTTGCATACGCAACAATTTTTTTTTTTCCGGACCCTGGTCCCAAACCTTTTTCATGTCTTTCCATACTGCATAGGCTTTATTCATGTATGGATTATCCCATGTTGGGTCTCCCCAACCTCCATGTGACATACCCCTTGCCAGTAACATACACTCATCAGAAAATGAACCTTCCCTCGGATAGGGAATATCAATTTGTGGTTTTATTCCCTCCGACCATCCTGCGAGATTGCTAAATATGGATCTATATAAAATCCCTGATTATTTCTGTACATAAATGCGACTGGCGTTTCTCCCGGCAGTGGCCTTGAAATAGAATTCCCCATCTTACACCTCAAACCAGGCGGTGATAAAACAGTACAGTACAGACAAAACAAAGAAAACCCCTCGTGTTCAATCGACCAACCGTTTCAACAGTGCTGCATGTATTATATTGTGATCAGAGGTGGATATTAAATTCACCGTCTTTTTCTGACAACAATATTTCAATACATGCAGTAACAGTGATATCAATAATATTTTAAGTTTTAACTGTAAGAATGTTATCTTTTAGAATAACCATTAAACAGATTTGATTTATCTTTCAGAGGTCAAAAGAGGGATTGAAGGATATTACTGTTGTTATTACATATTTTATTACGTATTTCTTATAGTGTGAAGATATATTTTTGTTTCATACATTCATTCATCATATAATCTGCACTGTGAAAACATTGAAAACTGTGTGTGCAGTATTGATGTGCTTGCAACAGGAGATGTGAGTTTGGGGGGAGGTATGTGGAATATTGTTTTTTCAGGAATGTGTTCCAGGAATCAAAAAGGACACAGCAGGAGTTGATTGGTGGAGAGAGGAGGAAGCAGAACTTGATAATTGGTGGAAACAAGGGAGACCCCCGGATTTGAGGACTTAACTAAAAAGGAATTGCAAATGCATTTCTATTTGTTTGTGCAAAAAAAAGCAATTCCCCATATGCTATTTCACTTCTTCTTGCATCGCATAGTAAGAAGCCTGTCATATTAAAACTTAATTGAAATCGCAATTCATTTGCATTTCCTCTGACTTGTACAGAAACCTGTCAATAAATGGCGGGGGTGGGCTTATGTATGGGGCGTGTTTGTATCCGGAAATAAAGCCATTCACCGTCTTAGTGGTGGCAGTCAGTCCAACACCAAGGTCACACCGTCGGGGCGACACCAGTTATGGCTAAAGGGATTTAGCTGCAGCTAAAAGCCAAAAGAACAATAAAAGAACAAACGAGGATCAGATGCAAAGTTTCATATAGGAATAATCTCAACAATTAATCACAATTGCGCTACTTACCAAGTTTAAATGTTAAATAGTTTAACACAAACAGTGGTCTGGTGATCTCAATGACGTACCAGTAAAAGTCATATTGAAGCAGTGTGGATTCATCATAATTACATTCAATTCTCAGGTTGGTGCATCAACAGATGGGCTCATTTACTACACATGTTGTGGAAAACTTTGTTCGGAGATGAAATCAATGTTTAAATACTGAAACATCTCCATCGAGTCATTTGTAGATGACAGCTACTTCTGTGTCCAACAAACTCACTAAAGCAATGCAGCACAAGTTTGTCTTTATCTCACTATGTTATGAGACAAAAAATAAGGAGATGTAGAATTCACATACTTGTGTCATTTATTATTAACTTATTATATGCATAATGAACAAAAATTATGCAGTATGCTTTTTATTCATAAAAAAGTGAAGATGTTTTGTTGCGGTTTACAACACATATTCATCGTGATGCAGCATACGGTCAAAGTCAATTCACGAGTTCGCCGATGCAAATAATAGAGTAGTTTTGAGTGTATACGTATTTGGCGTGCTGTCGGGGTGAGGACTCTGAATCCGGCATTAGCCTGAACCAGGAACCTTTTGTTTTGGTGACAGGAGCATCCAGTAAACAGAATCAGTCACAACACACAGAGACCATCAAACAATACAAAACAGTTACACAGATGATTTAAATAAGGGCCTATGTGTATAAAAAATTAGGAAATACAATACAATAAACATAAGAGTAAAGCTATAGGGAGTAAAGTTATGTGTGTATGTAAATATGTACAAGTAAAAAATAAGAATAGACTGTTGTAGTAAAAGGTGTGTTATATACGGCAAGATGAAATATAATTTATAGAAAAAGTTGCATAAAAATAGATAGTGTATTATCTGCACGATATATTTAAAATTGCACTTTATTAATTAATAAGTTAATTGCACGTAAAAAAAACCTTTAACTGTTGAAGAGGTAGATGGCCTGAGGGAAGAAGCTATTTTTATTGTCTGGTGGTTTTGGTGCTCAGTGCTCTGTAGCGCCGACCAGACGGCAGCATTGTGAAGAGATGAAGACATGGATGTGAGAGGTCCAGGGTGATTTTCTGAGCCCTTTTCCTCACTCTGGATGTATACAGTTCATTGGCAGGGGAGCACCAATGATCTTCTAAGCAGTCCGAACCGTCCTCTGTAGTCTTCTGATATCTGACTTTGTGGCTGAGGCAAACCAGACAGTGATGGATGTGCAGAGGACAGACTCTATGACTGCTGAGTAAAACTGTTTTAATAGAGTTTTGGTAGGTTGAACTTATTCAGCAGAAGTAAGAAGTAGAACCTCTGCTGGGCTTTTTTAGCGATAGAGCCAATGTGATTATCCCACTTCAGCTCCTTAGTAGAAGAATGTTGCAGAAGGTGATGATTACCCATCCTGCACCATAGTTTCACATGCTAAGTGATGCCGCTGTGAGCCCAGAGTTCCAGCGCGAGTTATTTCTAATCATTAAAATGAAAAACTGCATCGTTTTCAACACCGATTGTGAGTGCAGTTGTAATAATTTACAAAACCGCATGCGTTAACATCACTCCTTATGTGTTTAGCTGTATTTCTTTCCTACTGTAGCTACTTAAGTTCCAGTCGACAGTGAATGACGTCACTTCCCGATACAAACACGCCCCGTTGAATAAGCCCACCCCTGACATTGATTGACAGTCGTGGCCTAAAGGTTAGAGGGTTGGACTCATGACCAGAAGGTTGCCGGTTCGATCCTCCAGCGGGTAACGATTGAGGTGTCCTTGAGCAAGGCACCTAACCCCTACTTGCTCCCCGGGCGCTGCAGCGATAGCTGCCCACTGCTCTGGGTGTATGTGTGTTCACCACTTGCTGTGTGTGTGTTCACTACTCTCTGGATGGGTTAAAAGCAGAGATAAATTTCGGATATGGGTCACCATATCTGACAAAAACAGGTCACTTTCACTGACATTGATTGACAGGTTTCTGTACAAGTCAGAGGAAATTAAAATGCAAAAAGATTTGCGATTTCATTTGAGTTTTGGCAGGCTTAATACTCGCTCCAGAGGAAGTGAAATAGCATATGGGGAATTGCATTTGCGATTTAAATATCGCAGGGTCATAACTCGTAAGACAGAGGTAATTCATTCACAAATAAACTTTCCTTTTGAAATTTGGCAGACATTATACATTTGCATAAATGTAAATGCAAACGGTGTGCATCTGCAATTGAATTATGTCACAATTTTGTCACAAACAAATAGAAAACGCATTTGCAATCCCTTTTTAGTTAAGTCTGCAAAATCATTCCATAGTTTTTGTTGTTTATTGTTTGATTCAAAAGAGACAGTTTACATTTATAAACATCCATGGATTTAAATTTACCCAAATTAGCCAGAAGACTAGTTATCATTGGCTGTCCCTTTGCCAGATGTTCTTAGGCCAAATAACTAAAAAGAAAATACAACAAATCAATAATAATTGATATCCACCTTAACATAACACCAAATTCAGTTAATAATAAAGAAAATACATATATATATATATTAAAACATACATGATATTATAATCAATAGTATATGAATAAAAATATAACGGTATCACTTCATTGTTAACATTTTGAAATATACAGAAGCAATATCTTAAAATTATACTTGGACAAATGAAATCTTGTACACTCTCTGATGCATTGTGGAATGGTATTCTACTGATGGGATGCTCTGAAAGAAAAGACAACTTGACCACAATACATTTTCCCATGTGGAATTAAGCAATCGGCTCTAGCTGAACCTCTAGCTACTCTTGTTGCAAAAGATTTAAAATTAATAAAATCATCCAAGGGAGGCGGAGCTAAACCCAATATGATCATAAAAACCAAAACCAAAACATTTTTTAAACGTAATAAGAATTTCCCTAAGCAAGTCATACTTACATAAAATGTGACCATGATGATCTGAAATATTAAGTGCTTGTTCATATAACAGATTAAGGGTTTTATAACTACAGTATATTAAATCGGCCAGCTTTTCATACATTAAGACGAATGTATGAGAAAGAATACATTCATGACAAAGAATCATGAAGTGAAAATATATCTTTAAAGCTTCGTTTGATAAATAATCTAAAATGTATCAAATTAAACTAACTTGCTCACCCTTTCTAAAACCTTTGGTTGTAAAACATTAACAGGGATCCAAATGTTTAACTAAATACTTCAATTCTGACACAACTTGTGATTTATTTCCCAAAATAAAAGCCTTCTGCGATATACCGCCACAATTTCCTTTGGGTATGATTATACATACATACATAAATGTACATTTGCTGACTGGCTTACTACTAAGTTATGCAAAGTGTGCACATTAGTTAATATAAACAGGTTAACAATAGAAGATAAACATATACATTTAGTCATTTATCAGACGCTTTTATCCAAAGCGACTTACAAAGAGTTTAGGGATTAATAAGCGATATGTCATACATGAGCAATGATACAATACGTGCTGATACAAAGATACTGGTTTCAACAAAAACTAGACCACCACCTGTTGAGAGGAAGAGAGAGGGTTTTTTATCGTTTGTCTGTATTCACAGAAGAGATCAATTTTAATAATTTTTTGAATGTTGTGAGAGATGTTGTTGACCGGACCGAGTTAGGAAGAATGTTCCACCAGGGAGAAGTTGTGAATGAGAATGAGCAGGCAAGTACAGTTCTTTGTCTTTTGATCATTTTACATATTTTAAAGCTTGAAGTTGAGGAGTGCTGGCGTCATTAGATTTTTGGTAGAATTACTTTAAGGGATTTCTTTATTTGTTATAAAGTCTGAAGAGAGTGTTGAGAAACACACAGACATCAAGAATCAGAATATTCAACTCAACCACGGTGACAATCATCAGAATGAAAACTTCATGCTACAATGCATGCTGGGTAACATCATAGTTCAAAACTCATGACTCCCAACATGCATTGCAGGATGAAGCTTCTCAGTTGATTCTTACCATTGTTGAGGTTCATACACCGAGTCATCATATATTTCTGTCTCTGAATGTTTATCTGCATATATATTTTAGAATAAAGTTTTAATTTCCTTTTGTCTCAAATCAGCTGGATCTCAGTCTACTGTCACACAAATCGACATTGTTCTCACCCACATTCACCCATACTCTAAACAACAAATGTGCTCTATACTGGAAACTCAGAGAAAGAGAAGTCAAACACTGTAGAGACAAGAGCTCAACTAAAGCAAACACTCATCAACATAATGATGACTTCAAATGACAAACCAGTCACATCTAAACCTCTAAGATCACAGTTTGAGCACACAGTGAGTTTGATGTGAGGTTACATTTTGACCTCATCGTGAGTATTCTGAAAGCTGATGGTGACATCACTGTGATATCACTGTGACATTGTCATGTGTTGGCTGTGTATACAACTGCTATATTAAACAATACTGTAGCAACCCTCTCTCTCTCTCTCTCTCTCTCTCTCTCTCTCTCTCTCTCTCTCTCTCTCTCTCTCTCTCTCTCTCTCTCTCTCTCTCTCTCTCTCTCTCTCTCTCTCTCTCTCTCTCTCTCTCTCTCTCTCTCTCTCTCTACTTTTTAAGCAATTCTTATCTTTTCCTTAACCAAGCTTTACTGAACAGAAGCACTTGTTTTCTTCACATCTGATGATTTCTCATTCTTCTCAATTTGACTTCGGGATTTCACTCGGTTGTTTGTCATCATAGGTATACTTTAAATCAGGGCAGTACAATATTGATTCTCCACCAAGACTCAGCTTGTACTGCCAGACGAATATATGTGTGTACGGTGGCACTTCCTGTGATATATTTTCTTCTATTTCCGTCTCTTCATTCAAGTTTTCCTTCGTAACTTTCATATATGAACCTCCGTATTCTGCGTCCAAGGAGATCTGGGCGTTTGCAATCAACATTGCGAGTTCATTAACTTTGACTTTGGCGGACAACTTCACATTCCAGTTGTGCGTGATCTTTGTCAACGTCTCCTTACTGTATCCCACTTTTTTCTTTAAACTTCTGTCAAATTGCATTGGTTCGGGGGTGTCATTATCTAGAGATGTTACTTTCTCCCACTTGCCAACGACTTGACCTTTAGTTAACGACAGACCACCAGGCAGAAAGTCCAAAATATCTTTGTGAACAGAAGCAAACCAATCTCTATTGCCGCTGCTGAAGTTAGACGCTTTGATGAATTCGACTCCCCATTCTTTAGTCATTCTCATCATATAAAAGTGGAATGTCCTGCCCCAATAATACAGACCGTCACTGAACACATCATTCAGAGGGAATTCCTGACAATCCGGAGAAGTGAGGTTTGATGTTGTCTTGTAAATGTTTTTGTCTTTGAAAATGATGTAAAACTTTCCCATGGCTGAGAAATAGTAGTCTGCATTATGGTAGTTGGGATCAATTTGTTTACGTTCACGTCCGCTGTCTGTTGACAGATCTTTGACTCTGCGGTAGGAAGTACCTTTAATGATGTAAATAGAGTCATTAATATGACCGACATAATGGTCTCCTATGCAGGAGTGGTGCAGATCACAAAGCGTGAGGTTGGAAGCGTCTTTTAAATCAGTTGTCTTCAAAAAGCAGCCGAGATCAGCACGAATTATGTAGCAGTTGTAGCGTATTCCACAGATATCCACACCTTTCATTTTGTTCCCGGGAACGAGGCTATTCATTGTGCCTAAACCTGCAACACATAATAACATACAATTAGTGCTTTAATCTTATTGGATGCTGGTTTTGAAGGCCTTCTCTAGATCAGACTCTAGTATAAACATTTTGAAAAAAACAATGTTTCCATCATATAGATCAAAGAGACAAAACTCTCAAATTCCTGATGAACTGGCAGTGGTACACCTTGTAAATATATATTATCTTTGGCCTTTCTCATCGAGTGCTGGTATTTTCAGTATTAAACGTGCACCACACGTTTGTCTGTTTACTTTCAATACAGAAATCGCAAGTTTGCATTATGTCATTTTAGATACTCTGATGTGCAAAACCTCATCAAGAAGTTTATATTACTGGCGTGTCATTGAAAACCAAAACCAACCATGGGTAAAAAAAACGAAATACGTATTGAACTGTGGGTGAGCTGTATTGTTAACTGATATTAATGGATGATTTAGTTAACATTAATTGCTTGTCAGTACATTGAGCAGATTCTATGTAATGCAATCTAGATGGTGAGCTCCGCCATCACATGATAACAATGGAAGTCACCCGTAAGAAATGTTTTGTCATCAGAACATTCTCAAAACGTCCCCGCTGGTGTCGAATACATTCCAAGATCATTCCGATATGGTAAGGATATGGAGTGTTGTCAAATGGTTGGAACCAAAACCTGTTCACTTTCGCAACAGCGAAGCACACACGTTTATCATATATAACAGTAAAATATGACACGTAAAACATAAGATCAGATATAAAAACACACAGGGACAGCAAGTGGCGGTATGTCCTCTTGACACAAGCCAGCCTGCCAGGCGAAAAAGAAGAATGCAAACTCTGTGTTTAATGCAACCGTGAATTTTTTTGACCACACCACTTGATCACCACCGCACAGTTCTTGTGACGTGCAACCAAAATCCTGCCTCTTCACCCTCGACACAGCTCTTCGCGGCAGCCTCGTTGACTTTAACCAAATATTGAAAAACATATCAACAAGTTCTATCTCTCCCCGAGTACACCAAAAGTACTCCTGTCATGGCAAATGTGAACCTAACCAACTGGTGTTGGTAGGGAACCATTTGAAACCACTGTGATGTTATCATTTGAATCACTGCTCTTGTTTGGATTCAGTGCGATGCTCTTGATTCTGAAAGAACATTATAAGATCATGGAGTCTGATTGTATTTTAATAACTAGAAAGATGTGTGGAAGATGGTTTTATGTTTATAAAAACACATTTTAGAATCACACAGACATCAATAATCAGTGTATCAATGCAATGGTGAGAAACAACCAACTAATTCAGATAAACGGATCAACCTCAATGCATGCTGGGATGTTGAGATTCATACACTAATTCTTCATGTCTTTAAATATTTAATTGTTTCTATTTTCACAAATCTTTGTAGACTGCAAAATATAATTAAACATGCAGATGTTATGACGTTCTTTGAGGATCAGCAGCACAGCAATTCCTTCAGATGTAAACATGGTACTAATCTCACTGACCACCAACCAACACCATTGATTAGATTATCATTTCATCACAAATGTCAAGGGTCAGGAGCCCAACTCAAGGAAACACTGATCACCATGATGTCAGCTATGAACGATCTTAAAACATACAAAAACGCATAATTTGAATATTTTTACACGTGAAAAACATCCAAGAAACGTTCTTATATCGAACTTTTGTTAGCTGGGTTGTAATTCCAGGTTGTAGTTGTTGTGTTTCTATGGGTATATTCTTTTTTTGGAGTTTTTGATGTTTGCAGTATTGTTGTTTGTTAACAGCAGATGTTCATCACTAATGACTCAATAATCACTATATTAATAATGAACTCAATACAAATTCTGTCAAACTAGAGCACAGAAAGGTGTTGGTAAATCTGGGCCAGAATTGAAATGAACTGTTCTTTATATTTGAGTCAGCTCGGCTTTATATGTTTTGATGTTTTTTACATGTGGCATAGCTTTGGCATGCCTGCGGCGCAAATCTGGCAAACAAGAGCAGACCGCCCAAGTGCCATCATTCCACGCAGTATGTGGGCCAGATGAGCTGGTATTGAGGACTAATATGTGGGCCGGGTTTGGGCTGCAAAAATGTTCTATCTTTCAGACTTCCATCTGAAGTCGTTGCTGCTGTGACTCTCGGGGTCCGATTCAGGATCTTATGGCTCGATCACACTGTAAGTTATAGTTTCCCTCGTTATGCACCAGGGTATGTCGAAAAACATGCTGGATATTGACATTAAGATTTCAAAACATTTTGGCCTGAAAGGACTTAAAGATAGAGATCTTCTGTAAATTAGAATAATGTTGGACATGACCGAAAGTTTTTTTTGAGGTGTAAATATATTAATGTAATTGCATATTATGACGTCATCTTGTATTTCATAATATTCAAGTTCAAATATATTCTATTTTATAGTATAAAAAAGAAAGAAACTAAAACTAATTTAGATAAATTAAATGCATCATGCATAAGCTGAAGTTAGTTGTATAACTTTGAAATGATTCTTTTTATTAATGTTTTTTATTGATACTTTTGTATTAAATTGCATTTGGAATGTAATTTGGCAATGTAGTGTATTAAATGGGTTAACGATTCACAAATATTATTCTAAGCAATTTCAGCAATACAATTTTTTTCCTAAAAGGAAACAAATAAGTTTTTAATCTTAAGAGACCTGTTTTCTCTTGTATACTTAGTATTGATCTTTAATAAAGAAAAATAATTTATTATCCGAATACCGATTAATCGATGGAAAAATCAGAAGAACATTCAATATCTTAAATAATCGAAAGCTCCAGCCTTAGTTAACTGTATAAAAACAACACAACTTCTTTATGTATTATTTACATCCATGGAAAAAAAAATTCATCGCATGAGTTAACGCGTTAACGTTTATAGCGCTAATTTCATATAATATGTATGATTAAAACACTTTAAAACATAGATTAAACTTCACTTTACAGGCTTCAATTTACAGGTTGTATTAATATTGCTGTTTATCATTCTGATATTTGTAGTGTATTTGGTGAAACCCTAATAAATCAATTCAATTTAATTGTCAATCAGGAGTTCTTTCTTTAACTTCCCTGTTTCTCTATATATTTTTGAATATGTTTTGATTACAATCTATAATAATTATTCCTGTGAACACAGTGTGTTAGATGTCATATTGCCATACTCATAGGTGGTCATTATTAGAAGCTTCCTTACCTGGTGAGTGTTCAGTACAGCACTGGATCTGATGATGAGCTCTTCAGTCTGAGAGAGAGAGAGAGATGCACTCATCTATCAGACCAGCTTTAAATAGAACTCCAAAGAGGGCTGCGTGAAAAAACCTCAAGACACACCCACAGAACTAAATCACAGATGTTAAATGTGTGTTGCGAGATGTACATATGAATATTATACACTTAAACTTGACACTGAATCAGGGTTGAATCTTCAGTTTGATGTGATAAATGGAGAATTGTTCATGATATTAATAAATCAATAAAAATCATTTGGCGGATACAATGGCTAAGAATGGAAAAGAAGAGAAAATCCTTATCCTGTCAATCACAAATCCAACTCTTGTTCTACAAAGCTCAACGATGATGATACTTCTGCTGCCTTTATGGACGCTCGGAAATTCGTTAAATCCCACTTCATCCTAGAAGTAATGTCTGGAAATAGTAACATTGAAACATTCATTTAAGTATTTAGGACCATTCCATAAATTATTTCTGTGGGAATTATCGATTTTCCGAGAGCACATGAAGTCAGCAAAAAAATAGAAATATTTATGCTGCAACGTATGCTGAGTGTCATTGTTGAGATTGACACGATGCTGATTCCCAGCATGCATGATAATACTTTGTTCATTGTCATCATTGCTAATATGTGATGTCTGTGTGAGAGTTGACAAAGATCCATTGTTTTTAAGTCTTTTAGGAATCAGGTAACCTCAGAAGAAGAATACTTTATTCTTTTGAACCATTGCACAAAATCTGTCTGATAAAAGTCTTGCAGTGACTTCATGAAAAATTATCATTCTTAAATTTAATGAGTTCACCCATAAATGATAAGAGAGAGATTAGTTGTTGGTTTCCATTATTCTTTTACAGTAACTCATGAAATTGATGATCCGTTGACAATGTCTTCATGTTGTTTTCATGAGCTTGAGTTAACTTTGACTTAATTTCAGGAGGGTCATGAAACCTTTTCTTTACAGTTGAAGGAATGTTTGTGTCAAATGTTAAGTATGTACTGTATGTGAAGTAAGTATCTTTGACATGCTGTCAGCTTATATTTTCATAATTTCCGTCGTCCCATAGTCTGCATTTCTTCAACAAACTACAGCAATGTTACTTATTTTTTTTTTACTTACGTTTAAATCTTCATAATTCAATGTGGTTTGTTGAATTTAAAACAAATCAGCATGCTGAAAATTGACAAATCAACAGTTTTTAACATAAATTAATGGTTTCTGTCTACCGGGGTACATTTGTTTGGAATACATTCATATAATCTACCCACAGCTGTACGACTGACCTTTCCTCTCCAATGGATCCAGCGGTGTTCTTTTTCTAAACAATGAAATTCTTCATCAAAATTTAACAAACTTTGTAACATTTGTATTGTATTTTCCATATTACATTTTTCAATTTAACATGTGTACCAAGGGTAACACTATACAATAAGATGGTATTTGTTAACACTTAGTTTATGGATTAACTGAAATGAACTAACAGTGAACAATACTTCTAAAGCATGGGTCTTCAAACGGGGGTCCACAGTGGAACTGCAAGGGGTCCGCTTATTCACTCACAGGCAACTTTCTGTTAAACATGTGAAGCATGGGTAGCCTATAGAAATATTACAGCCAACGTGGTCTTTTAAGCTGCGCAAGTGCGCGACCGAATGCCGTCTCATTGAAGTTCCTGAACATTGCAATGTTAACCTCAGTGCGGTCACAAGCATCCATTCAGTAGAAGCGATAGAAGAAACATTACATCTGCATCATAAAACCGATAGCGCCTAAATCAAAGAAGAACTTTCTCTTTCAAGACTGTAGGTTTAGAATCAGCGCATTCTCCCTTCTGATAAGTTCAGAGTACGCATGAAAGGAGTTGCGTGCAAATAAAGTGCAAAAAACTTGTGAATTTTCCTGTAACAGGCACAACAATGCTGATCCACGGGAAAGACAACAGCGCTCAGAATGATAAAATAGCAGAGAAGCAGAAGAAATCAAAGAATGAAACTTAATAAAACGGCCTGATTTTACAACAGAAGGCAGAAGATCTGCAATGATATCTTTTGCATCCAGAGACAAACCCTATCTCTACTAGAATAGCCTTTGTGCCAGTAACCAGATTAACCAGCGTCAGTCATCTCAGTGAAGTCTTAATAAAATCTAAGGTTCAGGACAAGTAAACGTTTTACTGTCCATGTCACAGTAATATGAAAATATATGAGTGTGAAAATTCCTTAAAATAATCAAACAATATATATTAACAATAAAATAATACACAGAAAACTATGTACGTGCAACAATAACATGCATAATAGTGCTAATGTAATGTCTTAACAAAATATTGCTATTACAATAAGAAACATGACCAAGAAAACACATTTCAGAAACCCTCCGGGGCCTGAGAGCTTCAGTAGAAGGAGATGAAATAAGACCGCGCTTTATTTATCTTAGTTCAAGGTTATTTCAGCATTTACTTAAACTTTATTAAATTCAAACATTGTCATTGTTAAAATGAGTAAATGCACCAAGAATTAACATGAACAAGGATTAATAAATGCTGAAGAATTCTATTGTTCACTATTAGTTCTTTTTATTTAAAGTATTTACTACTGTTAACAAATAGCAACGTATGTGAAGTGTTACAGTACCAAGAGCAGATCATCTCCTCTCTTACTTTATTGTGAATTCAAATCCTAACACGGTTGACCACTTTATTTATTTTTTACTTCACCCAAAAAATATATTCTGTCATCATTTACTCATCATCATGTCATTTCCAACCTGAATTAATGACTTTGATCCGATTAACACAGAGGAGGATATTTGAAGAATGTTAGTCATATTCAGTTCTGCAACATCATTGACTATCATAGTAGGAAAATTCAATCGAAGACAAAGGTCCTGAAGGATATTACTGTTGTTATTACATATTTTATAACGTGTTTCTTATGGTGTGAAGATATATTTTGTTTCATACATTCATTCATCGTTTGGTCTGCACTGTGAAAGCAGTTAGGGCCTGTGTGCAATATTGATGTGCTTGCAAAAGGAGATGTGAGTTTGGGGAAGGTATGTGGAATGTTATTTTTTATGGAATGTGTTCCAGGAACAAAAAAGGACACAGCAGGAGTTGATTGGTGGAGAGAGGACAAAGCAGAACTTGATGATTGGTGGAAACAAGGGAGACCCCCGGCCCCCTGCAGAAGAGAGAACGACATACCATATATACACTGAAAAAATTTTTTCATTCATCCAATTAAAAAAATTTAGGGTAATGGTTCACATCTATATTTTATAACTTGAGCCAATGAAAAATAATAACTTACCCTAACCCATATTTTCTCTGTCTATGAAAATTATTTTATAAAACCTGGCACAAAGTATATTTTTCTTGTTGTATTAAGTCAATTTATTTAAATTTTATTTTTGATCTAAACAAAAATATATAGATTTAATCAAAACAAAACTTCTCATATAAGAAATATGTATTAGAAATTATTTGTTTTCTCCAATCAAATATATATAGATTTAATTAAACAATTATTTTTCATTTTTAAAAATACAAGTTAATAGAAATTATTTTAAACAAACAAAAAGATATGGCTTTAATAACACATGTTTCCCATTAAGGAACATAACTTAATATTTAATCTTATCCAAAATATAATTAAAAAAAGACATTTTCATTGCATCAATTTTTATTAACTTATACACATCCACAATTTTAGGGCTTAAGTGTCATATTTTTAACTTCTGAGCTGGCAAACATTGACCTGAAAACAACAGCCATAAAGTAACACCACCGTTTTTTTGAAAAAAAACAAAAACGAATTACTACTTCTGGCCTGTGTATTCACAATGAGTACAAATAGCAATGCAGATTAAGACTAGGTGATTTTCTCGGCAGATATTGATTTGGGACTATATTGGGGCGAATCACTGCTACTTGGGCGTAGAAATATCATTCAGATGTTATGTGATATTTCTACGCCCAAGTAGCAGTGATTCGCCCCAATATAGTCCCAAATCAATATCTGCCCTGGAAATCACCTAGTCTTAATCTGCATTGCTATTTGTACTCGTTGTGAATACACAGGCCAGAAGTAGTAATTCGTTTTTGTTTTTTTATCACTTTTACTCACAGCATGCTGTCCGGCAACAAAAGATTCCATTCATTATGCTAAACTAAGCTAGCGGCGGCACTGCCAAACTGCGACAATTCATGCACTGAGACGGTGAATAACCTCTATTTAAAAAAAACGGTGGCGTGTGCAATGCAGAATTAGGGAAATGCAACAATTACTCAGTTTCATCAGAAATGCCGCTGTGGTTTCTCACTATCTCTGTACATTGATATCATTTGTAGCATCATAAAATACAGACCGTAAAAAAAAACGAAACAGTTGAAAAATCAGAAATTGGGAATGAAAGTACAGAATCCCATCTCATCTCATAGCTGTAAAACTGCAAGTAGTTGCAGGTTCCAACTAGTCTCATCGCAAAAAACGGTGGCGTGTTCCTTTAACGAATGACAAGTTCTACTACAGATATACTGAACCTTACTAGAATGTCGAACCATAGCCAGTCACTCAAATATGACATCACTTACAGGTGTAAACTGGGATGTGTGGGAACCCTGAAAACTCAAAAAAAAGAAAGTTTAAGCTCTATTCTAGAGCTGATCATATAGCCTCTTAACTTTGTTGGACATGCCTTTCGGATCCAACTCCATGATCACTTTCTGGACATATTCAAATGTCAGTTTCAATGTCTTGGGATATTCCAAATTGAATGCATAAAGAAGGCCCAGGAGAACTGCAAAAGCATTTGCGACAGACGGCAAGTCGCTCAGAACCTCTCGACCCTCAAGAATGATGCCAATGTTTGTGGGTACAGCTTGTGCATCTCTGATGATGAAAATTGCCATCGTTTCATGCTGAAGAATTTGTCCAGCCTCTTCTTTCTCCGACACCTGGAAAATAACTTAGGAAGGAGAAGAAGAAAAATGAATAAGGAATCGATACAGCTTGGGTTTCCCCCTATTAACATTCTGAAGGCCCGCAGGCTAATACCGTATATATTCTTATATTCAGCCCAGTCAATACCGTATTGGCCTGAATATAAGACCACATGCAAGTAATGAACTTTTATGAACTGCAGTGTCCTGTTCCTTAGCGTTAATATTTGATGTGAATATACGTCGCGTTGTATGCTGAGACGGAGGCATCAGAACTGCAACTGAAAGAATGCACAATACTACGATATTTCTTCAAAAGCAGATCGTGGAGACATTTTAATCGTCCACAATCAAAAATCTTGATATCACACACCCTTACTGTAAACTATATAGGTAGCCCTTGCATGCACATTATTATAATATGAAAGCAAAAGTAATCTTGCCTTACCAAGAAATATTTGATGAGGTCCT
The DNA here is from genome assembly GCA_029783895.1 of Triplophysa bombifrons. Lineage (NCBI taxonomy): Eukaryota > Metazoa > Chordata > Actinopteri > Cypriniformes > Nemacheilidae > Triplophysa > Triplophysa bombifrons. Next base: position 28,536,990 of record CM056449.1, read on the forward strand.
CCACTGCTTCTCCCATGTAAAGGATGAGACATTTAAGTGCAATGTCCCTCTTTGTAGCAGTGTCAGTATCCTGCATCAAGATAGTAAAAATTAATATAACTGGTTCAGTCGATCCATGAATTCACTGTGAGTGTGTCAAGGTTTGTTAAGTGTGAGATTGAGAGCTAGTTTATGTAGGAATATATGAATGGGAATGGTCATACATGAAAAGATGCAGTGCTTGCATCTCCACATTCATCTGTTATCCAAGAACCCTCAGCCCCCACCTAAAAAAATAAAATAAAAAACTCCTCAAAAAAAGCTAAAATTTGGACTCTGCAAAAATACCTGCACAAATACTTCTAGAGGGTTTCTCCCACCGTAACAGCAGCTATGATAAGGTTGAGGCCGATGAGATGCTTCAACCTGAGAACTCCGATACTCTGCATAAGAGAGAGAAGTAAGGGAGTGAGGGATAGAGCGAGACAGAACGTCTTGGCAAGTCAAAAGTAGAAAGTGCTATTCGATTAATTTATCATCTCAACAGAGGATAAATTCATTACACATTTAAATCCATTTTAACTTTTTTGTAATGCATCATAACATTGACATTACATTATAAAGAGTGTGCATCATCTTTACAACAAAGAAAGTTGACGTTAATTACTTCTTATTAATTGTTAAAGTGCCATCACCAATAACTCTCTGGGACATAAGCCTTTTACATGGTTGTTGCACATTTTTTTAAAGTAAAATTGAAGGCTTTTTTAATACCTCAAAATAGTACAAATTAATACTGTGCAAAATTATATCTCGATATTTTCACATATGTAGTTGATAATAATTAGGACTCATGACAACATTCACATTATATGCAGTGGTCAGTTCCCTACAGTGACAGAAATGAACTTTTATTAAGGGGCAATATTAAAATCTATATAAAAATATATAAATATATCTTTGCAGTTAAGAGGTGACACAGAAGCAGCATCTGATGTGGAATATATTTACACTGGATTTTTAATTACATAAATAATGCGATGGTAATTGTCCGCCATTACACGTGTCTTGCAGCGCCATCAGGTTAGCCTACTGCAAGCATTGGCCGTACATTTTCAACTCAGCCGTACAATACGTCTACATTAACAGACAATGTTAAAACATTAAGCATTTATATTCATTATCAACTGAATTCGGACGTATTTTACTAACCTTCAAAAACATGAATGACTGGTGCGCCGTTCATTTGACAGAGTGAACAAACAAACCTAACTTAGCTCTTACACAGCATCCTGTTGGTGTCAATGTTGGTTTTCAAAGTGACTTTACTGCCCCCCAGTGTCCTCTGGCTAGTACTTTAATTTTTTTTAAAACCAACCGACGTCGCCGATTGGCGCCAATTAATGCATACTTAGCCATAAATAAATGACCAGTCACTGCGTTAGCTAACATTACCATTAAGCCAGTCCCTTTACATGTAACGTTAGCTCCTTCACTAAAAGTTAGTTGTTGATCAGGTTGTATGGTTTTAACGTTATTCTTATGACGTTCACTCGATATTGCCTACGTCCAATGCTTAAACGTTACCATTAGTTACCCTTGTAAAATCAAAAGAAGCCACGGGTAATTTTTTTTAATTATATGTTCCCTTTTGCAATCGGTCAGTAATTGATTAACGTCGACATAACGTTAACGTTACCTAGTCTAAACTTAACTAGCTAACACCAAGTTAACATTTCAAACCTAACGTAACGTTATATCACAGAAAGTCAGTAATGTTAACGTTAGAGCACCATGTTGTCTGGCATAAAATACAATTAGGCTACTACAGCAGCACACTTAAATGGTTGTTTGTTTTACTTACCACAGTTTTTCCGCGATGCAACTTGATCTCTCTGCAACAGGAAAGTAAAGTGTCGTGATCCACGAGCGGTCTGGTGGTGACTGGTCGAGATTGTGTTTACTGCCCATGCGCGCTGGCCTGTGTGTAACCTTAAAATTGTACATTCGTCGAAACAAAATTTTCTTAATTGAGCTCTTAATGAAAAATATTTATATTTAACAATGTTTTAAACGAATAAAATATTACTTGAAAAATAAAACAAATAATGGTAAACTGAACTGAAAGAAAATTTATTAATTGGATGAATTGCTGCTTGAAAACCTTTTTTCAGTGTACTGTGCTAAATCATTAAACTATAACTGACAAACTAACAACACGGCTGTGAAATAACAAACTTATTGTGTGCTTGTGCAATATTATTATATTGCTATCGGTTTGTGAGATCTGCCAAGTTATTGAGTACGGATCGAGTCATTAAATGTGATTATCGCCTGATTAAGATCTGTGTCCGATCGAACGAAGCATTCCTATAAGACATAGTGCAAAAACTATTTACAGTCAAGCTGTTTTATTTTCCTTTTATATAATTACTTATTGTCCAAAATTCCCAATTTTTCTGATGCATGTCCTTACATTAATTATATATGTTAGTGTTAATTTAGTGTTATTTTGCTTATACTTGAACTTAATTAAAACTGCCAGGGTTTTTAAAGCAAAGGTTTTGTGAAAAAAGGAAGACTTTTGTAAAATGAACTGTTCAATTTATTTAATGGTTAGTTTAGTAAGTTGTTCTGTGTTGTCATCATTCTGGTTAGATTTCAGTTGTAATGTATATTATTTTTCAAAACAAAGCAGCTGATATTGCCTTATCGACAGCAAAAAGCTATTGGACTGTCGAGTAGCTTTATCCCCAAAATGGCTAATGTTGCAATGGAACGTTGTATTGACTTTCACTTCTTGTCAATATAGTTATTTAGCGTGGCCATTGAAATAGATGACGAAGTAGCGTGGCTAAATTATGTCAATTCCAAACAGAAGGTGGGATTTAGGTCAGGTGATTGAATGGGCCATTCAAGCAGATTGATTTTCTTTCTTTGAAACCACTTCATTGTGTCCTTGGCCTTGTGTTTGGGATCATTGTCTTGCTGAAATGTCCACCCTAATTTCATTTTCAGCTTTCTGGTAGATGACAGCAGATTTTTATCCAGAATGTCCCGGTACATTTCTCCATTCATCCTGCCTTTAATAATATGAAGACTGCCAGTACCCCTTGCTGAAAAGCAGCCCCAAACCATGATGCTTCCACCCTCAAACTTAAATATTGGTATGGCGTTCTTGGGGTGGTGGGCAGTTCCATTTCTTCTCCAAACATGGTTCAATTCAATTCAAGATTATTTATATAGCGATTTCACAATGTGTATTGTTTCAAAGGAGCTTTACAGGGGCAAACAGGAAAAACAGAAAAGTTAAAACACAGCACAGTGCATGGTATTTATACAAGGAGTAAGATCATTCTAATAAATAATATCTAATTTCTAATGTTAGGGCAAAAGGTAAATAACCACACTCCGGAGGGGCAGACACCAGAGGACACCAAGAAGCGGATAACAAGAAGTGCAAGTAAAGGGTAAGTATTTTATTAATTTAAAACAATAAAAGCAGTAATGCAAATGTTCGTGGGAGAGAGAATGGGTCTCTTCGTCTCCTCGGATGTGCTCGTGAGACAGGCAGACGACAGTGCTCAGACTCAGCTGGTAGATATGTGTTCGTAGAACAGTCAGTGGGAGGACAGAAACTTCTCCTCTTCCCCAAGGGACAGACAACGACGGTGTTCGGACTCAGCTGGTGGGTGTGTGTTCGTAGAACAGGCAGTGGGAGGACAGCAACTTCTCCTCTTCCCCAAGGGACAGACAACGACGGTGTTCGGACTCAGCTGGTGGGTGTGTGTTCGTAGAACAGGCAGTGGGAGGACAGCAACTTCTCCTCTTCCCCAAGGGAAAGACAACGACGGTGTTCGGACTCAGCTGGTGGGTGTGTGTTCGTAGAACAGGCAGTGGGAGGACAGCAACTTCTCCTCTTCCCCAAGGGACAGACAACGACGGTGTTCGGACTCAGCTGGTGGGTGTGTGTTCGTAGAACAAGCAGTGGGAGGACAGCAACTTCTCTTCCCCAAGGGACAGACAACGACGGTGCTCGAGCTTGGCTTGAGTCTGTCGCCACACCGGGCACAAAAGAGAACCTGGACACAGCTTTAGGCAGATCAATTTAAAGAGATCTTCATATTCGAACGTCAACTTTCATTCATACCAGTTTCAGAAGATACATAGTCGTTAGACCTCACCACACTCGTGCATATATCACTCTTAGAAATCCTCACGCGTGTATATTTCACTCTCGTAGACACTGCAAACTCACTTCATCTCCACAGTGATTAGTCGACCAGTTTCTCCTCTCACTGTAAGGTGAATGACTCCAAGGATGGCGAACTCAGAAAATCGACGTGAACACATCAGCGATCCTCCCAGCTGTTCCCATTGCTATGTTTCGGTCTCTAAACAGGAGAACACACACTTGCCCAGATCCACACGCCACACTCCCGCCCAGATCCACACGCTACACTTTTATGCCCCTTGTCCTGAGCGCGTGCTTCAATGAAGCGCAACTTAATCCCCTTCAGCTGCCGCTCATGATGGTCAGCAATCAAGCACAGCCAGAGTTGGGACCAATGAGGGATTTTTAGATCTCTGGGTTTTTCCACCCGGTGACACTTCCACCCTCAAACTTAAATATTGGTATGGCGTTCTTGGGGTGGTGGGCAGTTCCATTTCTTCTCCAAACATGGTTCAATTCAATTCAAGATTATTTATATAGCGATTTCACAATGTGTATTGTTTCAAAGGAGCTTTACAGGGGCAAACAGGAAAAACAGAAAAGTTAAAACACAGCACAGTGCATGGTATTTATACAAGGAGTAAGATCATTCTAATAAATAATATCTAATTTCTAAATAAATGAATGAATGCAGTCTCCCGGTGAGCAGGCCAACACTGCCCTGCTGTGGCGAGGAACCCAAACTCCAATGATTGATTAATGGAGAAAAAAACCTCGGGAGAAAACAGGCTTAACCGGGAGGGCCAGATCCCCTCTGACGTGTCATAGCTGCACTCAGACTGCTGACATGTGGTTTAGGTTTAGCATTTAATACCAAATATTGTAACTTCAGCATTAATAAGACAAATAGTCCGTCTTTGCTCTTGGTTGGGGATGTAGTGGTCTGAGCTGGGATGGTCCAATGGTCATATTTCTCTTGGCTAGTGGTGGAATTGCCTTAGATGGAGCTGGGATGGTCAGTCAGTCTGCAGCTGTAGCTGGCGTAATCTCAAATTGGGGATGGGCATCTGTCGGTCATCTGGACATGGTGGAACTTCTTCCTACCTCGGGATGGGCATCCCGAGGCAGAGGCGGAAAGGGAATAAAGAGAATAATTAGCGTAGCTGCTGTTCATTAACTACGCATTAAGTGAAAGCTTGGCTGAAAAGATTTGTCTTTAATCTAGATTTAAATTGGGGACCTCGAATAGTATCAGGAAGGCTATTCCAGAGTTTAGGTGCTACGTATTAGAAAGCTCGTCCCCCTTTGGTGGATTTTGTTATTCTAGGTGTTGTCAAAAGTCCTAAGTTTTGAGATCTTAGAGAGCGTGATGGGTTGTAACGTGATAAAAGCTCGGTTAAGTAAGTAGGGGCTAAACCGTTCAAGGCTTTGTAAGTAATTAAAAGAATTTTAAAATCAATACGATACTTAATGGGTAGCCAGTGAAGCGATGTTAAAACTGGGGTTATGTGATCGTATTTTCTTGACCTAGTAAGAACTCTGGCAGCTGCATTCTGAACTAACTGTAGTTTGTTTATCGATGATACAGGGAATCACTGTATCATCGATTCTCCACACTTTTGAGAACGGGCCGGTCCTGGAGTTGCCAGGTATTCATTCGGAGTTTGAATACACAATAAGAAACGCATCAATTATCATTTATCCTTCGAATATAAATAAACATTTTGGCGGCCGCAGTACATTATGAAAGAAGCCCAAAAACTCGCAACCCGCGGCTCCATAATTTACCCCGCAACTACATTCTCACAATAGCCCAATTGTGCGGGAAAACCGCGACCCTGGCAACACTGGTATGGACGTACATGTACGTATATGACGTTGGGGAAGCAAAACACAACGTTAGCAAAGCATAAGATAGACCTGATAGGTGCAAAGCAAGCCTATCCTGTGTCAGTTTGAATCTCAACTCAAACTCAAATTATTTTAAATATTTTCATTAAATTTAGTATTCCTACCACTGCGCAAATATTCTGGACATTTTTGGAAAAATAACTTATGGAAAAAAAGTGATTTTAATAGTGAAATTAGGTATGCTGGAATGCATGTCACGGACCACATGCAATGCCGCCGCGGACCACCGGTTGAAAACCCCTGATTTAGAACATAAATATTAAGAAATAACAGGAATAAACGATATATTTAGAAAAAGTTTGACGGAGCTCTATCTCAAACCACGCTCTCTCCTCACTAATGGTGTGTAGATTGACTGCCAAAAAGTTCAATTTTGCTTTCATCTGACCATACTATAGTCTCCCAATAATCCACAGGCGTCTCCAAATGCTTTTTCGCAAACTTTAACCGAGCCTCAACATGCCTTTTTTTCAGCAATGGAGTCTTGCATGGTGAGCGTGCATGGATGCCATGGCGGTTCAGTGCAGTGCTTATAGTTTTTTTTGAAACAACAGTACCTGCTGATGCAAGGTCTTCCTGAAGTTCTGCCCGAGTGGTTCTTGACTCTTGGAGAACTCTCCTGGTTATACTTTGGACTCCTCGGACAGGGATCTTACGTGGAGCACCTGATTGTGGCCGGTTTATGGTGAACTGATGCTCTTTCCATTTCCTGATAATGGCCCCCACAGTGCTCACAGGAACATTCAGCATTCTGGAAATGCGCCTATAACCATTCCCATCAAAATGCTTTTCAACGATAAGATTACGAAGATCTACAGAGAGTTCTTTGCTTTTACCCATCATGAAGTCTTTCCTGTGTGCCTCCTAGGTAATGAGAAGCCTTTACAGGCCATCAATTAGGACTAAAGCAGCTGATGTCAATTAGTACTGATAGGAGGCAGGGTTTCTCTCTCAATACTGACAGATTTCAGGTGATCTCCTGGCTTTCTATGCCATTTTGTACCTTGTTACCTTCATGTGTTCAATACTTATTCCCTGTGTCATTTCACTTTATTTATTATGACTGAACTTGTATACTTAAATGTTCTGATTTCTTTGTTTGAATTCAATTTTTGGCTTGATGGCTACATCTGGTGGAAATTTTGTGTCAATAGCCCACTTAGAAATCCTCTTACTGATAAAATGCTGATGTGTCAAATACTTATTTTCCCCGCTGTGTTTGTTCAAATGAGCAAAAGAAAAAAAAACAAGACAAGAACTCGTATTCTGTTGCGCCTGCGCTGTCTGACGTTCTTTTCCTTTTCAAGAGATGTTATGATTGCAGGATTATTAACAAACATTATTTTATGAAATCCTACGGCACCTTGGACTACATGTTGTTACGTATGGCACTTTGAGTACTTTAAAGCCCTAAGATATGGTGTCGTAAATAGACGCGACAGGGGATAACATATATCTTTTCTAAGTCTGTCGAAATTATGTCCTGACGTAAGATACGCAACTAGTGTCAGTGGGGCTTAGGGCTTTAGTCAAGTCCACTGTTGTCGAGTCCAAGACCAGGAGTAGTCGAGACCGAGTCCAAAGAGGTTCGAGTTCAAGTCAAGTCAAGTCCAAGTCCAGAGAGGTTTGAGTCCAAGTTAAGTCCTATTGAGACAGTCAAGAAAGAGACAGAAAAAAAATCATGACTACAAGACCACATACTGAACTTTGATCATTTATGTGATGCAAGATAAAGCATGTCTTTTATTCGAAGATAATCATTTTCAATATTGCTTGCTATGATCAAAAAGCAGATAAAATAATGTCATTTTACTTACTTTAGGTAAGGTACTAAAGTCACAAAGAAGTGTAACTTCACATTTTTTTAATGAAATTTAACAATTTTATTCTGCCAATAGAAAATGTAACAAATAACCAGCAAACGCTTGAATATTTTCCCATTCTTCAACTTATTACTTACTGTCCCCCAATGTAACCAAAAATGAAATTTGTGTGTGTGTGTGTGTGTGTGTGTGTGTTTGTGTGTTTGATTGTGCGCGTGTGAGTGTGTGTGTTTGTGTGTGTGCGGGTGTGTGTGTGTGTGTGTGTGTGCGTGTTTGTGTGCGTGTGTTGGTCCGCCAGTGTGTGTGTGTGCAAACTTTGATAGAGGAGCCACCAGACAGAGCAGAGGCCCCACGGCTCGTCTGAAAGCACGTTCGGTGCCCATCCTTATATAACATGTTCATATTGCAATGACAATAAAAATATGATCAATCTTATCTTTAAGCCCTACTTTCTAAACGTATAGAAATACTAAAAGTGTGAAGTTAACTCTCTTAACTCTCTTTGTGAGGCCTTTGCACGTGTCTTATGAAATTGGATGTTGTCCCACAGGTTTCGGGGAAAGTTTTGTTGCAAAGCTTCCTTTTAAGCGCATTGTCTATGAATTCATTATGGTTTGTAAAACCAATTGTATTGTGCCGCTGCTCACTGACATCGTGCCTGATGAATGATTGATGTTCTCTGGTTCTCTGGAATCGTTCATTTGAACCGGTTCTTTCATTTTAGTGAACTGGTCGAACCAGTTCAGCTGAATTGTTCGCGTTTAAGCGTCTCCCGTAAACACTTTATCCACAAATAACTTCAGTTCTTCACTTTCTGACGTGTATGACAGTCCCGCGTACTTGAACTGATATACAGGAGTCATTTAGTATCACCAACAGCACACACTGAGCTGAACTGCTGTGTGAAGAGAGAACTTATGAGCACAAGCGGCTCTCGTTCGTGAGTCAAGAGTCCGCAACAGTTTTCCAATCGTTCGTTTTCGGATCAAAAGAATATTGATCTATCAATGTTTTGATGGAGAAAATAAAACATATATTGCTGGACTCGGACGAGCACCCGACTAGAACAATGACCAAGAACAATGACCGAGTCCGAGACAAGTCCGAGTGCTAATACCGACAAGTCCAAGTCAAGTCCGAGACCATAAAAAAAACGTCTCGAGTCCGGACTCGAGTACTACATCACTACAAACGACGCCTTTCGAATGTCACGTAAAGTTCAGGACCTGGTGAAACAGTATGAACCATGTGTCTAGTCCTAGTGTAGAGTAACGTTGGTGGCTTCATGGTTAGAGTTGAACCTCAATGCCTGCAGCAGGATAAGGATAGAGTGCTACGAAATCAACATCCTTGTGGGATTAATATGATATATGACTTTGTGACAATGCAGCAAGGGTAATAGTGTAAAGTTTTTTGAAAATGTAGAATGCCCTTTAATATGTGTATGACCTCGGTATATGACCGATATATGTCTTATTTTTCAGGTAATGGAAGACGAAGAACAAACCACGACTGTCTTCACAGACGGACAGGAAACATGCAGAAACTGTTCACAGTCGTGTTGCAGAACTGATCAAAGTCAAAGTCAACACCAGGCTCCGTTAGAAAGAAATGTTCAACTATTTATTTTTTGAATAATTATTAGTCAAAGTAAACATTTTTTGTTTGTTTTGTATTATATAGTCTCATTCAATAGATGCAACAACGACTGGCCTGCTGGCACTGCTCGAGGAAAAGGCCCCTACAGTGACCATGAAGAGAACATAAAGAGACAAAGACGCTGTCCTTTTTATATAGAAAGTTACTTACAATATGTCAGTCCAAGATATAAAGTTTTATTTTAAATATGTTAGTGTTTGAAACTAATTTGTTGTAAATATGTTGTCTGTTTTAATGTTTAATTGATACAGTGAGCAGGTGAACACCAGGTCAGTACATGAACTATATGTTTTATTAATCTGAATACAAATGTTCAATTTGAAGTATTTTTATAAATGTGAAATAACATGTTGATATGTTTGAGGGCAAGCTGAGTATAGTTATTTGCAAATAACATGTTAGAAACCATTTCAGGCTTTGTTCTATTCAACAGTGTTTAACATGTGCTGTAATGAGATTCAATTATTTATTCATTAAAATGCATATAATGTAATTTATGTTAAAAGTGCATGTTTAACTATTGCACTGTAAACAATTCAACAATTACAGTTAAAAGAACAAATCAATAGTATTTGGACAGTATTCAGTAGTTGTCTGTTTGATTTATTTATAAAAAGTTTACAAATTGTGTTATTTTATAATTAAACTAAACAATTTTTCAATAACACACAGTTGTGTTACATACACACAAATAACACATTGATGTGTTTACTAAAGCAACACATTTGTGCGTTACATTTCATAGCACATTTTCTGTGTCAAATTTAACTCAATATGTGTTGCCCTGTGCAGACTCAGAACACGTGAAATAAATAACATATGTTGTGTTGTTTGTAACACATTTGTTTTAAGAGAGTAAACTCATCTCAGACCCTTTTGTGTCTGATCATTTTTAGGTAATTTCTACCTTCTCTGAATAATATTTAAAATTGAATTATTCTTTTTGATTAGTTTTTATTAATTTTTTATTAAATAAACCTTTTAGTCATTTTTATTCACTGTTTGCATTTACTCAACTTTATTGTGTAACTTAAGCTCTCTATTAATTTCTAATAGGTTGTTTTAAATTAAAGAGAAATGCTTGTAATCTGTTGCCATAATTGTATTGAAAAAATCTGTCAGAAGCAATCAGTTGGATATTATCCAACAACTACGCAATCCCACAAATCATCCACCTGCTAGACGATTTTTTTAATATCTCCCCACAACTCTGTTCCAGCCGCACACCTCTTAACGGTCCAAAAGCTTTTCACCAAACTTGGGATCCTCCTCGCACAAGAAAAATCCGCGGGACCATCAGTAGAATTTCTAGTTATTAATTTAGATTCATCAAAATTCCAGGCTTCTTACCTAAAGAGATTATTCTGGTCGCCACCTGTCTCGTAGACAATCCTAACTGCGATATCCAATTATTTACTGACGCAGCCCCATCAGTCGGTTTCGGAGGGTATTACCACGGTCGCTGGTTCACATCCACATGGCCACCTCAGCTGTTAAATCTCCCCCAGTCTTCCTCGTCCTCGGCGCTGTTCGAGCTATACCTATTAGTCATCGCAGCCTTTCTGTGGGGAAAAGAATGGTCAACCAACAGCATCTCAGTTTACTGCGCCAACGAAGCAGCCGTGCAATGCATCAATAAAGGCCGTTCCCATTCCCCGCACTAACGCCTTTGAAAAGAAGACTGATTTGGATGTCAGCATGGGACCAATTTATCTTGACCGCAAAACACTTTCCCGGGTCAAAACACCAAATAGCTGACTCTCTCTCCTGCTTTGCTTTTCAGAAGTTTAGACAGCTGGCACCAGAAGCGGACCAACACCCCACCCCAGTACCTCCCTATTCAGAACTAATATTCCCCTAAACCACCCGCTGAAGCCCCTCCTCTACGTCTCTCTCAGCCACATCATCCACTCAGTCTCCCCCAGGACCCTACAATCTTACCTCATAGCTTGGAAATGCTTCAAATGGTTCCACGCAAGATACATCCTAACATTCCCAGATTTCTCAATGCTAGCCATCACCTCATTCATCTCCCACCTAAACACTTCAAAAAACCTCCAAGCCAGTTCCATTAAAGGATACCTATGCAAATTACAACTCCTATTCGGATCACCTTCATCCCAAATAGCCAGCTCACAGACCTCCATGCTAATCAAAGGCATCCAAAGAGCCCACCCCTCCTACCAGGACCCCAGAAATCCCATAACACTCGAAATACTAACTAAGTGCATAAACACTCTCTGCCACGGTTACCACTCCACCCACACCGCCCGCAACCTGGAAGCTATGTTCACATTATTTTCACACTTTATTTAGTTTTCTCAGATGTTCATAACTCACCATGACATCATTTAATCAAGATATCCACCCCACCATCTCAGATCTCTCCGTTATGGACCAGAACACAATATCTTACTTCATTAAACAGACTAAGACAGACCAAACAAAGAGAGGCCATCTAATCTACATTTTTAAACTACCATCAGCTCTCCAACCATACCAAACCCTCCAAGCCTACCTTCAGCTCAGAAGCACACAAACCCTAATCCCCTCTGACCCTCTTCACAAGCCTTCAAGAGCTACATTCGTTCCGATCGTTCCCACATTAAAGAAGCACACCGAACCCTAATCAACCAAAATCGTTAATGCCAGTCCGCTCCCAACCCTCCACACATATCAGCAGCTCACTGCCGCAGCAGCGTCACCCCAGCATTGGCCTTAATCGTATTTCCCACCACCACAGCAGGGGCCTTTACCCATTCCATAACCACAGTGGTGTTGCCCCAGCAGGGGCCTTTACTTGTATTTCACACTGCTGTGGCGGCGATGCCCCAGCAGGGGCATTTATCTGTATTTCACACTGCGACAGCAGTGCCACCACAGCAGGGGCCTTTACCTGTATTTCACACTGCCTTACCAGTGCCGCCCCAGCAGGGCCCTTTACCCGTATTTACCACTGCCGCAGCAGTGCTGCCCCAGCAGGGGCCTTTATCTGAATTCCCACTGCTGCAGCAGTGCCTCCCCAGCAGGGGCCCCCATCCGCATTTCCCACGACCACAGCAGTATCCGTACCCCACAGATGCCCACAGAAACCAACCCCCTTCCAGAGGCCCCAGCCGGGACTCTACTCCAAGTGAAAGCCAGCAACTCACCGCCACAAGCTCTGCTATATTTGGGGGCAAATAACACCCAGCCTTGGCTGCTGTCCTGCGCTAGTTGAATTTTTTGGGGGGAAGCGCTCGGGCAAACACAGAGATCGGAGCCCTCGCCCCAGACAAAGGTGGAGTGCTCCGGGGTCGGGAGACAATGCCGACCCCGGAGCCCTCTCCCCGGACAAAGCACGCCAAATACGCATACAAAATTCTCAGCTTAACTACACTGCCACCAATTTAATTATTTGCTAAGGTAAACTCGTGAAACATCAAATATATCAAGAGTAACATCACAAATACTAAACATAAGATGGACATAAATTTTAAACATTTTAATACTTACAGTTAAAGCTTCTATGAAAGATTGAAAGGATGATGAATAGATGGACGAGAGCTACATGTACTGTGTGGCTTTCAGCATCAACTCCAACAGCAAGATGGCTGCTATTAAAGTCAGAGGTCATTCACTATGACAATTTCAAACATGAAAGGAATGGCATTGGAAGTGAACTACATTGAAAACAGCACACAACGTATCCAGTCTTTTTATGGTTTAAGAACGTTCCTAGCTATTAAAAGTCATCATCATGGTGATCAGTGTTTCCTTGAGTTGGCTCTTGTCTCTTGACACACATATGTGGGATGTATTGATGTGTTTGATGAGCAATTATAGATTTGTGGAAATTGCAATGCACATGAAAATCCAATCACATGCAGTTTGTTAACAATTTAAGTGTTGGTGATAATTCATATTTTGAGTATAAGACGGCCGTAAGTTCAGTCTCATTCCTTCTACTGAAGCTCACAGGCCCCGGAGTGCTTCTGAAATGAGTTTTCTCTGTCATTTGCTCAGTTGTGATGCTCTTGTACATTTTGTTCTCTCGCTGTTGGAATTGTTGTCATTGCGTAAGCAGGGCCGTTAACAGGATTTTTGAAATTTTTTATTTTTTTATGAAAAATGTTGACTTTCTTGATCTACACACGTGCATTTTAGGGCGTTTGAAGTGCAATTTACACAAAGGTCAGCGAGTGATAACAAATGTTCAATTGTTGAGTGAACTGTCCCTCAAGGCATATACATCAATTATGAAAGATGCAGAAACTTTTTTTAATTATATATATGAAAAAATAGAATAATATTATTTTATTTAATAATAAGATTGAGAATTTAATGAAAAGTGATGCATTTCAAATAATGCTAATAATAAACACAACCGAGTCATAAAAACCATGTGGTTCTGGGACATCCTCCACTACCATAGAAAGATTATTTTTATCACATCTTTTTTATACTTCTGTTAAACACAAAATGAGATATTTGGAAGAGTTTACGAAAACAAACTTTTCTGGGGATCTTTGACTACCATTGAACTTTCCTACTATGATAGTCAATGATGTTGCAGAACTGAATATGACTAACATTCTTCAAATATCCTCCTCTGTGTTAATCGGATCAAAGTCATTAATTCAGGTTGGAAATGACATGATGATGAGTAAATGATGACAGAATATATTTTTTGGGTGAAGTAAAAAATAAATAAAGTGGTCAACCGTGTTAGGATTTGAATTCACAATAAAGTAAGAGAGGAGATGATCTGCTCTTGGTACTGTAACACTTCACATACGTTGCTATTTGTTAACAGTAGTAAATACTTTAAATAAAAAGAACTAATAGTGAACAATAGAATTCTTCAGCATTTATTAATCCTTGTTCATGTTAATTCTTGGTGCATTTACTCATTTTAACAATGACAATGTTTGAATTTAATAATGTTTAAGTAAATGCTGAAATAACCTTGAACTAAGATAAATAAAGCGTGGTCTTATTTCATCTCCTTCTACTGAAGCTCTCAGGCCCCGGAGGGTTTCTGAAATGTGTTTTCTCGGTCATGTTTCTAATGTACATTTTGTTCTTTTGCTGTTGAAATTGCTGTCATTGCGTAAGCAGGGAGTAAACAGGATTTTTGAAATTCTGAGGTAGGTTTTTTTTTATGAAAATTGTTGACTTTCTTGATCTACACACCTGCATTTTAGGACGTTTGGAGCGCAAATTACAGTACAAAAGCTAAAACAATGTCTGTTTATTCATGTTTATTTTAAATATATTTTCAGGTTGAAATACAATCTATGCTTCATAAAAGATCATTTGGGTTTGAATGACACAAAGGTCAGTGAGTGATAACAAATGTTCCATGTTTTAGTGAACTGTACCTCCAGACATATACATCAGTTATGAAAGATGCAGAAACTTTTTTTAATTATATATATGAAAAAATAGAATATTATGAATTTATTTAATAATAAGATTTGTAATGAAATTAACGAAATTTAATTAAAAGTGATGCATTTAAAATATCTGCTAATAATAATGTAGTTTTAATAGATTAACCACAACCTATAAACACACCTGAGTCAATAAAGTCATGCGGTATAGCATGAACTAGTGAAGGTCTGGTAATGTTTTTCCTCGTCACATTGACAGTAAACACGTAAACAATATGATTTCAGCATTTTGTAGTTTGCATTGGTGAATATCACAATCGGTGGTTTACTCTTGTTCGTTATTTAAATCTTGACGCATGTCAAACGTGCCAAAATCAGGAGTGCAAACTCCCTTCTGCTCTGGAAAGAGGGAGAAAGCGACACAGCAAGTGGTCTTTAATGTTTACAGGGCAAGGACCCCTTAGATGAGAGATGGATGGAGCAGGGACCCCCGTAAAGTAAATGTGTAAACAGAGCTATTTAAATAGAAACAACCCTTATTGTAATAGCAATATTTTGTTAAGACATTACATTAGCACTATTATGCATGTTATTGTTGCACATACATAGTTTTCAGTGTATTATTTTATTGTTAATATATATTGTTTGATTATTTTAAGGAATTTTCACACTCATACATTTTCATATTACTGTGACATGGACAGTAAAACGTTTACTTGTCCTGAACCTTAGATTTTATTAAGACTTCACTGAGATGACTGACGCTGGTTAATCTGGTTACTGGCACAAAGGCTATTCTAGTAGAGATAGGGTTTGTCTCTGGATGCAAAAGATATCATTGCAGATCTTCTGCCTTCTGTTGTAAAATCAGGCCGTTTTATTAAGTTTCATTCTTTGATTTCTTCTGCTTCTCTGCTATTTTATCATTCTGAGCGCTGTTGTCTTTCCCGTGGATCAGCATTGTTGTGCCTGTTACAGGAAAATTCACAAGTTTTATTCTGCAGAGCATCATATCAGACTAAGAAGAGCAACGTGCCACATTATATTAGGGAAACTTGTTTGATATGCACCATCAGTACACGGTGTGAGTTTCATTGATTTTAAACACGAACGATAGTTCTGTCAGAGTTTAGAATGCAGAAGCGGTGTGGTGTCATTTTCCTGTCAAATAAGCGCTTTATAGCCTTAACAAATTTCAACAGAAGCTTTATGAAAAATGTAAGAATGCACTTTATTTGCACGCAACTCCTTTCATGCGTAGTTTGTTGAAGAAATGCAGACAATGGGAGGAATGAAAATGATACGCTTTACAAGCTGACAGCATGTCAAAGATACTTACTTCACATACAGTACATACTTAACATTTGACACAAACATTCCTTCAACTGTAAAGAAAAGGTTTCATGACCCTCCTGAAATTAAGTCAAAGTTAACTCAAGCTCATGAAAACAACATGAAGACATTGTCAACGGATCATCAATTTCATGAGTTACTGTAAAAGAATAATGGAAACCAACAACTAATCTCTCTCTTATCATTTATGGGTGAACTCATTAAATTTAAGAATGATAATTTTTCATGAAGTCACTGCAAGACTTTTATCAGACAGATTTTGTGCAATGGTTCAAAAGAATAAAGTATTCTTCTTCTGAGGTTACCTGATTCCTAAAAGACTTAAAAACAATGGATCTTTGTCAACTCTCACACAGACATCACATATTAGCAATGATGACAATGAACAAAATATTATCATGCATGCTGGGAATCAGCATCGTGTCAATCTCAACAATGACACTCAGCATACGTTGCAGCATAAATATTTCTATTTTTTTGCTGACTTCATGTGCTCTCGGAAAATCGATAATTCCCACAGAAATAATTTATGGAATGGTCCTAAATACTTAAATGAATGTTTCAATGTTACTATTTCCAGACATTACTTCTAGGATGAAGTGGGATTTAACGAATTTCCGAGCGTCCATAAAGGCAGCAGAAGTATCATCATCGTTGAGCTTTGTAGAACAAGAGTTGGATTTGTGATTGACAGGATAAGGATTTTCTCTTCTTTTCCATTCTTAGCCATTGTATCCGCCAAATGATTTTTATTGATTTATTAATATCATGAACAATTCTCCATTTATCACATCAAACTGAAGATTCAACCCTGATTCAGTGTCAAGTTTAAGTGTATAATATTCATATGTACATCTCGCAACACACATTTAACATCTGTGATTTAGTTCTGTGGGTGTGTCTTGAGGTTTTTTCACGCAGCCCTCTTTGGAGTTCTATTTAAAGCTGGTCTGATAGATGAGTGCATCTCTCTCTCTCTCTCAGACTGAAGAGCTCATCATCAGATCCAGTGCTGTACTGAACACTCACCAGGTAAGGAAGCTTCTAATAATGACCACCTATGAGTATGGCAATATGACATCTAACACACTGTGTTCACAGGAATAATTATTATAGATTGTAATCAAAACATATTCAAAAATATATAGAGAAACAGGGAAGTTAAAGAAAGAACTCCTGATTGACAATTAAATTGAATTGATTTATTAGGGTTTCACCAAATACACTACAAATATCAGAATGATAAACAGCAATATTAATACAACCTGTAAATTGAAGCCTGTAAAGTGAAGTTTAATCTATGTTTTAAAGTGTTTTAATCATACATATTATATGAAATTAGCGCTATAAACGTTAACGCGTTAACTCATGCGATTAATTTTTTTTTCCATGGATGTAAATAATACATAAAGAAGTTGTGTTGTTTTTATATAGTTAACTAAGGCTGGAGCTTTCGATTATTTAAGATATTGTGTGTTCTTCTGATTTTTCCATTGATTAATCGGGTATTCAGATAATAAATACTTTTTCTTTATTAAAGATCAATACTAAGTATACAAGAGAAAACAGGTCTCTTAAGATTCAAAACTTATTTGTTTCCTTTTTAAGGAAAAAAATTGTATTGCTGAAATTGCTTAGAATAATATTTGTGAATAGCTAACCCATTTAATACACTACATTGCCAAATTACATTCCAAATGCAATTTAATACAAAAGTATCAATAAAAAACATTAATAAAAAGAATCATTTCAAAGTTATACAACTAACTTCATCTTATGCATGATGCATTTAATTTATCTAAATTAGTTTTAGTTTCTTTCTTTTTTATACTATAAAATAGAATATATTTGAACTTGAATATTATGAAATACAAGATGACGTCATAATATGCAATTACATTAATATATTTACACCTCAAAAAAAACTTTCGGTCATGTCCAACATTATTCTAATTTACAGAAGATCTCTATCTTTAAGTCCTTTCAGGCCAAAATGTTTTGAAATCTTAATGTCAATATCCAGCATGTTTTTCGACATACCCTGGTGCATAACGAGGGAAACTATAACTTACAGTGTGATCGAGCCATAAGATCCTGAATCGGACCCCGAGAGTCACAGCAGCAACGACTTCAGATGGAAGTCTGAAAGATAGAACATTTTTGCAGCCCAAACCCGGCCCACATATTAGTCCTCAATACCAGCTCATCTGGCCCACATACTGCGTGGAATGATGGCACTTGGGCGGTCTGCTCTTGTTTGCCAGATTTGCGCCGCAGGCATGCCAAAGCTATGCCACATGTAAAAAACATCAAAACATATAAAGCAGAGCTGACTCAAATATAAAGAACAGTTCATTTCAATTCTGGCCCAGATTTACCAACACCTTTCTGTGCTCTAGTTTGACAGAATTTGTATTGAGTTCATTATTAATATAGTGATTATTGAGTCATTAGTGATGAACATCTGCTGTTAACAAACAACAATACTGCAAACATCAAAAACTCCAAAAAAAGAATATACCCATAGAAACACAACAACTACAACCTGGAATTACAACCCAGCTAACAAAAGTTCGATATAAGAACGTTTCTTGGATGTTTTTCACGTGTAAAAATATTCAAATTATGCGTTTTTGTATGTTTTAAGATCGTTCATAGCTGACATCATGGTGATCAGTGTTTCCTTGAGTTGGGCTCCTGACCCTTGACATTTGTGATGAAATGATAATCTAATCAATGGTGTTGGTTGGTGGTCAGTGAGATTAGTACCATGTTTACATCTGAAGGAATTGCTGTGCTGCTGATCCTCAAAGAACGTCATAACATCTGCATGTTTAATTATATTTTGCAGTCTACAAAGATTTGTGAAAAAAGAAACAATTAAATATTTAAAGACATGAAGAATAAGTGTATGAATCTCAACATCCCAGCATGCATTGAGGTTGATCCGTTTATCTGAATTAGTTGGTTGTTTCTCACCATTGCATTGATACACTGATTATTGATGTCTGTGTGATTCTAAAATGTGTTTTTATAAACATAAAACCATCTTCCACACATCTTTCTAGTTATTAAAATACAATCAGACTCCATGATCTTATAATGTTCTTTCAGAATCAAGAGCATCGCACTGAATCCAAACAAGAGCAGTGATTCAAATGATAACATCACAGTGGTTTCAAATGGTTCCCTACCAACACCAGTTGGTTAGGTTCACATTTGCCATGACAGGAGTTCTTTTGGTGTACTCGGGGAGAGATAGAACTTGTTGATATGTTTTTCAATATTTGGTTAAAGTCAACGAGGCTGCCGCGAAGAGCTGTGTCGAGGGTGAAGAGGCAGGATTTTGGTTGCACGTCACAAGAACTGTGCGGTGGTGATCAAGTGGTGTGGTCAAAAAAATTCACGGTTGCATTAAACACAGAGTTTGCATTCTTCTTTTTCGCCTGGCAGGCTGGCTTGTGTCAAGAGGACATACCGCCACTTGCTGTCCCTGTGTGTTTTTATATCTGATCTTATGTTTTACGTGTCATATTTTACTGTTATATATGATAAACGTGTGTGCTTCGCTGTTGCGAAAGTGAACAGGTTTTGGTTCCAACCATTTGACAACACTCCATATCCTTACCATATCGGAATGATCTTGGAATGTATTCGACACCAGCGGGGATGTTTTGAGAATGTTCTGATGACAAAACATTTCTTACGGGTGACTTCCATTGTTATCATGTGATGGCGGAGCTCACCATCTAGATTGCATTACATAGAATCTGCTCAATGTACTGACAAGCAATTAATGTTAACTAAATCATCCATTAATATCAGTTAACAATACAGCTCACCCACAGTTCAATACGTATTTCGTTTTTTTTACCCATGGTTGGTTTTGGTTTTCAATGACACGCCAGTAATATAAACTTCTTGATGAGGTTTTGCACATCAGAGTATCTAAAATGACATAATGCAAACTTGCGATTTCTGTATTGAAAGTAAACAGACAAACGTGTGGTGCACGTTTAATACTGAAAATACCAGCACTCGATGAGAAAGGCCAAAGATAATATATATTTACAAGGTGTACCACTGCCAGTTCATCAGGAATTTGAGAGTTTTGTCTCTTTGATCTATATGATGGAAACATTGTTTTTTTCAAAATGTTTATACTAGAGTCTGATCTAGAGAAGGCCTTCAAAACCAGCATCCAATAAGATTAAAGCACTAATTGTATGTTATTATGTGTTGCAGGTTTAGGCACAATGAATAGCCTCGTTCCCGGGAACAAAATGAAAGGTGTGGATATCTGTGGAATACGCTACAACTGCTACATAATTCGTGCTGATCTCGGCTGCTTTTTGAAGACAACTGATTTAAAAGACGCTTCCAACCTCACGCTTTGTGATCTGCACCACTCCTGCATAGGAGACCATTATGTCGGTCATATTAATGACTCTATTTACATCATTAAAGGTACTTCCTACCGCAGAGTCAAAGATCTGTCAACAGACAGCGGACGTGAACGTAAACAAATTGATCCCAACTACCATAATGCAGACTACTATTTCTCAGCCATGGGAAAGTTTTACATCATTTTCAAAGACAAAAACATTTACAAGACAACATCAAACCTCACTTCTCCGGATTGTCAGGAATTCCCTCTGAATGATGTGTTCAGTGACGGTCTGTATTATTGGGGCAGGACATTCCACTTTTATATGATGAGAATGACTAAAGAATGGGGAGTCGAATTCATCAAAGCGTCTAACTTCAGCAGCGGCAATAGAGATTGGTTTGCTTCTGTTCACAAAGATATTTTGGACTTTCTGCCTGGTGGTCTGTCGTTAACTAAAGGTCAAGTCGTTGGCAAGTGGGAGAAAGTAACATCTCTAGATAATGACACCCCCGAACCAATGCAATTTGACAGAAGTTTAAAGAAAAAAGTGGGATACAGTAAGGAGACGTTGACAAAGATCACGCACAACTGGAATGTGAAGTTGTCCGCCAAAGTCAAAGTTAATGAACTCGCAATGTTGATTGCAAACGCCCAGATCTCCTTGGACGCAGAATACGGAGGTTCATATATGAAAGTTACGAAGGAAAACTTGAATGAAGAGACGGAAATAGAAGAAAATATATCACAGGAAGTGCCACCGTACACACATATATTCGTCTGGCAGTACAAGCTGAGTCTTGGTGGAGAATCAATATTGTACTGCCCTGATTTAAAGTATACCTATGATGACAAACAACCGAGTGAAATCCCGAAGTCAAATTGAGAAGAATGAGAAATCATCAGATGTGAAGAAAACAAGTGCTTCTGTTCAGTAAAGCTTGGTTAAAGAAAAGATAAGAATTGCTTAAAAAGTAGAGAGAGAGAGAGAGAGAGAGAGAGAGAGAGAGAGAGAGAGAGAGAGAGAGAGAGAGAGAGAGAGAGAGAGAGAGAGAGAGAGAGAGAGAGAGAGAGAGAGAGAGAGAGAGAGAGAGAGAGAGAGAGAGAGAGAGAGAGAGAGAGAGAGAGAGAGGGTTGCTACAGTATTGTTTAATATAGCAGTTGTATACACAGCCAACACATGACAATGTCACAGTGATATCACAGTGATGTCACCATCAGCTTTCAGAATACACACGATGAGGTCAAAATGTAACCTCACATCAAACTCACTGTGTGCTCAAACTGTGATCTTAGAGGTTTAGATGTGACTGGTTTGTCATTTGAAGTCATCATTATGTTGATGAGTGTTTGCTTTAGTTGAGCTCTTGTCTCTACAGTGTTTGACTTCTCTTTCTCTGAGTTTCCAGTATAGAGCACATTTGTTGTTTAGAGTATGGGTGAATTTGGGTGAGAACAATGTCGATTTGTGTGACAGTAGACTGAGATCCAGCTGATTTGAGACAAAAGGAAATTAAAACTTTATTCTAAAATATATATGCAGATAAACATTCAGAGACAGAAATATATGATGACTCGGTGTATGAACCTCAACAATGGTAAGAATCAACTGAGAAGCTTCATCCTGCAATGCATGTTGGGAGTCATGAGTTTTGAACTATGATGTTACCCAGCATGCATTGTAGCATGAAGTTTTCATTCTGATGATTGTCACCGTGGTTGAGTTTAATATTCTGATTCTTGATGTCTGTGTGTTTCTCAACACTCTCTTCAGACTTTATAACAAATAAAGAAATCCCTTAAAGTAATTCTACCAAAAATCTAATGACGCCAGCACTCCTCAACCTCAAGCTTTAAAATATATAAAATGATCAAAAGACAAAGAACTGTACTTGCCTGCTCATTCTCATTCACAACTTCTCCCTGGTGGAACATTCTTCCTAACTCGGTCCGGTCAACAACATCTCTCACAACATTCAAAAAATTATTAAAATTGATCTCTTCTGTGAATACAGACAAACGATAAAAAACCCTCTCTCTTCCTCTCAACAGGTGGTGGTCTAGTTTTTGTTGAAACCAGTATCTTTGTATCAGCACGTATTGTATCATTGCTCATGTATGACATATCGCTTATTAATCCCTAAACTCTTTGTAAGTCGCTTTGGATAAAAGCGTCTGATAAATGACTAAATGTATATGTTTATCTTCTATTGTTAACCTGTTTATATTAACTAATGTGCACACTTTGCATAACTTAGTAGTAAGCCAGTCAGCAAATGTACATTTATGTATGTATGTATAATCATACCCAAAGGAAATTGTGGCGGTATATCGCAGAAGGCTTTTATTTTGGGAAATAAATCACAAGTTGTGTCAGAATTGAAGTATTTAGTTAAACATTTGGATCCCTGTTAATGTTTTACAACCAAAGGTTTTAGAAAGGGTGAGCAAGTTAGTTTAATTTGATACATTTTAGATTATTTATCAAACGAAGCTTTAAAGATATATTTTCACTTCATGATTCTTTGTCATGAATGTATTCTTTCTCATACATTCGTCTTAATGTATGAAAAGGTGGCCGGTTTAATATACTGTAGTTATAAAACCCTTAATCTGTTATATGAACAAGCACTTAATATTTCAGATCATCATGGTCACATTTTATGTAAGTATGACTTGCTTAGGGAAATTCTTATTACGTTTAAAAAATGTTTTGGTTTTGGTTTTTATGATCATATTGGGTTTAGCTCCGCCTCCCTTGGATGATTTTATTAATTTTAAATCTTTTGCAACAAGAGTAGCTAGAGGTTCAGCTAGAGCCGATTGCTTAATTCCACATGGGAAAATGTATTGTGGTCAAGTTGTCTTTTCTTTCAGAGCATCCCATCAGTAGAATACCATTCCACAATGCATCAGAGAGTGTACAAGATTTCATTTGTCCAAGTATAATTTTAAGATATTGCTTCTGTATATTTCAAAATGTTAACAATGAAGTGATACCGTTATATTTTTATTCATATACTATTGATTATAATATCATGTATGTTTTAATATATATATATATGTATTTTCTTTATTATTAACTGAATTTGGTGTTATGTTAAGGTGGATATCAATTATTATTGATTTGTTGTATTTTCTTTTTAGTTACTTGGCCTAAGAACATCTGGCAAAGGGACAGCCAATGATAACTAGTCTTCTGGCTAATTTGGGTAAATTTAAATCCATGGATGTTTATAAATGTAAACTGTCTCTTTTGAATCAAACAATAAACAACAAAAACTATGGAATGATTTTGCGGACTTAACTAAAAAGGGATTGCAAATGCGTTTTCTATTTGTTTGTGACAAAATTGTGACATAATTCAATTGCAGATGCACACCGTTTGCATTTACATTTATGCAAATGTATAATGTCTGCCAAATTTCAAAAGGAAAGTTTATTTGTGAATGAATTACCTCTGTCTTACGAGTTATGACCCTGCGATATTTAAATCGCAAATGCAATTCCCCATATGCTATTTCACTTCCTCTGGAGCGAGTATTAAGCCTGCCAAAACTCAAATGAAATCGCAAATCTTTTTGCATTTTAATTTCCTCTGACTTGTACAGAAACCTGTCAATCAATGTCAGTGAAAGTGACCTGTTTTTGTCAGATATGGTGACCCATATCCGAAATTTATCTCTGCTTTTAACCCATCCAGAGAGTAGTGAACACACGCACAGCAAGTGGTGAACACACATACACCCAGAGCAGTGGGCAGCTATCGCTGCAGCGCCCGGGGAGCAAGCAGGGGTTAGGTGCCTTGCTCAAGGACACCTCAATCGTTACCCGCTGGAGGATCGAACCGGCAACCTTCTGGTCATGAGTCCAACCCTCTAACCTTTAGGCCACGACTGTCAATCAATGTCAGGGGTGGGCTTATTCAACGGGGCGTGTTTGTATCGGGAAGTGACGTCATTCACCGTCGACTGGAACTTAAGTAGCTACAGTAGGAAAGAAATACAGCTAAACACATAAGGAGTGATGTTAACGCATGCGGTTTTGTAAATTATTACAACTGCACTCACAATCGGTGTTGAAAACGATGCAGTTTTTCATTTTAATGATTAGAAATAACTCGCGCTGGAACTCTGGGCTCACAGCGGCATCACTTAGCATGTGAAACTATGGTGCAGGATGGGTAATCATCACCTTCTGCAACATTCTTCTACTAAGGAGCTGAAGTGGGATAATCACATTGGCTCTATCGCTAAAAAAGCCCAGCAGAGGTTCTACTTCTTACTTTAGCTGAATAAGTTCAACCTACCAAAACTCTATTAAAACAGTTTTACTCAGCAGTCATAGAGTCTGTCCTTTGCACATCCATCACTGTCTGGTTTGCCTCAGCCACAAAGTCAGATATCAGAAGACTACAGAGGACGGTTCGGACTGCTTAGAAGATCATTGGTGCTCCCCTGCCAATGAACTGTATACATCCAGAGTGAGGAAAAGGGCTCAGAAAATCACCCTGGACCTCTCACATCCATGTCTTCATCTCTTCACAATGCTGCCGTCTGGTCGGCGCTACAGAGCACTGAGCACCAAAACAACCAGACAATAAATATAGCTTCTTCCCTCAGGCCATCTACCTCTTCAACAGTTAAAGGTTTTTTTTTTACGTGCAATTAACTTATTAATTAATAAAGTGCAATTTTGAATGTATCCTCCAGATAATACACTATCTATTTTTATGCAACCTTTTCTATAAATTATATTTCATCTTGCCGTATATAACACACCTTTTACTACAACAGTCTATTCTTATTTTTTGCTTGTATATATTTACATACACACATAACTTTACTCTCTATAGCTTTACTCTTATGTTTATTGTATTGTATTTCCTAATTTTTTATACACATAGGCCCTTATTTAAATCATGTGTGTAACTGTTTTGTATTGTTTGATGGTCTCTGTGTGTTGAGACTGATTCTGTGTACTGGATGCTCCCGTCACCAAAACAAAAGGTTCCTGGTTCATGCTAATGCCGGATTCAGAGTCCTCACCCCGACAGCACGCCAAATACGTATACACTCAAAACTTCTCTATTATTTGCATCGGCGAACTCGTGAATTGACTTTGACCGTATGCTGCATCACGATGAATATGTGTTGTAAACCACAACAAAACATGTTCACTTTTTTATGAATAAAAAGCATACTGCATAATTTTTGTTCATTATACATATAATAAGTTAATAATAAATGACACAAGTACGTGAATTCTACATCTCCTTATTTTTTGTCTCATAACATAGTGAGATAAAGACAAACTTGTGCTGCATTGCTTTAGTGAGTTTGTTGGACACAGAAGTAGCTGTCATCTACAAATGACTCGATGGAGATGTTTCAGTATTTAAACATTGATTTCATCTCCGAACAAAGTTTTCCACAACATGTGTAGTAAATGAGCCCATCTGTTGATGCACCAACCTGAGAATTGAATGTAATTCTGATGAATCCACACTGCTTCAATATTACTTTTACTGGTACGTCATTGAGATCCCAAGACCACTGTTTGTGTTCAACTGTCAAACAAGCCCATTGAACCTCTTTCATTTAAACTTGGTAAGTAGCGCAATTGTGATTAATTGTCGAGATTATATATGAAACTTTGCATCTGATCCTCGTTTGTTCTTTTATTGTTCTTTTGGCTTTTAGCTGCAGCTAAATCCCTTTAGCCATAACCGGTGTCGCCCCGACGGTGTGACCTTGGTGTTGGACTGACTGCCACCACTAAGATGGTGAATGGCTTTACTTCCGGATACAAACACGCCCCATACATAAGCCCACCCCCGCCATTTATTGACAGGTATCTGTACAAGTCAGAGGAAATGCAAATGGATTGCGATTTCAATTAAGTTTTAATATGACAGGCTTACTATGCGATGCAAGAAGAAGTGAAATAGCATATGGGGAATTGCTATTTTTTTGCACTAACAAATAGAAATGCATTTGCAATTCCTTTTTAGTTAATTCCTCAAATCCACTCCATTAACAACAAACAATGTGAATCCCAGGCCAAATCCAGGGTCTGTTTTAATAAGGAGGTTCAACCAACAAATAGTTAAATGTGGGGTGGGTGGGTGATTTGTAAAGGTGCTAATTTTAGCCAGCTAGCACTGAATTAATAATCCTACTCTCTATGCGTTTTGCCGTCAAAGCCACAAATCCTCCAAACACATGAATGTATTTCGTAAATCCATGTAAAGAATTACAAACTAAATCCAATAAATATACATACCTGTCCAAAAGAAAGATATCATCATCGTCAGACCAACCGGCAGACACATGTTTCCATCGTGTAAATGCTGAACCAAATTTTCCTCTTTCATGATCCAGACGTTTTTTTGTCTCTGCTTTTTCAAAAACTGACTTTTGTTATTTACATTTAATTGTTATCGGTTTTGCAGGAAAGTTTGATTGTTGCTGATTGTCCGCCATTCACCCTAAACTGAAAAATATGATTCTTGAGTGTTAGTTAATATTACTCATGCAAATCAGTAAAATTATACTCGCATGTATTAGGTAGCAAAGTAAACTATATGCAAACTTACTGAATCTACTCAATATAATGAAGGAAACAATTTCCACACAATTACAGCGAGTAGATTTTATTCTATGTTTTTAAGTGAAGAATACCTTCATTTCTCAGCTATGAGTAATGACACACTAAAATAAATTAGATTAAGTCTTCTCAATATTTCTCGACATTAATAAATTTTAAAAATTGAGTAATATTAGTTAATATAACCGACAACAGGTCATCTACTTATTATGAATGATAAATATTGAATAATTAAACACTAAATATGACTTATTCAGAGAAGCTTGAATTGACCTAAAAATGGTCAGAAATAGGAGATCACATCAATTGCTTTTATTGACCACATTACAAACGTCTACAAACCCCTTTGTGACAATAAACACAAGATTCATTTGATGTCATCATTACTGTGATCAGTGTTCACTTTAGTTGAGCTCTTGACTCTTACACATTAAAAATCGTTCATCTCTAACTGTTAGTTGATGTTCTACTGAAACCATTTTTGTCGTAACAAATGAGTGTAAGATGAAAGTGCAAATACAATAGCTGTTTAGATGTGAGTATCTGAGCGTGATCGAGTTGAGTGGATTATAAATGTGATTAATGTCAATAACATAAGTCCTGCCACTTAAATTATAAGTAATAATGTTTTGGCATGCAGTATTGTAGCACATTTTGATTAAATTAGGTTGTTTATTCAGAATTAAATTATATAGGCTAATATAGTGCATTATATTATATCATAAATGTGATATACCTCGTTTAACTTCTGATTCTGTTTTAAGAAATATTTCGGTCAACCATTAAAGAATGAATTAAAAACATGGATTAAGTGATTATTTTTACATAGACCTTATATAGATTTAATTATGATGAGATTTCGTGTTATTAATGCTGCTTATAAATGAGGAATAAATAGAAGTTGTACAATGTTTCCGGGACGTTCCTGGAACCTTCCCAAAGGTTATTTTAATGTTCCCGGAACTATGAACGAACTTTCTATCGGCGTTAAGAAAACTTTCCTGGAGAACCAAAAAGGAACCTTAAAAAGTAACGTTCTGGGAACCAAAATTGTAAACTGGGACAGTTTAGACAGTCGGAGTACACGGGATTATACCATCAATCACACCCACACACTGTGGCATTCCCCATCGTCTTTTAAAATATGCTTCCATCCTTGCCAGGCTCTCTGCAGATGGGAGAGGGATGACTTCACCCAGCAAGACGTCTGCAACTGCTAATCTATATAATTTGATATATATAAGATAATTTGTGCAGTTGTTATACCCACTATAAAACGATGTGAAATTGTTCTGTATTCTGAATTAGTTGCTAATTTCCAGAGGATAATGTCAACTCTCTTACTGTGCGGGACAGGTGCAGTGTCTTTCTTTTACAATTTGCACTCTTTTTTCTGCTTTTCCATTTGCTGGATAGTATGCTTAAACCCATACTGTGCTGCAAACTGTCTGAATTCTGTACTGAGGGCTGTTGTTCACTCTGGACACTGAGGTGAATGGCATGCCTTACAAACATACATTTCACATTATAAATCACATCCGCCGTTGTGGTTGATAGATCCAACTATGAGATATGGCTTGTAGATCTTATAGATCTAAACTTTGAGTCCATTTTGACTAGATCTCTCTCCTTTAGGAACTTATTAAATGAGGAAATATCAACTCTGCTTCAATACTATAACCCTAACATCAGCGAGATACAGAGCTGAAGGGAAGAACAGCAGGCAGGAGAGGAAGTGATGTTAAATAAACTGAAAATGATTTATTGAATAATCTCAGTTGTGTGTTGATGCTCAATCATGCTCTGCCAAACTTCGTCTGACTAGAAACAGATTCAATATGTGTTTTTAACCATTCAAGATTACAGTATCAAAACATTGTCTCGTGACATTATTATGAACCTTGAGATGGAGACCAATGGAGACTCATATCAGCATAAGTCACAATGCA
The DNA here is from genome assembly GCA_029783895.1 of Triplophysa bombifrons. NCBI lineage: Eukaryota > Metazoa > Chordata > Actinopteri > Cypriniformes > Nemacheilidae > Triplophysa > Triplophysa bombifrons. The sequence continues at coordinate 28,566,209 of CM056449.1, forward strand.
ACTCCCAATGAGGTTAAACAACAGGAAAGTAAGGAACAAATAATACAAATAGAAGTGAATAATGAAATAAATGAATGATTACATATGTTGAAAGAATATTGTAATAAATGGAATAAATAAAATAGAATAATATAATGAAATAAAACAAGAAACAAGTGTATGTTTCTATCCAGATCTATCAAGGCTATATGAAGGGACATCAGGGCAGTATGCAGGATTTTAGAAATACCAATGACTTCCTTGATCTATATATGTGCATTTGAACACTTTTACAGTGTTCCTTCCCGGGAAGGTGTCCAGGGGGCATCCGGAAAAAATGCCCGAGCCACTTCAGCTGGCCCCTCTCGATGTGGAGGAGCAGCGGATCTACTCTGAGCTCCTCCCGAGTGACCGAGCTTCTCACCCCTATCTCTAAGAGATCGCCTGGCCACCCTGCGGAGAAAGCTCATTTCATGACCCACAGCTCATGACCATAGGTGAGAGTAGGAACGTAGATTGACCGTTAAATCGAGAGCTTCGCCTTGCGGCTCAACTCCTTCTTCACCACGACAGACCGGTACAACGACCGCATTACTGCAGAAGCTGCACTGAACAAAATTGCAATTTGGCATCCGTATTATACGGTAATGCAACAGCGTGTTATTTATACGCAATTGGGTGCGATCAGGTTGATGTGCGACATGTGCGTTAAATGTGCGTTAATGTGTTTTCTGTGTCTCCGCAATCGCTTCTGCCTCTCAACAACACAATAAGATATTTTTATTTTTGCGTAGCCGACTCTATGTTAGTGTGCATTGGCCGCCTCCAGCTTCCCTTTGGTTATGATGTGACGTAATTGTGACGTTTTCTTAATAAATAGAAGCAAATTGAATAACTGAATAATTGAATTAGATAACAATATAATATTCGTAACACAATTATACTGATCATGTGAGGTGACAAATTCATCCCAAATAAACACCTACAACTTGAAAGTAGTTTATAGTCCGCTTAATCGTGATGGTTTAAAAGTTTAAAACAGATCATTTTAAGTGTTATTACAGTGCTCACCGTGAATGAGTACACCACCTTTGAGAAGTAACATTTTAAACAATATCTCAATGAACACAAAAACCATTAAGAAAATGTTGACAAGATTAAGTTTTATATAACATCTGTTTAATTTATAACATGAATGTAAGATAAACAATATGACTTTGAGAATATTTTTGTTTTGTTTTAGTTAAATAAGGGTGATTCAAAAATGAGTACACCCCACTGAAAGTCTGGAGCAAAGCAAAATATTAGACTACATGTGTCTAATTTAACAAGAATTCAACCACAGGTGAGTCGAATTATTCATGACACCAGTGTCCAGCAGACAGTTGACTGTAAAAGGGTGTTAAACCCCTTCTCAATTCATGCTGTCAGCAACGGCACCACATGGAAGAGAAATGTCCTGAAAAATAAAATAATTTCTGTACAACAGAAAGGTGAAGGCTAGAAGAAGATCAGCAAAGCTTTACTTATCAGTCATAATACTGAAGAAAAAAAAAAGATGGAACTGCAGCCATCTCACAGAGACGTCCGGGTTGAAGGGTTGAAGAAAACGGCATGCAAGTTCACTGCAATTATCTTTAGAACTAGAAAGCCAAACCGGGGTGACTATTTCCCGTGACACAATACGGCATACAGAGCAGAGGAATGACATGCATGGGTGCCCTCCAAGAAAGAAGTCAGGAGTGAAGCCTGATGCCTACTCTGGATTGATGAGACCAATATCAATGTGTTTGAACTGATGGCTTCAAAACTGTGTGGCGTCGCCAAGGTGAGGAATACAAAGAAAAATGTATGGTGCCTACAGTGAAACATGGTGGTGGCAGTGTCCTTATGTGGGGCTGCATGAGTGCTGCTAGTGTCAGGGAGCTGCATTTCATTGATGGCATCATGAATTCACAGATGAACTGCTCTGTACTGAAAGAGAAGATTCTACAATCGCTCTGTGCCCTTGCTCCTGACAATGATCCTAAACACACATCTAAGGCCACTGTTGGATTTCTGAAGAAGAACCGGGTGAAAGTGATACAGTGGTCAAGTGTGTCTCCTGATCTGAACCCAATTGAACACCATTGGGGAATTCTGAAGTTGAGCGTCACTCTCCATCACGCATCCAGTCTCTAAAAGAGGTCATTCTTAAAGATAAATGTTGAAAAATGTCACCAACTTGTTCATTCCATGCCTAGAAGACTTGGTCCTGTCATTAAAAATCAATTTAGGCCATACGAAGGACTAGATGTAGTAGTTTTTGTTGTGGGGTGTACTTATTTTTGCATCACCCTAATTTGAGTTCTAATCTAAGTTATATTATTAACCTTACTTTTATGTTAGAAGTTAAACAGATGTTACATTAAACTTAGTCTTGTCAACATTTTGGATCCTTTCTGTTCGTTGAGATATTGTTTATAATGTTACTTTTCAAAGGGGGTGTCCACCTTTACGCTGAGCACTGTAAATCCACAAAATTTTCCTGAACCACTCATTTTAACAATGCAATGTTAGGCTCTTACAATTTTGATGTCAACAAAATAGCTTTTAAATGAACTAATTCTCACTTTTGAAGAACTGTATCTGAAAAGAATAATATGTACAATTGATGTACATCTTTCCTGTTCCTTTCCTGCACTTCCCGCTCTTTATCGAATTTGATTAAAAAACGTTTATTTCTGTGTTTACTCTGCATTATGAGATAATTAATTATCGTGTCATCACAGCCCCTCAAAGATTTTGTACAGAAAGCATTACATCATTTTACACGTTATTCACAATGCATTGCACGTGCTGATATTTATCTAGTTACGCAATAATGATGGTGTTTATTTTTCGAGCGAGAGAAGTTGTGCAACAAACAGTTGTTAAAGTACCAGTTCACTTCAACGCCACCGGTATTATATATCGTTGATTATTAGCGATTCGTTAGATGTTATTACTTCTGAAGTTCATCTCCTCGAGTAAGACAGTGGGTGGCTCTTAGAAGAGCCGTTGTGTTCAATGTGTTACTTCAGAATAAACGCGTTTAACCTCCGAAGCCGTACAGAGTGCGTCCCTGTCGCTTCAGCGCGTACACGACGTCCATGGCGGTGACGGTCTTTCTCTTGGCGTGCTCGGTGTAGGTGACGGCGTCACGGATAACGTTCTCCAGAAACACCTTCAACACACCGCGAGTCTCCTCGTAGATGAGACCGGAGATACGTTTCACTCCGCCGCGTTGAGCAAGACGACGGATGGCGGGTTTGGTGAAGCCCTGGATGTTATCACGCAAAACTTTACAGTGACGCTTCGCGCCTCCTTTTTTTGGTTTTGCCTCTGCCTCTCATTTCTTTATTTTGAACAATTGCACTATCAGGTGAAAAGAATTGTGTGAAATTTCCACTGCCGCTTCAAGAATTGAATCCCATCTGTCAGTCGACCATTGGTTGGAGTCTGTTAAACTGCTAAACCAATCAGTTAACTTCCCTCCTAACGCAAAGCCCGACCCCCTCTTTCTGTCCCCCTTACATTCAGATGCTGTGGCGCACATAAGTTTAGTAAAAACAAAGACATAAAATAAGAAAGCTGTTCAAATACTTAATCGTTTTAACCTGATATGTGTAAATAATATATTTTTTTAAGGCGAAAGTAAGAACCGTGTATGAGCTCTATAATCTGACAATTATTAAATTGATCACAGAACTGGTTCTGCTTATGGATGCTTTTATTACATACATTGATAAGTCGCTCTTTTATGAGGTGGTGTTTGGCTCTTAAAAGAGCCGTTTGTTGAGTTTAACACATTATTAATTTACTTCTTTTTAGGAGCGGCCTTCTTAGGTTTAGCTGCTTTAGGCTTCGCTGTCTTGGGTTTTGCAGTCTTGGCTTTCTTCGGGCTTAGGGTCGCTTTTTTAGGGGCTGCGGGCTTCTTTGCTTTCTTGGGACTCTTCGCTTCCTTCTTAGCAGCTGGTTTGGCGGCGGCCGGTTTCTTCGCCTTCTTCAGAGACTTTATAGCGGCGGTCTTCTTTACTGCTGCAGTCTTGGGCTTCTTGGCAGCAGCGGGCTTCTTCACTGCGGGCTTCTTCACTGCAGGATTCTTCACTGCGGGCTTCTTCGTTTTAGGTGCCGCAGTATTTGCTGGTTTCTTGGTGTCGGTTTGTTTCTTGTTCAGTTTGAATGAACCGGATGCGCCGGTTCCTTAATTCTGGACCAGTGTGCCTTTAGTCACGAGGCTCTTGATGGCAAGCTTGACGCGGGAGTTGTTCTTCTCCACATCGTATCCGCCGGCAGCGAGAGCTTTCTTCAGGGTGGCCAGAGACACACCGTTTCTCTCCTTGGAGGCCGTCACGGCTTTAACGATGAGATCAGTCGCCCCTGGACCCGCTGTCTTGGTTTTGGCTGCAGATTTCTTCTTGGGCGCTTTCGCCGGCGGGGCTGCTGGAGCTGGAGCGGTTTCTGCCATTTCTCTGTTCAGATCTGTGCTGTCACACTACAGTTGATCAATAATGCGGGAGGATTGAGCGGCGCTGCGCTCTTAAACACTACATGAGAACCATATAGACTCAGCTCGACCTGTCAGTGCCTCTGTGAGCCGCAAACTCTTGTGTTTTCTCCTGCGACATTTCCAGTAAATATAAGAGTTTTATTCAGAGACTAAACTACACGACAGTAAAGGGTTTTATTATTTCACTGTTACATTAAAAACACGACCAGCATCGATCTCTGGAGAAAAGCTGCGCATGAGTTTCATGAGATTTGTTTGTGTAAACATTGATGAAACATTAAACATGTTTGTAAATGTCTTATAAATCAAATTAATATTTTCCTACACAGTTTATGAGATATTTAATGTTAAAAATTGTATATGTTAAAAAGACATTATAGTTCGACAATGTCACTTTGTCTGTTCTGCTTTTATTTTGAAAAGCGCCGTTCTTCTTCGGACGTTTTTCTTTTGTGACGCTTAAAACTTCCGACAAGGGTCTGGCTGCAGACCAGATGCACTCTCAGGCCAGATGCACTGTCAGCGGCACATGCGCACTCCGACACATGCAGTCTCAGCCGCGCATGCGCACTCAAACAAATGCACTGTCAGACACGTGTGTGAATTAAATGCACCCACAGGCCAATTATAAGTATATTTATTAAATATTCAATTTATTTATTTATTTATTCTCATACAAGATTAAGTCGAAGTAAAAGTGTTATTATGAATTATTTGACAAATATAATCGAAAACGTTCTTTAACATTATCAGACGAATGTTGTAAGTATATTTATTTCATTCATACAGTATTAGATAGATGTAAAGTATTGTTTTAATATATAAGATAATGTTTTCGAAACCTAACTTAATCCTTATAATCAATGGTAGATACAGTTGTGTTCAAAATTATTCAACCCCCACTGAAATTGATTGTTTTGGTCGGTTTGACATTGATTATGATCATTCAGTCATCCTGCTTACAATTAAATCAAAGAGGCACGTGTAGGTCAGACAAATATAACATAACATTTATAATGAAATAACCACAAATGTATTTTCTGAGCTCACATCATTATCAGCCTCCAGTTCAGTCACATTCTTAGGCTTGCGCACTGCAACTGCTTTCTTTAAGTCCCACCAGAGGTTCTCAATCGGATTTAAGTCTGGTAACTGCGATGGCCACTTCAAAATGTTCCAGCCTTTAATCTGCAACCATGCTCTAGTGGACTTGGAGGTATGCTTGGGATCATTGTCCTTTTGAAAGGTCCAACGTCTTCCAAGCCTCAGGTTTGTGACGGACTGCATCACATTGTCATCCAATATCTCCTGGTACTGAAGAGAATTCATAGTACCTTGCACACGCTGAAGCTTCCCAGTACCTGCAGAAGCAAAACAGCCCCAAAGCATGATTGACCCCCCGCCACGCTTCACAGTAGGCAAGGTGTTATTTTCTTCATAGGCCTTGCTCCAAACATAGCGTTGATCCATGGGCCCAAACAGTTGTAATTTTGTTTCATCAGTCCACAGAACACTATCCCAAAACTTCTGTGGTTTGTCCACATGACTTTTGGCATACTGCAGTCGACTCTTCTCATTCTTTGGGGACAGCAAGGGGGTACGCCTGGGAGTTCTGGCATGGAGGCCTTCATTACGCAGGGTGCGCCGTATTGTCTGAGCAGAAACTTCAGTACCCACATCTGACAAATCTTTTCTCAGTTCCTCAGCAGTCACACGGGGACTTTTCTCCACTCTACGCTTCAGGTAGCGCACAGCAGTCGAAGTCAGCATCTTCTTTCTGCCACGACCAGGTAGCGTTTCAACAGTGCCCTTTGCCTTGAATTTGCGAATGATGCTTCCTATGGTGTCTCTTAATATGTTTATCATCTTTGCAATCTTCTTATAGCCATTGCCCTTCCTGTGAAGAGTAATCACCTCTTCTCTTGTCTTCCTGGACCATTCTCTTGACCTCACCATGATAACCACACCAGTAAATGTCTAGAAGGAGCTGAGTATCACAGTCATTTTAAAGCTGCCTAATTGTTGCTTATTAGGCTTTATTGCTGCTCCCTGATATCCACAGGTGTTTTCAATACCTGATTGAAAACACTTCATTGAACCTCTGTTCTTCAGAGTGGTAGTCTTTAAGGGGTTGCATAATTATGTCAATGAAGAATTCACAAAAGAAACATTTACTACTGTATTACAAAACTAATTGATGTCATTTTAGTTGCATATGGTTCTTTAAGAAGTCCTTGTAGGATTTCATTCTGAATACAATTACAAATGTACACTAAATTCCCTAAAACCATTTACAGCATTGGGGGTAGAATAATTTTGAACACAACTGTACATTGCATCTATGATACTTGGTTAACGATACATGTTCTTCATACAGTAATTTATTGAAGAACTAACGTTATCTAAATTAATTTTGTAGCGTTGCTTGAAAACTCACAGGAAAGTTTGTAGGTGACCTGCACTATATAGTTATTTTGAGACAATGTGTTTCTCAAAATTATTTAATATGACGTTGAAATCTATCAAATATAGGGATGTAACGATTCACTCAGCTCACGATGCGATTTATTCAAGATTTATTTTTACAAAATGAACAACTTCCCTTGTATTATTTCTAAAATGATTCACGTTTCTTTGTATAATAAATTATATTTTATTTAAAACAACAAAACTAACCTGCAATTTTAAAACAAATTAATATTAGAACAATTATTTTTATATAAACAAACTAATACTGTCTGGGCCTTTCTTGGATTTTAAACCATTTTTACGAAATATCAGCAAGTCCACGTTTAGTTTTGCAGTGAACATGGAGGCCCCTGCTGTTTAAAAATGTATTTCCATTCAGTTCACACCTCAACCGATTTGAATCGTCACACATTATAATCGATTTTCAATCGGCTCACAGTGAATCGTTGGAACCCAATAAAATAACGAAACAAAAATAAAAGAATATTATACACATCAGAATGATTTTCATTTCTATCTAAATTTTTGCTTACAGATGCATCAGTCAATAGTCCTAGCAGGTGTAAAGCACCTGATACCACAGTGAACTTCTTGTTGCACATCGTTTCATTGCCCTTTGTGCCCTTCACTCAAGCCAATGACGAAAACGAAAGTTCAGGCTCATTGGGTAGTCCACTTAAAAAATGCAATCATTTTTCAAGGTGAGATTACAAAAATATATGATAGGCCGTTCAAGGCATTTAAAACGTACTATTGCGCAAACTACCAAAAATCTTTCAATCCTTATTGTGTCATTAGATCATTTTCTTTCTAATTTAATAATTAAGTTGTTTATATATATTTTTACCCCTGAATAAAAAACAAAAAAATATCCAATATTTGTGTATGTCTGAGAGTTTTATAGTGGTTGTGTTAATGAGTTTGATAGCATGCATGTGAATACTTTGACAGTGTGTGAGTGATAGTATAGTAGTGGTGTATGAGAGAGATTGCATGTATGAGAGGGAAATTTGAAATATGTCTTTAACGGTTGTCATGACTAACTTGGTAAACTTGTGCTGTATTTTCTCAACTAACAGGAAGAGCCTTTTGACGGACAGGGAACTTCTCAGGTAACTCCTCAGGAAAAGTACCAGCAACCTTAAAAAGGTTGTCGTAAAGGTAAGTAAAATATTTATCTGCTTTTTAGGTAGATGAAACCAATCTTTTCATCTGTGAGTTTGCATCGAAGAAGCAGGTGGTACAGTCTCCACGAAAAGTAGGTTTTGTTAGAGAGGTTGTGGCCGTTATTGTTCAGCATATTTTTATTTATCATCTTCTGCATTGTTGTTTCTTAGTAGCGTGTCATGACGGATCTTACAAACTGCCAGTCAGTGGTACTTTGAGAACTCTGGAGATCTTCTTGGCTCAGTTCAGCTTCCACTTATAATGTGCATGGAGGATGATGAAGATGCAGAGGCCTTGGAACAGTTCTTCACTACAGATGTCATAGAACATGATAGTGTAGAGCCTCTGATGTTTGTTTTTACTTTTATGCAGGACATGCGTACATTTTTAGAGAATGTGGTGGACAAAATGCATCTTAGAGTTTTTTGTCGAGTACAAAATTGAACATGGTTGTCCATTTTTGTTTTGTGTTATGATTTTATGTTAAATTTTTTCACAATGCCTCATATGACCCGTCCTACTCTTTATATATATATATATATTAGTGGTGGGCCGTTAACGGCGTTAACGTGCTGCGTTAACGTGAGACTCTTATCGCGCGATAAAAAAAAATGTCGCCGTTAATCTATTCTCAAAGTTGGGTTGGGAGCTGGGTCTATACTACGCAAGCTTTGATGACTTTCACCTTGATATTTTAGCGCGGATGTATACCAGCTGAATTGCACTGTAGCGGGAACAGTGAACGAGATTTTTAAACTCGCGTGATTCGCGCAATTCGCGCCGCCTCATCATCTCATAACCAGGGCTTCATTCGCGCGATTCTCGCCGCAAGTAGGTCTATCGCGCTTTACATTGACTTAACATGTAAATCACTCGCGCTTGACGCGCCATTCGCGTTTGGTCTGAACACAACATAACGTAACTGTGAAATGACCACATCAAACGTGACGTGCTAACATGGATGCAGCTTTGAAGCCGCCGGGTTGCTTCAGGGAAAATTTATTTTTAAGAAGCTTCCCAATGGAAACATCGACAAGACTAAGGTTGTTTGCACCTTGTGCAATGTGGAATTGGTTTAAAAAAAAAACTTTCTTTCAACAGGTGGTGGTCTAGCTTTAGTTGAAACCAGTAACTTTGTATTGGCACATAATGTATTATGGCTCCTGTATGACATATTGCTTGTTGCTCCCTAACTCTTTGTAAGTCACTTTGGATAAAAGCGTCTGCTAAATGACTAAATGTAAATGTACTGTAGGAGCTCTTCCAGTCTCAAGTATCACCTAAACGCAAAGCATCCCTTAGCTAATGCGGAAGTAAACACAAATACATCTTATTGAACATCATTTATTTTCATCACCAATTATCATAGTAGAACATCTTTCTCAAGCAGTTTGTGATGCATTTTGGAAACAGAATATGAGCCCCTGGTCTAATGCGCCACCTGGCTTGAGACACCCGTTATAAAAAGACTTACTTTTAGTCATTATTTGGGTAGCACACATATTCTGAATGCTTTAGGCAGAATTCAAATGAGCCATTTTAATCTAGATTAATCTAGATTAAAAAAAAAAATCTACTACAGTTACTATATATATATATAAAGTATGTCTATATAATAAAACTTTATCATTAAACCATTGGTTAACAAACACCTGTTTAATGTAGAATGAGACATTTATGTATATATGTGAGTTTGTTTATATTTTTAGGGTGGAAGAATACGTGTACAAGAAAAGGTTTTATTTAGTTATGTATTTTCATTATTAGTGTAGATGTTCATTAATGTATTTCAGCTATAATTATAATAAATACTTGGCCTTGAACCGAACCACCAGTATTCACGGCACTCTTAAAAAGCAGTAACCTTAACATTTTATTAATAGAATCTTACAGTTCACCTCGTGAAATACGTTAGAGCGTGCATGTGACGAGTGCGCATGCGCGGCTGACAGTGCATCTCGCCTGCAGCCAGATGCTATTGAAACTTCCCGCTACACTCTTATCACTTGGTGGTGCTCACGTATCGTCTGAAGAACGGTTAAAAAAAAACTTATAACAGTTTTAGTTATTTATCATACTCATTCATTTGAATCTTGTAACGAAAGAGTTTACATGGTGATTTACTTTATTATTTTGTGTTGCTCGTACATGTTGTTATTTCTAAGAGCTCTGAACTGTGATGGTGTGTTGGGCTAAAGAGCATGGTAGCTGATAGCAGAGACTCTTTGAATGAGCGCCCTTGGAGAAGCGGAATGAGGTATGAAGGAAAGTGTGTGGAGTTTATATTATTGTCAGAAGGGCTTAAAAACATATTTTATTTCATTTCATATTAGTCATTTGTTAAAATGTTTTGTTTTGTGTGTAAACATGATTCCTATGTGAAGCTACATAGAAGCATTTTGTATTTCCTCTGTTCTTAGTTTTCACGGTGTTCATCCCAGATAGCAAAAAAATTCTGCACGGTTTCTTTTTGCCACCGGCCCTAAGCAGTCGGCTATAGGTGTATGGCGTCCCTTTCGGTCCAAAACAATAACTACCCAGCACACACACGTCTCACTCAACGTGACGTCTGCGTCTTCCGAGCGTGACGTCTGCGTCTGCCGAGCGTGACGTCTGCGTCTGTTGCTTGACTCGCCCAACTGCCGAACGTGACGTTTGCGTCTCACTGAACGCGACGTCTGCGTCTGCCTGAACATACAACCAGTTTTATGTGTTTATACTGACAATACCTTTAAACAGTTATTAACTGAAAGTAAGCGAATTCTTTCTTTTTGGAATAGTAAATTAAAGTTTGAGTATGTTGTAATCATTTGACTGATCTCACATTGACCTTGCTTATTCTTGCTCACAACATATTATCACATTCCCAAGGGTTAATATCTCATGGCCACGACAAAACTTAGTGAAACGAGCATGTCCCCTCCCGTTCGCCCTACACGTGAGATTGGTCAACGTGGAAAATGTATTCACTCAAATTATCCTGTCCTTTTGGATTTGTTTTTTATGGAATTCCTTCTTGCCAACATGTCCAACAGGAAGAAATAGCATTAATGGAATTAAATACACAGCATGTACTTTTCACCACTAGGTGTCTCTTAGTCACCAAAATAAGAATCTTGATTGATGACACATTTTAAAAAAACTAAAAACAAGAAAAAAACCACCTTATCCTCTTCCAGCAGTCCGCTCATCTGAGACCTACAACACAAACAATTGAGCAATTGAGCGTTTAAGTGGAGTTCTGAGAGCGGAACCAGAGAAAGCATGCAACATAACCCTTGCCTGTGTTGTCCTGCACAACATCGCTACAAAGCGCAATGTCCCTCTCTGTGCTGACAATGATGCACCTGAGCCCCTTGGAGACACTAACCAACCTCCTGCATTGTGCCAGAACGAGCGACAGGACGTGCAACAAGGGACGAAATAGTTCAACACTATTACTGATTAGGATTTGTTTTGGATTTCAAAAATCAGTGATTGCCATTCTTTGCATTTTTTTGGTTATTCTGTAATCATTGCATGCATCACTAATAAATATTCTAAAAACAAAAATATTTTCGATTGTGATGAATATATATATCAATTAGTGACAGAATGAAATGTATTGTTTGTGGTCAATTTTGACAGGTGTTTGGAGGATTATTTTATGAGGCCAAACTCTTTCTACTTTGCTGTAGGCCTTTACTGAAAGGCTGAATACGTTAAAGCCTACCTAATCACTGTAGCCTGACGGATGAACAAATAAAATTAAAACCTTATGAATAAATAGGATATCCTGTAAGATACTGCATGATCCAAATATAGTATTATTTGATACATTTTTAAAGTTTTCATTACATTTTGGGCATTGAATCCATGCTGAATCCACCCTTCTGATGGGATCAGTTTAATCCAGATTTTTTGGATCAAAGTGATCCAAATCCTACAAAAAAGTTCTGAAAAACCCAAACTAAAGGTTTGATCCGAATCAAAACCAAGATTGGATTACGTGATCTAATCCGATTATGTAATCCGTTTTTTCTTTTGAAAAACACATTTTCAAGATTTGATCCAATCCGTTATCCAAAATCCTAGTGGATTACTTTTGAAAAACCGGGCCCTGGAAATAGTGCTACGTTGCTGTATTACTGTTTGCAGATAATTATGTAATGTTTTAATGCTACTTAATTATTGGTAACATTTATGTTTAATGTAACATTAATGTTTAATGTTACTAAACACTTTTAATGTTACTAAATCAAGACGTTACTTACGGATATAAGTGGGAATTATCGAACTTTCGAGGGCAGCAACGCGAGACTGGACCCAGCTAAAATATAAATTTATTTCAGTCCTTTGTACTCTTATCACTATCTTAAATATTTTTATAATTGGGTTCTCTCTTCTTGTTTAATTTGAAAAGCTGTTTGCTCCTCAGATCTTTAGATCCCTCAATGGATATCAGAAAATTGCTATATAAGCTATAATAATGTACATATTATATATCTAGTAGTGAATGTTTTTCTGCTCACCGTGCATATTGTTTTAATTTGCTGAACATAAGTCTTCCATGTACATTTCTCTTCACACCATAACCCTACATTTCTAACTCTTTTACACTTTCCATACTTTTGACCACATTGTTCAACTTCTCTTTCCCGTAAATAACATAACTGACATCTTTAGAAACCATAACCCAACGTTCAGCCTTTATAACCTTATGAGTACCTTAACTGAGATTTAATATTCTTGCATCACTTCCATACAGTGGGAACATTTCTTGTTCCCCTGCGGATTTTGAAAGTTTACCTGTTTATGAAGAAATTAAGCTTCTATAATGTTTATGGTAGTTTTTACTTTAAATGATAGAGACAGAACATCAATCAAAAATCCATAAAAAGAAACATTAAACAAAGGTTATAAATTGTTTTGCAATTCGGTGAGTAAAATTAGTATTTGATCTGGCTCCCACTGATTATATACTGTATTAATAGGTATAGGTTATGTGCTTATATGTAACACAAATTACTCCTGTCACTTTAGGAAATTACTCCTGATGTCAGTTTGTTAGGTTTAAAAAAGAAGCCTGCCATCACAATCTGTATATTCCATCGCAACCTCTTCACCATGGTCAAGACTAGATTAATAGCTGTCAAAGGTTATCAGGGACAAGATTGTAGACTGACACAATGCTTTGGGCTACATACAGAAGCTTAATGAGAAGGAGACAACTGTTGGTGTGATTATTTGGAAATAGAAGAAATCAACAGTAAAATGATCCAGAAAAGGCTTAGGAGAAAGTGCTGTGGTCAGATGGAGCCAAAATTAACTCTCTGTTTTTGGAGGGAGAGAAATGCTGACTATGACCCCAAGAACACTGTCTCTTTAGTCAAGCACATTATGTTTTGGGGCTTTTTCTCTGCTATGGGAACAGTATGCCTTCACCAGATTGGGGAGGTGAGGGACGGTTCCATTTACTGTTAAATCTTGGACGAGAACCTCCTCACCTCAACAAGAACACTCAAGATGCGTAGTGGATCGGCCTTCAACATGACAGAGACCTAAAACATATTGCTAAGACCACCAAGGAGTGGCACAAAGAGAAGCACAATGCAATACAAATCAATGTCTAAACCAGTTCTTCATTCTTCCACCTATGCACCTTTCATGCAGTTGAATTAGTTAACAAAGTAGAGCTTGACACACTGCATTGAACCGTGTATAGTAGCGTGTTACAACACGTGTTAGCAAAAATGACAACAAATTACTTCACTGCTACACGTGAATGGGACATTGCGCTTAGTAGCGATGTTGTGCAGGACAACACAGGCAAGGGTTATGTTGCATGCTTTCTCTGGTTCCGCTCTCAGAACTCCATTTAAACGCTCAATTGCTCAATTGTTTGTGTTGTAGGTCTCAGATGAGCGGACTGCTGGAAGAGGATAAGGTGGTTTTTTTCTTGTTTTTAGTTTTTTTTAAATGTGTCATCAATCAAGATTCTTATTTTGGTGACTAAGAGACACCTAGTGGTGAAAAGTACATGCTGTGTATTTAATTCCATTAATGCTATTTCTTCCTGTTGGACATGTTGGTGTAACCCTCTTTCTCTCTCTCCGCCGCTTACTAGGCCCTAGCACCGCCTCTGCTACTCTGCGTTGTGTTGTGTAAGTTCGTGGGTGGTGGTAGAGAGCGGGGACTCAGACACAAAGGGGTTCGGGATCGTGGCTCGACCGTTTATTCCACAGCACGGCATCTATCGAGTTGATAACATGAACTCAACTTAAGTTTTCAACTAGCAAAGTACATTTCAATATACAGGCAGTTCGACAAGCAGCTCGTGCTACTTGTATTATCATACATAGCTTTGCATTAGCCAACATGGGTAAATCACATTTAAAATGAAAAACAAAACATTTTAACCCTCTACATTATGCTGCATTTAGATCGTTAGCAGTTTAAAACACAAAGTATCTCAATAAAATGAACTTTAGTGCGATAAGAACAAATATATTTTAAATTGCCCTTTTCCTCTACCGTTAACGTGGCTTACCTATCGAGTTGATAACATGAACTGAAGAAAAGATGGCGCACTACTCATGTATCAACACTACGGTACATCAAAAAGCTCAAATAGCGCGAACGGCACTTGGAACTGTTCTAAGACAACATTGTTATGGGGACATCTGGTGGGCAACTCAATACACTGCCTTACATCCACCCCTTCTCTAATTGATGGCGTCCCGGCCATCCAATTAACCAAAACTCAAGTGTGGTCTAATCTACGACAATCAAAATAAATAAATGTGTTGTTAGTGAATGCCTGGCACATGATGTGTGTAATAAGCGTGGGCAGCTAACTAACATCAGGGGGCAAGCAGTGCCCTGTTGCTCCACTTACTTCTGACCTTTAGCCACAACTTTCTCCCTCTTTCAATCTTTTGATGGTCACTCTCTAGCTTCACCACTTGGGTCTCGAGTGAGAGTTTAATTGGGGGATGTCGGCTCCTTATTGGGTTTCTTCTTGGGGGGTTGGCCCCTTGAGTGGGGGTGGCATCACTACCAGTCACAAGCACTTCCTCTCCGCTACTTGTTTCTTCTGCCCACATGTCAGCTTCCCCTGTGCTCATTTGCTCCTCCTCTTTATCTGCTGTGCCGATTAGGGGTCCGTCCAGCATCTCCTCTGAACAGTCGCCGATTGTTCCCTCTTCGGCCTCTGATTCAATGCCGGTGCCACATATCTCATCATCTGACTCGCTCCCTTCTACGATCACTCCTTCGTCTCGCTCCACTGGGAGAAACATACACTGTGTCAAAAGGTTCCTATGAACCACTCTCTCCGCTCCCCCCTGCTCTCGTCGCACCACGTACACAGGCAAACCTGGTTGCTTCTTTACCACAACATATGGCAGTCTCTCCCATCGGTCTCCCAACTTCTGCCTCCCCTCCACGTGACAGACCTTGACTAGGACCCTATCCCCTGCACTAAAGTCTTCAACCTTAGCTTTTTTGTCATAATACTTTTTCTGCTGTTCTTTCGCCAGCTGAGATGTCTGAGCAGCCAGGGCATAGGCCTGCGCCAGGGAGTCATGCAGGGTCTGGACGTACTCGCTGTATTCATACGGCTGGTTTGTTATGGGGGACCCGAAGATTAGGTCCACTGGGAGCCTGGGATGTCTACCAAACATAAGGTAGTATGGGCTATATCTAGTGGAGTCATGTCGAGAGCAGTTATATGCGTGTGTCATGGAATCCACATGTTCATGCCAACGGGGTTTCAGGTGCAGCTCTAGTGTTCCCAGCATGTTCATCAGGGTACGGTTGAATCTTTCGGTGGTCCCGTTACCCTGGGGGTGATAGGGTGTGGTGTGGGTTTTAGTGGTGCCAATACACTTACATAGCTCCTTCACTACTGCACTTTCGAAATTCCGCCCTTGATCTGTGTGTAATTTTGCAGGGAAACCAAAACGACAGAAGAAATTCCTCCACAAGACCCTGGCCACTGTGCCTGCCTTTTGGTCCCTGGTGGGGTAGGCCTGTGCGTAACGAGAAAAGTGATCTGTAACAACGAGCACATTCTCCATACCACCTTTGGACTTCTCCAGCTTTAAGAAGTCTACACAAACCAGTTCCATGGGGGCACTGGAATGGATACTGACAAGGGGGGCCCTGACATTGGCAGTGGGAGTTTTTCTAAGGCAGCATCTCTCACAATGTCCAAGCCTTGATCTCCTGAAACATTCTTGGCCAGTAAAATCTTGCCCTTATCGTCTGTAGTGTCCTCTCAAATCCCAGATGCCCCGAGTCATTGTGAAGGGCTGTTTTGACGGTTTCACGCAGCCTCTCTGGCAGTATTAGTTGCTCCACCACCCCTCTATGGCAGTCTCTGACGCTGCGATACAGGATCCCATTTTTTACCACTAATCTCCTCCACTCTTTTAAGAGGAGACTCCCAGTGGCACCCACTTTCATCCTCTTGCTGTGGCTTGGCTTGTGATTCCTGCTCTTAAAGTGGAGGATGGGACCGATAACTGCGTCTTCCTTCTGTCCCGCTCGTAGCTCCTGTGTGGTCATCGCAGGTAGGGCCTCCATCCCCACATCCACATACGCCTCACTGGGCTCCAATGACTGACCGCTTTCAGGCTCCTCTGCAACCGCTGTGTCCTTGCCCGAGACCTCCCCAGGCTCCTGGGTGGTTTGCGTCTCTACATGTCTTGGTCCACCCATCTTCACCTGCTGCGGGAATGACTGCAGGGTCTCCGCCACTTCCTGATTGGACATACGCGAGAGGGCATCAGCGTTGGAGTTGTCCTGTCCCCTCCGATACTGGATATCAAAGTCAAATATGGAGAGATGAGAAACCCATCGCTGACCTGTGGCGTCGAGTTTGGCTGAGGTCATTACATATTTCAGAGGATTGTTGTCTGTCAGAACAGAGAACTTGCGCCCGTAGAGGTGGTCATGGAACTTATCTGTCACGGCCCACTTCAGAGCGAGGAACTCAAGCTTGTGTGCCGGATACCTCGTCTCAGGGGGACTCAGGCCTCTGCTCGCATACGCAATGACCCTTTCTGCCCCATCTTGTATCTGCACTAGCACGGCACCAAGCCCCATTCCTGAGGCATCAGTCTGCAGCAGGAAGGGTTGACTGTAGTCTGGATAGCCAAACACTGGTGCGCTTATCAGCTTATCTTTTAAAGACTGAAAGGCCTCCTCACAGTCGGCAGTCCATAGAAATGGTAGGTCAGGTCCTCTGTTTTTTTGGATCCCTCTTTTCTTCTTTCTAGGGTCACCCGAGGTAAGGCGGTATAACGGAGCAGCTATGGTAGAGTAGCCCTTTACATACCTCCTATAGTAACCCGCAAAACCCAAAAACCGCAGCACTTCCATACGATTAGTAGGCCTCACCCAATCTTTGACCTTACTGATCTTCCCTGGGTCTGTCCTGATGCCCTCTGCAGACACCCAGTGACCCAAGTACTGCACTTCCTTCCTTACAAGCTGGCACTTGGAGGGCTTCAGTTTTAAGCCATGCTCCCTAAGCCTATCAAAAACCAGCTGGAGCCTCTCTAGATGTTCATTAAAGGACTTGGAGAAAATAATGATATCGTCAAGGTAAATGAGTAGATGTGTGAAATTTAAGTCCCCAAAACAGGAAGTCATCAGCCTTTGAAAGGTGGAGGGTGCGTTTTGCAGCCCGAAAGGCATTCTATTGGCCTCAAACAGACCCATGGGAGTGCTGAATGCGGTCTTGTACTTGTCGTGTTCTGCAACCTCTACCTGCCAGTATCCCGATGTAAGGTCAAGGGTGGAGAAGTACTTTGCTTGCCCTAGCGCCTCTAGAGCTTCCTCTATCCTTGGCAGAGGGAATGCATCTCGGGTGCTGCAGGAGTTGAGCTTCCGATAGTCGATACACAATCGAAGTGATCCATCCTTCTTGGTCACAACCACCACTGGGGATGCATATGGACTTTTACTGGGGCGAACGACTCCTGCTGTCTCCATCTCAATCAATAACCGCCTCACATCTTGCCACTGGGAGGGGGGTATTTTGCGGTATGGCAGTCGGAAGGGCCTAGGGTCAACCAAGGGGATCTCGTGCTGTACAGTTGTGGTACAACCATAATCCATGGGATGTTGGGAGAACACATCTGCATTTTTGTCAAGCAGATCCTTGAGTAGAGCACGGTGGTCCTCACTTTCCACCACCGCTTCATTTAGGTCAACCCCACAGCTAGCCACCACATGGTCCAGACTGAGACATTTCCCCCTGTTCCCAGCTTCACCATCCTTTTTATCTGGGAACTCCACCACCTTGTCCACCAGGACCGCACTGGCCAGATTTGTGTGTCGTCTGATTGTAATGACTCGCTGGGAAAGATTCATTACTCGAACTGGAGCACAACCTCTTTTCACATTTGCCAGCACTTTGGCCACCAGGATGTCCTGGGGGAGCTGCAAGGAGGGATGGCCTTCTATCAGGGCTGTATAAATCTTTCTTTGGGGGCCAGCTTTAATCCAGCACATTAAATCCATCTCTTTTCCACCAGGGATGTTTATTGTGCGACCATTGTAAACAGCAGGACCTACAACATCATGCATTTCACTTTGCTCAGCACTCCCCACCCTCAGTAAAGCTGTGTACCACTCTGGATGCTTCTCTTTGACCTGGTACAGAAACTGCGGGCCATAAGCTGCTTGAAGATGGCTTCGGGAGGCTCGAATGACATTGGTTCCCACCAACAGAGGAACTGAAGAGCGATAGTCGGAATCAGGAACAACGAAGGTAGGTACAGCCTTGAGCAATTTCCCCAGCACTTTCAGGTCAATGTGTAGGACACCATGGTAGGGCACATTCTGACCTCCTGCACCCTCTATTGGTATTTTAGAAGGCTGTAGCTTCTTCTTCTGTAGAGCTGGGTGGCTCTGCCAGTAGTTGTGCGTAATACTGGTGATCTGCGAGCCGGAGTCAATTAGCGCCCTGCATGCCCTTCCATTGACTTCTACTCCTCCTTCATTTCTGGGTCCCACCAAGGGTGTTTCCTCTCCTTCAGTGCAAGTCCTCTTGACAGGTGGGTGGGGCCCTTGCGGTGTACCCATGGATGCCCCTGTTGCCATGGGTACTAAGCGTTTAAATGTCGAGCAGAGTGCATGTGTCCATCAGCAGGAACCTTAGGCTGCTGGGCTTCAGCTAGGCTAGGGTCCGGAAGCACCGCTCGGCACACTCTGGCTGTGTGGCCTGGCTCTCCACACCGGTAGCACACAAAGCTTGGACTCTGGCTTACTTTTCCCTTTGCTGGCTGGAAAGCTAATGGGGAGGAAAGCGGAGGGGGGGTTATTCTCAACTCCAGTTGTGACAGCTTAGCCATTTGTTCTTCCTGAATGAGAGCTAACTTCTTAACCATTTCTGTCAGCTCTGATAATTCAGATGTTTGTTTTGACCTGTTGTTTTGATCTGTCTTGGTGTCTCCACCCGTTCCTGGTGTTAAATGCACCTGAGCATACGTTTTCTTTGCTGTACTTCGCGTCTGGAACTTCTTAGTTTCTCTAGTTAGACTTCGAAGCTCTGCTTGCAGCTCTCGGAAACTCAAGAGCCTGGGTGCCATTGGTGCTATTCTGGTGTACACATCCTCATCATAAAGGCCTCTCATGAACTGCCGTGTTAGCTTGCTATCTCGATCCAGGAAGGGCTTACCTCCTCTTTGCTTCTCCTCTACTGTTCTTAACTTTGCCTCCAATGCTATAGCATAAGAACAGGCAGACTCCCCTGAAATCTGGCTCCGCTCATAGAAGTCAGCCAGAGGGTCTAGGGAGCCTCGCGTGTCGCTGTATTCGGCTCTCAGTTCCTCCAACGCTTTCTCAGGGGTCTGCTCATGTGGCGGTAGGTTAAGGATGAGATTTCGGGCTTCACCCCCCAGGTGTCGCACGACAGTGGAGAAGCGAAGGTGCATTGGGAGCTCTATTGCCTCCAAGAGATAATGCATGTCGCGAATCCAGTCTTCCACCAGTATCTTACAGTCTGGATTTCCTGTGAAGACTTGAACATTTTTCACCTGATGAGTTTGCATGAAACCTCCATAGGCTCCCATAGGAAGGCACTGGTTGGCAACTGCTCCAGCAGGAGGCCTGAATTGGGTCACGTGTGGGTTGGCAGACTGGCTGGCTGATGCAGACGTAGGGGGGACTGGAGTGGCTCCACTATAGCCTGGAACTGGAGCAGCGAGAAATGTAGCCTCGGGGTAATGCACTTGAAAGGCCTGCTCAGCAGCTACGTGCTTCACTGTAGTATCCGTCACTGGTGTGCTCTGAAGACTCTGCGCGGGCACAGTAGCGGGATATGGATAACTAGAGTAAGCCTGGTGGCTGGGCCTAATAGGCTGGGCTTGATGTGGCTCGTTAACTGGATAGGGTTTGAGCGACTGTTGTACAACTGGCATCTCAACGAATACATGATGTGTAGAATTTTGCCAAGGCGTGGCTTCTGAGGGCACATGTCTACTGCGTTTGCGAACAGAGGCATCAACTGACCTATCTATCTGGCCACCTGGCCTTGGATCTGGGCCGTTGTCGAAGCAAAGTGGCGGTACCTGCCCCGAGGCCCCAGAGTCTGGCAGCCTTCGTGCGTAGGATGGCGTCACAAACTGGTCAGCATAGGGCGAGTTCGTATGGGCTGGTGGGCCAATGGCGACATGTTCCGCTGGCGTTAGGAGACTAGATGCACCGGTGGGGGAGCAATGCCTGTCACGTGTAGAATCTGCATAGGTCTTCAACATCTTAAAATCAAAATGTGTTTACTATTTGCAAGCGGGTTAAGTGGCAGTGTAATTAAATTATATGGTGATGAATATATGTAAAATGATGCAATCCCGTGGCAATACAAATATTCTAGAGTAAGCGATATGTTTCAGTGAGATCAGCCCAATGAAAAATGTAACCAGCTTATCCCAAAAACTTAACGATCCATCAACTAAACTGACTTGTCGGTTTAAACTTGAGTCTCACTGAGTATTAAGCAGATGTACAGTAAAATTGGATAAGATAGATTAGTCTTAGATACATTTCACAAATTTCAATAGGCAAAAATCTTCTCTCATGTCCACAAAACAGAATCAGAAATGTTTTAAATCACAGAAAATTACTGAAATTGAAACTGAAAAGTTCAAAAACAGTTTAGATTCCCAGCAGACTGTAAAGGATATAGCTGTGATGGCAGATATGCATCCCAAAAATCACCAGTTCGGTTAAGAATTCCAGTTCGTTCATTAAATATAGTTCATCATTCCAATCGCGGGCAATAGAATTCTCTTCCTCTTCGGTCTAGTAGTGCCACGATCCGGGTCACGGCACCAAAGATGTAACCCTCTTTCTCTCTCTCCGCCGCTTACTAGGCCCTAGCACCGCCTCTGCTACTCTGCGTTGTGTTGTGTTGTGTAAGTTCGTGGGTGGTGGTAGAGAGCGGGGACTCAGACACAAAGGGGTTCGGGATCGTGGCTCGACCGTTTATTCCACAGCACGGCATCTATCGAGTTGATAACATGAACTCAACTTAAGTTTTCAACTAGCAAAGTACATTTCAATATACAGGCAGTTCGACAAGCAGCTCGTGCTACTTGTATTATCATACATAGCTTTGCATTAGCCAACATGGGTAAATCACATTTAAAATGAAAAACAAAACATTTTAACCCTCTACATTATGCTGCATTTAGATCGTTAGCAGTTTAAAACACAAAGTATCTCAATAAAATGAACTTTAGTGCGATAAGAACAAATATATTTTAAATTGCCCTTTTCCTCTACCGTTAACGTGGCTTACCTATCGAGTTGATAACATGAACTGAAGAAAAGATGGCGCACTACTCATGTATCAACACTACGGTACATCAAAAAGCTCAAATAGCGCGAACGGCACTTGGAACTGTTCTAAGACAACATTGTTATGGGGACATCTGGTGGGCAACTCAATACACTGCCTTACATTGGCAAGAAGGAATTCCATAAAAAACAAATCCAAAAGGACAGGATAATTTGAGTCAATACATTTTCCACGTTGACCAATCTCACGTGTAGGGCGAACGGGAGGGGACATGCTCGTTTCACTAAGTTTTGTCGTGGCCATGAGATATTACCCCTTGGGAATGTGATAATATGTTGTGAGCAAGAATAAGCAAGGTCAATGTGAGATCAGTCAAATGATTACAACATACTCAAACTTTAATTTACTATTCCAAAAAGAAAGAATTCGCTTACTTTCAGTTAATAACTGTTTAAAGGTATTGTCAGTATACACATAAAACTGGTTGTATGTTCAGGCAGACGCAGACGTCGCGTTCAGTGAGACGCAAACGTGACGTTCGGCAGTTGGGCGAGTCAAGCAACAGACGCAGACGTCACGCTCGGCAGACGCAGACGTCACGCTCGGAAGACGCAGACGTCACGTTGAGTGAGACGTGTGTGTGCTGGGTAGTTATTGTTTTGGACCGAAAGGGACGCCATAATTTCTTGCGAGATGCCGCAGCCGAATAACCGGCGGGCCGACTGCTTCATTCTCTCTGGCGGTTGCCTCCGTCTAATGGAACGCGGCCGGCTGGTGGCAAGCCGCTTTGAAATACACGGATTTCTACTCTCAAAATCGACCAGCCTATGTTTGGCATGTTGATAGTTATTGTGGAACTGACATCATTTTAACTTGTTTTCACATTTGAAGCGATTATAAAATCATAATAGCCTATATGTGATTTATATACATATATTTTAATTGATTCTCCAAAGCCATTATGGTTTATAACAGATTCTTGACTCTTGATTCCATGATAAAGATAGGTTTAGGAGATGACATTTAAATTTTCACTTAATTATTTTCCTGTCGAGTGTGTTTAAGCAGTTGGTCAATTTGACCCATAACGGTGTCATTTTTTTGTTAAGTTTGAAAGTTCATTTGAGGATATTCAACATTTATTTTTTTATTTCCCTATTTCTATTTCTACAGTAGAAAACATGAGCCACACCCACTATTCATCTTGTAAATACGTCAGAATACTGAAGACGATCATCACTTCTGCTTCACAGGGACTGCAGCATAACATCCATGACTTGATGCTTTATTGGTTTATTTAAAGTCACCGTTTTTGTGATCAGGGTTTGCTTTAGTTGGTGTCTTTCAGCCGTCATATATACATTTCCAGTTTTCTTTGGGCTGCTATGACATTGTTTTATATATATACATCAAGTGAAAATGTGATTAGATTTTTTCAAAAGCTAATTCTACGATATTGTTTAATTACTTGTTTTTTTTTTACAAACGTGTAAGTGTAAATTAATTTACATTCAAAATTCACATTTCCAGGAACAATCAAAATAAAAGCTGAATTTTTCAACCGTCAAAATATTCGCATTTGGTCTTTGACTCACACATCAAGAATCAGTGTATGAATCTCAACAGTGGTGACTAACAATTGAAAATCTTACAGCCGCAATGCATGCTGGGAGTCATTGATGAGTTTTGTGCTTTGATGATACCCAGAATGCATTGCCATTCTCTTTACAGGTTTTTCTGTTGTCACCATTGTTGAGACAAACTGTTATTTTCTTGATGTCTGCTAGAACATTTATTATGTGTCACATGTGCTGTCAAAGACTTTCAGTATTAGGGTTAGTATTTTTTTTATTTCATACAATATCATAAATGAGTATAATGAATAACTCTCAAACATGTATTTACTCTCTAAACTAAGGAAGTTTATAGTAAGCTTTGTCTGAGCTTTTACCCACCTCTTTCGGTCTATGTTTCCCCACACAGATATCAAAACTGGGGAAAGACTTCTTCACATTGAAAGCAAAGGGTCAAGATCCCAACTAAAGCAAACACTCATCACCATAATGGTGACTCAAAAAAAACATTAACATGTAAACTTGTGTTAATTCTCAATTAGATCTTTTGTAGACGTGCAACAGAAATAAAGTGACAGTGGTGTCAGTAAGTGAAGGTGATAAAAGTGTTTGTGGAGTTAAAAAAACTCCTTGTGAAAACTATGGAATTTCATTGTTCATTTCCCAGACAATTTGACAGGGGTTTCCTATAGAACTTCGTGACATTTTACTTTGTTTTCAAAACCAATATTTTTCTGAAAAATAAAAATATATATATTTTTATTATTTCATTATTCTTTATATCAACAATTATTGGAAGTGTTATAATTTACTTGTAAGGCTGTTTTTTTAAACCAACATTTATTTGGAAACCTGCATGTCCTTAATTGTGTGTATTTATTTATATTTATTTTTTATTTATATTTTCTGTTATTTGCATTTCAGTGATTGACAAATTTTGTTTCACTGACAGTTACTGTAATTTACATTGAAATGTGGAATAAAAACGCAAAATGGAAATTTGTCTGGTTTAATCAATCATTATTCTTGTTAAAACTGCATTCTATAAATATAAAATATATATATACAATAAGCGGCGGCAGTTCGCTCGAAAATAGCTTTTGCGTCCGACGGGCGACCGCGGAACGAAGGCGGTAGGAAAGCTTCTCTCCACTTTTAAAAAGCGGCGGCCGCCAGCGGTGCGCTCGCAAACGTGTTTGCGATTACGCCTTTCTTACGCTTCTCTTCCTCCGGTGGTCCGCCAACTCATTGCTATCTGGGATGGTGCTTGTGGAGAGGAATAAATAAATTGACACCCGTTTGAAACTCTCTGCGTCTCGATGAATATAACCAAGGGGCCGCTACAATGTTTTCTATTTCTTTAACATACATGTTATAAATGACTTGAGTTGTTAATGTCATTCAGGGACTTGTAAAGTGTTTCACACAGAAGTTGTTTTGATCAGATTGAAATCAGATTGTATTTGTGTGAATGACACAACGCTGTTTGTGTTACTGATGTGTAAATGTGTTATTTTCAGTGCGGGCGTCAAATAGAAGAAAGCGACTATTCGTTTCGTCATTGATATGAAAACTTGGTTCGTCAGGTTTTTGTTTCGCTCTTTCTCACCTCACGCCTTTAGTGTATTCAATAAACTCTGCTTATCTCATGCTATCATCACTTTGTCTCATGACTGCTGTTCTTCTCTCTTCATCTCTGAACACAGTTAACTCACAGTTCATATTTTGTGTGTAAACTTCATTTCCTGATGAAGAGAGATCTAGTGAAATAAACATCTAAGATGACACAGATCCATAGTTGTGTCCATCTCGAACAACACAACATGATCTATCAGATCTATACTTGTAGTATTTAACAGTTTTGATGTGGATTTTTCTAGGTGTGGTAAAAAATAAGAATAAATGAGCGATTAAGTTTTTGAAAACTTTTGACCAGTAGTGTACATTGCTTTTATAAATATGTGCTTACATTGAATCATTTAGCAGACACTTTTATCCAAAGTAACTTACAAATGAGGTGAACAATAGAATCAATCGAAACAACATCAGGACAACAAAAAGCTTAAGTGCAGTAAAACTGGGGCCTGTACCATGAATGTTGCTGAACAAACTCTGGGTTACAGTATTAGTTTTGAAACCAAACCACAATGATCAAGCTTTGTTGGAACCATGAAGCAGCTCATGGAGCTTCTTTGTCAACTCAAGCTTTGATCGTGAAGATAAGATTAGTTTGCACGCGTGTGCACATGAACAAGTGACGTCGGCATAGCAACACCAATTCAACATGAATAGAGGGAGTTACGTATGTTTCTTAGGAAATATTCATGTGCTAATATTAGTAACACAAATATATATTTCAGCCAAGGAGTTAAACTGTTTCTGCTATCTACACAAGAGAGAAGTTTTTCAGAAACACGGCTGATTGAGTTAATGCACAAGTTAAACCACCATATAACACACATTTACTGTAGTATAGTATACTAGGGTAAATATGACAGTAATGTAATATGATGTATGTGTATAATGTGTGTGTGCCCCCACAGTGGATGAAAATATCTATATACCTAATATGAGTTATCATTTTGTGGACCTTTATTAATGAAGCACATGATGAAGAGAAACTATCTGTGCGCTCTGACAGAGTTAAGAGATCAATGTTCTGTACTGTTCAATATGGCACATGTGTGAATGTGAGGGTTATATGTTATGTTTCAGTTGTCTCTGTTATTTAAGAACATTACACAACCTGTTACTGAAGTGTACGGGGCGGAGACTGCCGTGGTCGGGCCATTCGCCTAGCCCATTGGTGTTTTAAAGTTATCTCGGAGATGATAGTTTCTCAAGATCAAACCCCCGTCTGTCACTCAACACCACGTCGACAGACCGACTAAAGGGGAACTTGTCTTTATATTTCAGCATTTATCAATACAAAAAAAAAACATTCTGCATTCACATCCATCAAACAAAACAAAATTTTAACCTGGAAAATACACATTATATGACACAAAGAGATAAATGTGTAAAACAAAGTTAAGAAATGGTATTGTAGCAAAGCTGTTTGATGTGTAAAATAAGATGCAGTCGCCATCTAGTGGTTAAAAATGCTGAAGCAGAAAAACACCAAAATCAACATTAAGTCTTTATCAGTGCAGTTTTCCCTCAATGTTAAAGGAGACATGAATTAAAATCACAATTTTAACCCAAGCTTTTGTCATATAAGAGAGAATTGTATTCACGCAAACATTATGCTATTGAAAGAAATGAAAACGGCCTTGTTACTGAGATATATCTTTCATTGACACCAGGCCCAGTGACAGTGACAGTTCTGGATTGCACCTATCATTGATAGGTTGAACATCACCGCGATTCTAACATATTCATTTAAGGGGGGGGGGGGGGGGTCAGCCCCCAATAAAGCTATAATAGTAATAAAATCAATATTATTAAAAAGACGTTTATCCTCCCTAACAGGGTAGGATGGTAAACGTATTGCAGCATTCTACTGTAATGCACTGATGCGTATAACATTTGAGAACTGAACAAGCCAAATACGAGTCTACCCCGTCACACACAAACACGCACACACACCCATTTACTGTATAAACGCACAAAAAGTGCCTTGCTACCATGAGTTCCTCAGTCTTGAGATCAATGTTGAAGTGGGCTGTCAGACAGGAAGTTTTCAGAAGTTTCAGTTTACATGCTCGAATGCTGTAACAGGCTGGAAGGATGACACGAAAAAAAAAGAACTCAATTTAAATTCCGGGGGTTTCCTCCGGGTAGTCCGGTTTCCTCCCCTGGTCCAAAGACATGCATGGTAGGTTGATTGGCATCTCTGGAAAAATTGTCCGTAGGGTGTGAGTGCGTGAGTGAATGAGTGAGTGTGTGTGTCCTGCGATGTGTTGGCACTCCATCCAGGGTGTATCCTGCCTTGATGCCCGATGACTCCTGAGATAGGCGCAGGCTCCCCGTGACCCGAGGTAGTTCGGATAAGCGGTAGAGAATGTAATGTAATGGAATTTAAATTCCCCATGAGGGTGTTTTATATACAAACAGTAGTGAAGATACAGATTATTTGCATGTTTGTGTGTCCGATACCTGAATGCAGAACAGATGTTTATTTACTGTTATTTACAGTTTTTGACACACTGATTAAAACACAACTGAACAAACTATTTTATTTAGAACAATCACTCTCTCCTTGAATACAAAGCAAAACATTTGCATCTATACACCAATAAATAGAGTGAAAATAAAGTGCACTGTACTAAAGTGTCTTTGTTCAAAAATGAATCATTCTAACCAATAAAAAAAAATAAAAAAGGGGTCTCATAAATCGCAGAGGCTCTGCTGCAGTGACGTTCCTGCACGCAATTTTATAAAAAAATGGCCACGATATGTCGATCTCTAGTAGGGAGCCTACAGTAGGGAGGGGTGGCGGGACAGAGGACTCACAACAGTCATAAAACATAAATGTCATCAAGACTGATCATTAAAGTTGCATTTGAGTGACAGGTTGACTGACCTTAGACAGGAGGGTCATAAATCAATCAACATTTTGACACACAGTATATGATTAAACTACTCAGGTCCCCTCACATGGAATTCAGCTGTTTCTACAGTAGTTCTAAACAGACAAACTGCTTTACAGAGTCTTTTGTAAATACATTTTCTCATTCAGCAAATAAATGAAAATGTGACAAAATCTAAATCCTGTGCAGCCATTGGGCTTCTAAAGGGAGGGATGGAGTGAGCCATTGGTTGCAATTTGCAACATCACCGCTAGATGCTATTAACTTTCATACACTTTTAGACATTTAACCTCTGTTTATTCTCAAACAACTGAAACTAGTGTTGCAGTAAGTGAAGATGGTAACTGTGTTTGTGAAGATTAAATGTTTTCTTTAATCTACTGTTGATTTCATCAAACGCTGTGGCTGAAGTCAGTTCTTGTGTTTTATATATTTCTGTCTTTGTTGTTTCTCTGTCCATCAGTGATTCTGTTATAACTTCATTATCTCATTCAGTCAAACATTCAGTGTTACAATTAGCAGCCTGTAGTATTCACACTAAGCAGTGTTCATTTCATCTGGGCTAACCCATATGGGGCCTATGTGACACCCGCAAACAGCCGAGAACACAAAGACATCACACCCATCTGAGCCCCACAGGACTGCTGGCTGGTGGTCATTATTTCAGTTAATTTCAGTTTAAAGTGACACATTTAGTCTAGATCAATAGGCTCCCACATTCATATAATAAATCTAAACATTTTTGATAACAGTGACGATTGCAGATGGAGTGAAAAGTCAGGAGAGAAAATAGTGTCTGTAGATCAGAGTTTATTTAAACTGATCCATCACCATTACATGAATCAAACACATGCACAATAAAAGTCAACCTTCACCAGATTCAATATCAAGTACACAATAAACTTAAGGAATAATTGAAGGTGCTTTGTGAAGCAGAAAACCCCTTTCAGTCATGATTTATTCACGATAAAGCAGCAGCCTCAAGTACCTTATTAGTATTAAATTACCTAAAGTACCTAAATTAGTATACAAGTATTAAATCCTAAATATGTAATAAATGCAAATTTCTTGAAATAAAATAACTTAAAGCCCTCTTTCCTCTAAAGTTTAGTCCCTGATTCCTGATATTTAAATGCTCCCTATTGATAAATATAAAAACCAGAAAGTTAACAAAGGAAGCAAAAAAATACATTTATTTATCTATTCTTCTACAGATGAAGTTGAGTTTGTGAGATTCAGGAAGACTGATCCAGAGATGATCTCCTCCAGACTGAACAGCTCCACATCTCACTTCACTCTCAGAGTCGCCCACTGCTGTTTCATTCCCCGGAGCCCAATTCTGATAACATGTTATCTCTCCATTCACCCAGAACCAGATCCCCACAGAGCAGGAGTAACGTAACCCCAGCCACACCTCAGCAGTCGAGGCCCGATGAAGAACTTCAGTCACCATGAGCTGAATCTCCTGTGAATCAACTGAAACCAGATCCACATGATTCTCTCTGCAGTATCTCACAGCTTCAGTCCAGCTCAGATTCTTCTGGATCAATATCAGCTCATCTGAACACACCACAAAACACCAAACAACTGAACACGAGAACAAAACACAAACACTGGGACTGAACTGAGATCAGTTACATCATGAAGAAACTTCTGTCATCAAACACACACATTTACTTTTATTAACTCACCATCATGACACACAAAAGAGTAAGAGTCACTGCAAGATACATCATGCCATTTCCCCTCATTATTCATATTGGTCATTGCACAATCTTTAGAATTATCAGGTTGACCAGAGTCCCAGTATCTGAAGGCGGAGTCAGTGTTATCTGACCACTCCCACAAGTCTCTGAACAGACCAATCCAGACAGATGTGTGAGGATCATTAATGATGTTGTGGATCAGTTGATTGTCAGTCTGGTTCCTCACACTGGTCAGATCAGTATGATACTGTCTGCAGAAACTCTGAGCTTCTCTCCATGTTTTAGTAGAAGTATCAATAATGTATGATTTACTGCTGTCTGTTGAAGAAAATAAAGATTCAAGTCTCATGATTTATATTCACTAACCGTTTTATACGTGAATCTTCAGAAACTATTTTTTTTAAGTTTTGTTACACAAAACCGCACCGCTCGTAGAAGAAGCAGAAGGCATATTTAAACAGCAGCTTAATGATTATTTGCGCTTTTTATAGCACAATTTGAATTTTTACCGGCGATCATGAAGGAAAATAAGACGCTTTGAAAACCATGTGGAGACACAGAATATATGTCTGTGCTGGCTACCCCAAGAGACTTCACTCTACCGCTTATATGAGTGAAGCAGCACATGCACGCAAACTGATATCCGCCAGATGGGACAAGAATATTTTTGTCTCGTTTTTATTAGTTCATGAGAATGTCAGTATATTTCTATTACTGTTTTATTTATCATCTATTCATTTAATTATCGTCTTGTTTTCGTCAGTGAAATCATGTCGTTAAAGAATACTTTTCGTCTTAGTTTTCGTCAACGAAATTAACACTGCACTGAAGGACACACTAAACACGAAGAGGGGTTTTCTTCTTATTGATCATGTTTTCTTTAGTGATTGTGATTGACTCAATCTTTACTTCATTATCTCATTGACTCAATCTGATTTAACTCATTCACTTGTTCAATATGGAGACATAATCATTCTGTGTGGGAGCCCGAGGACTGGAGTTAAAAACCTCAGACTTAAACGTAGACTTCACTTAAAAGTATACTTTCATAAACTTAGAAGAGGACCTGATTAGTCTCCAGCAGTATTACAATAGTACACCTACAGGAAGTACTAGAAGACTGTTAATTATATACTTAATAAATAAATAAATAACACTTAAAATACACTTAAACTTCACCACTGTATAGAGTTAGGTGTCAGTTGGGTGTAAAACTCACTTGGTGCTGCTGCAACACACTCATAAGACACATTCAGGTATTTGTAAATTCCTTTACAAGGATCAGCGAAAACTGAGCCCACAACCATAGAACAACTCGATTTTCCATCACATCTGTGACATAAATGCAAAATAAATCGAAAGTATATAAAATATTATCTGATAATATCTGAAAGCTCTTTAATAATGTTTTCTGTTCTCACGGAGTGGCCACCACACTTAGAGATGTTTCCAGACTGCATTGAACATTTGAGAGCTGTTCAGCTGGTTTTCCAATAGAGCAGGTCTGTCTGTCTGTACGCCCATAATTGGCTGAAAGGATTTTAATGGTTCCCTGCTCTGTTGATAAAAGTCACATTACATGCGATTGTGTTAAATTTTGTATTTTCTCATCATGTTATGTGGCCTTTAATTCATTGGACAGAATACAAATGAAACTCACCACAGCTGAGAATTAAAGTCTGTGATTGACAGGTAATTAAATCCTTTGATGCACCTAAAGTTAGAGATGAGAAGTGAGTCAGAGATGAGAGGTGAGTTAGAGATGAGAAGTGATTCAGAGATGAGAAGTGAGTCAGAGATGAGAGGTGAGTTAGAGATGAGAAGTGATTCAGAGATGAGAAGTGAGTCAGAGATGAGAAATGAGTGAGAGATGAGAAGTGAGTGAGAGATGAGAAGGGAGTTAGAGATGAGAAATGAGTTAGAGATGAGAAGTGAGTTAGAAACGAGAAGTGAGTGAGAGATGAGAAGTGAGAAGTGAGTTAGAGATGAGAAGTGAGTCAGAGATGAGAAGTGAGTTAGAAACGAGAAGTGAGTGAGAGATGAGAAGTGAGTTAGAGATGAGAGGTGAGTCAGAGATGAGAAGTGAGTTAGAAACGAGAAGTGAGTGAGAGACGAGAAGTGAGTTAGAGATTAGAAGTGAGTTATAGATGAGGGGTGAGTCAGAGATGAGAAGTGAGTTAGAGATGAGAAGTGAGAAGTGAGTTAGAGATGAGAAGTGAGTTATAGATGAGAGGTGAGTCAGAGATGAGAAGTGAGTGAGAGATGAGAAGTGAGTCAGAGATGAGAAGTGAGTTAGAAACGAGAAGTGAGTGAGAGATGAGAAGTGAGTTATAGATGAGAGGTGAGTCAGAGATGAGAAGTGAGTTAGAAACGAGAAGTGAGTGAGAGATGAGAAGTGAGAAGTGAGTTAGAGATTAGAAGTGAGTTATAGATGAGAGGTGAGTCAGAGATGAGAAGTGAGTTAGAGATGAGAAGTGAGTTAGAGATGAGAAGTGAGAAGTGAGTTAGAGATGAGAAGTGAGTTATAGATGAGAGGTGAGTCAGAGATGAGAAGTGAGTGAGAGATAAGAAGTGAGTTAGAGATGAGAAGTGAGTGAGAGATCAGAAGTGAGTGAGAGATGAGAAGTGAGTGAGAGATGAGAAGTGAGTCAGAGATGAGAAGTGAGTTAGAGATGAGAAGTGAGTCAGAGATGAGAAGTGAGTGAGAGATGAGAAGTGAGTCAGAGATGAGAAGTGAGTCAGAGATGAGAAGTGAGTGAGAGGCGAGAATTGAGTGAGAGATGAGAAGTGAGTGAGAAGTGAGTGAGAGCTGAGAAGTGAGTGAGAGATGAGAAGTGAGTCAGAGATGAGAAGTTAGTGAGAGATGAGAAGTGAGTCAGAGATGAGAAGTGAGTTAGAGATGAGAAGTGAGTCAGAGATGAGAAGTGAGTCAGAGATGAGAAGTGAGTCAGAGATGAGAACATTTACATTTACATTTAGTCATTTGGCAGACGCTTTTATCCAAAGCGACTTACAGTGCACTTATTACAGGGACAATCCCCCTGGAGCAACATGGAGTAAAGTATCTTGCTCAAGGACACACGGTGGTGGATGCTGGGATCGAACCAACAACCTTTTGATTTACCAGTTCAGTGGTTTAACCCACTAGACCACCATCTCCATAAGTGTGTGAGAGACGAGAATTGAGTGAGAGATGAGAAGTGAGTGAGAAGTGAGTGAGAGATGAGAAGTGAGTTATAGATGAGAGGTGAGTCAGAGATGAGAAGTGAGTTAGAAACGAGAAGTGAGTGAGAGATGAGAAGTGAGAAGTGAGTCAGAGATGAGAAGTGAGTGAGAGACGAAAATTGAGTGAGAGATGAGAAGTGAGTGAGAGATGAGAAGTGAGTGAGAGATGAGAAGTGAGTCAGAGATGAGAAGTGAGTGAGAGACGAAAATTGAGTGAGAGATGAGAAGTGAGTGAGAGATGAGAAGTGAGTTAGAGATGAGAAGTGAGTGAGAGACGAAAATTGAGTGAGAGATGAGAAGTGAGTGAGAGATGAGAAGTGAGTGAGAGATGAGAAGTGAGTCAGAGATGAGAAGTGAGTCAGAGATGAGAAGTGAGTCAGAGATGAGAAGTGAGTGAGAGACGAAAATTGAGTGAGAGATGAGAAGTGAGTTAGAGATGAGAAGTGAGTTAGAGATGAGAAGTGAGTGAGAGATGAGAAGTGAGTGAGAGATGAGAAGTGAGTGAGAGATGAGAAGTGAGTGAGAGATGAGAAGTGAGTCAGAGATGAGAAGTGAGTGAGAGACGAAAATTGAGTGAGAGATGAGAAGTGAGTGAGAGATGAGAAGTGAGTTAGAGATGAGAAGTGAGTGAGAGACGAAAATTGAGTGAGAGATGAGAAGTGAGTGAGAGATGAGAAGTGAGTGAGAGATGAGAAGTGAGTCAGAGATGAGAAGTGAGTCAGAGATGAGAAGTGAGTGAGAGACGAGAATTGAGTGAGAGACGAGAAGTGAGTGAGAGATGAGAAGTTAGTGAGAGATGAGAAGTGAGTGAGAGGTGAGAAGTGAGTCAGAGATGAGAAGTGAGATAGAGACGAGAAGTGAGTTAGAGACGAGAATTGAGTGAGAGATGAGAAGTGAGTGAGAAGTGAGTGAGAGATGAGAATTGAGTGAGAGATGAGAAGTGAGTCAGAGATGAGAAGTGAGTGAGAGACGAAAATTGAGTGAGAGATGAGAAGTGAGTGAGAGATGAGAAGTGAGTGAGAGATGAGAAGTGAGTCAGAGATGAGAAGTGAGTGAGAGACGAAAATTGAGTGAGAGATGAGAAGTGAGTGAGAGATGAGAAGTGAGTTAGAGATGAGAAGTGAGTGAGAGACGAAAATTGAGTGAGAGATGAGAAGTGAGTGAGAGATGAGAAGTGAGTGAGAGATGAGAAGTGAGTCAGAGATGAGAAGTGAGTCAGAGATGAGAAGTGAGTCAGAGATGAGAAGTGAGTCAGAGATGAGAAGTGAGTGAGAGGCGAGAATTGAGTGAGAGATGAGAAGTGAGTGAGAAGTGAGTGAGAGATGAGAAGTGAGTGAGAGATGAGAAGTGAGTCAGAGATGAGAAGTTAGTGAGAGATGAGAAGTGAGTCAGAGATGAGAAGTGAGTGAGAGATGAGAAGTGAGTCAGAGATGAGAACATTTACATTTACATTTAGTCATTTGGCAGACGCTTTTATCCAAAGCGACTTACAGTGCACTTATTACAGGGACAATCCCCCTGGAGCAACATGGAGTAAAGTATCTTGCTCAAGGACACACGGTGGTGGATGCTGGGATCGAACCAACAACCTTTTGATTTACCAGTTCAGTGGTTTAACCCACTAGACCACCATCTCCATAAGTGTGTGAGAGACGAGAATTGAGTGAGAGATGAGAAGTGAGTGAGAAGAGAGTGAGAGATGAGAAGTGAGTTATAGATGAGAGGTGAGTCAGAGATGAGAAGTGAGTTAGAAACGAGAAGTGAGTGAGAGATGAGAAGTGAGAAGTGAGTCAGAGATGAGAAGTGAGTGAGAGACGAAAATTGAGTGAGAGACGAGAAGTGAGTCAGAGATGAGAAGTGAGTGAGAAGTGAGTGAGAGATGAGAAGTGAGTCAGAGATGAGAAGTGAGTCAGAGATGAGAAGTGAGTGAGAGATGAGAAGTGAGTGAGAGATGAGAAGTGAGTGAGAGATAAGAAGTGAGTTAGAGATGAGAAGTTAGTGAGAGATGAAAAGTGAGTGAGAGATGAGAAGTGAGTGAGAGATGAGAAGTTAGTGAGAGATGAGAAGTGAGTCAGAGATGAGAAGTGAGTTAGAGATGAGAAGTGAGTCAGAGATGAGAAGTGAGTCAGAGATGAGAAGTGAGTGAGAGATGAGAAGTGAGTTAGAGATGAGAAGTGAGTTAGAGACGAGAATTGAGTGAGAGATGAGAAGTGAGTGAGAAGTGAGTGAGAGATGAGAAGTGAGTGAGAAGTGAGTGAGAGATGAGAAGTGAGTCAGAGATGAGAAGTGAGTCAGAGATGAGAAGTGAGTGAGAGATGAGAAGTGAGTCAGAGACGAGAATTGAGTGAGAGATGAGAAGTGAGTTATAGATGAGAGGTGAGTCAGAGATGAGAAGTGAGTTAGAGATGAGAAGTGAGTTAGAGACGAGAATTGAGTGAGAGATGAGAAGTGAGTGAGAAGTGAGTGAGAGATGAGAAGTGAGTGAGAAGTGAGTGAGAGATGAGAAGTGAGTCAGAGATGAGAAGTGAGTCAGAGATGAGAAGTGAGTGAGAGATGAGAAGTGAGTCAGAGACGAGAATTGAGTGAGAGATGAGAAGTGAGTTATAGATGAGAGGTGAGTCAGAGATGAGAAGTGAGTTAGAAACGAGAAGTGAGTGAGAGATGAGAAGTGAGTTAGAGATGAGAAGTGAGTTAGAGATGAGAAGTGAGAAGTGAGTTAGAGATGAGAAGTGAGGTATAGATGAGAGGTGAGTCAGAGATGAGAAGTGAGTGAGAGATGAGAAGTGAGTGAGAAGTGAGTGAGAGATGAGAAGTGAGTTAGAGATGAGAAGTGAGTTAGAGATGAGAAGTGAGTGAGAGATGAGAAGTGAGTGAGAGATGAGAAGTGAGTCAGAGATGAGAAGTGAGTCAGAGATGAGAAGTGAGTGAGAGACGAGAATTGAGTGAGAGACGAGAAGTGAGTGAGAGATGAGAAGTTAGTGAGAGATGAGAAGTGAGTGAGAGGTGAGAAGTGAGTCAGAGATGAGAAGTGAGATAGAGACGAGAAGTGAGTTAGAGACGAGAATTGAGTGAGAGATGAGAAGTGAGTGAGAAGTGAGTGAGAGATGAGAATTGAGTGAGAGATGAGAAGTGAGTCAGAGATGAGAAGTGAGTGAGAGACGAAAATTGAGTGAGAGATGAGAAGTGAGTGAGAGATGAGAAGTGAGTGAGAGATGAGAAGTGAGTCAGAGATGAGAAGTGAGTGAGAGACGAAAATTGAGTGAGAGATGAGAAGTGAGTGAGAGATGAGAAGTGAGTTAGAGATGAGAAGTGAGTGAGAGACGAAAATTGAGTGAGAGATGAGAAGTGAGTGAGAGATGAGAAGTGAGTGAGAGATGAGAAGTGAGTGAGAGATGAGAAGTGAGTCAGAGATGAGAAGTGAGTCAGAGATGAGAATTGAGTGAGAGACGAGAAGTGAGTGAGAGATGAGAAGTTAGTGAGAGATGAGGAGTGAGTGAGAGGTGAGAAGTGAGTCAGAGATGAGAAGTGAGATAGAGACGAGAAGTGAGTTAGAGACGAGAATTGAGTGAGAGATGAGAAGTGAGTGAGAAGTGAGTGAGAGACGAGAATTGAGTGAGAGATGAGAAGTGAGTCAGAGATGAGAAGTGAGATAGAGACGAGAAGTGAGTTAGAGACGAGAATTGAGTGAGAGATGAGAAGTGAGTGAGAAGTGAGTGAGAGATGAGAAGTGAGTGAGAAGTGAGTGAGAGATGAGAAGTGAGTCAGAGATGAGAAGTGAGTGAGAGATGAGAAGTGAGTCAGAGATGAGAAGTGAGTCAGAGATGAGAAGTGAGTGAGAGATGAGAAGTGAGTTAGAGATGAGAAGTGAGTGAGAGACGAAAATTGAGTGAGAGATGAGAAGTGAGTGAGAAGTGAGTGAGAGATGAGAAGTGAGTGAGAGATGAGAAGTGAGTGAGAGATGAGAAGTGAGTGAGAGATGAGAAGTGAGTCAGAGATGAGAAGTGAGTCAGAGATGAGAAGTGAGTGAGAGACGAGAATTGAGTGAGAGACGAGAAGTGAGTGAGAGATGAGAAGTTAGTGAGAGATGAGAAGTGAGTGAGAGGTGAGAAGTGAGTCAGAGATGAGAAGTGAGTGAGAGACGAGAATTGAGTGAGAGATGAGAAGTGAGTCAGAGATGAGAAGTGAGATAGAGACGAGAAGTGAGTTAGAGACGAGAATTGAGTGAGAGATGAGAAGTGAGTGAGAAGTGAGTGAGAGATGAGAAGTGAGTGAGAAGTGAGTGAGAGATGAGAAGTGAGTCAGAGATGAGAAGTGAGTGAGAAGTGAGTGAGAGATGAGAAGTGAGTCAGAGATGAGAAGTGAGTCAGAGATGAGAAGTGAGTGAGAGATGAGAAGTGAGTGAGAGATGAGAAGTGAGTGAGAGATAAGAAGTGAGTTAGAGATGAGAAGTTAGTGAGAGATGAAAAGTGAGTGAGAGATGAGAAGTGAGTGAGAGATGAGAAGTGAGTCAGAGATGAGAAGTTAGTGAGAGATGAGAAGTGAGTCAGAGATGAGAAGTGAGTTAGAGATGAGAAGTGAGTCAGAGATGAGAAGTGAGTCAGAGATGAGAAGTGAGTCAGAGATGAGAAGTGAGTTAGAGACGAGAATTGAGTGAGAGATGAGAAGTGAGTGAGAAGTGAGTGAGAGATGAGAAGTGAGTGAGAAGTGAGTGAGAGATGAGAAGTGAGTCAGAGATGAGAAGTGAGTCAGAGATGAGAATTGAGTGAGAGATGAGAAGTGAGTCAGAGATGAGAAGTGAGATAGAGACGAGAAGTGAGTTAGAGACGAGAATTGAGTGAGAGATGAGAAGTGAGTGAGAAGTGAGTGAGAGATGAGAAGTGAGTGAGAAGTGAGTGAGAGATGAGAAGTGAGTCAGAGATGAGAAGTGAGTGAGAAGTGAGTGAGAGATGAGAAGTGAGTCAGAGATGAGAAGTGAGTCAGAGATGAGAAGTGAGTGAGATATGAGAAGTGAGTTAGAGATGAGAAGTGAGTGAGAGACGAAAATTGAGTGAGAGATGAGAAGTGAGTGAGAAGTGAGTGAGAGATGAGAAGTGAGTGAGAGATGAGAAGTGAGTGAGAGATGAGAAGTGAGTGAGAGATGAGAAGTGAGTCAGAGATGAGAAGTGAGTCAGAGATGAGAAGTGAGTGAGAGACGAGAATTGAGTGAGAGACGAGAAGTGAGTGAGAGATGAGAAGTTAGTGAGAGATGAGAAGTGAGTGAGAGGTGAGAAGTGAGTCAGAGATGAGAAGTGAGTGAGAGACGAGAATTGAGTGAGAGATGAGAAGTGAGTCAGAGATGAGAAGTGAGATAGAGACGAGAAGTGAGTTAGAGACGAGAATTGAGTGAGAGATGAGAAGTGAGTGAGAAGTGAGTGAGAGATGAGAAGTGAGTGAGAAGTGAGTGAGAGATGAGAAGTGAGTCAGAGATGAGAAGTGAGTGAGAAGTGAGTGAGAGATGAGAAGTGAGTCAGAGATGAGAAGTGAGTCAGAGATGAGAAGTGAGTCAGAGATGAGAAGTGAGTGAGAGATGAGAAGTGAGTGAGAGATAAGAAGTGAGTTAGAGATGAGAAGTTAGTGAGAGATGAAAAGTGAGTGAGAGATGAGAAGTGAGTGAGAGATGAGAAGTGAGTCAGAGATGAGAACATTTACATTTACATTTAGTCATTTGGCAGACGCTTTTATCCAAAGCGACTTACAGTGCACTTATTACAGGGACAATCCCCCTGGAGCAACATGGAGTAAAGTATCTTGCTCAAGGACACACGGTGGTGGATGCTGGGATCGAACCAACAACCTTTTGATTTACCAGTTCAGTGGTTTAACCCACTAGACCACCATCTCCATAAGTGTGTGAGAGACGAGAATTGAGTGAGAGATGAGAAGTGAGTGAGAAGTGAGTGAGAGATGAGAAGTGAGTTATAGATGAGAGGTGAGTCAGAGATGAGAAGTGAGTTAGAAACGAGAAGTGAGTGAGAGATGAGAAGTGAGAAGTGAGTCAGAGATGAGAAGTGAGTGAGAGACGAAAATTGAGTGAGAGACGAGAAGTGAGTCAGAGATGAGAAGTGAGTGAGAAGTGAGTGAGAGATGAGAAGTGAGTCAGAGATGAGAAGTGAGTCAGAGATGAGAAGTGAGTGAGAGATGAGAAGTGAGTGAGAGATGAGAAGTGAGTGAGAGATAAGAAGTGAGTTAGAGATGAGAAGTTAGTGAGAGATGAAAAGTGAGTGAGAGATGAGAAGTGAGTGAGAGATGAGAAGTGAGTCAGAGATGAGAAGTTAGTGAGAGATGAGAAGTGAGTCAGAGATGAGAAGTGAGTTAGAGATGAGAAGTGAGTCAGAGATGAGAAGTGAGTCAGAGATGAGAAGTGAGTGAGAGATGAGAAGTGAGTTAGAGATGAGAAGTGAGTTAGAGACGAGAATTGAGTGAGAGATGAGAAGTGAGTGAGAAGTGAGTGAGAGATGAGAAGTGAGTGAGAAGTGAGTGAGAGATGAGAAGTGAGTCAGAGATGAGAAGTGAGTCAGAGATGAGAAGTGAGTGAGAGATGAGAAGTGAGTCAGAGACGAGAATTGAGTGAGAGATGAGAAGTGAGTTATAGATGAGAGGTGAGTCAGAGATGAGAAGTGAGTTAGAAACGAGAAGTGAGTGAGAGATGAGAAGTGAGTGAGAAGTGAGTGAGAGATGAGAAGTGAGTGAGAAGTGAGTGAGAGATGAGAAGTGAGTCAGAGATGAGAAGTGAGTCAGAGATGAGAAGTGAGTGAGAGATGAGAAGTGAGTCAGAGACGAGAATTGAGTGAGAGATGAGAAGTGAGTTATAGATGAGAGGTGAGTCAGAGATGAGAAGTGAGTTAGAGATGAGAAGTGAGTTAGAGACGAGAATTGAGTGAGAGATGAGAAGTGAGTGAGAAGTGAGTGAGAGATGAGAAGTGAGTGAGAAGTGAGTGAGAGATGAGAAGTGAGTCAGAGATGAGAAGTGAGTCAGAGATGAGAAGTGAGTGAGAGATGAGAAGTGAGTCAGAGACGAGAATTGAGTGAGAGATGAGAAGTGAGTTATAGATGAGAGGTGAGTCAGAGATGAGAAGTGAGTTAGAAACGAGAAGTGAGTGAGAGATGAGAAGTGAGAAGTGAGTTAGAGATGAGAAGTGAGTTAGAGATGAGAAGTGAGAAGTGAGTTAGAGATGAGAAGTGAGGTATAGATGAGAGGTGAGTCAGAGATGAGAAGTGAGTGAGAGATGAGAAGTGAGTGAGAAGTGAGTGAGAGATGAGAAGTGAGTTAGAGATGAGAAGTGAGTGAGAGATGAGAAGTGAGTGAGAGATGAGAAGTGAGTGAGAGATGAGAAGTGAGTGAGAGATGAGAAGTGAGTCAGAGATGAGAAGTGAGTGAGAGACGAAAATTGAGTGAGAGATGAGAAGTGAGTGAGAGATGAGAAGTGAGTTAGAGATGAGAAGTGAGTGAGAGACGAAAATTGAGTGAGAGATGAGAAGTGAGTGAGAGATGAGAAGTGAGTGAGAGATGAGAAGTGAGTCAGAGATGAGAAGTGAGTCAGAGATGAGAAGTGAGTGAGAGACGAGAATTGAGTGAGAGACGAGAAGTGAGTGAGAGATGAGAAGTTAGTGAGAGATGAGAAGTGAGTGAGAGGTGAGAAGTGAGTCAGAGATGAGAAGTGAGATAGAGACGAGAAGTGAGTTAGAGACGAGAATTGAGTGAGAGATGAGAAGTGAGTGAGAAGTGAGTGAGAGATGAGAATTGAGTGAGAGATGAGAAGTGAGTCAGAGATGATAAGTGAGTGAGAGACGAAAATTGAGTGAGAGATGAGAAGTGAGTGAGAGATGAGAAGTGAGTGAGAGATGAGAAGTGAGTCAGAGATGAGAAGTGAGTGAGAGACGAAAATTGAGTGAGAGATGAGAAGTGAGTGAGAGATGAGAAGTGAGTTAGAGATGAGAAGTGAGTGAGAGACGAAAATTGAGTGAGAGATGAGAAGTGAGTGAGAGATGAGAAGTGAGTGAGAGATGAGAAGTGAGTCAGAGATGAGAAGTGAGTGAGAGATGAGAAGTGAGTCAGAGATGAGAAGTGAGTCAGAGATGAGAAGTGAGTGAGAGGCGAGAATTGAGTGAGAGATGAGAAGTGAGTGAGAAGTGAGTGAGAGATGAGAAGTGAGTGAGAGATGAGAAGTGAGTCAGAGATGAGAAGTTAGTGAGAGATGAGAAGTGAGTCAGAGATGAGAAGTGAGTTAGAGATGAGAAGTGAGTCAGAGATGAGAAGTGAGTCAGAGATGAGAAGTGAGTCAGAGATGAGAACATTTACATTTACATTTAGTCATTTGGCAGACGCTTTTATCCAAAGCGACTTACAGTGCACTTATTACAGGGACAATCCCCCTGGAGCAACATGGAGTAAAGTATCTTGCTCAAGGACACACGGTGGTGGATGCTGGGATCGAACCAACAACCTTTTGATTTACCAGTTCAGTGGTTTAACCCACTAGACCACCATCTCCATAAGTGTGTGAGAGACGAGAATTGAGTGAGAGATGAGAAGTGAGTGAGAAGTGAGTGAGAGATGAGAAGTGAGTTATAGATGAGAGGTGAGTCAGAGATGAGAAGTGAGTTAGAAACGAGAAGTGAGTGAGAGATGAGAAGTGAGAAGTGAGTCAGAGATGAGAAGTGAGTGAGAGACGAAAATTGAGTGAGAGACGAGAAGTGAGTCAGAGATGAGAAGTGAGTGAGAAGTGAGTGAGAGATGAGAAGTGAGTCAGAGATGAGAAGTGAGTCAGAGATGAGAAGTGAGTGAGAGATGAGAAGTGAGTGAGAGATGAGAAGTGAGTGAGAGATAAGAAGTGAGTTAGAGATGAGAAGTTAGTGAGAGATGAAAAGTGAGTGAGAGATGAGAAGTGAGTGAGAGATGAGAAGTTAGTGAGAGATGAGAAGTGAGTCAGAGATGAGAAGTGAGTTAGAGATGAGAAGTGAGTCAGAGATGAGAAGTGAGTCAGAGATGAGAAGTGAGTGAGAGATGAGAAGTGAGTTAGAGATGAGAAGTGAGTTAGAGACGAGAATTGAGTGAGAGATGAGAAGTGAGTGAGAAGTGAGTGAGAGATGAGAAGTGAGTGAGAAGTGAGTGAGAGATGAGAAGTGAGTCAGAGATGAGAAGTGAGTCAGAGATGAGAAGTGAGTGAGAGATGAGAAGTGAGTCAGAGACGAGAATTGAGTGAGAGATGAGAAGTGAGTTATAGATGAGAGGTGAGTCAGAGATGAGAAGTGAGTTAGAAACGAGAAGTGAGTGAGAGATGAGAAGTGAGTGAGAAGTGAGTGAGAGATGAGAAGTGAGTGAGAAGTGAGTGAGAGATGAGAAGTGAGTCAGAGATGAGAAGTGAGTCAGAGATGAGAAGTGAGTGAGAGATGAGAAGTGAGTCAGAGACGAGAATTGAGTGAGAGATGAGAAGTGAGTTATAGATGAGAGGTGAGTCAGAGATGAGAAGTGAGTTAGAGATGAGAAGTGAGTTAGAGACGAGAATTGAGTGAGAGATGAGAAGTGAGTGAGAAGTGAGTGAGAGATGAGAAGTGAGTGAGAAGTGAGTGAGAGATGAGAAGTGAGTCAGAGATGAGAAGTGAGTCAGAGATGAGAAGTGAGTGAGAGATGAGAAGTGAGTCAGAGACGAGAATTGAGTGAGAGATGAGAAGTGAGTTATAGATGAGAGGTGAGTCAGAGATGAGAAGTGAGTTAGAAACGAGAAGTGAGTGAGAGATGAGAAGTGAGAAGTGAGTTAGAGATGAGAAGTGAGTTAGAGATGAGAAGTGAGAAGTGAGTTAGAGATGAGAAGTGAGGTATAGATGAGAGGTGAGTCAGAGATGAGAAGTGAGTGAGAGATGAGAAGTGAGTGAGAAGTGAGTGAGAGATGAGAAGTGAGTTAGAGATGAGAAGTGAGTTAGAGATGAGAAGTGAGTGAGAGATGAGAAGTGAGTGAGAGATGAGAAGTGAGTCAGAGATGAGAAGTGAGTCAGAGATGAGAAGTGAGTGAGAGACGAGAATTGAGTGAGAGACGAGAAGTGAGTGAGAGATGAGAAGTTAGTGAGAGATGAGAAGTGAGTGAGAGGTGAGAAGTGAGTCAGAGATGAGAAGTGAGATAGAGACGAGAAGTGAGTTAGAGACGAGAATTGAGTGAGAGATGAGAAGTGAGTGAGAAGTGAGTGAGAGATGAGAATTGAGTGAGAGATGAGAAGTGAGTCAGAGATGAGAAGTGAGTGAGAGACGAAAATTGAGTGAGAGATGAGAAGTGAGTGAGAGATGAGAAGTGAGTGAGAGATGAGAAGTGAGTCAGAGATGAGAAGTGAGTGAGAGACGAAAATTGAGTGAGAGATGAGAAGTGAGTGAGAGATGAGAAGTGAGTTAGAGATGAGAAGTGAGTGAGAGACGAAAATTGAGTGAGAGATGAGAAGTGAGTGAGAGATGAGAAGTGAGTGAGAGATGAGAAGTGAGTGAGAGATGAGAAGTGAGTCAGAGATGAGAAGTGAGTCAGAGATGAGAATTGAGTGAGAGACGAGAAGTGAGTGAGAGATGAGAAGTTAGTGAGAGATGAGAAGTGAGTGAGAGGTGAGAAGTGAGTCAGAGATGAGAAGTGAGATAGAGACGAGAAGTGAGTTAGAGACGAGAATTGAGTGAGAGATGAGAAGTGAGTGAGAAGTGAGTGAGAGATGAGAAGTGAGTTATAGATGAGAGGTGAGTCAGAGATGAGAAGTGAGTTAGAAACGAGAAGTGAGTGAGAGATGAGAAGTGAGAAGTGAGTCAGAGATGAGAAGTGAGTGAGAGACGAAAATTGAGTGAGAGACGAGAAGTGAGTCAGAGATGAGAAGTGAGTGAGAAGTGAGTGAGAGATGAGAAGTGAGTCAGAGATGAGAAGTGAGTCAGAGATGAGAAGTGAGTGAGAGATGAGAAGTGAGTGAGAGATGAGAAGTGAGTGAGAGATAAGAAGTGAGTTAGAGATGAGAAGTTAGTGAGAGATGAAAAGTGAGTGAGAGATGAGAAGTGAGTGAGAGATGAGAAGTTAGTGAGAGATGAGAAGTGAGTCAGAGATGAGAAGTGAGTTAGAGATGAGAAGTGAGTCAGAGATGAGAAGTGAGTCAGAGATGAGAAGTGAGTGAGAGATGAGAAGTGAGTTAGAGATGAGAAGTGAGTTAGAGACGAGAATTGAGTGAGAGATGAGAAGTGAGTGAGAAGTGAGTGAGAGATGAGAAGTGAGTGAGAAGTGAGTGAGAGATGAGAAGTGAGTCAGAGATGAGAAGTGAGTCAGAGATGAGAAGTGAGTGAGAGATGAGAAGTGAGTCAGAGACGAGAATTGAGTGAGAGATGAGAAGTGAGTTATAGATGAGAGGTGAGTCAGAGATGAGAAGTGAGTTAGAAACGAGAAGTGAGTGAGAGATGAGAAGTGAGTGAGAAGTGAGTGAGAGATGAGAAGTGAGTGAGAAGTGAGTGAGAGATGAGAAGTGAGTCAGAGATGAGAAGTGAGTCAGAGATGAGAAGTGAGTGAGAGATGAGAAGTGAGTCAGAGACGAGAATTGAGTGAGAGATGAGAAGTGAGTTATAGATGAGAGGTGAGTCAGAGATGAGAAGTGAGTTAGAGATGAGAAGTGAGTTAGAGACGAGAATTGAGTGAGAGATGAGAAGTGAGTGAGAAGTGAGTGAGAGATGAGAAGTGAGTGAGAAGTGAGTGAGAGATGAGAAGTGAGTCAGAGATGAGAAGTGAGTCAGAGATGAGAAGTGAGTGAGAGATGAGAAGTGAGTCAGAGACGAGAATTGAGTGAGAGATGAGAAGTGAGTTATAGATGAGAGGTGAGTCAGAGATGAGAAGTGAGTTAGAAACGAGAAGTGAGTGAGAGATGAGAAGTGAGAAGTGAGTTAGAGATGAGAAGTGAGTTAGAGATGAGAAGTGAGAAGTGAGTTAGAGATGAGAAGTGAGGTATAGATGAGAGGTGAGTCAGAGA
Source organism: Triplophysa bombifrons (assembly GCA_029783895.1). Classification (NCBI taxonomy): domain Eukaryota; kingdom Metazoa; phylum Chordata; class Actinopteri; order Cypriniformes; family Nemacheilidae; genus Triplophysa; species Triplophysa bombifrons. The sequence goes on from CM056449.1 coordinate 28,611,193, forward strand.
TGAGAAGTGAGTGAGAGATGAGAAGTGAGTGAGAAGTGAGTGAGAGATGAGAAGTGAGTTAGAGATGAGAAGTGAGTTAGAGATGAGAAGTGAGTGAGAGATGAGAAGTGAGTGAGAGATGAGAAGTGAGTCAGAGATGAGAAGTGAGTCAGAGATGAGAAGTGAGTGAGAGACGAGAATTGAGTGAGAGACGAGAAGTGAGTGAGAGATGAGAAGTTAGTGAGAGATGAGAAGTGAGTGAGAGGTGAGAAGTGAGTCAGAGATGAGAAGTGAGATAGAGACGAGAAGTGAGTTAGAGACGAGAATTGAGTGAGAGATGAGAAGTGAGTGAGAAGTGAGTGAGAGATGAGAATTGAGTGAGAGATGAGAAGTGAGTCAGAGATGAGAAGTGAGTGAGAGACGAAAATTGAGTGAGAGATGAGAAGTGAGTGAGAGATGAGAAGTGAGTGAGAGATGAGAAGTGAGTCAGAGATGAGAAGTGAGTGAGAGACGAAAATTGAGTGAGAGATGAGAAGTGAGTGAGAGATGAGAAGTGAGTTAGAGATGAGAAGTGAGTGAGAGACGAAAATTGAGTGAGAGATGAGAAGTGAGTGAGAGATGAGAAGTGAGTGAGAGATGAGAAGTGAGTGAGAGATGAGAAGTGAGTCAGAGATGAGAAGTGAGTCAGAGATGAGAATTGAGTGAGAGACGAGAAGTGAGTGAGAGATGAGAAGTTAGTGAGAGATGAGAAGTGAGTGAGAGGTGAGAAGTGAGTCAGAGATGAGAAGTGAGATAGAGACGAGAAGTGAGTTAGAGACGAGAATTGAGTGAGAGATGAGAAGTGAGTGAGAAGTGAGTGAGAGACGAGAATTGAGTGAGAGATGAGAAGTGAGTCAGAGATGAGAAGTGAGATAGAGACGAGAAGTGAGTTAGAGACGAGAATTGAGTGAGAGATGAGAAGTGAGTGAGAAGTGAGTGAGAGATGAGAAGTGAGTGAGAAGTGAGTGAGAGATGAGAAGTGAGTCAGAGATGAGAAGTGAGTGAGAGATGAGAAGTGAGTCAGAGATGAGAAGTGAGTCAGAGATGAGAAGTGAGTGAGAGATGAGAAGTGAGTTAGAGATGAGAAGTGAGTGAGAGACGAAAATTGAGTGAGAGATGAGAAGTGAGTGAGAAGTGAGTGAGAGATGAGAAGTGAGTGAGAGATGAGAAGTGAGTGAGAGATGAGAAGTGAGTGAGAGATGAGAAGTGAGTCAGAGATGAGAAGTGAGTCAGAGATGAGAAGTGAGTGAGAGACGAGAATTGAGTGAGAGACGAGAAGTGAGTGAGAGATGAGAAGTTAGTGAGAGATGAGAAGTGAGTGAGAGGTGAGAAGTGAGTCAGAGATGAGAAGTGAGTGAGAGACGAGAATTGAGTGAGAGATGAGAAGTGAGTCAGAGATGAGAAGTGAGATAGAGACGAGAAGTGAGTTAGAGACGAGAATTGAGTGAGAGATGAGAAGTGAGTGAGAAGTGAGTGAGAGATGAGAAGTGAGTGAGAAGTGAGTGAGAGATGAGAAGTGAGTCAGAGATGAGAAGTGAGTGAGAAGTGAGTGAGAGATGAGAAGTGAGTCAGAGATGAGAAGTGAGTCAGAGATGAGAAGTGAGTGAGAGATGAGAAGTGAGTGAGAGATGAGAAGTGAGTGAGAGATAAGAAGTGAGTTAGAGATGAGAAGTTAGTGAGAGATGAAAAGTGAGTGAGAGATGAGAAGTGAGTGAGAGATGAGAAGTGAGTCAGAGATGAGAAGTTAGTGAGAGATGAGAAGTGAGTCAGAGATGAGAAGTGAGTTAGAGATGAGAAGTGAGTCAGAGATGAGAAGTGAGTCAGAGATGAGAAGTGAGTCAGAGATGAGAAGTGAGTTAGAGACGAGAATTGAGTGAGAGATGAGAAGTGAGTGAGAAGTGAGTGAGAGATGAGAAGTGAGTGAGAAGTGAGTGAGAGATGAGAAGTGAGTCAGAGATGAGAAGTGAGTCAGAGATGAGAATTGAGTGAGAGATGAGAAGTGAGTCAGAGATGAGAAGTGAGATAGAGACGAGAAGTGAGTTAGAGACGAGAATTGAGTGAGAGATGAGAAGTGAGTGAGAAGTGAGTGAGAGATGAGAAGTGAGTGAGAAGTGAGTGAGAGATGAGAAGTGAGTCAGAGATGAGAAGTGAGTGAGAAGTGAGTGAGAGATGAGAAGTGAGTCAGAGATGAGAAGTGAGTCAGAGATGAGAAGTGAGTGAGAGATGAGAAGTGAGTTAGAGATGAGAAGTGAGTGAGAGACGAAAATTGAGTGAGAGATGAGAAGTGAGTGAGAAGTGAGTGAGAGATGAGAAGTGAGTGAGAGATGAGAAGTGAGTGAGAGATGAGAAGTGAGTGAGAGATGAGAAGTGAGTCAGAGATGAGAAGTGAGTCAGAGATGAGAAGTGAGTGAGAGACGAGAATTGAGTGAGAGACGAGAAGTGAGTGAGAGATGAGAAGTTAGTGAGAGATGAGAAGTGAGTGAGAGGTGAGAAGTGAGTCAGAGATGAGAAGTGAGTGAGAGACGAGAATTGAGTGAGAGATGAGAAGTGAGTCAGAGATGAGAAGTGAGATAGAGACGAGAAGTGAGTTAGAGACGAGAATTGAGTGAGAGATGAGAAGTGAGTGAGAAGTGAGTGAGAGATGAGAAGTGAGTGAGAAGTGAGTGAGAGATGAGAAGTGAGTCAGAGATGAGAAGTGAGTGAGAAGTGAGTGAGAGATGAGAAGTGAGTCAGAGATGAGAAGTGAGTCAGAGATGAGAAGTGAGTCAGAGATGAGAAGTGAGTCAGAGATGAGAAGTGAGTGAGAGATAAGAAGTGAGTTAGAGATGAGAAGTTAGTGAGAGATGAAAAGTGAGTGAGAGATGAGAAGTGAGTGAGAGATGAGAAGTGAGTCAGAGATGAGAAGTTAGTGAGAGATGAGAAGTGAGTCAGAGATGAGAAGTGAGTCAGAGATGAGAAGTGAGTCAGAGATGAGAAGTGAGTTAGAGACGAGAATTGAGTGAGAGATGAGAAGTGAGTGAGAAGTGAGTGAGAGATGAGAAGTGAGTGAGAAGTGAGTGAGAGATGAGAAGTGAGTCAGAGATGAGAAGTGAGTCAGAGATGAGAAGAGAGTGAGAGATGAGAAGTGAGTCAGAGACGAGAATTGAGTGAGAGATGAGAAGTGAGTTATAGATGAGAGGTGAGTCAGAGATGAGAAGTGAGTTAGAAACGAGAAGTGAGTGAGAGATGAGAAGTGAGAAGTGAGTTAGAGATGAGAAGTGAGTGAGAGATGAGAAGTGAGTCAGAGATGAGAAGTGAGTCAGAGATGAGAAGTGAGTGAGAGACGAGAATTGAGTGAGAGACGAGAAGTGAGTGAGAGATGAGAAGTTAGTGAGAGATGAGAAGTGAGTGAGAGGTGAGAAGTGAGTCAGAGATGAGAAGTGAGTGAGAGACGAGAATTGAGTGAGAGATGAGAAGTGAGTCAGAGACGAGAAGTGAGTTAGAGACGAGAATTGAGTGAGAGATGAGAAGTGAGTGAGAAGTGAGTGAGAGATGAGAAGTGAGTGAGAAGTGAGTGAGAGATGAGAAGTGAGTCAGAGATGAGAAGTGAGTGAGAAGTGAGTGAGAGATGAGAAGTGAGTCAGAGATGAGAAGTGAGTGAGAGATGAGAAGTGAGTGAGAGATGAGAAGTGAGTGAGAGATGAGAAGTGAGTGAGAGATAAGAAGTGAGTTAGAGATGAGAAGTTAGTGAGAGATGAAAAGTGAGTGAGAGATGAGAAGTGAGTGAGAGATGAGAAGTGAGTCAGAGATGAGAAGTTAGTGAGAGATGAGAAGTGAGTCAGAGATGAGAAGTGAGTTAGAGATGAGAAGTGAGTCAGAGATGAGAAGTGAGTCAGAGATGAGAAGTGAGTCAGAGATGAGAAGTGAGTTAGAGACGAGAATTGAGTGAGAGATGAGAAGTGAGTGAGAGATGAGAAGTGAGTCAGAGATGAGAAGTGAGATAGAGACGAGAAGTGAGTTAGAGACGAGAATTGAGTGAGAGATGAGAAGTGAGTGAGAAGTGAGTGAGAGATGAGAAGTGAGTGAGAAGTGAGTGAGAGATGAGAAGTGAGTCAGAGATGAGAAGTGAGTGAGAAGTGAGTGAGAGATGAGAAGTGAGTCAGAGATGAGAAGTGAGTCAGAGATGAGAAGTGAGTGAGAGATGAGAAGTGAGTTAGAGATGAGAAGTGAGTGAGAGACGAAAATTGAGTGAGAGATGAGAAGTGAGTGAGAAGTGAGTGAGAGATGAGAAGTGAGTGAGAGATGAGAAGTGAGTGAGAGATGAGAAGTGAGTGAGAGATGAGAAGTGAGTCAGAGATGAGAAGTGAGTCAGAGATGAGAAGTGAGTGAGAGACGAGAATTGAGTGAGAGACGAGAAGTGAGTGAGAGATGAGAAGTTAGTGAGAGATGAGAAGTGAGTGAGAGGTGAGAAGTGAGTCAGAGATGAGAAGTGAGTGAGAGACGAGAATTGAGTGAGAGATGAGAAGTGAGTCAGAGATGAGAAGTGAGATAGAGACGAGAAGTGAGTTAGAGACGAGAATTGAGTGAGAGATGAGAAGTGAGTGAGAAGTGAGTGAGAGATGAAAAGTGAGTGAGAAGTGAGTGAGAGATGAGAAGTGAGTCAGAGATGAGAAGTGAGTGAGAAGTGAGTGAGAGATGAGAAGTGAGTCAGAGATGAGAAGTGAGTCAGAGATGAGAAGTGAGTGAGAGATGAGAAGTGAGTGAGAGATGAGAAGTGAGTGAGAGATAAGAAGTGAGTTAGAGACGAGAATTGAGTGAGAGATGAGAAGTGAGTGAGAAGTGAGTGAGAGATGAGAATTGAGTGAGAGATGAGAAGTGAGTCAGAGATGAGAAGTGAGTGAGAGACGAAAATTGAGTGAGAGATGAGAAGTGAGTGAGAGATGAGAAGTGAGTGAGAGATGAGAAGTGAGTCAGAGATGAGAAGTGAGTGAGAGACGAAAATTGAGTGAGAGATGAGAAGTGAGTGAGAGATGAGAAGTGAGTTAGAGATGAGAAGTGAGTGAGAGACGAAAATTGAGTGAGAGATGAGAAGTGAGTGAGAGATGAGAAGTGAGTGAGAGATGAGAAGTGAGTCAGAGATGAGAAGTGAGTGAGAGATGAGAAGTGAGTGAGAAGTGAGTGAGAGATGAGAAGTGAGTCAGAGATGAGAAGTGAGTCAGAGATGAGAAGAGAGTGAGAGATGAGAAGTGAGTCAGAGACGAGAATTGAGTGAGAGATGAGAAGTGAGTTATAGATGAGAGGTGAGTCAGAGATGAGAAGTGAGTTAGAAACGAGAAGTGAGTGAGAGATGAGAAGTGAGAAGTGAGTTAGAGATGAGAAGTGAGTGAGAGATGAGAAGTGAGTCAGAGATGAGAAGTGAGTCAGAGATGAGAAGTGAGTGAGAGACGAGAATTGAGTGAGAGACGAGAAGTGAGTGAGAGATGAGAAGTTAGTGAGAGATGAGAAGTGAGTGAGAGGTGAGAAGTGAGTCAGAGATGAGAAGTGAGTGAGAGACGAGAATTGAGTGAGAGATGAGAAGTGAGTCAGAGATGAGAAGTGAGATAGAGACGAGAAGTGAGTTAGAGACGAAAATTGAGTGAGAGATGAGAAGTGAGTGAGAAGTGAGTGAGAGATGAGAAGTGAGTGAGAAGTGAGTGAGAGATGAGAAGTGAGTCAGAGATGAGAAGTGAGTGAGAAGTGAGTGAGAGATGAGAAGTGAGTCAGAGATGAGAAGTGAGTCAGAGATGAGAAGTGAGTGAGAGATGAGAAGTGAGTGAGAGATGAGAAGTGAGTGAGAGATAAGAAGTGAGTTAGAGATGAGAAGTTAGTGAGAGATGAAAAGTGAGTGAGAGATGAGAAGTGAGTGAGAGATGAGAAGTGAGTCAGAGATGAGAAGTTAGTGAGAGATGAGAAGTGAGTCAGAGATGAGAAGTGAGTTAGAGATGAGAAGTGAGTCAGAGATGAGAAGTGAGTGAGAGATGAGAAGTGAGTCAGAGATGAGAAGTGAGTTAGAGACGAGAATTGAGTGAGAGATGAGAAGTGAGTGAGAGATGAGAAGTGAGTGAGAAGTGAGTGAGAGATGAGAAGTGAGTCAGAGATGAGAAGTGAGTCAGAGATGAAAAGTGAGTGAGAGATGAGAAGTGAGTCAGAGACGAGAATTGAGTGAGAGACGAGAAGTGAGTGAGAGATGAGAAGTTAGTGAGAGATGAGAAGTGAGTGAGAGGTGAGAAGTGAGTCAGAGATGAGAAGTGAGTGAGAGACGAGAATTGAGTGAGAGATGAGAAGTGAGTCAGAGATGAGAAGTGAGATAGAGACGAGAAGTGAGTTAGAGACGAGAATTGAGTGAGAGATGAGAAGTGAGTGAGAAGTGAGTGAGAGATGAGAAGTGAGTCAGAGATGAGAAGTGAGTGAGAAGTGAGTGAGAGATGAGAAGTGAGTCAGAGATGAGAAGTGAGTCAGAGATGAGAAGTGAGTGAGAGATGAGAAGTGAGTGAGAGATGAGAAGTGAGTGAGAGATAAGAAGTGAGTTAGAGACGAGAATTGAGTGAGAGATGAGAAGTGAGTGAGAAGTGAGTGAGAGATGAGAATTGAGTGAGAGATGAGAAGTGAGTCAGAGATGAGAAGTGAGTGAGAGACGAAAATTGAGTGAGAGATGAGAAGTGAGTGAGAGATGAGAAGTGAGTGAGAGATGAGAAGTGAGTCAGAGATGAGAAGTGAGTGAGAGACGAAAATTGAGTGAGAGATGAGAAGTGAGTGAGAGATGAGAAGTGAGTTAGAGATGAGAAGTGAGTGAGAGACGAAAATTGAGTGAGAGATGAGAAGTGAGTGAGAGATGAGAAGTGAGTGAGAGATGAGAAGTGAGTCAGAGATGAGAAGTGAGTCAGAGATGAGAAGTGAGAGACGAGAATTGAGTGAGAGACGAGAAGTGAGTGAGAGATGAGAAGTTAGTGAGAGATGAGAAGTGAGTGAGAGGTGAGAAGTGAGTCAGAGATGAGAAGTGAGTTAGAGATGAGAAGTGAATCAGAGATGAGAAGTGAGTGAGAGGCGAGAATTGAGTGAGAGATGAGAAGTGAGTGAGAAGTGAGTGAGAGATGAGAAGTGAGTCAGAGATGAGAAGTGAGTCAGAGATGAGAAGTGAGTGAGAAGTGAGTGAGAGATGAGAAGTGAGTCAGAGATGAGAAGTGAGTGAGAGGCGAGAATTGAGTGAGAGATGAGAAGTGAGTGAGAAGTGAGTGAGAGATGAGAAGTGAGTCAGAGATGAGAAGTTAGTGAGAGATGAGAAGTTAGTGAGAGATGAGAAGTGAGTCAGAGATGAGAAGTGAGTTAGAGATGAGAAGTGAGTCAGAGATGAGAAGTGAGTCAGAGATGAGAAGTGAGTCAGAGATGAGAAGTGAGTTAGAGACGAGAATTGAGTGAGAGATGAGAAGTGAGTGAGAAGTGAGTGAGAGATGAGAAGTGAGTCAGAGATGAGAAGTGAGTCAGAGATGAGAAGAGAGTGAGAGATGAGAAGTGAGTCAGAGACGAGAATTGAGTGAGAGATGAGAAGTGAGTTATAGATGAGAGGTGAGTCAGAGATGAGAAGTGAGTTAGAAACGAGAAGTGAGTGAGAGATGAGAAGTGAGAAGTGAGTTAGAGATGAGAAGTGAGTGAGAGATGAGAAGTGAGTCAGAGATGAGAAGTGAGTCAGAGATGAGAAGTGAGTGAGAGACGAGAATTGAGTGAGAGACGAGAAGTGAGTGAGAGATGAGAAGTTAGTGAGAGATGAGAAGTGAGTGAGAGGTGAGAAGTGAGTCAGAGATGAGAAGTGAGTGAGAGACGAGAATTGAGTGAGAGATGAGAAGTGAGTCAGAGATGAGAAGTGAGATAGAGACGAGAAGTGAGTTAGAGACGAAAATTGAGTGAGAGATGAGAAGTGAGTGAGAAGTGAGTGAGAGATGAGAAGTGAGTGAGAAGTGAGTGAGAGATGAGAAGTGAGTCAGAGATGAGAAGTGAGTGAGAAGTGAGTGAGAGATGAGAAGTGAGTCAGAGATGAGAAGTGAGTCAGAGATGAGAAGTGAGTGAGAGATGAGAAGTGAGTGAGAGATGAGAAGTGAGTGAGAGATAAGAAGTGAGTTAGAGATGAGAAGTTAGTGAGAGATGAAAAGTGAGTGAGAGATGAGAAGTGAGTGAGAGATGAGAAGTGAGTCAGAGATGAGAAGTTAGTGAGAGATGAGAAGTGAGTCAGAGATGAGAAGTGAGTTAGAGATGAGAAGTGAGTCAGAGATGAGAAGTGAGTGAGAGATGAGAAGTGAGTCAGAGATGAGAAGTGAGTTAGAGACGAGAATTGAGTGAGAGATGAGAAGTGAGTGAGAGATGAGAAGTGAGTGAGAAGTGAGTGAGAGATGAGAAGTGAGTCAGAGATGAGAAGTGAGTCAGAGATGAAAAGTGAGTGAGAGATGAGAAGTGAGTCAGAGACGAGAATTGAGTGAGAGATGAGAAGTGAGTTATAGATGAGAGGTGAGTCAGAGATGAGAAGTGAGTTAGAAACGAGAAGTGAGTGAGAGATGAGAAGTGAGAAGTGAGTTAGAGATGAGAAGTGAGTTAGAGATGAGAAGTGAGAAGTGAGTTAGAGATGAGAAGTGAGGTATAGATGAGAGGTGAGTCAGAGATGAGAAGTGAGTGAGAGATGAGAAGTGAGTGAGAAGTGAGTGAGAGATGAGAAGTGAGTTAGAGATGAGAAGTGAGTTAGAGATGAGAAGTTAGTGAGAGATCAGAAGTGAGTGAGAGATGAGAAGTGAGTCAGAGATGAGAAGTGAGTGAGAGACGAGAATTGAGTGAGAGATGAGAAGTGAGTGAGAAGTGAGTGAGAGATGAGAAGTGAGTGAGAGATGAGAAGTGAGTGAGAGATGAGAAGTGAGTCAGAGATGAGAAGTGAGTGAGAGACGAAAATTGAGTGAGAGATGAGAAGTGAGTGAGAGATGAGAAGTGAGTGAGAGATGAGAAGTGAGTCAGAGATGAGAAGTGAGTGAGAGACGAAAATTGAGTGAGAGATGAGAAGTGAGTGAGAGATGAGAAGTGAGTTAGAGATGAGAAGTGAGTGAGAGACGAAAATTGAGTGAGAGATGAGAAGTGAGTGAGAGATGAGAAGTGAGTGAGAGATGAGAAGTGAGTCAGAGATGAGAAGTGAGTCAGAGATGAGAAGTGAGAGACGAGAATTGAGTGAGAGACGAGAAGTGAGTGAGAGATGAGAAGTTAGTGAGAGATGAGAAGTGAGTGAGAGGTGAGAAGTGAGTCAGAGATGAGAAGTGAGTTAGAGATGAGAAGTGAATCAGAGATGAGAAGTGAGTGAGAGGCGAGAATTGAGTGAGAGATGAGAAGTGAGTGAGAAGTGAGTGAGAGATGAGAAGTGAGTCAGAGATGAGAAGTGAGTCAGAGATGAGAAGTGAGTGAGAAGTGAGTGAGAGATGAGAAGTGAGTCAGAGATGAGAAGTGAGTGAGAGGCGAGAATTGAGTGAGAGATGAGAAGTGAGTGAGAAGTGAGTCAGAGATGAGAAGTGAGTTAGAGACGAGAATTGAGTGAGAGATGAGAAGTGAGTGAGAAGTGAGTGAGAGATGAGAAGTGAGTGAGAAGTGAGTGAGAGATGAGAAGTGAGTCAGAGATGAGAAGTGAGTCAGAGATGAGAAGAGAGTGAGAGATGAGAAGTGAGTCAGAGACGAGAATTGAGTGAGAGATGAGAAGTGAGTTATAGATGAGAGGTGAGTCAGAGATGAGAAGTGAGTTAGAAACGAGAAGTGAGTGAGAGATGAGAAGTGAGAAGTGAGTTAGAGATGAGAAGTGAGTGAGAGATGAGAAGTGAGTCAGAGATGAGAAGTGAGTCAGAGATGAGAAGTGAGTGAGAGACGAGAATTGAGTGAGAGACGAGAAGTGAGTGAGAGATGAGAAGTTAGTGAGAGATGAGAAGTGAGTGAGAGGTGAGAAGTGAGTCAGAGATGAGAAGTGAGTGAGAGACGAGAATTGAGTGAGAGATGAGAAGTGAGTCAGAGATGAGAAGTGAGATAGAGACGAGAAGTGAGTTAGAGACGAAAATTGAGTGAGAGATGAGAAGTGAGTGAGAAGTGAGTGAGAGATGAGAAGTGAGTGAGAAGTGAGTGAGAGATGAGAAGTGAGTCAGAGATGAGAAGTGAGTGAGAGATGAGAAGTGAGTCAGAGATGAGAAGTGAGTCAGAGATGAGAAGTGAGTGAGAGATGAGAAGTGAGTGAGAGATGAGAAGTGAGTGAGAGATAAGAAGTGAGTTAGAGATGAGAAGTTAGTGAGAGATGAAAAGTGAGTGAGAGATGAGAAGTGAGTGAGAGATGAGAAGTGAGTCAGAGATGAGAAGTTAGTGAGAGATGAGAAGTGAGTCAGAGATGAGAAGTGAGTTAGAGATGAGAAGTGAGTCAGAGATGAGAAGTGAGTGAGAGATGAGAAGTGAGTCAGAGATGAGAAGTGAGTTAGAGACGAGAATTGAGTGAGAGATGAGAAGTGAGTGAGAGATGAGAAGTGAGTGAGAAGTGAGTGAGAGATGAGAAGTGAGTCAGAGATGAGAAGTGAGTCAGAGATGAGAAGTGAGTGAGAGATGAGAAGTGAGTCAGAGACGAGAATTGAGTGAGAGATGAGAAGTGAGTTATAGATGAGAGGTGAGTCAGAGATGAGAAGTGAGTTAGAAACGAGAAGTGAGTGAGAGATGAGAAGTGAGAAGTGAGTTAGAGATGAGAAGTGAGTTAGAGATGAGAAGTGAGAAGTGAGTTAGAGATGAGAAGTGAGGTATAGATGAGAGGTGAGTCAGAGATGAGAAGTGAGTTATAGATGAGAGGTGAGTCAGAGATGAGAAGTGAGTTAGAAACGAGAAGTGAGTGAGAGATGAGAAGTGAGAAGTGAGTTAGAGATGAGAAGTGAGTGAGAGATGAGAAGTGAGTCAGAGATGAGAAGTGAGTCAGAGATGAGAAGTGAGTGAGAGACGAGAATTGAGTGAGAGACGAGAAGTGAGTGAGAGATGAGAAGTTAGTGAGAGATGAGAAGTGAGTGAGAGGTGAGAAGTGAGTCAGAGATGAGAAGTGAGTGAGAGACGAGAATTGAGTGAGAGATGAGAAGTGAGTCAGAGATGAGAAGTGAGATAGAGACGAGAAGTGAGTTAGAGACGAAAATTGAGTGAGAGATGAGAAGTGAGTGAGAAGTGAGTGAGAGATGAGAAGTGAGTGAGAAGTGAGTGAGAGATGAGAAGTGAGTCAGAGATGAGAAGTGAGTGAGAGATGAGAAGTGAGTCAGAGATGAGAAGTGAGTCAGAGATGAGAAGTGAGTGAGAGATGAGAAGTGAGTGAGAGATGAGAAGTGAGTGAGAGATAAGAAGTGAGTTAGAGATGAGAAGTTAGTGAGAGATGAAAAGTGAGTGAGAGATGAGAAGTGAGTGAGAGATGAGAAGTGAGTCAGAGATGAGAAGTTAGTGAGAGATGAGAAGTGAGTCAGAGATGAGAAGTGAGTTAGAGATGAGAAGTGAGTCAGAGATGAGAAGTGAGTGAGAGATGAGAAGTGAGTCAGAGATGAGAAGTGAGTTAGAGACGAGAATTGAGTGAGAGATGAGAAGTGAGTGAGAGATGAGAAGTGAGTGAGAAGTGAGTGAGAGATGAGAAGTGAGTCAGAGATGAGAAGTGAGTCAGAGATGAGAAGTGAGTGAGAGATGAGAAGTGAGTCAGAGACGAGAATTGAGTGAGAGATGAGAAGTGAGTTATAGATGAGAGGTGAGTCAGAGATGAGAAGTGAGTTAGAAACGAGAAGTGAGTGAGAGATGAGAAGTGAGAAGTGAGTTAGAGATGAGAAGTGAGTTAGAGATGAGAAGTGAGAAGTGAGTTAGAGATGAGAAGTGAGGTATAGATGAGAGGTGAGTCAGAGATGAGAAGTGAGTGAGAGATGAGAAGTGAGTGAGAAGTGAGTGAGAGATGAGAAGTGAGTTAGAGATGAGAAGTGAGTTAGAGATGAGAAGTTAGTGAGAGATCAGAAGTGAGTGAGAGATGAGAAGTGAGTCAGAGATGAGAAGTGAGTGAGAGACGAGAATTGAGTGAGAGATGAGAAGTGAGTGAGAAGTGAGTGAGAGATGAGAAGTGAGTGAGAGATGAGAAGTGAGTGAGAGATGAGAAGTGAGTCAGAGATGAGAAGTGAGTGAGAGACGAAAATTGAGTGAGAGATGAGAAGTGAGTGAGAAGTGAGTGAGAGATGAGAAGTGAGTGAGAGATGAGAAGTGAGTGAGAAGTGAGTGAGAGATGAGAAGTGAGTCAGAGATGAGAAGTGAGTCAGAGATGAGAAGTGAGTGAGAGACGAGAATTGAGTGAGAGACGAGAAGTGAGTGAGAGATGAGAAGTTAGTGAGAGATGAGAAGTGAGTGAGAGGTGAGAAGTGAGTCAGAGATGAGAAGTGAGTGAGAGACGAGAATTGAGTGAGAGATGAGAAGTGAGTGAGAAGTGAGTGAGAGATGAGAAGTGAGTGAGAAGTGAGTGAGAGATGAGAAGTGAGTCAGAGATGAGAAGTGAGTGAGAAGTGAGTGAGAGATGAGAAGTGAGTCAGAGATGAGAAGTGAGTCAGAGATGAGAAGTGAGTTAGAGATGAGAAGTTAGTGAGAGATGAAAAGTGAGTGAGAGATGAGAAGTGAGTGAGAGATGAGAAGTGAGTCAGAGATGAGAAGTTAGTGAGAGATGAGAAGTGAGTCAGAGATGAGAAGTGAGTTAGAGATGAGAAGTGAGTCAGAGATGAGAAGTGAGTCAGAGATGAGAATTGAGTGAGAGATGAGAAGTGAGTCAGAGATGAGAAGTGAGATAGAGACGAGAAGTGAGTTAGAGACGAGAATTGAGTGAGAGATGAGAAGTGAGTGAGAAGTGAGTGAGAGATGAGAAGTGAGTGAGAAGTTAGTGAGAGATGAGAAGTGAGTGAGAGGTGAGAAGTGAGTCAGAGATGAGAAGTGAGTTAGAGATGAGAAGTGAATCAGAGATGAGAAGTGAGTGAGAGGCGAGAATTGAGTGAGAGATGAGAAGTGAGTGAGAAGTGAGTGAGAGATGAGAAGTGAGTCAGAGATGAGAAGTGAGTCAGAGATGAGAAGTGAGTGAGAAGTGAGTGAGAGATGAGAAGTGAGTCAGAGATGAGAAGTGAGTGAGAGGCGAGAATTGAGTGAGAGATGAGAAGTGAGTGAGAAGTGAGTCAGAGATGAGAAGTGAGTTAGAGACGAGAATTGAGTGAGAGATGAGAAGTGAGTGAGAAGTGAGTGAGAGATGAGAAGTGAGTGAGAAGTGAGTGAGAGATGAGAAGTGAGTCAGAGATGAGAAGTGAGTCAGAGATGAGAAGAGAGTGAGAGATGAGAAGTGAGTCAGAGACGAGAATTGAGTGAGAGATGAGAAGTGAGTTATAGATGAGAGGTGAGTCAGAGATGAGAAGTGAGTTAGAAACGAGAAGTGAGTGAGAGATGAGAAGTGAGAAGTGAGTTAGAGATGAGAAGTGAGTGAGAGATGAGAAGTGAGTCAGAGATGAGAAGTGAGTCAGAGATGAGAAGTGAGTGAGAGACGAGAATTGAGTGAGAGACGAGAAGTGAGTGAGAGATGAGAAGTTAGTGAGAGATGAGAAGTGAGTGAGAGGTGAGAAGTGAGTCAGAGATGAGAAGTGAGTGAGAGACGAGAATTGAGTGAGAGATGAGAAGTGAGTCAGAGATGAGAAGTGAGATAGAGACGAGAAGTGAGTTAGAGACGAAAATTGAGTGAGAGATGAGAAGTGAGTGAGAAGTGAGTGAGAGATGAGAAGTGAGTGAGAAGTGAGTGAGAGATGAGAAGTGAGTCAGAGATGAGAAGTGAGTGAGAGATGAGAAGTGAGTCAGAGATGAGAAGTGAGTCAGAGATGAGAAGTGAGTGAGAGATGAGAAGTGAGTGAGAGATGAGAAGTGAGTGAGAGATAAGAAGTGAGTTAGAGATGAGAAGTTAGTGAGAGATGAAAAGTGAGTGAGAGATGAGAAGTGAGTGAGAGATGAGAAGTGAGTCAGAGATGAGAAGTTAGTGAGAGATGAGAAGTGAGTCAGAGATGAGAAGTGAGTTAGAGATGAGAAGTGAGTCAGAGATGAGAAGTGAGTGAGAGATGAGAAGTGAGTCAGAGATGAGAAGTGAGTTAGAGACGAGAATTGAGTGAGAGATGAGAAGTGAGTGAGAGATGAGAAGTGAGTGAGAAGTGAGTGAGAGATGAGAAGTGAGTCAGAGATGAGAAGTGAGTCAGAGATGAGAAGTGAGTGAGAGATGAGAAGTGAGTCAGAGACGAGAATTGAGTGAGAGATGAGAAGTGAGTTATAGATGAGAGGTGAGTCAGAGATGAGAAGTGAGTTAGAAACGAGAAGTGAGTGAGAGATGAGAAGTGAGAAGTGAGTTAGAGATGAGAAGTGAGTTAGAGATGAGAAGTGAGAATTGAGTTAGAGATGAGAAGTGAGGTATAGATGAGAGGTGAGTCAGAGATGAGAAGTGAGTGAGAGATGAGAAGTGAGTGAGAAGTGAGTGAGAGATGAGAAGTGAGTTAGAGATGAGAAGTGAGTTAGAGATGAGAAGTTAGTGAGAGATCAGAAGTGAGTGAGAGATGAGAAGTGAGTCAGAGATGAGAAGTGAGTGAGAGACGAGAATTGAGTGAGAGATGAGAAGTGAGTGAGAAGTGAGTGAGAGATGAGAAGTGAGTGAGAGATGAGAAGTGAGTGAGAGATGAGAAGTGAGTCAGAGATGAGAAGTGAGTGAGAGACGAAAATTGAGTGAGAGATGAGAAGTGAGTGAGAAGTGAGTGAGAGATGAGAAGTGAGTGAGAGATGAGAAGTGAGTGAGAAGTGAGTGAGAGATGAGAAGTGAGTCAGAGATGAGAAGTGAGTCAGAGATGAGAAGTGAGTGAGAGACGAGAATTGAGTGAGAGACGAGAAGTGAGTGAGAGATGAGAAGTTAGTGAGAGATGAGAAGTGAGTGAGAGGTGAGAAGTGAGTCAGAGATGAGAAGTGAGTGAGAGACGAGAATTGAGTGAGAGATGAGAAGTGAGTGAGAAGTGAGTGAGAGATGAGAAGTGAGTGAGAAGTGAGTGAGAGATGAGAAGTGAGTCAGAGATGAGAAGTGAGTGAGAAGTGAGTGAGAGATGAGAAGTGAGTCAGAGATGAGAAGTGAGTCAGAGATGAGAAGTGAGTTAGAGATGAGAAGTTAGTGAGAGATGAAAAGTGAGTGAGAGATGAGAAGTGAGTGAGAGATGAGAAGTGAGTCAGAGATGAGAAGTTAGTGAGAGATGAGAAGTGAGTCAGAGATGAGAAGTGAGTTAGAGATGAGAAGTGAGTCAGAGATGAGAAGTGAGTCAGAGATGAGAATTGAGTGAGAGATGAGAAGTGAGTCAGAGATGAGAAGTGAGATAGAGACGAGAAGTGAGTTAGAGACGAGAATTGAGTGAGAGATGAGAAGTGAGTGAGAAGTGAGTGAGAGATGAGAAGTGAGTGAGAAGTGAGTGAGAGATGAGAAGTGAGTCAGAGATGAGAAGTGAGTGAGAAGTGAGTGAGAGATGAGAAGTGAGTCAGAGATGAGAAGTGAGTCAGAGATGAGAAGTGAGTGAGAGATGAGAAGTGAGTGAGAGATGAGAAGTGAGTCAGAGACGAGAATTGAGTGAGAGATGAGAAGTGAGTTATAGATGAGAGGTGAGTCAGAGATGAGAAGTGAGTTAGAAACGAGAAGTGAGTGAGAGATGAGAAGTGAGAAGTGAGTTAGAGATGAGAAGTGAGGTATAGATGAGAGGTGAGTCAGAGATGAGAAGTGAGTGAGAGATGAGAAGTGAGTGAGAAGTGAGTGAGTGAGAGATGAGAAGTGAGTGAGAAGTGAGTGAGAGATGAGAAGTGAGTGAGAAGTGAGTGAGAGATGAGAAGTGAGTCAGAGATGAGAAGTGAGTCAGAGATGAGAAGAGAGTGAGAGATGAGAAGTGAGTCAGAGACGAGAATTGAGTGAGAGATGAGAAGTGAGTTATAGATGAGAGGTGAGTCAGAGATGAGAAGTGAGTTAGAAACGAGAAGTGAGTGAGAGATGAGAAGTGAGAAGTGAGTTAGAGATGAGAAGTGAGTGAGAGATGAGAAGTGAGTCAGAGATGAGAAGTGAGTCAGAGATGAGAAGTGAGTGAGAGACGAGAATTGAGTGAGAGACGAGAAGTGAGTGAGAGATGAGAAGTTAGTGAGAGATGAGAAGTGAGTGAGAGGTGAGAAGTGAGTCAGAGATGAGAAGTGAGTGAGAGACGAGAATTGAGTGAGAGATGAGAAGTGAGTCAGAGATGAGAAGTGAGATAGAGACGAGAAGTGAGTTAGAGACGAGAATTGAGTGAGAGATGAGAAGTGAGTGAGAAGTGAGTGAGAGATGAGAAGTGAGTGAGAAGTGAGTGAGAGATGAGAAGTGAGTCAGAGATGAGAAGTGAGTGAGAAGTGAGTGAGAGATGAGAAGTGAGTGAGAGATGAGAAGTGAGTCAGAGATGAGAAGTTAGTGAGAGATGAGAAGTGAGTCAGAGATGAGAAGTGAGTTAGAGATGAGAAGTGAGTCAGAGATGAGAAGTGAGTCAGAGATGAGAAGTGAGTCAGAGATGAGAAGTGAGTTAGAGACGAGAATTGAGTGAGAGATGAGAAGTGAGTGAGAAGTGAGTGAGAGATGAGAAGTGAGTGAGAAGTGAGTGAGAGATGAGAAGTGAGTCAGAGATGAGAAGTGAGTCAGAGGTGAGAAGTGAGTGAGAGATGAGAAGTGAGTCAGAGACGAGAATTGAGTGAGAGATGAGAAGTGAGTTAGAGATGAGATGTGAGTTAGAGATGAGAAGTGAGTTAGAGATGAGAAGTGAGGTATAGATGAGAAGTGAGAAATGAGTTAGAGATGAGATGTGAGTTAGAGATGAGAAGTGAGTTAGAGATGAGAAGTGAGGTATAGATGAGATGTGAGTCAGAGATGAGAAGTGAGTGAGAGATGAGAAGTGAGTGAGAAGTGAGTGAGAGATGAGAAGTGAGTTAGAGATGAGAAGTGAGTTAGAGATGAGAAGTTAGTGAGAGATCAGAAGTGAGTGAGAGATGAGAAGTGAGTGAGAGATGAGAAGTGAGTCAGAGATGAGAAGTGAGTTAGAGATGAGAAGTGAGTCAGAGATGAGAAGTGAGTGAGAGACGAGAATTGAGTGAGAGATGAGAAGTGAGTGAGAAGTGAGTGAGAGATGAGAAGTGAGTGAGAAGTGAGTGAGAGATGAGAAGTGAGTCAGAGATGAGAAGTGAGTGAGAAGTGAGTGAGAGATGAGAAGTGAGTCAGAGATGAGAAGTGAGTCAGAGATGAGAAGTGAGTGAGAGATGAGAAGTGAGTGAGAGATGAGAAGTGAGTGAGAGATAAGAAGTGAGTTAGAGATGAGAAGTTAGTGAGAGATGAAAAGTGAGTGAGAGATGAGAAGTGAGTGAGAGATGAGAAGTGAGTCAGAGATGAGAAGTTATTGAGAGATGAGAAGTGAGTCAGAGATGAGAAGTGAGTTAGAGATGAGAAGTGAGTCAGAGATGAGAAGTGAGTCAGAGATGAGAAGTGAGTCAGAGATGAGAAGTGAGTTAGAGACGAGAATTGAGTGAGAGATGAGAAGTGAGTGAGAGATGAGAAGTGAGTGAGAAGTGAGTGAGAGATGAGAAGTGAGTCAGAGATGAGAAGTGAGTCAGAGATGAGAAGTGAGTGAGAGATGAGAAGTGAGTCAGAGACGAGAATTGAGTGAGAGATGAGAAGTGAGTTATAGATGAGAGGTGAGTCAGAGATGAGAAGTGAGTTAGAAACGAGAAGTGAGTGAGAGATGAGAAGTGAGAAGTGAGTTAGAGATGAGAAGTGAGTTAGAGATGAGAAGTGAGAAGTGAGTTAGAGATGAGAAGTGAGGTATAGATGAGAGGTGAGTCAGAGATGAGAAGTGAGTGAGAGATGAGAAGTGAGTGAGAAGTGAGTGAGAGATGAGAAGTGAGTTAGAGATGAGAAGTGAGTTAGAGATGAGAAGTTAGTGAGAGATCAGAAGTGAGTGAGAGATGAGAAGTGAGTCAGAGATGAGAAGTGAGTGAGAGACGAGAATTGAGTGAGAGATGAGAAGTGAGTGAGAAGTGAGTGAGAGATGAGAAGTGAGTGAGAGATGAGAAGTGAGTGAGAGATGAGAAGTGAGTCAGAGATGAGAAGTGAGTGAGAGACGAAAATTGAGTGAGAGATGAGAAGTGAGTGAGAAGTGAGTGAGAGATGAGAAGTGAGTGAGAGATGAGAAGTGAGTGAGAAGTGAGTGAGAAGTGAGTGAGAGATGAGAAGTGAGTCAGAGATGAGAAGTGAGTGAGAAGTGAGTGAGAGATGAGAAGTGAGTCAGAGATGAGAAGTGAGTCAGAGATGAGAAGTGAGTTAGAGATGAGAAGTTAGTGAGAGATGAAAAGTGAGTGAGAGATGAGAAGTGAGTGAGAGATGAGAAGTGAGTCAGAGATGAGAAGTTAGTGAGAGATGAGAAGTGAGTCAGAGATGAGAAGTGAGTTAGAGATGAGAAGTGAGTCAGAGATGAGAAGTGAGTCAGAGATGAGAATTGAGTGAGAGATGAGAAGTGAGTGAGAAGTGAGTGAGAGATGAGAAGTGAGTGAGAAGTGAGTGAGAGATGAGAAGTGAGTCAGAGATGAGAAGTGAGTGAGAAGTGAGTGAGAGATGAGAAGTGAGTCAGAGATGAGAAGTGAGTCAGAGATGAGAAGTGAGTGAGAGATGAGAAGTGAGTGAGAGATGAGAAGTGAGTCAGAGACGAGAATTGAGTGAGAGATGAGAAGTGAGTTATAGATGAGAGGTGAGTCAGAGATGAGAAGTGAGTTAGAAACGAGAAGTGAGTGAGAGATGAGAAGTGAGAAGTGAGTTAGAGATGAGAAGTGAGGTATAGATGAGAGGTGAGTCAGAGATGAGAAGTGAGTGAGAGATGAGAAGTGAGTGAGAAGTGAGTGAGTGAGAGATGAGAAGTGAGTGAGAAGTGAGTGAGAGATGAGAAGTGAGTGAGAAGTGAGTGAGAGATGAGAAGTGAGTCAGAGATGAGAAGTGAGTCAGAGATGAGAAGAAAGTGAGAGATGAGAAGTGAGTCAGAGACGAGAATTGAGTGAGAGATGAGAAGTGAGTTATAGATGAGAGGTGAGTCAGAGATGAGAAGTGAGTTAGAAACGAGAAGTGAGTGAGAGATGAGAAGTGAGAAGTGAGTTAGAGATGAGAAGTGAGTGAGAGATGAGAAGTGAGTCAGAGATGAGAAGTGAGTCAGAGATGAGAAGTTAGTGAGAGATGAAAAGTGAGTGAGAGATGAGAAGTGAGTGAGAGATGAGAAGTGAGTCAGAGATGAGAAGTTAGTGAGAGATGAGAAGTGAGTCAGAGATGAGAAGTGAGTTAGAGATGAGAAGTGAGTCAGAGATGAGAAGTGAGTCAGAGATGAGAAGTGAGTCAGAGATGAGAAGTGAGTTAGAGACGAGAATTGAGTGAGAGATGAGAAGTGAGTGAGAAGTGAGTGAGAGATGAGAAGTGAGTGAGAAGTGAGTGAGAGATGAGAAGTGAGTCAGAGATGAGAAGTGAGTCAGAGGTGAGAAGTGAGTGAGAGATGAGAAGTGAGTCAGAGACGAGAATTGAGTGAGAGATGAGAAGTGAGTTATAGATGAGAGGTGAGTCAGAGATGAGAAGTGAGTTAGAAACGAGAAGTGAGTGAGAGATGAGAAGTGAGAAATGAGTTAGAGATGAGATGTGAGTTAGAGATGAGAAGTGAGTTAGAGATGAGAAGTGAGGTATAGATGAGATGTGAGTCAGAGATGAGAAGTGAGTGAGAGATGAGAAGTGAGTGAGAAGTGAGTGAGAGATGAGAAGTGAGTTAGAGATGAGAAGTGAGTTAGAGATGAGAAGTTAGTGAGAGATCAGAAGTGAGTGAGAGATGAGAAGTGAGTGAGAGATGAGAAGTGAGTCAGAGATGAGAAGTGAGTTAGAGATGAGAAGTGAGTCAGAGATGAGAAGTGAGTGAGAGACGAGAATTGAGTGAGAGATGAGAAGTGAGTGAGAAGTGAGTGAGAGATGAGAAGTGAGTGAGAGATGAGAAGTGAGTGAGAGATGAGAAGTGAGTGAGAGATGAGAAGTGAGTGAGAGATGAGAAGTGAGTCAGAGATGAGAAGTGAGTCAGAGATGAGAAGTGAGTGAGAGACGAGAATTGAGTGAGAGATGAGAAGTGAGTGAGAGATGAGAAGTTAGTGAGAGATGAGAAGTGAGTGAGAGGTGAGAAGTGAGTCAGAGATGAGAAGTGAGTGAGAGACGAGAAATGAGTGAGAGATGAGAAGTGAGTCAGAGATGAGAAGTGAGTTAGAGACGAGAAGTGAGTTAGAGACGAGAATTGAGTGAGAGATGAGAAGTGAGTGAGAAGTGAGTGAGAGATGAGAAGTGAGTGAGAAGTGAGTGAGAGATGAGATGTGAGTCAGAGATGAGAAGTGAGTGAGAGATGAGAAGTGAGTCAGAGATGAGTGAGAAGTGAGTTAGAGATGAGTGAGAAGTGAGTTAGAGATGATAAGTGAGTCAGAGACGAGAATTGAGTGAGAGATGAGAAGTGAGTGAGAGATGAGAAGTGAGTGAGAGATGAGAAGTGAGTGAGAATTGAGTGAGAGATGAGAAGTGAGAGATGAGAAGTGAGTGAGAAGTGAGTGAGAGATGAGAAGTGAGTCAGAGATGAGAAGTGAGTTAGAGATGAGAAGTGAGTGAGAAGTGAGTGAGAGATGAGAAGTGAGTGAAAAGTGAGTGAGAGATGAGAAGTGAGTGAGAAGTGAGAAGTGAGTGAGAGATGAGAAGTGAGTGAGAGATGAGAAGTGAGTCAGAGACGAAGCAGCACATGCGCGCAAACTGATATCCGCCAGATGGGACAAGAATATTTTTGTCTCGTTTTTATTAGTTCATGAGAATGTCAGTATATTTCTATTACTGTTTTATTTATCATCTATTCATTTAATTATCGTCTTGTTTTCATCAGTGAAATCATGTCGTTAAAGAATACTTTTCGTCTTAGTTTTCGTCAACGAAATTAACACTGCACTGAAGGACACACTAAACACGAAGAGGGGTTTTCTTCTTATTGATCATGTTTTCTTTAGTGATTGTGATTGACTCAATCTTTACTTCATTATCTCATTGACTCAATCTGATTTAACTCATTCACTTGTTCAATATGGAGACATAATCATTCTGTGTGGGAGCCCGAGGACTGGAGTTAAAAACCTCAGACTTAAACGTAGACTTCACTTAAAAGTATACTTTCATAAACTTAGAAGAGGACCTGATTAGTCTCCAGCAGTATTACAATAGTATATCTACAGGTACACTACTAGCAGACTGTCAATTATATACTTAATAAATAAATAAATAACACTTAAAATACACTTAAACTTTACTGCTGTATACCGTTATGTAAGGGTTGGGTGTCAGTTGGGTCTAAAACTCACTTGGTGCTGCTGCAACACACTCATAAGACACATTCAGGTATTTGTAAATTCCACCACAAGGATCAGCGAAAACTGAGTCCACAACCATAGAACAATTCTTTCTTTCATCACATCTGTGACATAAATGCCAAAAAAACAAAAATATATCAAATGTTATCTGATAATGTCTGAAAGCTCTTTAATAATGTTTTCTGTTCTCACCGAGTGGCCACCACACTTAGAGATGTTTCCAGACGGCACTGAACATTTAAGAGCTGTTCAGCTGGTCTTCCAGTAGAGCAGGTCTGTATGTCTGTACGTCCATAATTGGCTGAAAGGATTTTAATGGTTCCCTGCTCTGTTGATAAAAGTCACATTACATGCGATTGTGTTAAATTTGGTATTTTCTCATCATGTTATGTGGCCTTTAATTCATTGGACAGAATACAAATGAAACTCACCACAGCTGAGAATTAAAGTCTGTGATTGACAGGTAATTAAATCCTTTGATGCACCTAAAGTTAGAGATGAGAAGTGAGTCAGAGATGAGAAGTGAGTTAGAGATGAGAAGTGATTCAGAGATGAGAAGTGAGTCAGAGATGAGAAGTGAGTCACAGATGAGAAGTGAGTTAGAGATGAGAAGTGAGTTATAGATGAGAAGTGAGTTAGAGATGAGAAGTGAGTTATAGATGAGAAGTGAGTGAGAGATGAGAAGTGAGTCAAAGATGAGAATTGAGTTAGAGATGAGAAGTGAGTTAGAGATGAGAAGTGAGTTAGAGATGAGAAGTGAGTGAGAGATGAGAAGTGAGTCAGAGATGAGAAGTGAGTGAGAAGTGAGTTAGAGATGAGAAGTGAATGAGAAGTGAGTGAGAGATGAGAAGTGAGTCAGAGATGAGAAGTGAATGAGAAGTGAGTTAGAGATGATAAGTGAGTGAGAAGTGAGTTAGAGATGAGAAGTGAGTGAGAAGTGAGTTAGAGATGAGAAGTGAGTGAGAAGTGAGTCAGAGATGAGAAGTGAGTTAGAGATGAGAAGTGAGTGAGAAGTGAGTCAGAGATGAGAAGTGAGTTAGAGATGAGAAGTGAGTGAGAAGTGAGTTAGAGATGATAAGTGAGTGAGAAGTGAGTTAGAGATGAGAAGTGAGTGAGAAGTGAGTTAGAGATGAGAAGTGAGTGAGAAGTGAGTTAGAGATGAGAAGTGAGTGAGAAGTGAGTCAGAGATGAGAAGTGAGTTAGAGATGAGAAGTGAGTGAGAAGTGAGTTAGAGATGATAAGTGAGTGAGAAGTGAGTTAGAGATGATAAGTGAGTGAGAAGTGAGTCAGAGATGAGAAGTGAGTGAGAAGTGAGTTAGAGATGAGAAGTGAGTGAGAAGTGAGTTAGAGATGAGAAGTGAGTGAGAAGTGAGTTAGAGATGAGAAGTGAGTGAGAAGTGAGTGAGAGATGAGAAGTGAGTTAGAGATGAGAAGTGAGTGAGAAGTGAGTTAGAGATGAGAAGTGAGTGAGAAGTGAGTTAGAGATGATAAGTGAGTGAGAAGTGAGTTAGAGATGAGAAGTGATTGAGAAGTGAGTGAGAGATGAGAAGTGAGTTAGAGATGAGAAGTGAGTGAGAGATGAGAAGTGAGTGAGAAGTGAGTTAGAGATGAGAAGTGAGTGAGAAGTGAGTTAGAGATGAGAAGTGAGTGAGAGATGAGAAGTGAGTTAGAGATGAGAAGTGAGTGAGAGATTAGAAGTGAGTCAGAGATGAGAAGTGAGTGAGAAGTGAGTTAGAGATGAGAAGTGAGTGAGAAGTGAGTTAGAGATGAGAAGTGAGTTAGAGATGAGATGAGAAGTGAGTTAGAGACGAGAATTGAGTGAGAGATTAGAAGTGAGTCAGAGATGAGAAGTGAGTTAGAGATGAGAAGTGAGTTAGAGATGAGAAGTGAGTTAGAGATGAGAAGTGAGTGAGAGATGAGAAGAGAAGTGAGTCAGAGATGAGAAGTGAGTTAGAGATGAGAAGTGAGTGAGAAGTGAGTTAGAGATGAGAAGTGAGTGAGAAGTGAGTCAGAGATGAGAAGTGAGTTAGAGATGAGAAGTGAGTGAGAAGTGAGAAGTGAGTGATAAGTGAGTTAGAGATGAGAAGTGAGTGAGAAGTGAGTTAGAGATGAGAAGTGAGTGAGAAGTGAGTTAGAGATGATAAGTGAGTGAGAAGTGAGTTAGAGCTGATAAGTGAGTGAGAAGTGAGTTAGAGATGAGAAGTGAGTGAGAAGTGAGTTAGAGATGAGAAGTGAGTGAGAGATTAGAAGTGAGTCAGAGATGAGAAGTGAGTGAGAAGTGAGTTAGAGATGAGAAGTGAGTGAGACGTGAGTTAGAGATGAGAAGTGAGTGAGAAGTGAGTTAGAGATGAGAAGTGAGTGAGAAGTGAGTGAGAGATGAGAAGTGAGTTAGAGATGAGAAGTGAGTGAGAAGTGAGTCAGAGATGAGAAGTGAGTCAGAGATGAGAAGTGAGTTAGAGATGAGAAGTGAGTGAGAAGTGAGAAGTGAGTGATAAGTGAGATAGAGATGAGAAGTGAGTGAGAAGTCAGTTAGAGATGAGAAGTGAGTGAGAGATGAGAAGTGAGTTAGAGATGAGAAGTGAGTGAGAGATTAGAAGTGAGTCAGAGATGAGAAGTGAGTGAGAAGTGAGTTAGAGATGAGAAGTGAGTGAGAAGTGAGTTAGAGATGAGAAGTGAGTGAGAAGTGAGTGAGAGATGAGAAGTGAGTTAGAGATGAGAAGTGAGTCAGAGATGAGAAGTGAGTCAGAGATGAGAAGTGAGTGAGAAGTGAGTTAGAGATGAGAAGTGAGTGAGAAGTGAGTGAGAGATGAGAAGTGAGTTAGAGATGAGAAGTGAGTGAGAAGTGAGTCAGAGATGAGAAGTGAGTTAGAGATGAGAAGTGAGTGAGAAGTGAGTGAGAGATGAGAAGTGAGTTAGAGATGAGAAGTGAGTCAGAGATGAGAAGTGAGTCAGAGATGAGAAGTGAGTGAGAAGTGAGTGATAAGTGAGTTAGAGATGAGAAGTGAGTGAGAAGTGAGTTAGAGATGAGAAGTGAGTGAGAAGTGAGTTAGAGATGATAAGTGAGTGAGAAGTGAGTTAGAGATGATAAGTGAGTGAGAAGTGAGTTAGAGATGATAAGTGAGTAAGAAGTGAGTTAGAGATGAGAAGTGAGTGAGAAGTGAGTTAGAGATGAGAAGTGAGTTAGAAGTGAGTTAGAGATGATAAGTGAGTGAGAAGTGAGTTAGAGATGATAGGTGAGTGAGAAGTGAGTTAGAGATGAGAAGTGAGTGAGAAGTGAGTTAGAGATGAGAAGTGAGTGAGAAGTGAGTGAGAGATGAGAAGTGAGTTAGAGATGAGAAGTGAGTGAGAGATGAGAAGTGAGTGAGAAGTGAGTCAGAGATGAGAAGTGAGTGAGAAGTGAGTTAGAGATGAGAAGTGAGTGAGAGATGAGAAGTGAGTTAGAGATGAGAAGTGAGTGAGAGATTAGAAGTGAGTCAGAGATGAGAAGTGAGTGAGAAGTGAGTTAGAGATGAGAAGTGAGTGAGAGATTAGAAGTGAGTCAGAGATGAGAAGTGAGTGAGAAGTGAGTTAGAGATGAGAAGTGAGTGAGAAGTGAGTTAGAGATGAGAAGTGAGTGAGAAGTGAGTTAGAGATGAGAAGTGAGTGAGAAGTGAGTGAGAGATGAGAAGTGAGTTAGAGATGAGAAGTGAGTTAGAGATGAGAAGTGAGTGAGAAGTGAGTAAGAGATGAGAAGTGAGTGAGAGATGAGAAGTGAGTGAGAGATGAGATGAGAAGTGAGTTAGAGACGAGAATTGAGTGAGAGATTAGAAGTGAGTCAGAGATGAGAAGTGAGTTAGAGATGAGAAGTGAGTTAGAGATGAGAAGTGAGTGAGAAGTGAGTCAGAGATGAGAAGTGAGTTAGAGATGAGAAGTGAGTGAGAAGTGAGAAGTGAGTGATAAGTGATTTAGAGATGAGAAGTGAGTGAGAAGTGAGTTAGAGATGAGAAGTGAGTGAGAAGTGAGTTAGAGATGATAAGTGAGTGAGAAGTGAGTTAGAGATGATAAGTGAGTGAGAAGTGAGTTAGAGATGAGAAGTGAGTGAGAAGTGAGTTAGAGATGAGAAGTGAGTGAGAGATTAGAAGTGAGTCAGAGATGAGAAGTGAGTGAGAAGTGAGTTAGAGATGAGAAGTGAGTGAGAAGTGAGTTAGAGATGAGAAGTGAGTGAGAAGTGAGTTAGAGATGAGAAGTGAGTGAGAGATTAGAAGTGAGTCAGAGATGAGAAGTGAGTGAGAGATGAGAAGTGAGTCAGAGATGAGAAGTGAGTGAGAAGTGAGTGATAAGTGAGTTAGAGATGAGAAGTGAGTGAGAAGTGAGTTAGAGATGAGAAGTGAGTGAGAAGTGAGTTAGAGATGATAAGTGAGTGAGAAGTGAGTTAGAGATGATAAGTGAGTGAGAAGTGAGTTAGAGATGATAAGTGAGTGAGAAGTGAGTTAGAGATGAGAAGTGAGTGAGAAGTGAGTTAGAGATGAGAAGTGAGTGAGAAGTGAGTGAGAGATTAGAAGTGAGTCAGAGATGAGAAGTGAGTGAGAAGTGAGTTAGAGATGAGAAGTGAGTGAGAAGTGAGTTAGAGATGATAAGTGAGTGAGAAGTGAGTTAGAGCTGATAAGTGAGTGAGAAGTGAGTTAGAGATGAGAAGTGAGTGAGAAGTGAGTTAGAGATGAGAAGTGAGTGAGAGATTAGAAGTGAGTCAGAGATGAGAAGTGAGTGAGAAGTGAGTTAGAGATGAGAAGTGAGTTAGAGATGAGAAGTGAGTGAGAAGTGAGTTAGAGATGAGAAGTGAGTGAGAAGTGAGTGAGAGATGAGAAGTGAGTTAGAGATGAGAAGTGAGTGAGAAGTGAGTCAGAGATGAGAAGTGAGTCAGAGATGAGAAGTGAGTTAGAGATGAGAAGTGAGTGAGAAGTGAGAAGTGAGTGATAAGTGAGATAGAGATGAGAAGTGAGTGAGAAGTCAGTTAGAGATGAGAAGTGAGTGAGAGATGAGAAGTGAGTTAGAGATGAGAAGTGAGTGAGAGATTAGAAGTGAGTCAGAGATGAGAAGTGAGTGAGAAGTGAGTTAGAGATGAGAAGTGAGTGAGAAGTGAGTTAGAGATGAGAAGTGAGTGAGAAGTGAGTTAGAGATGAGAAGTGAGTGAGAAGTGAGTGAGAGATGAGAAGTGAGTTAGAGATGAGAAGTGAGTGAGAGATGAGAAGTGAGTGAGAAGTGAGTCAGAGATGAGAAGTGAGTGAGAAGTGAGTTAGAGATGAGAAGTGAGAGATGAGAAGTGAGTTAGAGATGAGAAGTGAGTGAGAGATTAGAAGTGAGTCAGAGATGAGAAGTGAGTGAGAAGTGAGTTAGAGATGAGAAGTGAGTGAGAGATTAGAAGTGAGTCAGAGATGAGAAGTGAGTGAGAAGTGAGTTAGAGATGAGAAGTGAGTGAGAAGTGAGTTAGAGATGAGAAGTGAGTGAGAAGTGAGTGAGAGATGAGAAGTGAGTTAGAGATGAGAAGTGAGTTAGAGATGAGAAGTGAGTGAGAAGTGAGTCAGAGATGAGAAGTGAGTTAGAGATGAGAAGTGAGTGAGAGATTAGAAGTGAGTCAGAGATGAGAAGTGAGTGAGAAGTGAGTTAGAGATGAGAAGTGAGTGAGAAGTGAGTTAGAGATGAGAAGTGAGTGAGAAGTGAGTTAGAGATGAGAAGTGAGTGAGAAGTGAGTGAGAGATGAGAAGTGAGTTAGAGATGAGAAGTGAGTGAGAAGTGAGTCAGAGATGAGAAGTGAGTGATAAGTGAGTTAGAGATGAGAAGTGAGTGATAAGTGAGTTAGAGATGAGAAGTGAGTGAGAAGTGAGTTAGAGATGATAAGTGAGTGAGAAGTGAGTTAGAGATGAGAAGTGAGTGAGAAGTGAGTTAGAGATGAGAAGTGAGTGAGAAGTGAGTGAGAAGTGAGTCAGAGATGAGAAGTGAGTTAGAGATGAGAAGTGAGTGAGAAGTGAGTCAGAGATGAGAAGTGAGTGAGAAGTGAGTCAGAGATGAGAAGTGAGTTAGAGATGATAAGTGAGTGAGAAGTGAGTTAGAGATGAGAAGTGAGTGAGAAGTGAGTTAGAGATGAGAAGTGAGTGAGAAGTGAGTCAGAGATGAGAAGTGAGTTAGAGATGATAAGTGAGTGAGAAGTGAGTTAGAGATGAGAAGTGAGTGAGAAGTGAGTTAGAGATGATAAGTGAGTGAGAAGTGAGTTAGAGATGATAAGTGAGTGAGAAGTGAGTTAGAGATGAGAAGTGAGTGAGAGATTAGAAGTGAGTCAGAGATGAGAAGTGAGTGAGAAGTGAGTTAGAAATGAGAAGTGAGTGAGAAGTGAGTGAGAGATGAGAAGTGAGTGAGAGATTAGAAGTGAGTCAGAGATGAGAAGTGAGTGAGAAGTGAGTTAGAGATGAGAAGTGAGTGAGAGATTAGAAGTGAGTCAGAGATGAGAAGTGAGTGAGAAGTGAGTGAGAGATGAGAAGTGAGTGAGAGATTAGAAGTGAGTCAGAGATGAGAAGTGAGTGAGAAGTGAGTTAGAGATGAGAAGTGAGTGAGAGATTAGAAGTGAGTCAGAGATGAGAAGTGAGTGAGAAGTGAGTTAGAGATGAGAAGTGAGTGAGAGATTAGAAGTGAGTCAGAGATGAGAAGTGAGTGAGAAGTGAGTGAGAGATGAGAAGTGAGTCAGAGATGAGAAGTGAGTTAGAGATGAGATGAGAAGTGAGTTAGAGACGAGAATTGAGTGAGAGATTAGAAGTGAGTCAGAGATGAGAAGTGAATTAGAGATGAGAAGTGAGTTAGAGATGAGAAGTGAGTTAGAGATGAGAAGTGAGTGAGAGATGAGAAGTGAGTTAGAGATGAGAAGTGAGTGAGAAGTGATAAGTGAGTGATAAGTGAGTTAGAGATGAGAAGTGAGTGAGAAGTCAGTTAGAGATGAGAAGTGAGTGAGAGATGAGAAGTGAGTTAGAGATGAGAAGTGAGTGAGAAGTGAGTGAGAGATGAGAAGTGAGTTAGAGATGAGAAGTGAGTGAGAAGTGAGTCAGAGATGAGAAGTGAGTTAGAGATGAGAAGTGAGTGAGAAGTGAGAAGTGAGTGATAAGTGAGTTAGAGATGAGAAGTGAGTGAGAAGTGAGTTAGAGATGAGAAGTGAGTGAGAAGTGAGTTAGAGATGATAAGTGAGTGAGAAGTGAGTTAGAGATGATAAGTGAGTGAGAAGTGAGTCAGAGATGAGAAGTGAGTGAGAAGTGAGTTAGAGATGAGAAGTGAGTGAGAAGTGAGTTAGAGATGAGAAGTGAGTGAGAGATGAGAAGTGAGTTAGAGATGAGAAGTGAGTGAGAGATGAGAAGTGAGTTAGAGATGAGAAGTGAGTGAGAGATTAGAAGTGAGTTAGAGATGAGAAGTGAGTGAGAAGTGAGTCAGAGATGAGAAGTGAGTTAGAGATGAGAAGTGAGTGAGAAGTGAGAAGTGAGTGATAAGTGATTTAGAGATGAGAAGTGAGTGAGAAGTGAGTTAGAGATGAGAAGTGAGTGAGAAGTGAGTTAGAGATGATAAGTGAGTGAGAAGTGAGTTAGAGATGATAAGTGAGTGAGAAGTGAGTTAGAGATGAGAAGTGAGTGAGAAGTGAGTTAGAGATGAGAAGTGAGTGGGAAGTGAGTTAGAGATGAGAAGTGAGTGAGAAGTGAGAAGTGAGTGATAAGTGATTTAGAGATGAGAAGTGAGTGAGAAGTGAGTTAGAGATGAGAAGTGAGTGAGAAGTGAGTTAGAGATGATAAGTGAGTGAGAAGTGAGTTAGAGATGATAAGTGAGTGAGAAGTGAGTTAGAGATGAGAAGTGAGTGAGAAGTGAGTTAGAGATGAGAAGTGAGTGGGAAGTGAGTGAGAGATGAGAAGTGAGTGAGAGATGAGAAGTGAGTTAGAAATGAGAAGTGAGTGAGAGATGATAAGTGAGTGAGAGATGATAAGTGAGTTAGAGACGAGAAGTGAGTGAGAGATGAGAAGTGAGTCAGAGATGAGAAGTAAGTTAGAGATGAGAAGTGAGTGAGAGATGAGAAGTGAGTGAGAAGTGAGTTAGAGATGAGAAGTGAGTGAGAAGTGAGTTAGAGATGAGAAGTGAGTGAGAAGTGAGTGAGAAGTGAGTGAGAGATGAGAAGTGAGTCAGAGATGAGAAGTGAGTTAGAGATGAGATGAGATGAGAAGTGAGTTAGAGACGAGAATTGAGTGAGAGATTAGAAGTGAGTCAGTAATGAGAAGTGAGTTAGAGATGAGAAGTGAGTTAGAGATGAGAAGTGAGTGAGAGATGAGAAGTGAGTTAGAGATGAGAAGTGAGTGAGAAGTGAGTGAGAGATGAGAAGTGAGTTAGAGATGAGAAGTGAGTGAGAGATTAGAAGTGAGTCAGAGATGAGAAGTGAGTGAGAAGTGAGTTAGAGATGAGAAGTGAGTGAGAAGTGAGTTAGAGATGAGAAGTGAGTGAGAAGTGAGTTAGAGATGAGAAGTGAGTGAGAGATGAGAAGTGAGTGAGAAGTGAGTGAGAGATGAGAAGTGAGTCAGAGATGAGAAGTGAGTTAGAGATGAGAAGTGAGTGAGAAGTGAGAAGTGAGTGATAAGTGAGTTAGAGATGAGAAGTGAGTGAGAAGTCAGTTAGAGATGAGAAGTGAGTGAGAGATGAGAAGTGAGTTAGAGATGAGAAGTGAGTGAGAGATTAGAAGTGAGTCAGAGATGAGAAGTGAGTGAGAAGTGAGTTAGAGATGAGAAGTGAGTGAGAAGTGAGTTAGAGATGAGAAGTGAGTGAGAAATGAGTTAGAGATGAGAAGTGAGTGAGAAGTGAGTGAGAGATGAGAAGTGAGTTAGAGATGAGAAGTGAGTGAGAAGTGAGTCAGAGATGAGAAGTGAGTGATAAGTGAGTTAGAGATGAGAAGTGAGTGATAAGTGAGTTAGAGATGAGAAGTGAGTGAGAAGTGAGTTAGAGATGATAAGTGAGTGAGAAGTGAGTTAGAGATGAGAAGTGAGTGAGAAGTGAGTTAGAGATGAGAAGTGAGTGAGAAGTGAGTGAGAAGTGAGTCAGAGATGAGAAGTGAGTTAGAGATGAGAAGTGAGTGAGAAGTGAGTCAGAGATGAGAAGTGAGTGAGAAGTGAGTCAGAGATGAGAAGTGAGTTAGAGATGATAAGTGAGTGAGAAG
The DNA here is from genome assembly GCA_029783895.1 of Triplophysa bombifrons. NCBI lineage: Eukaryota > Metazoa > Chordata > Actinopteri > Cypriniformes > Nemacheilidae > Triplophysa > Triplophysa bombifrons. Next base: position 28,641,926 of record CM056449.1, read on the forward strand.
TGAGTTAGAGATGAGAAGTGAGTGAGAAGTGAGTTAGAGATGAGAAGTGAGTGAGAAGTGAGTCAGAGATGAGAAGTGAGTTAGAGATGATAAGTGAGTGAGAAGTGAGTTAGAGATGAGAAGTGAGTGAGAAGTGAGTTAGAGATGATAAGTGAGTGAGAAGTGAGTTAGAGATGATAAGTGAGTGAGAAGTGAGTTAGAGATGAGAAGTGAGTGAGAGATTAGAAGTGAGTCAGAGATGAGAAGTGAGTGAGAAGTGAGTTAGAGATGAGAAGTGAGTGAGAAGTGAGTGAGAGATGAGAAGTGAGTGAGAGATTAGAAGTGAGTCAGAGATGAGAAGTGAGTGAGAAGTGAGTTAGAGATGAGAAGTGAGTGAGAGATTAGAAGTGAGTCAGAGATGAGAAGTGAGTGAGAAGTGAGTTAGAGATGAGAAGTGAGTGAGAAGTGAGTGAGAGATGAGAAGTGAGTCAGAGATGAGAAGTGAGTTAGAGATGAGATGAGAAGTGAGTTAGAGACGAGAATTGAGTGAGAGATTAGAAGTGAGTCAGAGATGAGAAGTGAATTAGAGATGAGAAGTGAGTTAGAGATGAGAAGTGAGTTAGAGATGAGAAGTGAGTGAGAGATGAGAAGAGAAGTGAGTCAGAGATGAGAAGTGAGTTAGAGATGAGAAGTGAGTTAGAGATGAGAAGTGAGTCAGAGATGAGAAGTGAGTTAGAGATGAGAAGTGAGTGAGAAGTGAGAAGTGAGTGATAAGTGAGTTAGAGATGAGAAGTGAGTGAGAAGTGAGTTAGAGATGAGAAGTGAGTGAGAAGTGAGTTAGAGATGATAAGTGAGTGAGAAGTGAGTTAGAGATGATAAGTGAGTGAGAAGTGAGTTAGAGATGAGAAGTGAGTGAGAAGTGAGTTAGAGATGACAAGTGAGTGAGAGATTAGAAGTGAGTCAGAGATGAGAAGTGAGTGAGAAGTGAGTTAGAGATGAGAAGTGAGTGAGAAGTGAGTTAGAGATGAGAAGTGAGTTAGAGATGAGAAGTGAGTGAGAAGTGAGTGAGAGATGAGAAGTGAGTTAGAGATGAGAAGTGAGTGAGAAGTGAGTCAGAGATGAGAAGTGAGTCAGAGATGAGAAGTGAGTTAGAGATGAGAAGTGAGTGAGAAGTGAGAAGTGAGTGAGAAGTCAGTTAGAGATGAGAAGTGAGTGAGAGATTAGAAGTGAGTCAGAGATGAGAAGTGAGTGAGAAGTGAGTTAGAGATGAGAAGTGAGTGAGAAGTGAGTGAGAGATGAGAAGTGAGTTAGAGATGAGAAGTGAGTCAGAGATGAGAAGTGAGTTAGAGATGAGAAGTGAGTGAGAATTGAGAAGTGAGTGATAAGTGAGTTAGAGATGAGAAGTGAGTGAGAAGTGAGTTAGAGATGAGAAGTGAGTGAGAAGTGAGTTAGAGATGATAAGTGAGTGAGAAGTGAGTTAGAGATGAGAAGTGAGTGAGAAGTGAGTTAGAGATGAGAAGTGAGTAAGAAGTGAGTTAGAGATGAGAAGTGAGTGAGAAGTGAGTTAGAGATGAGAAGTGAGTGAGAAGTGAGTTAGAGATGAGAAGTGAGTGAGAAGTGAGTTAGAGATGAGAAGTGAGTGAGAGATGAGAAGTGAGTTAGAGATGAGAAGTGAGTGAGAGATTAGAAGTGAGTCAGAGATGAGAAGTGAGTGAGAAGTGAGTTAGAGATGAGAAGTGAGTGAGAAGTGAGTTAGAGATGAGAAGTGAGTGAGAAGTGAGTTAGAGATGAGAAGTGAGTGAGAAGTGAGTGAGAGATGAGAAGTGAGTTAGAGATGAGAAGTGAGAAGTGAGTGGGAAGTGAGTCAGAGATGAGAAGTGAGTTAGAGATGAGAAGTGAGTGAGAAGTGAGAAGTGAGTGATAAGTGAGTTAGAGATGAGAAGTGAGTGAGAAGTGAGTTAGAGATGAGAAGTGAGAAGTGAGTTAGAGATGATAAGTGAGTGAGAAGTGGGTTAGAGATGATAAGTGAGTGAGAAGTGAGTTAGAGATGAGAAGTGAGTGAGAAGTGAGTTAGAGATGAGAAGTGAGTGAGAGATGAGAATTGAGTGAGAGATTAGAAGTGAGTCAGAGATGAGAAGTGAGTTAGAGATGAGAAGTGAGTTAGAGATGAGAAGTGAGTGAGAGATGAGAAGTGAGTGAGAAGTGAGTTAGAGATGAGAAGTGAGTGAGAGATTAGAAGTGAGTCAGAGATGAGAAGTGAGTGAGAAGTGAGTTAGAGATGAGAAGTGAGTGAGAAGTGAGTTAGAGATGAGAAGTGAGTGAGAAGTGAGTTAGAGATGAGAAGTGAGTGAGAAGTGAGTGAGAGATGAGAAGTGAGTTAGAGATGAGAAGTGAGTGAGAAGTGAGTCAGAGATGAGAAGTGAGTCAGAGATGAGAAGTGAGTGAGAAGTGATAAGTGAGTGATAAGTGAGTTAGAGATGAGAAGTGAGTGAGAAGTCAGTTAGAGATGAGAAGTGAGTGAGAGATGAGAAGTGAGTTAGAGATGAGAAGTGAGTGAGAAGTGAGTGAGAGATGAGAAGTGAGTTAGAGATGAGAAGTGAGTGAGAAGTGAGTCAGAGATGAGAAGTGAGTTAGAGATGAGAAGTGAGTGAGAAGTGAGAAGTGAGTGATAAGTGAGTTAGAGATGAGAAGTGAGTGAGAAGTGAGTTAGAGATGAGAAGTGAGTGAGAAGTGAGTTAGAGATGATAAGTGAGTGAGAAGTGAGTTAGAGATGATAAGTGAGTGAGAAGTGAGTTAGAGATGAGAAGTGAGTGAGAAGTGAGTTAGAGATGAGAAGTGAGTGAGAAGTGAGTTAGAGATGAGAAGTGAGTGAGAAGTGAGTCAGAGATGAAAAGTGAGTTAGAGATGAGAAGTGAGTGAGAAGTGAGTCAGAGATGAGAAGTGAGTTAGAGATGAGAAGTGAGTGAGAAGTGAGTTAGAGATGATAAGTGAGTGAGAAGTGAGTTAGAGATGATAAGTGAGTGAGAAGTGAGTCAGAGATGAGAAGTGAGTGAGAAGTGAGTTAGAGATGAGAAGTGAGTGAGAAGTGAGTTAGAGATGAGAAGTGAGTGAGAAGTGAGTGAGAGATGAGAAGTGAGTTAGAGATGAGAAGTGAGTGAGAAGTGAGTCAGAGATGAGAAGTGAGTTAGAGATGAGAAGTGAGTGAGAAGTGAGTGAGAAGTGAGTTAGAGATGATAAGTGAGAGAGAAGTGAGTGAGAGATGAGATGAGAAGTGAGTGAGAGATGAGAAGAGAAGTGAGTCAGAGATGAGAAGTGAGTTAGAGATGAGAAGTGAGTGAGAAGTGAGTTAGAGATGAGAAGTGAGTCAGAGATGAGAAGTGAGTTAGAGATGAGAAGTGAGTGAGAAGTGAGAAGTGAGTGATAAGTGAGTTAGAGATGAGAAGTGAGTGAGAAGTGAGTTAGAGATGAGAACTGAGTGAGAACTGAGTTAGAGATGATAAGTGAGTGAGAAGTGAGTTAGAGATGATAAGTGAGTGAGAAGTGAGTTAGAGATGAGAAGTGAGTGAGAAGTGAGTTAGAGATGAGAAGTGAGTGAGAGATTAGAAGTGAGTCAGAGATGAGAAGTGAGTGAGAAGTGAGTTAGAGATGAGAAGTGAGTGAGAAGTGAGTTAGAGATGAGAAGTGAGTGAGAAGTGAGTTAGAGATGAGAAGTGAGTGAGAAGTGAGTGAGAGATGAGAAGTGAGTTAGAGATGAGAAGTGAGTTAGAAGTGAGTCAGAGATGAGAAGTGAGTCAGAGATGAGAAGTGAGTTAGAGATGAGAAGTGAGTGAGAAGTGAGAAGTGAGTGATAAGTGAGTTAGAGATGAGAAGTGAGTGAGAAGTCAGTTAGAGATGAGAAGTGAGTGAGAGATGAGAAGTGAGTGAGAGATTAGAAGTGAGTCAGAGATGAGAAGTGAGTGAGAAGTGAGTTAGAGATGAGAAGTGAGTGAGAAGTGAGTTAGAGATGAGAAGTGAGTGAGAAGTGAGTTAGAGATGAGAAGTGAGTGAGAAGTGAGTGAGAGATGAGAAGTGAGTTAGAGATGAGAAGTGAGTCAGAGATGAGAAGTGAGTTAGAGATGAGAAGTGAGTGAGAAGTGAGTGATAAGTGAGTTAGAGATGAGAAGTGAGTGAGAAGTGAGTTAGAGATGAGAAGTGAGTGAGAAGTGAGTTAGAGATGATAAGTGAGTGAGAAGTGAGTTAGAGATGATAAGTGAGTGAGAAGTGAGTTAGAGATGAGAAGTGAGTAAGAAGTGAGTTAGAGATGAGAAGTGAGTGAGAAGTGAGTTAGAGATGAGAAGTGAGTGAGAAGTGAGTTAGAGATGAGAAGTGAGTGAGAGATGAGAAGTGAGTTAGAGATGAGAAGTGAGTGAGAGATTAGAAGTGAGTCAGAGATGAGAAGTGAGTGAGAAGTGAGTTAGAGATGAGAAGTGAGTGAGAAGTGAGTTAGAGATGAGAAGTGAGTGAGAAGTGAGTTAGAGATGAGAAGTGAGTGAGAAGTGAGTGAGAGATGAGAAGTGAGTTAGAGATGAGAAGTGAGAAGTGAGTGAGAAGTGAGTCAGAGATGAGAAGTGAGTTAGAGATGAGAAGTGAGTGAGAAGTGAGTGATAAGTGAGTTAGAGATGAGAAGTGAGTGAGAAGTGAGTTAGAGATGAGAAGTGAGAAGTGAGTTAGAGATGATAAGTGAGTGAGAAGTGAGTTAGAGATGATAAGTGAGTGAGAAGTGAGTTAGAGATGAGAAGTGAGTGAGAAGTGAGTTAGAGATGAGAAGTGAGTGAGAGATGAGAATTGAGTGAGAGATTAGAAGTGAGTTAGAGATGAGAAGTGAGTGAGAAGTGAGAAGTGAGTGATAAGTGAGTGAGAAGTGAGAAGTGAGTGATAAGTGAGTTAGAGATGAGAAGTGAGTGAGAAGTGAGTTAGAGATGATAAGTGAGAAGTGAGTTAGAGATGATAAGTGAGAAGTGAGTTAGAGATGAGAAGTGAGTGAGAAGTGAGTTAGAGATGAGAAGTGAGTGAGAAGTGAGTTAGAGATGAGAAGTGAGTGAGAGATGAGAAGTGAGTGAGAGATGAGAAGTGAGTTAGAGATGAGAAGTGAGTTAGAGATGAGAAGTGAGTTAGAGATGAGAAGTGAGTGAGAGATGATAAGTGAGTTAGAGACGAGAAGTGAGTGAGAGATGAGAAGTGAGTCAGAGATGAGAAGTAAGTTAGAGATGAGAAGTGAGTGAGAGATGAGAAGTGAGTGAGAAGTGAGTTAGAGATGAGAAGTGAGTGAGAAGTGAGTTAGAGATGAGAAGTGAGTGAGAAGTGAGTGAGAATTGAGTGAGAGATGAGAAGTGAGTCAGAGATGAGAAGTGAGTTAGAGATGAGATGAGAAGTGAGTTAGAGACGAGAATTGAGTGAGAGATTAGAAGTGAGTCAGAGATGAGAAGTGAGTTAGAGATGAGAAGTGAGTTAGAGATGAGAAGTGAGTGAGAGATGAGAAGTGAGTGAGAAGTGAGTTAGAGATGAGAAGTGAGTGAGAGATTAGAAGTGAGTCAGAGATGAGAAGTGAGTGAGAAGTGAGTTAGAGATGAGAAGTGAGTGAGAAGTGAGTTAGAGATGAGAAGTGAGTGAGAAGTGAGTTAGAGATGAGAAGTGAGTGAGAAGTGAGTGAGAGATGAGAAGTGAGTTAGAGATGAGAAGTGAGTGAGAAGTGAGTCAGAGATGAGAAGTGAGTGAGAAGTGAGAAGTGAGTGATAAGTGAGTTAGAGATGAGAAGTGAGTGAGAAGTCAGTTAGAGATGAGAAGTGAGTGAGAGATGAGAAGTGAGTTAGAGATGAGAAGTGAGTGAGAGATTAGAAGTGAGTCAGAGATGCGAAGTGAGTGAGAAGTGAGTTAGAGATGAGAAGTGAGTGAGAAGTGAGTTAGAGATGAGAAGTGAGTGAGAAGTAAGTTAGAGATGAGAAGTGAGTGAGAAGTGAGTGAGAGATGAGAAGTGAGTTAGAGATGAGAAGTGAGTGAGAAGTGAGTCAGAGATGAGAAGTGAGTTAGAGATGAGAAGTGAGTGAGAAGTGAGAAGTGAGTGATAAGTGAGTTAGAGATGAGAAGTGAGTGAGAAGTGAGTTAGAGATGAGAAGTGAGTGAGAAGTGAGTTAGAGATGATAAGTGAGTGAGAAGTGAGTTAGAGATGATAAGTGAGTGAGAAGTGAGTTAGAGATGAGAAGTGAGTGAGAAGTGAGTTAGAGATGATAAGTGAGTGAGAAGTGAGTTAGAGATGATAAGTGAGTGAGAAGTGAGTTAGAGATGAGAAGTGAGTGAGAAGTGAGTTAGAGATGGGAAGTGAGTGAGAAGTGAGTTAGAGATGAGAAGTGAGTGAGAAGTGAGTTAGAGATGAGAAGTGAGTGAGAAGTCAGTTAGAGATGAGAAGTGAGTGAGAGATGAGAAGAAAAGTGAGTCAGAGATGAGAAGTGAGTTAGAGATGAGAAGTGAGTGAGAAGTGAGTTAGAGATGAGAAGTGAGTGAGAAGTCAGTTAGAGATGAGAAGTGAGTGAGAGATGAGAAGTGAGTTAGAGATGAGAAGTGAGTTAGAGATGAGAAGTGAGTCAGAGATGAGAAGTGAGTGAGAAGTGAGTTAGAGATGAGAAGTGAGTGAGAAGTGAGTGAGAGGTGAGTTAGAGATGAGAAGTGAGTGAGAAGTGAGTGAGAGATGAGAAGTGAGTGAGAAGTGAGTGAGAGATGAGAAGTGAGTTAGAGATGAGAAGTGAGTGAGAAGTGAGTCAGAGATGAGAAGTGAGTTAGAGATGAGAAGTGAGTGAGAAGTGAGTGAGAGATGATAAGTGAGTGAGAAGTGAGTTAGAGATGAGAAGTGAGTGAGAAGTGAGTTAGAGATGATAAGTGAGTGAGAAGTGAGTTAGAGATGAGAAGTGAGTGAGAAGTGAGTTAGAGATGAGAAGTGAGTGAGAAGTGAGTTAGAGATGAGAAGTGAGTGAGAAGTGAGTTAGAGATGAGAAGTGAGTGAGAAGTCAGTTAGAGATGAGAAGTGAGTGAGAGATGAGAAGAGAAGTGAGTCAGAGATGAGAAGTGAGTTAGAGATGAGAAGTGAGTGAGAAGTGAGTTAGAGATGAGAAGTGAGTGAGAAGTCAGTTAGAGATGAGAAGTGAGTGAGAGATGAGAAGTGAGTTAGAGATGAGAAGTGAGTTAGAGATGAGAAGTGAGTCAGAGATGAGAAGTGAGTGAGAAGTGAGTTAGAGATGAGAAGTGAGTGAGAAGTGAGTGAGAGGTGAGTTAGAGATGAGAAGTGAGTGAGAAGTGAGTGAGAGATGAGAAGTGAGTGAGAAGTGAGTGAGAGATGAGAAGTGAGTTAGAGATGAGAAGTGAGTGAGAAGTGAGTCAGAGATGAGAAGTGAGTTAGAGATGAGAAGTGAGTGAGAAGTGAGTGAGAGATGAGAAGTGAGTGAGAAGTGAGTGAGAGATGAGAAGTGAGTTGGAGATGAGAAGTGAGTTAGAGATGAGAAGTGAGTGAGAGATGAGAAGTGAGTTAGAGATGAGAAGTGAGTTACATTACATACATTTACATTTAGGCATTTGGCAGACGCTTTTATCCAAAGCGACTTACATTGCTTTATCCTATACATTTTACATAGGTATTTGCAATCCCCTGGGATCGAACCCACAACCTTGCGTTGTTAACGCAATGCTCTTACCACTGAGCTACAGGAAAGCTGAGATGAGAAGTAAGTGAGAGATTAGAAGTGAGTGATAAGTGAGTGATAAGTGAGTTAGAGATGAGAAGTGAATGAGAAGTGAGTTAGAGATGATAAGTGAGTGAGAAGTGAGTTAGAGATGAGAAGTGAGTGAGAAGTGAGTTAGAGATGAGAAGTGAGTGAGAAGTGAGTTAGAGATGAGAAGTGAGTGAGAAGTGAGTTAGAGATGAGAAGTGAGTGAGAAGTGAGTTAGAGATGAGAAGTGAGTTAGAGATGAGAAGTGAGTGAGAGATGAGAAGTGAGTGAGAAGTGAGTTAGAGATGAGAAGTGAGTGAGAGATTAGAAGTGAGTCAGAGATGAGAAGTGAGTGAGAAGTGAGTTAGAGATGAGAAGTGAGTGAGAAGTGAGTTAGAGATGAGAAGTGAGTGAGAAGTGAGTTAGAGATGAGAAGTGAGTGAGAAGTGAGTGAGAGATGAGAAGTGAGTTAGAGATGAGAAGTGAGTGAGAAGTGAGTCAGAGATGAGAAGTGAGTCAGAGATGAGAAGTGAGTTAGAGATGAGAAGTGAGTGAGAAGTGATAAGTGAGTGATAAGTGAGTTAGAGATGAGAAGTGAGTGAGAAGTCAGTTAGAGATGAGAAGTGAGTGAGAGATGAGAAGTGAGTTAGAGATGAGAAATGAGTGAGAAGTGAGTGAGAGATGAGAAGTGAGTTAGAGATGAGAAGTGAGTGAGAAGTGAGTCAGAGATGAGAAGTGAGTTAGAGATGAGAAGTGAGTGAGAAGTGAGAAGTGAGTGATAAGTGAGTTAGAGATGAGAAGTGAGTGAGAAGTGAGTTAGAGATGAGAAGTGAGTGAGAAGTGAGTTAGAGATGATAAGTGAGTGAGAAGTGAGTTAGAGATGATAAGTGAGTGAGAAGTGAGTTAGAGATGAGAAGTGAGTGAGAAGTGAGTTAGAGATGAGAAGTGAGTGAGAAGTGAGTTAGAGATGAGAAGTGAGTGAGAAGTGAGTCAGAGATGAAAAGTGAGTTAGAGATGAGAAGTGAGTGAGAAGTGAGTCAGAGATGAGAAGTGAGTTAGAGATGAGAAGTGAGTGAGAAGTGAGTTAGAGATGATAAGTGAGTGAGAAGTGAGTTAGAGATGATAAGTGAGTGAGAAGTGAGTCAGAGATGAGAAGTGAGTGAGAAGTGAGTTAGAGATGAGAAGTGAGTGAGAAGTGAGTTAGAGATGAGAAGTGAGTGAGAAGTGAGTGAGAGATGAGAAGTGAGTTAGAGATGAGAAGTGAGTGAGAAGTGAGTCAGAGATGAGAAGTGAGTTAGAGATGAGAAGTGAGTGAGAAGTGAGTGATAAGTGAGTTAGAGATGAGAAGTGAGTGAGAAGTGAGTTAGAGATGAGAAGTGAGTGAGAAGTGAGTTAGAGATGATAAGTGAGAGAGAAGTGAGTGAGAGATGAGATGAGAAGTGAGTGAGAGATGAGAAGAGAAGTGAGTCAGAGATGAGAAGTGAGTTAGAGATGAGAAGTGAGTGAGAAGTGAGTTAGAGATGAGAAGTGAGTCAGAGATGAGAAGTGAGTTAGAGATGAGAAGTGAGTGAGAAGTGAGAAGTGAGTGATAAGTGAGTTAGAGATGAGAAGTGAGTGAGAAGTGAGTTAGAGATGAGAACTGAGTGAGAACTGAGTTAGAGATGATAAGTGAGTGAGAAGTGAGTTAGAGATGATAAGTGAGTGAGAAGTGAGTTAGAGATGAGAAGTGAGTGAGAAGTGAGTTAGAGATGAGAAGTGAGTGAGAGATTAGAAGTGAGTCAGAGATGAGAAGTGAGTGAGAAGTGAGTTAGAGATGAGAAGTGAGTGAGAAGTGAGTTAGAGATGAGAAGTGAGTGAGAAGTGAGTTAGAGATGAGAAGTGAGTGAGAAGTGAGTGAGAGATGAGAAGTGAGTTAGAGATGAGAAGTGAGTGAGAAGTGAGTCAGAGATGAGAAGTGAGTCAGAGATGAGAAGTGAGTTAGAGATGAGAAGTGAGTGAGAAGTGAGAAGTGAGTGATAAGTGAGTTAGAGATGAGAAGTGAGTGAGAAGTCAGTTAGAGATGAGAAGTGAGTGAGAGATGAGAAGTGAGTTAGAGATGAGAAGTGAGTGAGAGATTAGAAGTGAGTCAGAGATGAGAAGTGAGTGAGAAGTGAGTTAGAGATGAGAAGTGAGTGAGAAGTGAGTTAGAGATGAGAAGTGAGTGAGAAGTGAGTTAGAGATGAGAAGTGAGTGAGAAGTGAGTGAGAGATGAGAAGTGAGTTAGAGATGAGAAGTGAGTCAGAGATGAGAAGTGAGTTAGAGATGAGAAGTGAGTGAGAAGTGAGTGATAAGTGAGTTAGAGATGAGAAGTGAGTGAGAAGTGAGTTAGAGATGAGAAGTGAGTGAGAAGTGAGTTAGAGATGATAAGTGAGTGAGAAGTGAGTTAGAGATGATAAGTGAGTGAGAAGTGAGTTAGAGATGAGAAGTGAGTGAGAAGTGAGTTAGAGATGAGAAGTGAGTGAGAAGTGAGTTAGAGATGAGAAGTGAGTGAGAGATGAGAAGTGAGTTAGAGATGAGAAGTGAGTAAGAAGTGAGTTAGAGATGAGAAGTGAGTGAGAAGTGAGTTAGAGATGAGAAGTGAGTGAGAAGTGAGTTAGAGATGAGAAGTGAGTGAGAGATGAGAAGTGAGTTAGAGATGAGAAGTGAGTGAGAGATTAGAAGTGAGTCAGAGATGAGAAGTGAGTGAGAAGTGAGTTAGAGATGAGAAGTGAGTGAGAAGTGAGTTAGAGATGAGAAGTGAGTGAGAAGTGAGTTAGAGATGAGAAGTGAGTGAGAAGTGAGTGAGAGATGAGAAGTGAGTTAGAGATGAGAAGTGAGAAGTGAGTGAGAAGTGAGTCAGAGATGAGAAGTGAGTTAGAGATGAGAAGTGAGTGAGAAGTGAGTGATAAGTGAGTTAGAGATGAGAAGTGAGTGAGAAGTGAGTTAGAGATGAGAAGTGAGAAGTGAGTTAGAGATGATAAGTGAGTGAGAAGTGAGTGAGAGATGAGAAGTGAGTTAGAGATGAGAAGTGAGTCAGAGATGAGAAGTGAGTTAGAGATGAGAAGTGAGTGAGAAGTGAGTGATAAGTGAGTTAGAGATGAGAAGTGAGTGAGAAGTGAGTTAGAGATGAGAAGTGAGTGAGAAGTGAGTTAGAGATGATAAGTGAGTGAGAAGTGAGTTAGAGATGATAAGTGAGTGAGAAGTGAGTTAGAGATGAGAAGTGAGTGAGAAGTGAGTTAGAGATGAGAAGTGAGTGAGAAGTGAGTTAGAGATGAGAAGTGAGTGAGAGATGAGAAGTGAGTTAGAGATGAGAAGTGAGTAAGAAGTGAGTTAGAGATGAGAAGTGAGTGAGAAGTGAGTTAGAGATGAGAAGTGAGTGAGAAGTGAGTTAGAGATGAGAAGTGAGTGAGAGATGAGAAGTGAGTTAGAGATGAGAAGTGAGTGAGAGATTAGAAGTGAGTCAGAGATGAGAAGTGAGTGAGAAGTGAGTTAGAGATGAGAAGTGAGTGAGAAGTGAGTTAGAGATGAGAAGTGAGTGAGAAGTGAGTTAGAGATGAGAAGTGAGTGAGAAGTGAGTGAGAGATGAGAAGTGAGTTAGAGATGAGAAGTGAGAAGTGAGTGAGAAGTGAGTCAGAGATGAGAAGTGAGTTAGAGATGAGAAGTGAGTGAGAAGTGAGTGATAAGTGAGTTAGAGATGAGAAGTGAGTGAGAAGTGAGTTAGAGATGAGAAGTGAGAAGTGAGTTAGAGATGATAAGTGAGTGAGAAGTGAGTTAGAGATGATAAGTGAGTGAGAAGTGAGTTAGAGATGAGAAGTGAGTGAGAAGTGAGTTAGAGATGAGAAGTGAGTGAGAGATGAGAATTGAGTGAGAGATTAGAAGTGAGTTAGAGATGAGAAGTGAGTGAGAAGTGAGAAGTGAGTGATAAGTGAGTGAGAAGTGAGAAGTGAGTGATAAGTGAGTTAGAGATGAGAAGTGAGTGAGAAGTGAGTTAGAGATGAGAAGTGAGTGAGAAGTGAGTTAGAGATGATAAGTGAGTTAGAGATGATAAGTGAGTGAGAAGTGAGTTAGAGATGAGAAGTGAGTGAGAAGTGAGTTAGAGATGAGAAGTGAGTGAGAGATGAGAAGTGAGTGAGAGATGAGAAGTGAGTTAGAGATGAGAAGTGAGTTAGAGATGAGAAGTGAGTTAGAGATGAGAAGTGAGTGAGAGATGATAAGTGAGTTAGAGACGAGAAGTGAGTGAGAGATGAGAAGTGAGTCAGAGATGAGAAGTAAGTTAGAGATGAGAAGTGAGTGAGAGATGAGAAGTGAGTGAGAAGTGAGTTAGAGATGAGAAGTGAGTGAGAAGTGAGTTAGAGATGAGAAGTGAGTGAGAAGTGAGTGAGAATTGAGTGAGAGATGAGAAGTGAGTCAGAGATGAGAAGTGAGTTAGAGATGAGATGAGAAGTGAGTTAGAGACGAGAATTGAGTGAGAGATTAGAAGTGAGTCAGAGATGAGAAGTGAGTTAGAGATGAGAAGTGAGTTAGAGATGAGAAGTGAGTGAGAGATGAGAAGTGAGTGAGAAGTGAGTTAGAGATGAGAAGTGAGTGAGAGATTAGAAGTGAGTCAGAGATGAGAAGTGAGTGAGAAGTGAGTTAGAGATGAGAAGTGAGTGAGAAGTGAGTTAGAGATGAGAAGTGAGTGAGAAGTGAGTTAGAGATGAGAAGTGAGTGAGAAGTGAGTGAGAGATGAGAAGTGAGTTAGAGATGAGAAGTGAGTGAGAAGTGAGTCAGAGATGAGAAGTGAGTGAGAAGTGAGAAGTGAGTGAGAAGTCAGTTAGAGATGAGAAGTGAGTGAGAGATGAGAAGTGAGTTAGAGATGAGAAGTGAGTGAGAGATTAGAAGTGAGTCAGAGATGCGAAGTGAGTGAGAAGTGAGTTAGAGATGAGAAGTGAGTGAGAAGTGAGTTAGAGATGAGAAGTGAGTGAGAAGTAAGTTAGAGATGAGAAGTGAGTGAGAAGTGAGTGAGAGATGAGAAGTGAGTTAGAGATGAGAAGTGAGTGAGAAGTGAGTCAGAGATGAGAAGTGAGTTAGAGATGAGAAGTGAGTGAGAAGTGAGAAGTGAGTGATAAGTGAGTTAGAGATGAGAAGTGAGTGAGAAGTGAGTTAGAGATGAGAAGTGAGTGAGAAGTGAGTTAGAGATGATAAGTGAGTGAGAAGTGAGTTAGAGATGATAAGTGAGTGAGAAGTGAGTTAGAGATGAGAAGTGAGTGAGAAGTGAGTTAGAGATGATAAGTGAGTGAGAAGTGAGTTAGAGATGATAAGTGAGTGAGAAGTGAGTTAGAGATGAGAAGTGAGTGAGAAGTGAGTTAGAGATGGGAAGTGAGTGAGAAGTGAGTTAGAGATGAGAAGTGAGTGAGAAGTGAGTTAGAGATGAGAAGTGAGTGAGAAGTGAGTTAGAGATGAGAAGTGAGTGAGAAGTGAGTTAGAGATGAGAAGTGAGTGAGAAGTGAGTTAGAGATGAGAAGTGAGTGAGAAGTGAGTTAGAGATGAGAAGTGAGTGAGAAGTGAGTTAGAGATGAGAAGTGAGTTAGAGATGAGAAGTGAGTGAGAGATGAGAAGTGAGTGAGAAGTGAGTTAGAGATGAGAAGTGAGTGAGAAGTGAGTTAGAGATGAGAAGTGAATGAGAAGTGAGTTAGAGATGAGAAGTGAGTGAGAAGTGAGTGAGAGATGAGAAGTGAGTTAGAGATGAGAAGTGAGTTAGAGATGAGAAGTGAGTGAGAAGTGAGAAGTGAGTGATAAGTGAGTTAGAGATGAGAAGTGAGTGAGAAGTGAGTTAGAGATGAGAAGTGAGTGAGAAGTGAGTTAGAGATGAGAAGTGAGTGGGAAGTGAGTGAGAGATGAGAAGTGAGTGAGAGATGAGAAGTGAGTTAGAGATGAGAAGTGAGTTAGAGATGAGAAGTGAGTCAGAGATGAGAAGTAAGTTAGAGATGAGAAGTGAGTGAGAGATGAGAAGTGAGTGAGAAGTGAGTTAGAGATGAGAAGTGAGTGAGAAGTGAGTTAGAGATGAGAAGTGAGTGAGAAGTGAGTGAGAAGTGAGTGAGAGATGAGAAGTGAGTGAGAGATGAGAAGTGAGTCAGAGATGAGAAGTGATTCAGAGATGAGAAGTGAGTGAGAGATGAGAAGTGAGTGAGAGATGAGAAGTGAGTGAGAGATGAGAAGTGAGTGAGAGATGAGATGAGAAGTGAGTTAGAGACGAGAATTGAGTGAGAGATGAGAAGTGAGTGAGAAGTGAGTGAGAGATGAGAAGTGAGTTAGAGATGAGAAGTGAGTGAGAGATGAGAAGTGAGTGAGAGATGAGATGAGAAGTGAGTTAGAGACGAGAATTGAGTGAGAGATGAGAAGTGAGTGAGAAGTGAGTTAGAGATGAGAAGTGAGTTAGAGATGAGAAGTGAGTCAGAGATGAGAAGTGAGTTAGATGTAGTGATGCTACTGTGTTACATGGACTCTTTGTGCAGATTTGCTTTAATCTGAGGTGTCCAACCCTGTTCATCTGCCCCACTTGTGTTCTGTGTCTTAACTGTGATGTTTATTATTGTTTTCTTATGATCATGTTTTGTGAAGTGAAGGTTTGCTGTCACTCACCATTGTAGCAGATGAACTGTGACATCACATTACAGTCCTGCTGACGCCATGTTCCATTTCTCATAACAGCACAATTATTTGTGTCAGTTGATGATTCAGTTTCCCAGTTCAGATAGTTCACAGGATCACCCAGAGACCACTTCCATTTATAAACATCTGTTTTCTTCAGTCCAATCCAGATCTCCTGATTGTTATTCACAGTGTTCTTCAGCTCGTTCATGTCATTGATGTTGTTGACTGTGGCCAGATCTGTGTAGTTCTCTCTACAGTATCTCTGAGCTTCAGTCCAGGTCTTCTGCATGTTTATATAGTGATAGCGGCGCTGAGAGCATTCAGATAATGAACAGAGAGCTGAAAGAGAGAGTTTTTATTCAGACACATTCACTCAGAGCTGATCTAAGCAGGAGTGGGCTGACACAACAAGTTCATCATTTACTGACGCAACGTTTGTATTGAAGAAGCAGATTCTGACAGGTTGTAGCCTGCTCGAGTCAGCAACTCTGAATCAAATCACATTTTAAAACAAGTCAGACTTCCGCCGAGAAAACAAGAAAAGAAAGCAATATCATTGAGATGAAAACTTCAAGTCTGTTTACAGATGTGAAAGGGAGAAGTTTTCTCTACAGCTTTCCTGTAGCTCAGTGTTGAGAGCATTGTGTTAACAATGCAAGGTTGTTGGTTCGATCCCAGGAGATTGAAAATACATAAGTAAAATGTATAGGATAAAGTAATGTAAGTTGCTTTGGATAAAAGTGTCTGCCAAATGCCTAAATGTAAATGAGGTGCTTAGTAATCAAGTACATTTATCGAGTATCTTTATATATTTTAGTGTTTTTCCTTTTTGGGAAATTTTACTTCACCACATTATGAAGCATATACTTATTTCATTTAATTCAACATTTTTTTTACATGTGTTTTACCTTAAATACTACAGTACATTAAAAATATACAATATAACTTTTACTCAAGTACAATGATTGTTGAGTAAATTACTTGAGTAAAAGTAAGTACTGCGACTTTTAATGTACTTTTTTAAATGTAAAAATTGCAGTGTAGTTTTCAAATGTAATTGAGTAAAAGGTATGGTATATGCCATGCTTGTTTGTATGGAAGTAAAAACATTTCCAAGTAAAAACACTAGTAAACGAAAGTAAAGATACTTGATCCCTGAGAGTAAAATACTCGAGCACTATACACCTCTGGCTCACTCACAGTAGCAGTTTCGAGCAAAATGTTATTTATTTCACCACTAAAAAGTAAATCCGTAGTCAATGGAGTATATACATTGTCCCATCAAGAAAAATCCAAAGTAACAAAGAAACAGATATACACAAAATAAAACTGGTAAAAATGATAATCTCCAACGATAAGGGATCCAACCATCCGTATCCACAGGGTTCAGTTGCTCGAGGCTCTACAATAGGACTCTCTCTTACTTTATTAACAATCCATGAGTAACGGTGTGGGTTGAGTTTTTAAAGGCCAAGCCCCACCCCATTCTGGACCCAACCAACACCACATAAATACACATATATACATACACGTCTTCATTCACTTGTAATCCTCAATATATATATATTAGCATAAACACATCATTAACATATGAAATAACACATAATCAGAACATATAAGTACACACAAAACACCCCTTCACGGACAACAGTGGTTTCGGCCAATTTCCGGGCGCGCGGCAAAGACGTCTCCTAGTCATGACGTCATAAGTGGCTGCCGCCTGCGTCAATGCTGAACGATAACTGTTAAGATCTATAAATATTATGCTCTCATTTGTATTTGTTTTACCTGTTTCAGTTTTGTTATTTTTGTGACCTAATCAGTGACTGAATGAATGCAGGTGTTTTTGTTTAAATAAAGTGTGCCAGACTGAGTGTTGTGAAACAGAACTGCAAGTGTTGTCTGTGTACTCTGCACAACAATAACACACTCACACAGACAAACAAACGCCACCAGGACGAACGAGACAAAGTGCGGGTTACGTGTGAAATGGCTATAGATGGTAGATGTGCAGTAATGTTAAATGTCCGCATGCTGTCAGTGTGACGTGTACACTGTGGCGAAGTGAAGCTTTCAACCTAATTTGATCAGAGAACGGTTCATTTCTCGAAGCTTTTTGAATCAGAGCTCGACTGTGACCTCTGCTGGTGAAAGTGTGGGAACGCGCAAAATGTTTCACTATTGACAAACGCATTCATTGTATAATTAATAAATGAATGAATTTGTGTGGATTAGTCAATTAATAAATCCGCATATTCAGTACATAACATGAGCCCTACTCCTAATAACTCAAAACAATAAACATAACATTTTGTTTTGTGGATGTGGACATTTGTCATGAACAGAAGTAAAGAGCTGTAGGTGCATTCACTTAAAGGAAACACATGCACTTATATACGACTATAGTAAATCTGTAGCTGTAACAACCCATGAGGGCGTGGCTTGAGGCGCGATTTTCAAAGTACAAAGCAGTCACATGGGTGTGTGTGGAACAAAGCTTCGGACGTCATTGGTCACATGATTTTGATAAAACGAATCAAGCATCGATACTAAGATTCAATGAAAATCGCTTCATTTTTTGGAAACAAGGATCGTAGCTTTGGTGTCACAGCTAACGTCACTAATGTACACCCTCTTCCCGGTAGCGGGACCGGAAGTAAAGGATGGTGAACTAAGTGTGTGCGTCAGTATGTGTAAGCGTCAGTGTGTGTGTGCGTCAGTGTGTGTGTGTGTGTGTGCGTCTGTGTGTGCGTCTGTGTGTGTGTGTGTGTGTGTGTGCGTCTGTGTGTGCGTCTGTGTGTGTGTGTGTGTGTGTGTGTGTGTGCGTCAGTGTGTGTGTGTGTGTGTGTGTGTGCGTCAGTGTATGTGTGTGTGTGTGTGTGTGTGTGTGTGTGTGTGTGTGTGTGTGTGTGTGTGTGTCAGTATGTGTGTATGTGTGTGTGTGTCAGTATGTGTGTGTCAGTGTGTGTGTGTGTGTGTGTATGTGTGTGTCAGTATGTGTGTGTGTGTGTGTGTGTGTGTGTGTCAGTATGTGTGTGTCTGTGTGTGTGTGTGTGTGTCAGTATGTGTGTGTGTGAGTCAGTGTGTGTGTGTCAGTGTGTGTGTGTGTGTGTGTGTGTGTGTGTCAGTATGTGTGTGTGTGAGTCAGTGTGTGTGTCAGTATGTGTGTGTCAGTGTGTGTGTGTGTGTGTGTGTGTGTGTGTGTGTGTGTGTGTCAGTGCTGCTTCCCCAGCAGAGGCACTTAAGGAGACTTCATCACACTCATGCAGTGAGATTTCTGAGCTGGCTCAATGATTGATTATTTACACAATTTACATTTGTTTGAGTCTGAATATATTCTGTGCTGTTTGATTTCAATCTGTAATTTATTTCATTCTATTCTCGTCTATATTCACCATCAGCAATAGTTACTCTGTATCGTGCACTGACACCTGAACATTGAAATCACAAACATCACTCCTGGTGACATTTCAAAGCCCTTGTTTGTTAAATGTCGAAATGTTTGTCCTGATAGATCAGGATAGAAAAATACAGTTGTTTCTTGTTTTCTTGTATTTTCATTTATTTTATTATTCACTTTTATATGTAATATTGTTTAACCTCATTTGGAGTTGTATTGTGACTTATGCTGATATGAGTCTCCATTGGTCTCCATCTCAAGGTTCATAATAATGTCATGAGACAATGTTTTCATACTGTAATCTTGAATGGTTAAAAACACATATTGAATCTGTTTCCACTAAAACAAAGTTTGGCAGAGCTTGACTGAGCAATAAAGCACAACTGAGATTATTCAATAAATCATT
Organism: Triplophysa bombifrons; assembly: GCA_029783895.1. NCBI lineage: Eukaryota > Metazoa > Chordata > Actinopteri > Cypriniformes > Nemacheilidae > Triplophysa > Triplophysa bombifrons. The sequence goes on from CM056449.1 coordinate 28,660,095, forward strand.
TTCAGTTTATTTAACATCACTTCATCTCCTGCCTGCTGTTCTTCCCTTCAGCTCTGTATCTCGCTGATGTTTGGGTTATAGTATTGACTATTGGGGTTTACTGGTGGGGCACCCCCTGTACCAGTTCTAAGCTTCTAGCTTTCCTGTAAACAACGTAAGGTTGTGGGTTCAATTGCACATGTAAAAGTGTATAGGATAATGAAATGAAAGTAGCTTTGGATAAAAGCGTCTGCCAAATGCATAAATGTAAATGTTCTATGGGTTTTTTTTTTTAACTGTTACGATCATACAGACATTCAACATGTAAGCAGACACCTAATCTATTCACCTCATGTGTTCACTGTTATCTACTTTCAAGTCACTTACCAGCCTGCAAAATGTTCTTATATTTAATTTTAACTTGCTGCCAGATCCTTTTATGACCAAACAAGTTTGTTCTTTATGAAGGATCGAAAGATAAAATTGATAAAAATGTAACATGAGAAAAATAGATTAAATGACACACATTGTCGTTAACTGTTTGCATTAGTTGATTAGCGGACTTTAGTAATTAGTAATTCCTTTACTCCTTTATTTATTGCCTAATTATGACAGTTCCAGTGGAGCACTTTTTTAAACTGTATTTACGCATTAAGCCGGTTCGTTATTGTTCTTTAATTCTGGCATTGGTTTTGCCTTTTTTTTCTCATGGTATCTTTCACCTCTTCATAGAACTCCATCAGGAGCTGTTGTTCAGAGGCCATGAAGCGCGACTTTTATCCATGTTCCCATCGGTGATTCTGTGAGCAATCACGAGGTCTATTTAAGAATGGGGTGAACGTGCACTCGTCCCAGCTATCTACACCTGGCTTGACTTAGCTTCATATTGTCATCCTGGTTTAGCAAACATGCAACCAATGAAGCCAGGATGCGCCGAGCAGACTAGTTCAAGCCGCGCTTGCTTAATTATCCTGGATTTCTTTATTCTACTTTTGTGCAATACAACTCTGGACTTTTGATCATCACTTGTATGTTTTGCGATCGCGGTCCAGCTCGCATGAGCAGCAGAACGGGGATAACTCCTGTGCTGCAGACTGAGAGCTCTGTCAACTCACGAAAGCATTGAATAAAAAAAACTTTTCATGCCATAATTTACACAGGACTGGCGGGAAATGTGCATTGATACTCCTTCATTCTTCATGTTATATGTTTTACTTTGATAGGTGAACTGTCTTTTCCACGTCCCAGCGTGACATCCGACGGGTTTTTCCAGATCCCATCACATATAACAATGACAGGTGAAGACACGCAGGTCGCTTCGTGAGCATATCACGCTCTAATGAAGGGAAAAGGGATTTACAAATTGTCTTCATTGTGATCTGCCAAAATGACGGTCGGCCTTCCGATTTTTCCGTCACTGGTAAAAAAAAAGTCCAATAATTTTTGGTTAACACGACCTCTGGTACACACATGTACAGGAATATCTGGATCACGACCAATCAGAGGGAAGTCCAACCTTCACTATCTCTGATTGGATTAGACCACGATATGGGCCTGATGTGTGTCTGTTGTTGAATCACAGTGAGACTTTAAGAGTTGCAGAGACTTTTTTTCTCCCTCACCCGGCTGGTCGCACCGGTGAAACCTCTGATTATTTTAAGTCGCACCATTAGGAAATAAGGTCGCATTTGCGACCAAATTGACACATGGAGATTGGTTGGCTTGGTTTTAAGTGAGAACAATTCAATTCAAGTTTATTTATATAGCGCTTTTCACAATGTGCAATACACCTGTGACTCTTATTAATGAGCTTTACTCAGTTCACTGTGCAGCTTCACTTGTTGTTCCTTATCTACTTTCCCATGCACCAACATGGTTTGGAATTGTTGATTATGTACGTTTTTATGCTTGTCTAATTTGATTATGTTTCAAAGTGAAGTTTATTTGGTTGACATGTGATAATTATGAGTTTCTTGATATTTTGTTTGTAATTATATATAATATATGTAATAAAGTAATTATAACAAATGGCTCTTTTCCTTTAATAGAACAGTTATTTATAGATAACACAGATAACTGTGGTGTCAATTCTCCTGACATTTAAATCAAAATTAAAACCAGAAACACAAACTCACCAATGACAAGAAGACTGAAATATAGAATCTGAGCCATTTCTGAGGAAGAAACACATTGAAAACCTCAAATGTTAAACTTCTGTTTGTTCACAATTTTGTCATTCAACATAAATGAATTAGCTAATTTAAAATCAATTAAATCTGTGAGTATGACATAAAAATTTGTATAAACATGTATAAAAGTCAATGAAGTTAAAAGTCAACATTTCTATCACTACTGTATCTCTTCAGAAAATCAGTTTCTTGATAAAGTTTCATTAAAAGTTATTTTCAGATCAATTCACAAAAACAGAGTCATTTCAAAAGAATGATTTTAATAAGAATGAGAATGTAAATAGTTCTTACTCTTCATCTCTTGTGTGTTTCTCTCCTGAATCTGCTGCTGTTTCTCTCTCTCTGTGTGTTCATGTGTCATTATATTACATCTGGTCTTCAGCACCTCCCATCTTTAGTTTTTTTCTCTAGAAAGACTTATTTACTTACTTACTTTACATCCTGCTTATTTGTATACTTGTTCACTCAAAAGAAACAAGGTGTGTGTTCTCTTTTTTGCATGTGTGATGTGTGTCAGCCAGCCAACACAAGATAATAAGAGACACAGCAGAGGTTGATGTGGTGAGTTACTAAATATATATATAAAAAAAAAAACTATAGATTTTAGGCATGACTTTAAAAAAACAGGTCTGGAAGACTTTCGTACTACAGTCAGCGAGTTGTTCAGCTGTTCACTTTTGAGATGGATGACCACACTATAGAGAACGCCTCTGCACTGGGGGTCTCAAGCTTCCAGAGGGACGTCTTCCCCCGGCCTGACTTGAGGTCTTATTTGAGGAAGGAGGTCACATTGATGTACGGCCCTGCGTGAGAAAACAGATGTGTGGTGTGAGGTGTCATCATTTGCTGTTTTCTCATCTCATGTGTGTTTTCTGTTTCTGGGTCAGAATAATGACGTTCAGAGAAGCAAAAAGGTATAATTCTTATCAGACGAGGCTCTCATATCGTGTCTCCGGACTCACTTTGCTTTATTCCTCTTTATTCCATCAGTCCGTTGTTATTATATTAATAGAAGTGTGCATTTTCATTATTTCTTATGACAAATGATGTTAATGGATGTTCGGGAGAAGTCAGAACATATAATTAAGGCAAGGCAAGGCAAGGCAATTTTATTTATATAGCACATTTCATACACAGTGGCAATTCAAAGTGCTTTACATAGAAGAAATTAAAATAATAAAAAGAAATAAGAGTAATTAAAACAGTTTATAAAAATAAAATACAGTACAGTACAGACAGTCGGACGAACATTGGCACAGTGCTCATTCATTAAATGCATAGCTAAACAGATGCGTTTTGAAGACCGGCTGGTTCTCAATCAGCAATCATAGACCCTATCAGCTCCTATCAGCTCAAGCCAACCAGCACATAAGTAGACAAGGATTCTTACCTGAACTCATCTCTAAAGGATTGCACATCACACCACCTCCCCGGCTCCTCTCCTTGAGCTCTTGTCAATAGCAGGACTCTGGTGGGTGAGTTCTGGGTTCGGCCGCCAAACACGCATACTTTTACTATCCCTGATATCTTCATTATCTGCTCTGGTGAACTTGTGAATTAATATATTTTTAAACGTCATAAATATAATGGTTACTAAGTTTTGCTATACCAAACAATAAATCCTCCTCAGACCTTCACTACGACATATGTGTGGCTCAAAAGTGTTTATAGGTTGTGGTTTGACGTTGATGTTTAATTGAAATAGTTAAATGCGTTTTATAATAATAAATTCCAATAAAGAAACAATTTACTTGTTTATTTGCTGAACATTTAAAGGGTTAGTTCACCTAAAGTTGAAAGTAAGTTTGTTATTTAAAACGATATGTTCACGTGTTCAGCTCTCTCTCTCATTCAAATGTAGTTTGACTGAAGCTCTTGACGAATAGCTCTCTGTTACTAAATGTTGGCGTCACAGGAGTCAGTTCATGCATATTTTTGTGAGCAGTGTTGTGATGGTGGTTAAAATTCAAATCCATTACCTTTCAGTCATGTCAGTTTCAGTTTGAGTGCTTGGAGCTTTTGCATTCATGCTTGATTCAGCTAAGAGTATTTTTACATTTAGAATAATTTACGAATATCAATTACTCTCTTATGTCTTATTTTCACACACAAGTCATGTGTCATTCTTCATTAAACATGCATGAACTTAAAAGCTAAAAATAAACAATGAAACATGGGTTGTTTCATGCAGGGCCGGTGTCAAGAGCAGACATGTATTACAGTATGAAGCTTTCTTTTGTTGATTGTCTCCATTATTGAGTTTTAAACACTGATTCTTGATGTCTAATTAATTCAGTCAATCAATCTGATTATTTTCTGTTAACTGATAGAAGTATAATAGTTGTACCACTGGTTTCATCTCAAACTGCAAAACACATTGTGTACCATATATACAAGATTCACACATTAACACCACAAGACATTCCAAACATTTAATGAAATAACTGCAAAATGATGGATCTTAGTTTTCTTTGTTTCAATAAATGTATTTTAGCACACCTTTTGTGTGGTTTAATAAAGTCACTGTGTCCTGACACCAGAGGCTGTCAGTTCAAGCCCTATCTCTAAAGCCCTCCCCCACACCTAACCTTCATAGGGAAAAACAGGGGAGTCATGATCTGTTCCTTTATATCAATCAATCTAGCCATCCGATCGCAAAAAGACCAGGTATATGCTCTCCGAAACGCTTTCAGGACAGATTTTAATCCTGTGTGTCAAACCACTTGAGGAGGTGGTTTAGAACGCATTGCAGACGAAACTGGACAAGTGTTCATGCATCTTGTCAACGCTTTTCTTCTCCTAGCAAGTAAGCTGAGTCTAAGCTCGTGTTCATTGTTTTAAATATATACAAATGACGATCATGCTCACAATGAGAGAAACTTGAATGTGAAACTCATGCGTTGTGACATTGGGAACCAGTGGCGTTGCCAGGCCATTTTTAGGGGGCTTTAGCCCCCCTTACTTTGCTAAACAGCCCCCGTAAAATATTTGTTTTATTGTTTTTATTTCGTGATCGCTTCAGTCCCCTTTAAATTCATATGAAAACAGCAGCACAGCAGACTTCGGCTCCTTCTATAGAGGCTTCTGCCCATCTTTCAGTGAGTTCTTCAATCCGCAGACAGCAAGGCAGAGTGAGGATCAGATTCAGAGCAGATGACAAGACAAGGTGTTAAAACTGTGTTATAATATCTGCATCATGTGAAGTTCTTTGTCATAAATACAGTTTACAAAATGTCATGGGGGAGAAGGTAATCAGTTACGTTTTAAGTGAAAACAACGAAAATGAAGGTCTTAACACATACAAATGTATAGTTTCTACTTTATAAAACTCACTTTGCTGTTGTTTTCATTAAAAAACTTAACTTTCACTAAAGTACATGTGGCATTAACTGCCATACAGTTTCACAGCTATGCACAGAAATGGTTAAAGACAGTGACAGACAGCATTCAATGCACTCATTTTATCTTCACATCAGAGTGATTGACAAAGATAGAAACATTGTGCTTTTTGTATTAAATATTGTTTTGTGTTGATTACAATCTCTCTGATCGTGAAATACATGTTCTATCCTCAGAATATAAGTTTAAAGCTTTCCTGTAGCTCAGTGGTAAGAGCATTGCGTTAAGAAAGCAAGGTTGTGTGTTCGATCCCAGGGGATTGCAAGTACCTATGTATAAATGTATAGGATAAAGCAATGTAAGTCGCTTTGGATAAAAGCGTCTGCCAAATGCCTAAATGTAAATTTCCACCAAAAAGCAGCATTATTGTCAATGATTAAACGGATAAATGTTTTGACGTTTTTCGCTCAACAAGAAATGTAAGCTTAAGCGAAAGTTTTACCTAGAGGAAACAAACGTTACGTCATCATTCTTCATATGGTCCGAGCCATTTATCACTTAACATAGGAGTATATAAGTATGGTACTCACCCTCTTCTCATTCGTAGACATCGAAGTAAGCGTTCACGTTAATTCATGTTTTGGTTTTCTCAGAAAAGTGCTAAAAATGAGTGAAGTTGAGGCAGGCAGATTGAAGACGGCACAGAGAGAAAGGGCAAGATCATGATCCAGGTGAGAAAGTGAACAGAGTTTGTGCAGATACAATATCTGGTCAGTTAAAAAAATAAATAAGGCTAGCATACATATTTTTACATGATTATCACAGTGCAGGGACAGCAAGAGCATGAAGAAGAGGAAGACATAAGTCCGGAGAGAGAAAGGGACATATACGCAGAGAAAGAAATGTACTCATCACAGACAGCAGATGCACCTTCTGATCAGTTTAACTTCAGTGAAAAGGACACAGGCCCAAAACAGCCAAAGATAAACCATGGAGTACTTTGGCTCAAGAAAGATAATTCCAGCCAAACTGGTTTCAGACTTTTGCTTGGCTTGAGTATTCAGAGAAGAAATGTTCTTCATACTGCTTTGCTTGTCGTGTCTTTGGTAAAAACTTGAAGCATGATGTATTTGTGAGCAGTGGATACAAGAACTGGCAAAAGGCACTCAACAAATTTCACAAACATGAGGGGACTCAATCCCACAAGGATTGTATTGTCCAGTTTCATGGCATTACGAGGAAATCCTGTACAGCAGATTGAAGCGTCAAAAAGTGAATAATTAGATAAAGAAGAGAGTATAAGTAACATATTGTGGCTGTGACCTGCATGTTAGATAAGAAAGGGCTTCCATTCAGGGGTCACAATGAAACAGCAGAAAGACATAATAAGGGCAACTTCATGGAATGAATGGGGCTTTTACTGAAGTTTGATCCTTTCTTGCAAAATTGCAGTCCCCATCAAACAGAACCTACCTCTCCTCTGTCAGTCAGAATGAAATGATAGATTCCTGCTCAAGAGAGGTGACATCAACTACTATCAAAGAAATACTCGAGTCAAACATGTTTGCCATTATGGCAGACAAGGCCAGAGATGGACACACTGAACAAACAGCTATCTGTGTGAGATATGTCACTGAGGGAACAGTTAAAGAGAGATTCATATCCCTGACAGAGCTGAGAAGTTTTGAGGTCAATAACAGAAGCTTTAGAGAGGAAATCACAAGAAGAAGGAATTGTTCAACTGAAGTGTGTTTCTCAGACATACGATGGGGCAGACGTCATGAGTGGAGCAGCTGGAGGAGTTCAATCTCTTCTCAGGGAGAGGCATCCTGAGGCTATATATGTCCATTGTTATGCAAATGAGTTGAAACTTGTCTTGTGCCACACCTGCAGAGGGATTACTGAGGCCACAGAGTTCTTTTGCATACTGGAAAATCTTCAACACAGTGCATGCTGTGCTTGACAATGTGTCTGCCATCAACACGGCTACTGCAGTGTGATTGAAAACAAAAATCTGCAAATTCTCATTTGTGTATTTGTCGACTCTTTTCAAGGATTTCCGATGTGTAGTTGCAGGCTTTCATAAACACTTTGACCTTCCCCAAGCATTAGCATACAAAGATTCTGTGTGTGACTCCCTAAAAGAAAAACACAGTGATTCCACTGCTGCAGGTTTGTGTGCCAGAGTAAAGACACTGAGTGAAGTTCATCACATCATATTTGAGGAGAAACTTTCTGGGCAGACACAGAAGACAAAAAAATGATGATTTTGTTGTTAAATCAACTTGCGGTGCTCATAGGGGAATCAGCACAGATGCTGAATATCACCTGGCTTAAGGACCAATGGGTCTAAGCAGGCTCCATCAACTGGCAGTTATGGCAATCGAGAAATAAGTCGTCAAGCAATTGAACCATGATTTTGTGAGATGGTGGTCTAGTGGGTTAAACCACTGAACTGGTAAATCAAAGGTTGCTGGTTCGATCCCTGCAGCCACCACCAGTGTGTCCTTGAGCAAGACACTTTACTCCATGTTGCTCCAGGGGGATTGTCCCTGTAATAAGTGCACTGTAAGTCGCTTTGGATAAAAGCGTCTGCCAAATGATTAAATGTAAATGTAAATGTAATGATAAAGGGCTCTCTAGGACAGAAGACAGGTTGATTGTCCCCATGAAAAACAGTTTCTGGGCAACAAAAGGAAAAACTTAGTCTCTGCTTCTCACAGGATGCTTCAATTTGGCTTTTTTATAAATAAATAAAAACTATTGAAAGTTGATCACAGCACCCACATAGTTTATCTCACAATCCTGCCTGTTAGCTTAAAGTTATGTTATTTTCTGGTTACAAATTCGGTTTGTACTTGAACATAAAAAGATGTTTCTAAATAGTAAAATGTTGTGTTTATACAGTAAACAGGTGTGTTTGTGTGTGACCGGGAAGACTCGTATTTGGCTTGTTCAGTTCTCAAATGTTATACCCATCAATGCAACATAGTGGAATGCTGCCATAAGTTTACCATCCTACACTGTTAGTCAAAAAAAAAAATCTGTTTTTTTTCTATTGTACCTTCATTGGGGACTGAGCCCCTCTCAAATGAGAATTCTAGAATCGTTCCTGTTTTTTTGGGAACACACTTTGTTTCAAATAGCGTCAAGGAGCATCATCCAAATGCATTGTTGTATGTTTAATAGCTTTACTGTAGTTTAAACACAGAGTACAATGCATATGCTAAACTAAAATAACATCATGACCAGTATTTTTTGTAAGTTAACCATTTTTGGAACAAAATATTTCAGAAGAAACACAAAACCTGAAACGATAAAATACTGATTCTGCTCGGAGTGGAATAAAATTTGTTTTTGGCATCGTTTTAAAGCCCTGATTTTAACATTTCAGATGAGAACCGTCTCTCCCGGCTGAGTCTAGCCTCTTCCAAGGTTTTCTCTCCACTCTTACATATACATCTCATGTGAAGTTGTGGTTCCTTGCCACTGTTGTCAATGGCTTTCTCAACCGCAGAGTGCGGATTTTGTTTAATCCATTAAAAAACTATTTTTCTTTCTGCATGTTTTTCTATTCACGAGTTCACCTGAGCAGATAATGAAGCTAGCAGGGGTAGTAAAAGTATGTGTGTTTGGCGTGCTGTCCGGGGAGCAGGTTCCGAGCTAGCCGATTCCATCCGATCCCGGAACGCTCCCGCCCCCCAATAGGGGCGAGTGCGCCGAGCTCGGAAACGGCCGAACCCAGAACTAAACCCCCAAAAAGTGCAAGGATATGAGTTGGACAGCAGCCAGGTAGCGCATACTCCCCAAAAACAAACCGCTGAGAGAAAGGCTTCCTGGATGGTGGCTTGCGGTCGCCATGGGCTGGTGGCTCGTGCAGGTCCTGATGTAGCAGATGTTGTCATGACCTCTGGATGTGGATTTCCGAGGGAGTTCTTCTGTGATCTTGAATTGGGATCATGTTCCTAGGGAGCAACGAAGCTGGAAGGTTAGCTAGCTTCGGCAGGGTGACTTTTGCCTGTCTGCTGTGGCAGAGCATTAGTTGGAAGCACGGGCCTCTGTGGGGTTGTTTGCTGTGGCGAAACAAGCTTCCTTATGCCAGACGTCTGCTGAGGCAGAGAATGGTTTGAAAGCATGGGCCTCTGCTGGGCGTTCGCCGTGGCGACGCTGGCTTTGAGGATGAAAGGTTTTTGCTGAGGCAGAGCATGAGTAGGAAGCAATGGTCCCCTGCGGGGCATTTGCTGCAGCCATGTTAGCTTCGAAATGCGGGACATCTGCTGCGGCAGAGTAAAGATTGGAAGCCCAGGGGTGGTCACTGCGGTGACTCCGGCTTCTTGCACGGATGGGGTGGAACACATTCTGCTGCGGCAGAGAGAAGTTTGAAGCAATGGGCCCCTGCTTGGGCATTTGCTGCAGCAAAGTTACCTCTGAAATGCATGGTGTCTGCTGCAGCAGAGCACGTGTTGGATCCGCAGGCTCCTGCAGGGGCAGTCGCTGCGGTGATTCTGGCATGAGCATGCATGGCCTCTGCTGCAGCAGAGCGTGAATGGAAACATAGGCCACTGTGGAAATGAACTCTGCGGTGAAGCAAGCTTTCTGATGAAAGACGTCTGCTGTGGCAGAGCATGGTTGTCATTGCGGCGATGCTGGCTTTGAGGATGAATGGTGTCTGCTGAGGCAGAGCATGGGTAGGAAGCAATGGGCCCTAGTGGGGGTTCGCAGCAGCGATGCTGGCTTCGAAATGCATGTCGGCTGCTGAAGCAGAGCATGGTTTGGAAGACCAAGGCAGTCACTGCGGTGACGCTAGCTTCTAGTATGGGGGGAGCACGTTCTGCTGCGGCAGAGAGAAGTATGAAGCACGGGCCCCTGTGGAGGTGTTCGCTAACGCGATGCTGTCTTCATGATGCTTGGCGTCAACTGCGGTAGAGCCAGGGTTGGAAACACGGGAGTGATCACCGTGGTGACACTGGCTGTAGCTTGGGTGGGGGTGTGTAACACGTTCTGCTGCAGCAGAGAGAAGTTTGAAGCATTGGCCCCTCCTAGTATTGGGGGGAAACACATTCTGCTGCGGCAGAGAGAAGTATGAAGCACGGGCCCCAGTGTTGGGGCGGTCGCTGCGACGATACTGGTTTCGGGCATGATAGGGGAGGGGAGAAGCACAATACTTCCTGGGAAGAGGTAAGGGAAACATGCGAGGGATTCTATCAGAGGAAAGACATTCTGCAGCGGCAGAGTGAGGGATGAAGCACGGGCCCCTGCGGGGGCTGTCGCGTGGTGCGATGCTGGCTTCTGGGGAAAGGGAAGGGGTAAGGAAAGCATGCAAGGGAATTTTGGGGAAGGGAAGACATTCTGCTGCGGCAGAGTGAGGGAGGAAGCACAATACTTCCGGGAGTAGGTAAGGGGAAACATGCGAGGGATTCTATCAGAGGGAAGGAAAGACAGTCTGCAGCGGCAGAGTGAGGGATGAAGCACGGGCCCCTGCAGGGGTGGTCGCACAATACGATACTGGCTTCGGGGGAAGGGGAATGGGGAAAGGAAACATGTAGGGAGGGGTCAACTGGGGGTAGGAAAGATGTTCTGCAGCGGCAGAGTGAGGGATGATGCACGGGCCCCTGCGGGGGCTGTCGCATGGTGCGATGCTGGCTTCTGGGGAAGAGGAAGGGGTAAGGGAAGCATGCAAGGGAATTTTGAGGAAGGGAAGACATTCTGCTGCGGCAGAGTGAGGGAGGAAGCACAATACTTCCGGGAAGAGGTGAGGGAAACATGCAGGGATTCAGCTAAGGGGAGGAGAGATAGGGGGAGCATGCGAGGGAAGAATTTACTGGGGGGAAGTTGGCTCTGCTGTGGCAGAACATGAAGGAGCAATTGGCATGGAGTGAAGGTGCCTCTTATGAGGGGAGGCGCAGTGATGATGCTTCATCTAGGAAGAGATGCTTGGTGGGTGGATGAAGGCTGGTGCTGAACAAGGTGGGTGAGGAGGGTCCGGTGTGCTTTTCTGATGAGGGCATGGTCGGTCCTGATATAGCGTTTGAATGCTTCAGAAGACCAACGGCCGAGCGCTTGGATCTGAGATTGCATGAGGGCCTTTTTGGGCGGCAGTGGTTGCCGCGACAATCGGAATGAATGGGTGGAGAATGGATCCGCTGGGATGCCTAGTTGTAACAGACCGATTTTAGATGAACCAAAAACAAGAAGCGGGGCGATCAGAATCGTCCATGAAGAGAGGGTCAGATGGAGATGTAACCTGTGACGTCCTGAAGGGGATGTATGCTGCCAGGGTTTGGAACGGCTGGATAGGTGAGCAGATGACCTCGTCTGGCCTGGTCTGTCTCGCTTGCTTGCTATGCTTGATCAAGAACGAGATTGTGTCAGAATGGAGTATGGACAATTCAGAAATGGTAAGATGAACTGAAGGGTCGAAGTGAGATGTAGTAGTGAATTCCAACCTTTGCGAAGATTAGAGATTCATTTGGTTAGGACCTCTAAGGTGATGAGTTGTCTGGCATCTCGGGGAGTGGGTTGGGTTCTCTGGATGGCCTTGATGAACATGGATGTCTGAGAACTTCCTATGTCTGTGGAAGGTGCGTTGAACATCAATTGTGAAAAATTGGATCACACTCAAGTAACCTTTGATGGAGCTGGCTTGGAGATGCTTCATGTTATTGAGGAAGGATATGAATCACGTGATGGAGAGGAGGGAAGAATCCGGAAAGGGGATGTTGTATGAGAGGTGAAACGTTTTGAAGTTCCTCCAAGCCTTGAGGTATGTCCGTTGGGTCCTGTGAGAAACGGCTTGGATGATTGAGTTTCTGGAGGCTGTTAGCAAGGTATTTAGAGGATGATTTAATTGAATATTAAGGCCGAATTGGGAGGGACCAGCATTGTTGATTGGTCTGCCTCTGGTGCAAGCAGCCTGAATTTCTGCTAAAATCTGCGCCCTGATGCTGTTAGAGACCGGAGGAGGTTCCAGAACCGTTCGTTTAAAGGCATCAGAGAGGGGACAGCAGTCTCCAAAGAATGCTGAGATGTTGCCTGAGTCGCAGAGATGAGGGTAGTTGTGGCTTCCGCTGGAGCGGCCAACTGGTGCTTCCTCAGGCCGGTGACTGCATCCTGGCATGCGACTGCTGTTAGTCAGCGGATCCGCTGGCCATGAGGCGGGTGCTTGAGTAGGTGGAGGAGTGATGTTTAGCGGGTAAACGTGACTGGACAGTGCTGTTGCAGGTCAGCTCGAGCTGTGCTGGCGGTTGCCGTGCAAGGGAGAGGGAAATGTCCCATCTGCCCCCAACTGGAGAACAGCTGGCATCGACAATGGCTCACCTGGAGCACGGCCTAGCCTAGCCGACTTGTGGAATGCTCATGTATCTTCAAGTTGATGTGCGCACTGTGTGGGTTAAAAAACAATTAATTATTTCAGAGTTAACATTGTGACTGCGTTGCGATTCCAAGATGCGGTTGTGTTCAGGTTGGCAGACAAGATACCATAGAGATCTTGCGGTTAAGCAACTGGTAAATATACCGGTGCGTGCCCCTGTTGTATAGCTTAACCCTACAGTTTGTAACAACCGCCACTACATGGGGCACGATCTAAACAACAGGCCGTAGCTTGATGACGCTGTGAAGGCGTATGGAATGATGGGATCTGTTGTCTTCACCGCTGACGGCCATCGATCAGACAGGAACGAAAAATCAAGTTAGCGTATTAAGAAGAGCAATAAAGTTTATGATTATATCGCATATATTTGTGGTCCATAAACAAGTTACTGCTTGAAACAAGCTTGTGGCTAACTAGACGCTGGACACTACTTCCACCTTTGTCCAAGACACTGTGATCATGAGGTTTCTACGTCAGAAAGGCGGAGACAAACACGATTCACAAGTAGAAAGAATAATTTGATATGGTAAATACTCCGTTGAACAAAATATATATGAAACACTTGCTTGTGGTTTAGGGATAGTTTACTGCAAAGTTACAAACTGCACCTTTAACGGTAACGGGTGCGTGCGTTATATGGGCAAGATGTAAATGGGAATGACACCCTGTGTAGAAACGTATCCCGTTGGATACGGACAATTTTGTTAACCAGCAATCCCTTTCGGAAGTGCCGATTATTTTACTAATCTCCGGAAGTTTTACAATAGTATGACTGACGTTCGCTGAACGGCACGGTGCCGTGCTAGCCAGCGATATGCCAATCTTGAGTGCAGTGACGCCGCGGAATGACAGTTGATAAATCTAAATGTATTATTATAAGATTGTACTCACCCAGCTTCTTGCGTGACAGCGAGTTCGGCTGTTCAAACACTAGTAAAGTCAGTTTATGATTATGTACATTCTCATATATTGTGAATTATCGGAATTAGAGTCATAGAATTTGGGGTTGATTAGAGTCAACGTTGCTGCATGGAACGACAGACTGAATCGTTACCCCCAAGATTATTGCACAGCCATTGAAACGTTAACGTGTTGTCATTGAGCTTTGTATCGTGTTGTCATTGTATCTTTATTGGATTGGGTCGAATCACGGCGATCTTGTGAGGCGTACTAGCCCATGTTTACTTGTGCCGGCGTCTTATAGCTCGTTCCCCGTTAGCAGTGAGCAAACGTTAGCAGCGAGCTAGCGTTTGCAATGAGCCGGCGTTTAGCAGCGAGCTAGCGTGCCGGCAGCAATTGCATGTGGGAACGAACGAGGTGACTTGCGCGACGTAAACAAGCGGGGATACGGGATCGCTTTCTGAATCTGCGGGAAGATAAATTTGGAAATGTTGCCTCACGGATCGGCCCTGCTGTGTGACTGCATCGTTTTCAAACCCGTATGATCCCATGAATACCTTACGTCCTTCCTGGGATGTGTAATCCTTTAGAGATGGCTTCAGGTAAGAATCTTTGTCTACTTATGTGCTGGTTCGCTTGAGCTGATAGGGTAGAGTCTATGATTGCTGATTGCGAACCAGCCGGTCTTAATTATATGCTCTGGCTTCTCCCGAACTTTGTTTATCTATAGTCATCCATTAACATCATTTGTTGCAAATTGTTCTGGAATATTGTAATTTTATGTTTCCAGTCCTGATAAAAATATTTAATTAAATGTACTTCAATTGAATAAATTACACTTTCTGACAAAGCAACATAGCATTTATTTCTCTTAGGTTTTATCAGTGTATATTGCATAGTGTGCAAAAGGCCTTAGTACGTCACTGTGTATACAGTCGTGGCCAAAAGTTTTGAGAATTACATAAATATTGTAAATTGGAAAAGTTGCTGCTTAAGTTTTTATAATAGCAATTTGCCGTATTTTTATAACGTTGTATTGACTTTCCATTACATCTCTCTAAACATTTACTTTATTTCCATGAACTGTGAAGAAAATGACAGGAGTTTTTAACTTTAAGACACACACTTTTATTTTAGCTTTCCTGTAGCTCAGTGGTAAGAGCATTGCGTTAACAATGCAAGGTTGTGGGTTCGATCCCATGGGATTGCAAATACCTATGTAAAATGTATAGGATAAAAGCAATGTAAGTCGATTTGGATAAAAGCGTCTGCCAAATGCCTAAATGTAATGTAAATATAGTCTTAATAGTAGGTAAACATAATTAAATAGCGTAATACAAACAATTAGACAACAATATGTATTATTAACGTATTATAATAATGTCAAATAATAATAATTATATTATTACTACGACAACTGCTGTTGCACAGCTTGATTAGAAGACATTTATATTTGTGTGCGCATGCGCAGGTTTGCTTCAATGAAAGCAACACATTAATTCTGTGAAAACTGTGAACTGCCCGGAACTAACAGTTTGGACGCACATAACAGCCAATCAGAATCTGTTGGGTCAGTTGATATAATCGAAAGAGCGAAGTTTTACACGTCATTTACCAGGGTGCTGCAAGAGATAAGGTAAATCAAAGCAATGTAAAGGAATATAGCTAGGCTTTAGTTACTATCCCATGTTTTGTATAACGTTAAAGCTATTGTCAGCATGATAAATTGACCCAAATGTCATTTTAGCAGTTATGTTGACATTGTGGAGGTGGAGGTGATGGAAGGTGTTTTTAGGGACAACTAGGGCAAGTTGATGTGTTTTACTATCTTGTGCATGAAAAATGAAGACAAGCAGCCAATTTTTTTGAAATTATTAAAGATTTGGCTTAAAATGGACAGAGGTGTTGTAAAGTTAATATAAAGTTACCAAAAACGGAATTACTCGCCACATGTACTTTTAAATTCACCATTCAAAGAGACGGTGTACGTAGTAGTGAACAAGTTGACATTCTGTACAAAAGTATTTTATATATATATATATATATATATATATATATATATATATAGTTTTGATAATCTTTTTACAATGTCTTTATCTCTATTATAATTTGTCTTGTCATTTTGTTTGTACTAGATCCAACACCATAGAACATTCCTTGTGTGTGCAAGCACAAGTAGTAATAAAGCTCTAATCTATTCTGATTCTGATTATAGTTCTGTCTTTCATTATTATGATAAATGATGCACTTGACATGTTTACTCATACAGACAATAGTTTGTGTTCTTTCTTTACAGTGAAAGCAGCATGGATGCAACATTGTGCTCGGTATGATTTTTTTATCAACTTTTGTTCTGTGTTTTCTGACTTATCTTTTATCAGTATAAAGGTACAATGTCAGATAGAAAGTTCTCTTCCCTCTGGTAAAGAGCAAAAAGATTAGAAGAAAAATGTGCAAGGGCTCAAACGGCTGCATCAGAAGTTTTTGCCAACAAATGTCTCTCCTCCTTGTCCTCCATTGCTTTCCCAAGAACTTGCAGAAGAAGAAGGTTGTATCAAACAGCACAGTGCAGATGAAAGAGATTTTGATGATTTTTTTGTCCCAGAGCAGCAATACGGAGACTATGCTACCACTTAGACATTCCATTGCACAGTGGACAAAGGATTTTAATATAAAACATAATCCAGTGGATTCTTTGTTAAAAGTTTTATTAGAAAATGGCCACCCAGGACTGCCAAGGACAGCAAAAACACTGCTTTCCACTAATGAAAGTGTTGAGTTTGAGATGAAATCAGGAATGCCGTATCTTGACTGGAAAGATCAGTTCCTCAAACATTTCAAAATCTATCCTTCACAGGATATTTCTGAATTAGATTTTGTTGATTTTTCGATCAATATTGATGGCTTGCCACTTTTTTAAAGTACCAAAGTGACTCTATGGCCAGTATTGTGCCCATTAAATTGATCTCCTCCCTCCGTATTTCCATTGGCTTTGTGAAAAACATTGTTTTTCCTCTGTCCGACTGTACATGCATGTTCTTTTTGAAAATTTTGATCTGAAAATCATTAAAGGGACATTTCAGGTGAAAATCTAAATTACAACATGTTTCACCCTCGATGAATCCTAGGTGTCTTTGACTGTATTTGTCTGGAGGAAGAAAGTCAGAGTTACAGAACCACTTTTTCATGCTCTTCCACGCTTTATAATGGGAGTCAATGGAGAATAAGGTTTTAAAACTTCAAAAAGTGAATCTATAGATTAAAAAACTGTTCTACTCGGCTCAATTGGGTTAATAAAGGCCTTCTGAAGCGAATCTATGCGTTTGTTTAAAATTCATTTTATTTACGACGCTTTTCTTATCCGCTGGCTGCGTACGCACGAGAGGATGATGTCCGGCATATGACGCAGACAAACATATATAGCTATAGTCCATGTGCTTATTTCCGTCATTGGTATGAGTAGCAGAAGGGTGGAAATTGACAAGAAATATATTTCTGTATACCATCTTGCGGTTAATGTTTCTTTAGTCATTTTGGCATCCCTATAGCCTGAACCACTATAGTGGAACCAACCTTACAGACTTAGTGTTTTATAGTGTAAGAAATGTAGTAAATATTGCGGCTGATCCATGTAATAATAAGGACAGAAACCTTTGTTCAGCTTGCAGTTTCATATTTATTTTTGCAGTTTTTTTACTGACTGGTAGTGTTTTATTCCTGAAAATAGTCAATATTTAGATCAACGCTTTTCTGATTTGCATTGAAGCCCTGTTAGAAGTTTCTTGAAACTGTACCTTTCCACATTTTTCAAACCTAGAACAGCTTATCTAATTCTCAAATCTGGATATTAATGCATTTTACAAAGTGTCCTTTTTTGAACTGTTCTAGACATGGGGTTTGTAGTACAGAGCCCTTATAACACTAATTAATTACACCTATCCTTTTCCCTTTTTTTTGGAGGTTTGCTAACACATTTGGATGTAACCTCAACCAGGACTGTGCCACAGAGCAGTGGCAAAGGTATGTCTGTCATCACTATAAAACTTGCTTATAAATAAATCTTTTTATTGTACATGTCTTTTACTTTGCACAAATTTAGTTCCCTCCAACATCAGTTATCCGAATACAATTCCAGGCACTCCAAGTAAGTTAGATTGTTGATCTTTGCCCGAGGAATGTTTTCAACCCCCTTGCCCTTGCCATGTTTCCTTTCAATTAACTTGTTTGTTGACCGCTGCATGTCAGTAATTATATACTAGTTACAAGTTAATTTATAGCCTATTACTTTATTTTGTATGTATTTATTTTTAAGTTCAGTGAAGTACTGCAGGTAATTGATGTGTCGATGAATCCTCGTGTTCTGTTTATGCTGCTTTTTTGCGCATGTAAAAGCAAAGCCCTCAAATAAATGTTTAATGGGTTACATACACTTATCCATTGCAATTTAATCAAATTCTAATATATCATTATCTTGTCGGTTAATGGTTAATGATTGTCTAATGCATTTTGGTTACATCCCTATCTTTTGAGACAAACCACACAAAATATTTAGAGATATTTAGCTTTGGGAACAACTGTTGTAGAGGATGCCATCTTAGTGGTATTTTGCAATTTAGGTTCCTCCATCACCTGCACTCCAAATACAACTCCAAGCACTCAAAGTAAGTTGGATTTTCAAAGAATGTTAGACAGTTTTAGTACAGTTATGTCCAAATAAAGAGAAGTGTTCAGTACCTATGCCCTGTGTCACAGGATATGCACACTTAAAAACATTAAAATGTTTTACTAACAAAGCTTTAAACTGCAGGCAAAACATTGAACTGTAATGTCACCTGGACACTACTGAATTGTAATGTGAATATTGTAGAGTATATTATAATGTAGAGCATGTTATATCTCCTGTGGTCAATAAGGACAATTAAATGTTTTTCAGATGATTCTTGCACACCACCCTATGTGAGGGCAATATTCATGAGACTAGACAAGATTGAAATGTCTCTGACGACCATTAAATGAATTTTAACTGAAAGAATCACTTCTGATGACCCTGAATTGGAACCGATTACCAGGCCACTACAGACCACAGAACAACTAGAAGAAGCTTCTGACAAGCTGAGAGAGACATCTCAGAGAAAAGACCTAGTTCCGCCCAGACCTAGTTGGAATCTAAACATTTTAACTATGTTTCATGAATGTTATACTTAGAATATCTTCTCCCAACATCATGTGGACTTTCTAAAATAATGTTTTGGTGCTACTCTTTCAAGAAGATTATTAACATTGAAGAAACATTCTATTCATGTTATTGAAAAAAAGGTTTATTACTTCGAGTGTGTGCCAAAAGCAGCCAAAGTGAAGTCACAGACAAAGGTTTGTGTGGATTTAACATTGGTGCACTTAAATACTGAGGTGATTTGACAGATGCCAGATCTTCTGATTGTGAGAACTGATCTTTGGGTAGATCGGTTTTCAACAAATTTTCTGATTTTGTTCAAATGTCTAGAAAAAAAATCAAGACAAGATAAAAACTACACGTGAATCAGACGACATTTTAGTTGAACAATTAAGCTTAAAAGAAACTGTGAAAGAAAAGGAAATCACTATAATACAAACCTTGTTCTATTAAGTGTTTTCTTATCATATAACTAAATGTTTTCTCTTTATAGGTTAAATATTTCTCTCTGCTGGGAGATAAAAGTCCTGGTGACTCTGTAAGACGAATAATGAGAAAACTGGGAACTAATGCCCTTCGGGCAAACTACAGTTTGAAGGGTCGAAAGGGGAAAAGAAATTTCCAGAACCTGTTTTTTATTCCACCATAATCGGTAAGTATTATTTTTGTGGCTCAAGACTTTATCAGGGTTTTAGTATTTATTGTATATTAACGTCTCCCTATTACATCAATTTTAACAATAAAGAAAAAAATTGGTTACATTGTGTATATATGGAAGTTTTCACTGTTAAGTGTTGTAGCCAGTTGTGTATTGGCTGTGTGTCTTAGGCAACCAAAGGTTTTAGTTCAAAACTTCTGATCACAACTGAAAATACAGTTTTGTTTAGTACAAACTCAGAGGTCAGCATGTTTGTTTCATTAATGTTGTTAGTCTTTTTGTTTAGCTTTTTTGTATTTCCACAAATTAATAAGAAATGGTTGGTCTTGAAATACTGAAATCTTAAGGCTTAACACTAACAAAAGTTATTGCTTAGGCTTGAAACAAGTGTTCTCATTCTTGTTTTTACCTCATTTATTTTCTACTGTATATATATTTAGAGGCCTGCCACAAGATCCATCCCAAAACCTTGAAGAAGACAGTTGAAAAGTGTATAGCTGATACCCTGAGATATGCTCCTCACAGAGGGACTCGGGTCAGTGTTTGGTTGTGTATTTTTTTTAAATACACAACAATTCTGAAATTGTTAATTAAAGTATTTTATAAATTAAAGTAATTATAAATATTTTAGATGTCCACCTATTTAGAACACCTGATTCAACTCATCATACCCGCTCTGGAGTACCTTTCCCGAACAATGGCGTAATTTGCTGCTCATGAAAACAGAATTGAAATCTGGCAAATGTATTTTTTCCTAACCAGAATTTAGCGCTGAACAGCTTATTAAATATTCATATAGTGTTTAACTTTTGTGTATATTTTGTTCTTTGATTTAAGCACCACTCTTTTACTCCCTCCTCTCAACCAGATTGTTTATTGATTAAAAACTTTTATTATCATTATCTTCTTTACTTTGTATATATTGTATACATCTACTTTATCATTCTATTACTTTATCCTATGATATATAATTAAATCCTTGTAACTAAATTGCTGGCTGGTTGTCTGTCTTTTTCTGTTGCTTTTCCGTTACCACCATTACACGCATGTAACTATATTCATTTTGTGTTATGTCTAATAAAAATCCTAGACTAATTAACATCTATATAACGAGAGACGTAACATATGTATTGTGCTTGTTTTGCGTGACTGTGTGTGAAAGAGTGATGCAGCTGCGTGTACTGAACGCATTTTGCTTGTGAAGCTTTCAGTGCAAGCGTTTGACTGCACGAGGACACCAACACATAAACAAACACCATTTGCGGCGATCCGTCAAATAAAAGTCTGCTTAACTTAAACAAATTATAATACACTCACATTATACCACACCACCCCTTGCATTTTTTATAATTCGACCACAGAGTATATTTTTTACTTAAGTAAACGTGCTAGTAAAATTGTGCTACATACCATAAAAAATAAAACTTCATAAAAAAACAGTACTTACATATAAGTAGACGTAAAAACAAAAGAAAAATGAAAATGTACCTAGTTTATTGACATAATTGAACTTATTTCTTATTATAGGTATAGTTATAGGTATCTGTATTCGCGAGCACCAGAAAAAAAATATCGGTACTCTTACTCTGTCTTTAAAAAATGGTGCATCCTTAACATATAGATAAATAAATCCTGAAATAATAAGCTGACCCACTGATTTACAGTTTACAAAGTCACTTTAGCTGACATATCTGAAAATTCACATGGTATAAATTAGATTTTGTTGATTAAGGGGCTTTCAGATGGTATTGTGCATTTTCCAGTTATGTTTTTCAATTGCTACAACATAAGAAAATACACCTTTTTTAATAAAAGTCCTTTGTTAGATTTACATTGCAGAATTGACATTGACTTAATTGGCGTTTTGCCCAATTATTTGTCTGTTTTTATGTATATAAAATACTTAACCTTCAGAAGCAAAATAAATGTAATAATGTGGAGCACATGAAGGAATAAATTACTTTCTTTTTAAATTCATCTTTTTACAAATAATTTTGATTTTAAATGATATTATTGTCTGTGCAGGTGGACAATGAAGGACAGTCCATGCGTCACAATCATGAAGATGCACCAGAGGAGAGTGCTATATGTCCAGACCATGAAGATGTATCAGAGGAGATTGCCATGTTTGAATATCCGATTAATCCCTCTTTTCAAATAAAACACTTAAGTTCAGAATGTTGTTTATAATAGTTCATAGTATTTTTTATTCACACGGTTTACCAATTAAAATGTGCAATGTAAAATATTTCACAAAAATAACCCCAAATGGCTTTTATTATTTGAATAAAAAAAATGTAAATGTGTCTTCATGTGTTAAATGTGCACAGTATGTTAAGAGATTAACTCATTGTTCTCTTAAAGTGAATACATTTTTGTTATTAAAGCATTATTTGTGTAAACATATTTGTGTATGTTATTAAAGCATGTATATTAAAAAAAAGTCTGGATGGCATAAATTTCCCTGGGAACATAAATAGATCTACCTGATGAAAACATTAAAATAATCTTAACGAATTATGTTATAACAATGTTGACACTAAACATTTTTGAAATGTTTTTAGAGAATGTTAACCTACATTAAAAGATAATGTTTTGGGAACTTAAATAAAACTACCTGCCGAAAACGTTAAAAGAATGTTAAAGTATAATATTCCCAAAATGGTACCACTAATGGTGTTAAGAATGTTTTTTGAAAATATGTTTTACTGTCATTGAAATAAACGTTCTGGGAACTAAAATAAAACTACCCGCTGAAAACAGTAATGCAACATTGCTTTTAGAACGAAAAAATTCTAGCAGGGTACCTACTTCAACCGACCTAAATATTCACCTGTTTATTGAATTTGGATATAACCTGTATGCCATACCGTGCTGTTGTTCAGACTGTGGCCTCGCGTCTCCAAACGGGCTGTCAGGTTTATTTCCACCTCTAGAGGTCGCTGTTATACACTACACTCGAAAGTCTCCACCTGCGTATCACAGAAGAACATCCTCTGCTGCGTCTAGATCGGACACAACTAGGAAAAACTATCGGTGGGGATTATTGCCGAAAACCGATAGTTCACATTATCGTAATCGTGCCGATTAAGTGGCAAAAACGATGAATTGGTCGACCTCTAACATAGAGGTGCTAAGATAAATATCCTTACGATGCATTGTGATGCAGACATGGACAATTCTGCAGTAATAGACCAGAATCGATTACAGCCTATTGCTGCTTCTCTGATATAATGATATATTGCTGTTGTGTTTTTTTTTATAGGTGTTAGCATGAAAATATTTGACACAAAAAATGTAACCAAACGCGCTGCATCTGTAGCTCTGCCCTGTCTCTGTGACTCAAAAGCAGGCCTCATGTATCACTTTGGTAATTGTATTATTATATTATCAATATGTAATTAGTCACATAAAATATAAGATCTGTGGCAGCGCATCATGATATCAAAGACATGATAAAACTTTCCTGTAGCTCAGTGGTAAGAGCATTGCGTTAACAATGCGAGGTCGTGGGTTCGATCCCAGGAGATTGCACATACTTAGAAACAAATGTATAGGACAATGCAATGTAAGTCGCTTTGGATAAAAGTGTCTGTCAAATGCATGCATGTAAATGTAATCATAATCCTTCCCAGGTTCACAGAGGACCCAGTTTCAAAGGTCAAACTTTCAGGTCTCACATCAGATGAATTTATAGTGTAAAATATTATTGATAGGCTTTAAAAAGACTTACATCTTCAAAAACTGACCTTAGACGAGTCATATTACATTCATAAGGTGTATCTCAGGGTTTTTCCTGGCTCAAAATGAGGCGGAGGTGTTGCCATCCTGATCTTGACTTGTACACACACGTAGGCCTACCGTACCTTTAAGTGGCTCAACCAAACTGATTTAAAAAGAAAAAAAGTTCTGATAAAATTAGATGAAAAGGACTATTATAAAGTTATAAGTTATATAAAACATTACTTGTATTTAAACAAACAGGATTTTTTTTAAATCAAATAAGGCTTTTTATTATCTTCAACTAACTCTTCATCCCACAATGGCCAGCTGAATTAACCAGTCTTACTTCACATCTTGCATCTTTACTTCACTTTAAATTATTCAATGATCTCTTATATTAGCTAGAAAACAAGAATCGGATCAAATGAGTCATTCGTGTGCGAGTCATTCTGAACGCAATGTGCATTCATACTGGCGAACTCGCTGTGTACAGTATATGCTGATTCTATGATCCAACTGCACTGATGAAGACATTACAATGATGGACGTCATGTTAATTAGAGAAATTTCAAGAAATTAAACGTACTTGGATGCAAAACCATCAGCCGTGAAACACAACAAGCTCTTGTTCTGCAACTCTTTTTTAGCGCCTACATGAGTTGATAACGAAACAGCGCCACAATTGTGGCGTAATGCCGCAGCTGCAGTTACAAACGACAGTCTTGAGAACACACCATAATTTAGGCGAGAGTCTGAGATGGCACGACATATGACAGGAAATACCCTGATTCTGATTTGTGAAATATTTCACAGGTCCGATTTTGCCTACTGACCTTTCTCAATGATCAAATTACGTGGGTACAAATTTGCAGTGTTTCCCCCCGTTAGGTGATGTTTCCAAATGATTATGAAGAAATTTACTGTAGCTCACGGTTAAATTTCACTTTTTCGTGATGGGGTGCGACCAAGCCCTTACGAACAATAAGTAGTTGTCACGTCGCATCAGAGTGGACATAATAATACTCTTTTCACTGTATGTTTCTCCATTCAAATTAAATTTGTGTGTAAAAAAGTTTAATTTCTTTGTAGTATAGTTGAGTCACACCAAAAAATCAATTCAACTCAATTGAAGCGGAAAAATAGGAAAAGGGATTTCTCATCCAACCCAATTCAAACAAACAATCTCTCCTACAGCTCTGTCAGTGGGTTACCGAGCAACGCAACATGCCCGAAGGAGAGAGGAAGTGAGGTTCACAATCTGGGTTGGCTCACCATCTTTGTTCCTCTATTGTGTACGTTTTTGCCCTCTTGCGCAAACAATCACGGAAGAATTTCTCCAACATCAGACTTTTCTTTACTGGAACATAAAACCTGACCTTCACAACAGGTCATAAAACATCATATACTCCATCAATACATTCAATAACGTTTTACTAAACCGTAAAGCACAACCTGATCACCACGTCATTCAAACAACTCAAAATAGTATAAGGGCAATTACCAATTGACATTAACACAATCAAATTTCATTACACACACTAAACACATATATTCCATTTATATAAACTGTTAAACAATGCATATTTACACAGCTCGCCAGCAATAAACATACAATTATCAAGTTTGTTGTATTTTGTATCAAGGAAAAAGATGACGACGTTCAAAGTTATCCTTTTACTTAGTGAATATAAAAACACAGTACAACACGTCCATTCAGTACAGCACTTCCACATACACATTCCAACCCTCTCTGACGGTGTCCATTGCCACCACTGACCTCTACTGGTTATTTCTAGTTCTAACACCTCCCATTACCTGCATAAAATCTTTCCCCTTACTTAAAAGCTTCCTCTTAAGTCTTCCAAGCCCACCTTTAGATATAACATTCCACAGAGCAAGGAGGTAACGCTCTTTTATGCAAGCTGATATGTTTTCTAGGCAGGCTGTAATCCGAGCTGCCACAGTGGTATCGTCTGGGTGAAACGAGATGTAGATCTTGGTGTCGTCACCATAACAGTCATATGAGAAGCCATGTGCCTGCACTGTAAAAAGTAATAAGTTGAGTTTACTTAGAAAACCTGTGGAAAGTGATTACCTCAGAATTTTCAAGTAAATTCATTCATCATTTCTGAGTTGGAGAAGCTACAACAACTTTGTAAAGTTAACTTATTTATTTGCAAAAACTACATGAAAACCTAGTAATTACAACTCAGTATAACAAGTTCAGTTGACTTAAATCTTTAAGTTAGGCGTAGTACAGATAACTCAAATAAAACAGTTAATTTAACATGTCTGCTAGTTCACATTACTAGAAAAATGTGTGGAAAGTGATTACCTTAAATTTCTCAAGCAAGTTGTACTCAAAACACTAAGTTGTTAAAACAAAGACAGAGAATAGAATGTTTTTACAAAAACAGGGTCATTTATTTGTATGAAACAATAGTTATTCAAGTCCATACTTGAAGCATGACATAATTGCAACAAAAATGCACACACTGTACTCCATTGCAAAATAGATCGATCTCCCCTTTTCACAATTAAGTACAGTTTATTTTCTATGTCAAACACAAATATATCTTGTCTTATTTAAAAAAAACACTTCACATTAATCAAACTGTCAAGTTTTCAACAAGAATCAAAGTACCTTTTTCAGTACACTCTAGAAAGAAAGAAAAATATATCTGTCCCCTTTTCACAGAGGTAAAATTAAGTACTGAGGTACATTGAAGACTAAGTATTTTAGTAAAGTACATGTTTTTTTTCTCTTTATCAAACCCTAAAATGTTACTAAAACCAACCACTAAACATTAAGCATGTTTAACATTAACATTAAAGTGAAAGCTCACTTACCAATGTAAATTCTTTCATTTACTCACCCTCAGATTGTTCCAAACCTGTATTAATTTCTTTGTTCTGATTAACACAGAGAAAGATATTTGGAAGATTGTCAGTTACAAAACAAATCTCATCCCCCATTTACTGTCATAGTAGGGAAAATAAACACTATAGGAGTCAATCCGGATGAGATCTGCTCAGTTTCTGACAATATTCCAAATATATTATTTTGTGTTTAGCAGAACAAATTAATTTACATAGGTTTGGTACAGTCTGAGGGTGAGAAAATTATATCAGAATTTAAATATGTGGGTGAACTGTCCTTTCAAGTAAGTTTTCCAACAGGAAATAAAATACATTTTCAGTTGTGCTGTACTATTTTTGTAACTTAAAGTGGTTAATCATGAACAATTAAAATGCTCATGGCAGTTACATGACAGCAGTAGAAGAGTTTTGGGGGATTGTATTTTAGGCTTTTGTGCCGAAGTGACCTGATGGATGAAATGGAAAGTGTTCTTCAGTACTGGGGATATTCTAAATTCAGAGCATAAATGAGCCCAAAGTGGATGCACATGGCTTTGGGAAGATTTCCCAGGTTATCATTACAATGTTTACCTTGCAAAATAAGGGCAATGGATGTGGCATCAAGGTGCACTGAGTTCAGTATGGATTCACAGTCCTCAAGGATCACTGACACAAAATGGCGATTGAAATGCTGGACAACACTTCTTTATCATCACTCTCCTAAAAACACCATAACAAAAATAACGTCAATTAACATTACACATTTTAAAATAACAAATCGTTGCTGTCCGACATAAATTTTGTTTTGTTCCTTTTTGCCTTACATATATTTTACTTTCTTGCATTCTTTTGTCTTATTTCTTTCACATCAGTTGTGTCTTTATTCTTTTGTCTTAATTTCCAGCCTCATTCCATCTTTTCAATAGTCTCCTTTTTAATTGTTTTCCCTTTCTTCATGCCATATCTAACTTATTTTATTGTTTATTAACAAAACTACTTACGAAACACCTATTGTAAAAATCAATGGGATCCTCTCCGAGGATTAGTGGGAGGCCATGAAGAAACAGCTGTTCGCCTTCCACTGGTGTCAGATTTCTGGAAAATGATTCAAAGTAAAGTTTAATAGAATTAACACAACACCTGCAAAACCAAAGAACTGGGATATGACTGTGGAGCTTACATTATTGTCAACCTGTTGTAGAATCTTCTTGAGTTTACACCCAACGTCTCCCCCTTCGGCCTTGAAGATATCAAGGAAACGGTCAAGTTCTTGAAAGAATTCCCTTTGCAGGTTTTTGCCAGATATACGGCTGAACTCCGCCAGACCTAAAAATATGTAAATTAAGCAAACTACTGAAATTAACGTTAGACTTCTTGTTCATATATTCGCGTAATAAACATGACTTAATACAATGGCGACTGCACACACGATTAAAAAATTAGAGTAGGTCAAAAGCATACCTATTTGTTCTGACAGATCCAAAACACGATGTGAAGTTCTTCGTCTCTGTCTTCTTCAATTGGCTAACTGTGCTGCGGAGAATGCACTTTCGCTATTGCGCTTGCGCACACGAATAGACTCCACCAACACAAAATATGTTTAGGTCAATAATAAAACTATACAACACATATTATAATTGCAGAAATGATGTTTTATTAACAAAGTTCGGGAGGAACCTAAGCATATAATCAGCACGCCGTTCAATCACCAGCTAATACCTATCAGCCGAGCATGCAATCCCTGCACATCCATCTCGGCTGGTACATCATTAGCAATCACAGCTCCTACCCTATCAGCTCAAGCAAGCTCTACTATAAATAGACAAGCAGTCTTACCTGATGCTTCTCTCCAGATAAACATCGTCAATATTTCTTTACGAT
This sequence comes from Triplophysa bombifrons, assembly GCA_029783895.1. Classification (NCBI taxonomy): domain Eukaryota; kingdom Metazoa; phylum Chordata; class Actinopteri; order Cypriniformes; family Nemacheilidae; genus Triplophysa; species Triplophysa bombifrons. The sequence continues at coordinate 28,688,168 of CM056449.1, forward strand.
GTCTGAGTCACAAGCAGTTCAAAGTGTATCGGCTATTCAAGATCCTTCGGCAACATCATGCGCACCCCAGCTCTCCAGTCCAGAGTCAGATTCTTCGGGCGATTCCCAAGCTTCGCCTCGGGGCCGCCAGCCACGCCGCTCGGAGCGGCGCGCATCTAAGCGTAAGAGTTCAGCATCTCTCCCACCAGCGCGATCTCCACCCCATTCACCTGCCTCATCTTACGCCTCCGCAAACACCAAGATGCCAACATTCCGCAAATGGACGGTCCAGAGTCTTCATAGGGCCCTCACCAACGCGGAAGTCCCATTCAGCAGGCGGATGTCAAAATTAGAGCTTTACACCCTCTACGTGTCGTCCCTGACAGACGCCACGCCGGTCAGGTCGGACCGAATGGCTGCCAACGAAGAGTCAGGCTCGACTAGGGGTCCCGTCCATTCCAGGCAAGAGCAATCTTCCGCCGCTGCTCGGCATGGCCTCCATCACTCGAGACGCCGCAGCAGTCATCCAGCTAATCCAGGTAGCGCACTTGTCGCGTCGGAAGCCGCGGACATCCCGGTTAAGCACCTCCGACAGGCAGAGGCATCTCAGCTCTACGCGCATGACATCACAGCAAATGCAATGGGTCCCCCAGGCAAGGCCGGCCAAAAAACTTCAGGAGCACCAGCTCAACAACATTTCTCTGGCGCGAGGCTGCCTTCGCTAGGGACACAAGCGCTGGTCTCAGGACCACAATTCTTCGGTGAAGCTGCCGCTGCTAGCGCGACCCCGTCTCCGCTAGACACACAAGCGGCCGCCATAAGATCCGCTTTTCCCGCCCCAGGCTCCTGACCCGCAGCACCGGAATCCGTTTCTAGCATGAGGATGCCTCCGCTTGAGTCAAGAGTTCCGGTCTCTGGACCTCATTTCTTCGGCCCCACTGCCAACGTAAGCGTGAGCATGCCTCCGCACGACGTGCAAGCGGCCGCCATTTCCTCCTCTCTCGCTCTTCAACAGGCACGCCCAGCATTCTCACTGGCTATCAGCTAATGCGCCTGCGTTGGAACCTCCACAAGTCTCCAACGGAGTCAGAGCGCAGATTTTGGCAGGTGCGGATACCGATCTTTAATCTCTTCTCTCACCCCTGTCACCTCCATCAGTTGAGCGTCAGATCACATACGGAGATTTATCTTTCACTTTAAAAAATGCTTCACCCCAACACTTCCGCACGTTATCATTTCCCGAATTCACTGTAGCATTCTCACGCTACACGGAAGTAATATGCACGGTGTTCCCCGATAGGAGACGCGAGCTAAGTGATTACTTGGCTCTCGTGGCTGAGCTCGCTCTCTCCTATGGAGGAACTCACTTTTATACATATCATAAGCTTTTCTCCGCCAAATGCGCATTTCGTGTGGCTCAGTGGAACCAGTGCCCTTATTGGGGAGCCCTGGACGCTGAGCTTTATGGTAGGGTATTCTTGGGGGTAAGAAACATCTCCTGCGCTGTTTGCCGATCCGTGGTGCACTCCACCGGCGAATGCCCTCTAGTCTCTCCCTCTCACCCTCCATGCACATCTCCGCCTCACCAATCCACTTCTAAGGTCCCGCGCCTGCCAAATCGCCCAGCTACCTCGAATCCACGCGAGACCTCCGACTCCCGCGCACGAGAGGCATGCAACAAATTCAACGCTGGCAAATGCACCAGGCAGAGCTGTCGGTACCTGCATGTGTGCACATTCTGCAGCGGAGCGCACGCTCACCTTGTTTGTCCTGTATCAAATTCCCTTGCCAATAAAAAATTCAGATCCTACCTCTCGACTCCCGTGAACATTTCTCGTTTGTCTCATGAGTTGTCTTCGCACCCTGACCCGCGGTTCACCGATTATCTCCTGACTGGCCTTTCGAACGGCTTCGACCCCGGCGTCATAAGTCTCCCTTCGCAAAGCTTTATCTGCCCCAACCTACAGTCAGCAACAAACGAACCGGAGGTAGTCGATCGCCTTTTACAAAAGGAGATCGATGCCAAATTTATTATCGGCCCCTTCGAGGTACCTCCATTCACCACTTATCACATAAGCCCCATTGGCGTTGCTACCAGAAAATTTTCGGGCAAGAAACGTTTAATATTCGACCTCTCTTCTCCCCACGGTTCTTCATTCCCGAGCATTAACAGCTTAATTCCAATAGACGAATTTTCCCTGCACTACCACAACATCGATCACGCTATCAAATTGATCAAAAAGGCTGGTCAAGGCGCCTGGCTAGCTAAAGTCGACATCACCTCCGCCTTCAAAGTCATGCCAATCCACCCAGTCTTCTGGCATCTTTTCGGGATACAATGGCGTAGAAAATTTTACTTCTCAGTCCGCCTAACTTTTGGCTGCAGAAGTAGCCCCAAAATTTTTGATGTATTGTCAGAGGCAATATGCTGGATTCTTTCCAATAATTACGCGATCCCATACCTAATCCACTTGTTGGACGATTTTTTGATAATCTCACCGCCAGATTCCGTGCCAGACGCACACCTCACCATAGTCCAACGAGTTTTTGAGCAGCTCAACATTCCCCTCGCCCCAGACAAAACATCCGGACCAAGTGCATCCATCGAATTTCTCGGCATTAAATTAGACTCGCTCCAATTCCAGGCTTCTCTGCCAAAAGAAAAAATAGACAGAACGATCCTGATCATCTCCTCCCTGAGAAATGTTTCCAGATGTTCGAAACGAGAGCTCCTGTCCGTGCTCGGCCACCTAAATTTCGCGATGCGTATAATCCCGCAAGGCCGCCCGTTCGTCTCGCACCTCCTCTCTCTCGCGTCCTCCGCCCACGCACTAGAGGACACAGTCTTCTTGCCGAGATCGTCCAGAGAAGAGCTGAGCCTATGGATAAAATTCCTTAGTCAATGGAATGGCTTGTCATTTTTCTACAGTGACATGATCTCCTCTCCCACCGACATTCGCCTATTCACTGATGCCGCCCCTTCAGTAGGTTTCGGAGGTTTCTACCAAGGTCGTTGGTTCGCGTCTGCTTGGCCCCATCAGCTCACTAGCCTACCACAGGATATCGCATCTTCGGCACTTTTCGAGCTATGGTTGCGGTATACTTATGGGGCAAGGAATGGGCGGCTTCCAGCATCGTCGTGCATTGCGACAACGAGGCAGTCGTGCATTGCATTAACAAAGGCAGATCTCATTCCCCCGCCATAATGCCGTTCCTCAGACGTCTCATCTGGATCTCGGCTTGCGACCAGTTCATAATAACAGCCAGACATATCCCTGGATCCAAGAACTTGATTGCTGACACACTTTCTCGTTTTGCCTTCCAGAAGTTCAAGCTGCTAGCACCCGAAGCGGACCCCGTGTCTACCCCTGTTCCACCTTATTCGGAGTTGATCTTTCAGTGAATCACCCGCTGCACAACCTTCTCGATGCCTCTCTCAATTCCATCACTCAGGCAGTTTCCCCCAGGACCCTGCAATCATACCTTACGGCGTGGAGAAGCTTCAAATCATTTCACAGGGCTTTCAGCATTTCCTTCCCGGATTTTTCACTCCTCACCATCACCTCCTTCATCTCATTTCTCAACACTGCCAAAAGCCTCCAGGCCAGCTCCATCAGAGGTTACCTAAGCGGACTCCAGTTCTTCCACAAACTGATTTTTAACTCTACGTCGCCGGCCATAGCAAGCTCTCAAACATCAATGGTTATCCAGGGCATTCGAAGATCCCAACCCGCCCGTCAAGATGTTAGGAGACCCATCACCCTGGAGATTCTCACCAAATGTATCTCCACCCTCCGAAAAAGATACCACTCAAAGCATGTTGCGCGCACACTCGACGCCATGTTCACATTGGCGTTCTTCGGTTTTCTACGATGCTCAGAGTTCTCCACCACATCCAAATTTGACCCCGCGGTTCACCCCACAGTGTATGACCTTCAAGGGCTGGATTCAGAGACAATTTCTTACTCGATTAAGCAAAGTAAGACTGACCAGACCAGGAGAGGCCATTTCATATATGTCTTTAACCTCCAGTCACCGATTCAGCCGTACGGAACCCTCCTAGCCTATCTTCGCTACAGGCAACCCCGGACAGCAACCTTATCGGATCCCCTCTTTATCGACGAACATAATCGTCCGGCTTCAAGATTCTGGTTTCAGAAGCACCTCAAAGCCGTCCTGCTCCAATCAGGAATCCCAGCAGAAAACTTTTCCGGTCACTCCTTCCGCATAGGCGCAGCCACCACAACCCTCCAAAAGGGCTTATCTCAGCCACAGATCCAAGCCCTAGGCCGGTGGTCATCGGAGGCTTATAGAAGCTACATTCAGACGGACTTGTCGCTCATCAGGAAAGCCCATCAAACCCTCCTTTCCCATATCGGCATATAGTCTTGGCTGTCAGTGCAACCTCGGCCACGTTGACACAAGACTCCCAAGAAGGTCGTAACACCTCATTACATACTGGCTCAACATATACAGTTTGTTCGTCCAGACTCATCATTCGGGAACGTCTTCGCAGGGGATGTCTGACATCGGAAGCTCTGCTTAGCCGGTATTCATTTCGGACGTCAGCACCGCCACATGAATCTCTCACGAGGCAACCAGCCCCTCCATATCACAACGTTGGTCTCATCATCTCAAAGATAGCCTCATCGCAGCGACCGTCCCCTCAGAGGCCTGTGCTTTCAACTATAGCCACGCTACAACATACACCAATCTCCAGGAAGCCAGTATCTCAGCAGCAACCACCCCGCAAGGACCCGAGGTTCCAACTTGTGATCTGCAGCGCAGTCACATCTCGTCATGAAGCCAGTGTCGCAGCGCGACCGCCCCGCAAGGGCCCGAGCTTCCAACTCGTGATCTGCAGCGCAGTCACATCTCATCACGAAGCCAGTGTCGCAGCGCGACCGCCCCGCAAGGGCCCGAGCTTCCAACTCGTGATCTGTAGCGCAGTCACATCTCGTCATGAAGCCAGTGTCGCAGCGCGACCGCCCCCCAAGGGCCCGAGCTTCCAACTCGTGATCTGCAGCGCAGTCACATCTCGTCATGAAGCCAGTGTCGCAGCGCGACCGCCCCGCAAGGGCCCGAGTTTCCAACTCGTGATCTGCAGCGCAGTCACATCTCGTCATGAAGCCAGTGTCGCAGCGCGACCGCCCCCCAAGGGCCCGAGCTTCCAACTCGTGATCTGCAGCGCAGTCACATCTCATCATGAAGCCAGTATCGCAGCGCGACCGCCCCGCAAGGGCCCGAGCTTCAAACTCGTGATCTGCAGCGCAGTCACATCTCGTCACGAAGCCAGTATCGCAGCGCGACCGCCCTGCAAGGGCCCGAGCTTCCAACTCGTGATCTGCAGCGCAGTCACATCTCGTCATGAAACCAGTGTCGCAGCGCAACCGCCCGCAAGGGCCCGAGCTTCCAACTCGTGATCTGCAGCGCAATTACATCTCGTCATAAAGCCAACACCGCAGCAGCGACCACCCCGCAGGAGCCCGAGCGTCCAAACCGTGACCTGCAGCGCAGTCACATCTCGTCATGAAGAAAAGGAGCCCACGCTTCAATCATCCTTCGCATTGCAGACACCTCCTAGCCATGAAGTCAGTAGCACAGCAGCGACCGCCCCCGAATGGGCTCGAGATTCCAACTAGTGCTCCGTAGCACAGACTCCACCCATCATGAAGTCAGTACCGCAGCAGCGAATGCCCCCAGGGCAAGAAATTCCATCTAGTAATCTGAATCGGCAGACATCACTCATCACAGAGCCAGTATAGCAGCGCTCTGTGCTTTCAGCTAGTGCACCGCAGCAGCAGACACCAAACGACATGAAGCCTGGAAGCATAGCAGCAACAGCCCCGCAGTGGCATGAGCTTCCAACAAGTGTTCCGCAGCAGCAGACGATAATCATCATGATGCATGCATCACAGCAGTAACCGGGGCCCTCATCCTGTCGCAGTTACCCGCTTCCAGATTGCACCTCCGTAACGCCAAGCATGGTTTTTTTTGGGGGGATGTATGCGTACTTCGGCGGATGTTCAGTTTTATCAGCATTTGGGGGGTGTGTTCTGGGCTCGAGCCGGTTCCGAGCCCGGCGCACTTGCCCTGACCAGGGTAGAGTGCTCCGGGTTCGGATAGATCCGGTGGGCTCGGAGCCCACTCCCTTCACAACACGCCAATACGCATAACATGCATACCCATGCTTTACCAATCTATTCCCATAACGGAGCTGTTTATCTGTGAGGGCGAACTCGTGAAACACCATAACAAATTTGAAATTGAACTTTGATGTAATGAAGGATTGATTGATTATGATGGGCTTGCAAAAAGCATATCATTTGGTTGTTAAGATTTTTGTTTCTTGATTTTAGAAAAGAGAAGATTCAGAATACACATTGAGAGATTAACAAGCATTGTTTTCACTATTAAATGTATTACTTTTGTGTGTGTGTGTGTGTGTGCGTGTGTGCGTGCGTGCGTGCGTGTGTGGAGAGACAGAGATACATTAATCAAGTAGTTTTAATATAACCTTTGTCACCATGATATTTGCAAAAGTGAGATCTTTAGTACAACTCACTCGATGCTCTAAGGTACAGTGTACTTAAATTGTTTAGTTTAACTATTGCATTCACCTAAAAGTTCACACAACACAGCATAATCAAGTAAAACCAACAAATTGGTCAAAATCAGTTAAGGAAACCAGGCTTCCTGAGTAGATTCAGTTATTAGTTTTTACAGTGTGTATGATGGGTCCCAGTGATGTCGTGTAGATGGAAAAAAGCAGCGGTCCAAGCACCGACCCCTGAGGGACCCCGGTGATCATGTGGTGAGCAGTGGACAGCGAGCTCCTCCATAACACCCTGAAGGATCTGCCGGAGAGGTAGGATTTGAACCAGCGGAGAGGAGAGCCTGAGAATCCTAGAGATGACAGGGTTGCTAGCAGTATCTGGTGATTAACAGTGTCAGCTGCAGATAGGTCTAGCAGAATCAGGACTGAGAATTTAAATTCTGCCTTTGCTACACGCAGTGCTTCTGTGACCGATAGCAGTGCAGTCTTAGTGGAGTGGTTTGTTTTGAAGCCAGACTGCTTGTCATCTAGTAGTTTTTTTTCTGGTATAGGTAGAAATAAAGTGTTTTTGCAATAAATGGGAGGAGAGAGACAAGTCTGTAACTGTCGGGAGTAGAGGGATCCGATGTGGGTTTCTACAGTGGGGGCGTGACCTGGGCCTGTTTGAATGTGGATGGAAAAGTGCCGGTGAGCAGGGAGGTGTTGATGATGTGTGTGAGTGCAGGTGTGAGTGTGATGGATATGGCCAGAAGCAGATCGGATTGGATTGGGTCAAGGGGACCCTTGGGGTTGCTGGAGAGAAGTTTAGTCACTTCAGTATCATTCATTGGGGTGAAAGAGGAGAGTTCGGTGTTTGAAGTAAGGGTGGTGTGAACCGAGGTCTGAGGTTTTCTCAGTGAAAAATATAGCAAAGTCTTACCCATTACCTCAGTTCAGGGTGTAACCTTATTTCTGTTAATGGTAAACGTTTGGCACCCTGTGCTGCCATGCATTTCACCTTTTCATTTACATTTTTTTTTTACAGTGTATGCACACTACATTTACATTTAGTCATTTGGCAGACGCTTTTATCCAAAGCGACTTACAGTGCACTTATTACAGGGACAATCCCCCTGGAGCAACATGGAGTAAAGTGTCTTGCTCAAGGACACACTGGTTGTGGCTGCTGGGATCGAACCAGCAACCTTTGATTTACCAGTTCAGTGGTTTAACCCACTAGACCACCATCTCCATTGAACACACTAAGCTGTGTTCATTTCATCTGGCCCCCATGTGTCTTTGCTGGCTGGGAAAGTTTCAATTTTTTCAGTGTACTAACTTTCTTTTTTGTTGTGACTTTCTTCCTGTTAAGCTGCTTTAAATCAATGCAACATTCTAAAAAGTGCTATGTAAATATAAGTGAATTTAATATGTCCTTGTTATGTAATGCCTCTTGAGATGAAAAAAACGGACTATTTGTGCCTGTGATATTGTGATATGTTTTAGGGCTCCAGTTCCAAAATGTCGAGGTTCAGCTGAATGTAACATAAAAAATCAGACAGTCATTTCTGCGACTGATTCACTGTTTAATGTTGTAATGGGACTTAAGCTGTGTGACTTTTTTGTTATAAGCATTTTGATGCATAGACAAAAGGGTTACAATTATTAGGTAATATTTATCAATAAGAAAGTTACTTTTTTTGGGAGTTCAATTAACTTCTTTCAATGAAAAGGACAAACAGAATAAAGTAATACATTCTACCTCATTACAATAAATAAGATTTACAGAGGGTAAAAATCATATAAAATTTAAAATTCTGAACAGTCTTCTTTGTTGGGATTCCTTTTCTCAGCAGCATCTTTACCACCGAGTTTTGGAGAAAACACATTTCCATCTGGCTGCACTCTCCATCCCACTCTTGTGTTCCTTTCTATCCCACGATCCTTCATTTTCTGCTGTATCTACACAAAGTGACACCAAAACATCACATTTATGTGTTTACTGTACTGTACAAAAGACAGGATGCATTTTAGTTTCAACACAAATAGTTTTACACCTACCAACTGTAACATGGTCTCCATCACTGCAGGATAATTTACATTCTGACCAGATTTCACCTCCAGTCTCACAATCTGCATCTTTCTACCTGTTAGAACATCTTAAATTGTGGGAAATGGCTGCTGAGAATTTTAGTAAAGCAAATTACAACTAACTAGTTACAATTGTGTTTCTTTAATAAGCTCTAACTAAGCCAACATTGTTAGACCTTACATGCTTTTTTATACCATACTGACAACGAATGAAAACATGCAGCACTTTACAAAAAAAGTATCTTCCATGTTATTCAAAGTTTTTGTCCACACCAGCCTCGACGTTGATACGCGACAAGCTACAATTGATTGTATGTTATGTAAAATGTAACTCATGAACTTTTTAAGTACATTTTTCTAAGCTTTTCTTTTCTTCTGAAATTGAAGTACTTTCTTTATTTGTAGGCGGTTGGATCAGTTCGGTGTCAAACTCACTTGGTGGTGGAGATGATGGAGGTGGTGCAACACACTTGTAAGACACATTCAGGTACTTGTAAGTTCCACTACAGGGATCATGGAAAAGTGTATTGTCCACGAAAATGGCACAATTGTTTTTTCCATCACATCTGTGACAATGAATACAAAGAATAACAAAATTATAAAAAGAATTGCGCATAGAATTTGTTAATCTCACAGCTCTTTAATGACCATTACTCGTCTTACTGATTGGCCATCACACTAAGTGATGTCGTCTCAGTACATTGATCATTTGAGAGATTGTTTTCCTGTATTCCAGTCGAGCAGGTCGTTCGGTCTGTACGCCCATAATTAGCTGAAAGGACTTGAATGATTCCCTGACCTGTTGATATGAAAGATCAATTATTTTTAATTACATATTATAATTATTTATTATCCAATTGGTTTAAAGGTACATGCACATGCATGAAATCCCAGAGAACTCACCACAGCTGAGATGGGCAGTCATTGATTCACGGGTCAAAAGAACCTCTAATTGGGCACCTTAGATTAGAAGAGAAATGTCAAATAAGCAGTACTGATAATACCAGTTTACATTGGTTGTCTTTTTCTGCTGGTTTAAAAGGTTGAGATTACAATGTCAAAACTAGCTTTCTCTCATTACATGAATGTAACGTTTACACAACCAAGAAACATTCTAAATATAATATGAAGAACTTTTACTTGATGAGACAGTTAACAACATTTAAAGAACGTTATAAGAACAGCGTTTCGTAAGCTGTGAACCTCCTTCCCAGAGAGCACAGGTATATCTGTAAAATGTCTAATAAAGGTCCGAGAGATTCACATCGAAACTTAAAACTTGAACTTATCTATTTGGAACTGATGTTATTCCAGTTAGGAGCTCATTTAGGACAACATTTATTACAGGAAAGCATTTCCTAAGTGCATTATCTTAACTTCAGATAGAGGTATAACAGAAGCGTCCTAACTTGACAAAAAATCGTAAAAACTTCTTAATCTACAGCTGTTCTAACTCAAGAGCCCGTCTTGTATTGCCTTGTCATAAGGGCATTAAATTGCATTCCGCTCATTCTCACAACTCCACAACTTACTGGTGGAACATTCTTCCTTACTCGGTTCGGTCAACCACATCTCTCCGAACATTAAAAAACTTCTTAAAACCCATCTCTTCTGTGAATACTTGACAGCCAAATGAGAGAGATTGTTTTTTTCTTTCAACAGGTATAGTTCTGGCTTTTGTTGAAATCTGTAACTTTGTATTAGCACCTGTTGCTCCTGTTTGACATATCGCTTATTGCTTAAAGTCACTTTGGATAAAAGCGTCAGCTAAATGACTAAATGTGTGTAAATGTAAAGACAAGATAACTTCGGGGCAGGCGCTTGTGTAAGATGAAACCTTTTATAAACATACGTTTTCCATGAACACCTGCCGCGAATAGGAATTATCATGCAATTTTATATAATGGTTGGGTTAGTGTAAGCGTTACGTATACAATATTGTGACTCTTTTGCTAAATTGATTAGCTAAGATGTTTTCTTGATATTTAATACATAGCTGAGAATCACATATGAAACTTACTGCACATGCAAATGAAAGGAAGGACATTTGAGCAGAACTGATCCTCTATCAAACCATCAGAATCTGCAGCACCACAAGGTCGATTCAGACCTGTCATGTCAGGTTGACCAGTCATCCAATTAATGGAGGAAGTGTTGACGGTTGTTCCATCCGACCATTTCCAAGAATCTCTGAACAGACCAATCCATGCTCTATTAAATCCTTGCATCATACTGGTTAGCTGGTCATTTTCAGTTTGACTCTGAATGATGACCAGATCTGTGTGATGCTGTCTGCAGTAACTCTGAGCATCATGCCAATTCAAGCTGATATTGTGGATAAAAATAAACCTGTTTACTCCCGTTTGCTTTTCTGTAATAACACAAGAACAAAAAGACATGTAAAGGGCATACCCACAGATTTTCAGTGCATTTAATGTAGGTTTTTACAATGAAATGTTGTTTTTTATTTCCTGAGAACATAAACATGAAGTTAAAGAAATATCACATTATTACATTTATTCAGTGTAATTTCTGTTAAACACTAATTGTGGTAAAAGTTATAGGCTGCTTTTTAAGTGGTTCAGTTGCTTGTTATATTCCTGAGTGTCTAAAGGCCGCTTATAGTCCCCTTCTTTTTTAGGAAACACTGTGACATGTTTTTGTGGGCGAAGCACTGCTTGTTTTTTGACAATGACTGGAGAATATCCAATTTATTTATAATGTGTACGGTCAGTAACTGCCTGGGACTGTTGTTGAAAATGTGAATTTTAATGGAAGGAACTAGTTTGGCCCACCTGTACACCATCACTCTGAACTGTCAGGACTACCTTCTATACCAGTTAACGGGTCTAACATCCACACATACCAGATAAACCAAGCGTGACTAGTAAAGAGAAACTGAGAGCGTATACATGTTTACATGCTTATATGCAGTGTTGCGTAAGTTACTCTGAAAAACTAATGAATTACTATGTAGCGAGGAAGGAGGGACGGGAGCCGTGGGGCGGGGCCGATGGCGTGAGTGATAGTGGAAATCAGCTGTGCGCACCCCGGTCCCTTATCTCCCACGGAGGAGTTTGGGAGCATAAAAGGACCATTGCCAGGACATATGTTAACGTTTGTATTTATGTTCTTGAGGCCGGCAGTCGACCGTGAGGTGGCTGCAGGCATTTAAGTTCCGTGTTATTGTTTGTTTATTTTGATTAAACTTTATTTAAATGTGCGCTGGTTCCCGCCTCCTTCCTTTTATTGAACCATATTACATTGGTGCCGAAACCCGGGAGGAAGGAGAGACATGCTGTCGAAGAGCAGAAGGGACTTCTGCCAGCGGCTGACCGAGGCGGTGGTTCTGGAGCGAGTGTTCAGTTGGGACGGAGAGCTCGGTCAGAACCAGTCCTCTCTCTCCGGCAGTCCAGTCGATTTGTCCTTTTATGCTCCCGAACTCCTCCGTGGGAGCGCCTTCCTCGCTACATACTAGTCACTAATTACATATTCAATATATTGTCATATACATATATATAATTACTTATCACTTATTACTTTCTGTATCCTACATCATCCTTGATTAGAATTGATTCAAGGAAAGAAACTGCTTATTTAATTAATTCAAATAAATAATTACATACATTATTCTTATTAACTGACCTAAGTATAACAAATGTGAGAAGTATACCTCAAAGCATACATTTTAAAGTTAGACTTAGAATTTTGATGTTATTTCCACTATTGAATATATTACACAGTATTTAGTTCAATTACATCAGAATTAACTGTAATTAAATTAAGTTAAAATCAAGAGTAATCTCTTACTTTACTTTTTTCAAGGGGAAAGTAATTTGCTTATATATACGCTTATACCTGAAATATAACTGGTGGGCAAACAAGAGAAGTTTTGGGACACATCCCCAAACCATAATCCATACTAAAAAATGATCATTTCTACTGGTCCGCTAGTTTTGTTGTGTTTAACTAAAACTGTCGTAATTTTATTCTGGCAAAATGACACTGTTACATCAATAAAAGCTTTCACTTGGCGGAGGCAAGTCAGGTGGTTCTTTGCCTCCACGTTGTGCATTAAAACCCGCACGGCTAGCTGTGGATTATCTCTAACATATATTAAGCATCCATACGTCATATTTTATGCTAATAGAATTCGAGTTAAAAAACCTTATTGTCAGCTAGTAAAAAAGTTCTTTTATAAAAAAGTTGAAATTGTCTTTGCGGAGATAAAAAATTCACAGACTTGTAGCCCATAATGGAGGGTTTAATTGTTGTTTACCATCGTAGCAAAAAAAGGGATTGTGTTCAATGCACTGCACATCTCGCCATTTGCCCTGTTCCATTGAACCACATTCCTGTTTTCCATTTCCGTTGTTTGGCTCTCCCAAACTCCAAGACGTAAATGTGATATCTTCATCTTTATAAGACCACCGCCAACTGTTAATATCATTGTATAGCCCAATCCACACTGAAGTCATTGCAAGTGTCCAGTCTTCAATGCTTTGAATGGTGGCCAGGTCAAAATGATTCTGTCTGCAGTAAGATTGCGCTTCATCCCAAGTCTTCTGCTCCTGGATCAGAACATACTCGCACGAGATGCTCTGGAGGAACTGACAGAGTCCTGTTGATAGGAGTTTATTGAGAGTACAAGTTCAGTTACAGTTATGTTATGTTACAGATGAACTCATTATAACTCATAGTTATAATATAATCGCTAACATTTAAAAATGACATTTTATTTAGTATCTCATTCATTTAGGAAAATGAACAAGTGTCTTATCCCTCAAGGCAGGGCTCCAGACTGTGACTAAATGGTCTCATTTTACATTTTCTACAAGGACTCGTGCATGTGCGACCTGCAATTTGAAATTTGTTCCAATTGTTATTTCTCCTGGAAAGACGAGTAGAACGCAAGCTCGCCTCTAGTGCAGGCTGTGTGTGATGGCCAACTGCGCGCCAGTGTGCAGGTCACTCACGTGTCTGTTTCCAGCTGCCGTGGACACGAACAGTCCAGGACGTCATTGACAAGATTACACACACAATGTGAGCTGTTACTACATATCCTCGTTTGCTGCTGTGATGGATTTCTTGAGGCTGAGGACGAACGACTTGATATTTGAGACGTTTAAAACCAAACTAACCGCGGAGGAGTTCAGGAAATGTCATTTACCTGTTGAATAATTGAGAGGGATCATTTCACATCCATTCACAGCAAGAACAAAGGACAGGCGGATGCTCTTGTTAAGTTTTATTAGTCGCTATATTTTCATGTGTTTTGAACATGAGTAAAATTGTCCTTAATTTAAATCATTCCCAGTGCGTCTTGAGTAGGATGTAAAGGATTGGTAAGATTTCATTAAAAAATATTATGTTAAATATTTAAAAACAGTATCTTACTGTTTTACCTTTATATACAAATTTATAAAGACTTTAAACAAACAACCATACACTGTAAAAAACGCCCGTGAAATTAACAGTGAAATTCAGTTGTTTTCACACAAAAAAAACTATTATCAGAATGCGTCCGTAAAAAATACGGAAAAACACTTTAAAATTGTATGTAAAATTAAGGCCTCACGGGACTATTTGGACAACCAGCATATTTCTGCATACTTGAAAAGCAGAATTCTGTCGAAAGTCTAAAAAAACATCAACATTGAAGCATGTGTGATTCATGCTCTAGCATTGCTCAAAATTAATACCTTACAGCAATGCTACATCGAAAGAATGTGAAATATAAAAATATAATAATAGTTCATTTAAATTTAATCGGATTCTGAACCTGAATCGTTAGGCAAAACGGGATCCGGATTGGGAACAGGCATAATTTTTCACGATACCCTAGCCGTATTCGTAAGACTGCTTTTGAAACTTTTACAAACCCTGATGGATTTTTTTGGCACAGAATACTCCATTATGCAGTTAATGTTGGCCTTGTTTATCATGACAATCCAACTCTTTAACAATGCGATAAGTTTGAAGGCATTGTAAATGTCTTATAAATCGAATAATATTTTTCTACACAGTTTATAAGATATTTAATAATTTAATTTTTTATATGTTAAAAAAGACATTATAGTTCGACAATGTCACTTTGTCTGTTCTGCTTTTATTTTGAAAAGCGCCGTTTTTTTTTGTGACGCTTAAAACTTCCCGCTACACTCTTTTCACTTGGTGGTGCTCACGTATCGTCTGAAGAACGGTAAAAAACTTATAACCATTTTAGTTATTTATCATACTCATTCATTTGAATCTTGTAACGAAAGAGTTTACATGGTTATTTACTGTGAGAATCTGGATTTCGTCCTGTTCCCCACAAATACTGCATCTGTGTTCATTCCAATATTCATCACATGTATTCATAGCTTTATCTTATTATTCTCTATTCTCTAGTTATTATCTCCTATTCATATTCTTTGCTCCTTACTTTCTTGTTGTTTAACCTCGCTAAAGTAGTATCATGTCTTATGCTGTCTTATGTTGATATAAGAATCTGTTGTTCTGCATCTCAAGGTTCCTAATAATGTCAAGGGACACTTGTTTTGTTATTGTAATATTAAATATGTAATCATATCTGATTGATCAGGAGGAATAAGACTAAACATAAAGTCTGGTGATTTTCCACTGCTTTGGTGGTTTTATATGACGCCTCCTGATGCAAGCTTATAAGTAGTAGTCCTTAATACAATAAACTTTGGACTCTGATTGAACAAGCACTTGTGTCTGTGTCAAACTTTGTCTCCTGGATCCAGAAACTCTGTGTGTTCCGTCGACTAGACTCTTCAACCGTAGAATTTTATTTAGACAAGGGGACGTGAGAAGTTTACATTCTTTCAGTTGGGGGCTCGTCTGCGAGAGGGGGGAGACTCTTCTCTCTTAGAACCAAGGAGAACAAAGGCCTGAGGCGCACTGACGATCGGTTCACAGACCTACATTAAAAGGGGTAAGTGTGTTTCTATACAGTTTTTTATGACTTACAGAAATCGAACGCTTACCCTGTAGGATTCTTGTGTGTTTAAATTCATGTTAGTGGGAGTTGATTCTCCCATTGTTGTACCAATGAGGCTGGCAACAGTGATTAGTAAAATAATTATTAACGGATATGAATAGGTTTCAATTCAAGTTAGTGGGATTCACTTCCCATTGTTGTACCAATGAGGCTGGCAACAGTAATTAGTAAAATAATTATTAACGCACTGAATATGAATGGTTAATGCAGTCTTGATCACACTGTAATTCAGGATCGAAGTGTTAGCTTTGAGAAGGCTTTGTTACTCACAAAAAGAAATAAAATCTGTTTAATGGTTATTCTAAAAGATAACATTATTACAGCTAAAATTGAAAATATACTGCACTGTTACTGCATGATATATTAAGATATTGTTATCAGGACGGTGAATTTAATATCCACCTCTGATCGCAATATACTGGTGAAACGGTTGGTCGATTGAACACGAGGGTTTATCTTTGTTTTGTCTGTACTGTACTGTTTTATCACCGCCGGGTTTGAAAGTGTAAGATGGGGAATTCTATTTCAAGGCCACTGCCGGGCGAAACGCCAGTCGCATTTATGTACAGAAATAATCAGGGATTTTATACAGATCCATATGTTAGCAATATCGCAGGATGGTCGGAGGGAATAAAACCGAAAATTGATATGCCCTATCCGAGGGAAGGTTCATTTTCTGATGAGTGTATGTTACTGGCAAGGGGCATGTCACAAGGAGGTTGGGGAGACCCAACATGGGATTATCCATACATGAATAAAGCCTATGCAGTATGGAAAGACATGAAAAAGGTTTGGGACCAGGGTCCGGAAAAAACAAAAATTATTATGGCGTATGCAAATCAAAACCGGTGGCCATTAGAAAAGCCGCCGGGATATACAAACCCTTGCCAGACACAGACTTCTCCCTCTGCACCATCACTGCCGATAAAACCAAAAGAGATAAAACCAAAAGAGTTCAAACCGGAAAAGTTAACTGATAAACATAATGTAACTACAAACCCTCAAAATTCAATGGTGTGGGTACGCGCTGGAAACACGCTAAATGAAAGACCGCTTAGAATGTCTGATATGGAGGCAATCTGTAAAAGTTTGCCTTCTCCACAAGAAGCAGGTAAATATGTATCGATTCTGCAAACACATACAAAATATGCACATTTTTCAGGACGAGATTTCCGAGCTGTGTTGTTAAGGACGCTAGAGAAAGATGTAACTGAGGAAATGCTGATTGAAAAATGTCCCGCATTATCACTTGACCATGATAAAATCACAAGCAGCGGTACGGCCGCAAACCCACATGAGTTGTTTTGGGAGACGGCTGCTAATGTTGAAACATTTTTCAAACAGCTGAGAGAGTTCCTTGATGAACGCTTAGGGAGTCAGCAGGACTTATCATTTGCTGCAGGCACCAAGCAGGAAGCGAAAGAATCAGCTGCACAATTTTTTGTGCGTTTTAAGAAAGCATGGGTTGAAGACTCTAAGTTGCCAATGAATAATGAAATAAAGCCTCTGTTTGTCAATACTCTGTTAAATAACATGAATCATAAACAAGCGCAGTTGATCAGAATAACAACTTCGAACTTGCATGAGATGACTTTAGACGCTCTAGGAAAGCGAATTAGAGAGCTGGATAGCTCTGGGGGGTTTTCTGTAAAACAGGAACATGCTATGTTTACAGGCTATCCTGAAAAGAGGAGGACTGAACTAACAACTGTAAACCCGAGCCAACGGAAGAAGTCTGAGGTCATTTGTTTTCATTGCGGAAAGAGGGGACATTTCAAACGGGAGTGCAAACAGTTGCGCAAGCCGATTACTGGTGAGACACACACACAACAGCACACACCACCGAGCGGACATGAGACCGAGGGTGCTCCATACCCAACCCAGTGGCACCCCAATCAAGAATAGGGGTGCCCGCAGAGTGATCAGATTGATGTCAGTTCTGATTTATGTATGATGACCCTGACATTTTCGAATAATGGAGCAGATTTGCCTTATTTTTTCCTTATGATAAATGGGCAGTCTCAAACTTTTCTGCTTGATACAGGCGCAGATGCTTCGTCTATGACTTCTAACAGTTATGAGGGTCCCATAACTAATCAAATTATTCACTCTGTGGGAATTTCCGGAACTGACATTGCTTGTACTGTAACACCTCCTTTACAGGTTGAAGCAACTGGTATTAAACCATTTTTTCACAAGTTCACAATTATCCCAGGTGCCCCACTAAATCTTTTAGGTCGTGATATGATGCATAAATTAGGCATGGACATTAAGTTTACTGAAAACAAGGTTGTTTTTTCCTTTCTGTCTAGTTTACAGGCATCCGTCGATCCTCTGCCTACAAGTGAACTGATAAGCGGCTCAAGGGTATCTGCCTCCGGTGGCAGCATGCCTACAAGGGGGACACCATGATTAACCCTTTGTTATGGTCTCAGTTCAGGGATGAAACTGGTTTCATTGATATGGAACCTTATCGGGCTAAACTTAAAACAAACAAACCTGTCTACATTAAACAATACCCTTTGTCTAAAGATAAGGAACAAGGCATTCAACATTTGATTGAAAATTTTGTCAAGCAGGGTGTCCTCGAACAAACACACTCACCATATAACACACCAATTAATCCTGTTATGAAAGCTGATGGGAAAACTTGGAGATTAACTCAAGATTTAAGAGCAGTTAATCAGTTAATCATACCACTCGCACCGATTGTGCCTGATGTTTTGACTGTTATGAATTCAGTGCCACATTCGCACAAGTATTTCACAGTAATTGATTTGTGTGCAGCCTTTTTCTCTGTACCTGTACACCCAGATACTCAGCCTTTGTTAGCATTTACATTTAAGGGGCAGCAATATTCGTGGAAACGCCTTGCTCAGGGCCATGTAGACTCACCCGCTGTCTTTTCTGCAGCAGTGCACAGAACTTTGGCCAAAATGAATGATTTGCCTTCAACAGTGTGTGTGCTTCAGTTTGCAGATGACATACTCGTGACGGGGGAGACTGAGGAGGACTGTGAAAAAGCATCTATAATTGTTTGCAATGTACTTGCCGAAACAGGTTTCAAAGCTTCGAAAGAGAAACTGCAATGGGTCAAAACTAAGGTAACCTATTTGGGACATGTGCTGATGCAGGGTCTCAGAGCAATATCCACAGATAGGGTCCAGCTGATCAGAAAGGTTAAGTCCCCACGAACAGTGCAGCAGCTACAAAGCTTTCTGGGACTAATTAACTATTGTAGACAGTGGATACCTGACTGTGCAATTCACGATAGGCACCTGAGGGGTCTGATCGATCACAAAGCTCCGCCAAACACAGCATTGGAGTGGACTGCGGAAGCTGATGAACATTTCAATGCTTTGAAAGCAGCCATCACGACAGCACCAGCATTGGGCCTACCGGACTACACAAAACCTTTTCACTTGCATGTTAGGGAGACAGAGGGTGCAGGTCTGGGTGTCCTATTGCAAATTCATGGCTCAACATATAGGCCAGTTGCATATCTGTCTAAAAAGTTAGATAACATAGTCACGGGTATGCCAGCATGTCTTCGTGCGGTGGCTGCAGCGGCTCTGATTGTACAGATAGCTGAGAGAACTGTGCTGTCACACCCTTTAATATTATATGCATCCCATCAGGTTGGGGTAATCTTGCACAACATGCAAACACAACACATGACAGCGCAACGACGCTCAGGTTACGAGGCTACTCTGTTGGCAACGAAAAATCTTAGCATTCAAACAACGGCAAACATTAATCCCGCTTTGCTGGGTATTTTGGGTATGGTAGACATGGCGGATTTTGATGTTGAACATGATTGCATCGCTGAACTGACCACCTCTTACTCTTCTAGGTTCGATCTGTTGGATACGCCCCTGGAGGGGGGAGAACATATTTATGTTGATGGGTCTTGTTCAAAGCCATCTGACGGTGTCTACCTCTGTGGCTATGCTGTGGTTTCCGAGTCAGGAGAGGTAAAAGAAGCTTTTGCTCTAGATTACAATTCGGCTCAAGCTGCAGAGTTGATAGCATTAGTACGGGCCTGTGAGCTGATGACAGGAAAGAGAGCAACAATCTATACAGACTCCAAGTATGCGTGGAGTGTTCTTCACCATTATGCCAGAATGTGGGAAGCGAGAAGTTTTAAAATTGCTGATGGAAAGCCAATAGCACATGCAAATCTGATAGGACAGTTAACTGAAGCAGTTCAGCTTCCGCTCGAAGTGGCCATAGTAAAGGTCAAGAATAGCACTACCGAAATTAGGGTTAATTATCCTAATTAGACATTACCATGGGTTATCTCAAACCAGCAAAGGAAGATGCTAGAACATATTGGAATCGGACAACGAGACGAGTTTCATGTCAAAGGTAACACAGCTCTTAGCAAAAGCGTTGTTTATTGATTGGCATTTTAATATTCCGTACCATCCGCAAAGTGCAGCAGTCGTGGAGAGATGTAATCGAACACTGAAAACACGACTAACAAAAGCTGTACTCGATACAGGAAGAAAGTGGGTTGATTTATTGCCTGCAGTCTTGGCAGAAATAAGAATGACTCCATCTTCCACGACAAAAATGGTCACCGTTCGAGGTACTAATGGGTAGACCTTTCCCGACCCCGTGGGTCAAAGGCCGGTCTGGGATTTCTTGTTTAGGTGATCTTCAGGTGATCCAGGAAGACTACGTGACCTCCCTAGTCGAAAAGTTAAATTCGATATGTGCTGATGTTTCTTTGTGCCTTCCTCTTCCCTCAGAAAACCCTACCCATAACTTTGTTCCAGGACAAAACGTTCTTGTGAGGAGTCTGAAGCAGACAAAGGTTGGAGAACCAAAGTACCACGGACCAGCATCTGTGATTGCCGTCACACGGACAGGGGTTCTGACGGACTATCAGCCACAGTGGATACACGCTTCCAGACTGAAGTTGCGTTCTTCAGGAGAGCAGGCAAGCTCCAATTTAACATAGAATCTCCACAGGGGATTCACCTTACTACATCTCAGGGTAGAGAAAGCACTGACTAAGCCGAGGACAGAACTACCTTTTGTGAGGTGGGGGCCACCCAAAGCAAGAAGATAGGAGGCCCATTGAGCCAACAGTGCTGACTCCGCATCCCCTGAGGTGCATTAAGGGCCAAATTGAAATAAAAGGTGTTATTCCAACAGTTTCCTATGGAATTCTTAGATATCAATTCCTACACTGCGTGCACACTAGCGGAAGCCCTTATTGTGTTCGGCCCAGATCTTCTTAACGCAGTAAAAACGACCATAGGAATTGCCCCTGACCCAACTAGAGTGGTGCTGCAACGTCCAATACCAGGTAGCCTAATTCTGTATGCTTTCAGGCTAGAAGGGGGGGAATTAGTTGTAAGCAAAAGAGATTGCCCACATTCACAATGATAGAACCTAACAGGCCGTGGCACCCGTTCAGGCAGCCAGGTATGTGTGGACTGCGTGGAACAACGATTATTCTAACACTAATAAGTATAATAATCACTGGTATAATCCTAAATCAAGAAATAAAAGTAGGGAGAAATGAAACTCTCGCCACACGGCCGAAACGAGAAGTAGATGAAAGTTTCCCTGATAAAGAGACGATCAAGGTCACTCTTAGGGCAGGCAGCAGCGCGAGCTTCCTTTGTGACCCAATATCTTTAACCATGGGAGCAGCTGGCAATACAGAAGCAGTTAGGGAACAATTCGGAGAGAGTCTGTATATATGTAAGGGGTCTTGTAGGTGGTCAGAGGTGATAGCGTATCATGGCCCTGAAGCCCTAGGCACCGACCCCAGGTTTGAAATAAAGATTGTAAAGTTACGACACAGAGTAATGTGGGATGGAAAACGTTGTGTATATTGTGGTAAGGCAAAGACCATTCCTATAGGGTCTCTTCCTTCGCTTCCTGGTCCAGACCATAAGGAAAGTTATGCAGGGGTAATGAATGTTACCATAAAAGAGGTTACATTTCAGGATGAAGGAATTTACTACTGCGTGTGGGCCTTATTAGGTAAAGACCGTTATCAGGAAGTTCAAATTAAAATAGAACCACCAGCGATGAGGGAAATAAAAGAGAGAATTAAGGAACTAAGTGCACACCCGATACCCCGCTATTTAAATAAGCAAGGGGAAGCACCCCAGGATATTGATTTCATCATGGGTTCTAATCTCGATCAAGAAACTAAAAAAGTAAGAGTTGCAAAATCTAAATGTGGTGGTAACTACGCATGTGCCTTAGCCTTACTGCAGAGAGGAGTCTTAGCAGATGAGGTTAGAGGAGATTGTTGGGTATGTATACAACTCCACTCAATGTGGAAAAGGCAAGAGCTTACAGCAGGCATGCTTGTAAATGATGAGGGTGACTGCAATATGCCAAAACAAATGTCTTTAATTGTACAAATGACTCTGAATATCCGAGAAGGAAGACCACCAACATCCGTAATGCGAGACTATAACTGTTCGTATACAGGAGAACCTTTTCAAGGTCCTGCATTTTATGTAAATGCTCGTCCCGCAGAATTATGTGTGTGTTCCAAATCAGGCAGACATATAGTAGGAATGTCCGATTGTAGAAATGAAATTACTTTGTCTCAATCAAATAACGGAAGTCATAATTGCACCATACAATATCTCAATAAAACTACTGAGGGATTTGAATGTCCATTTTCACACCTAGATAGTTCACCAGGAATGATGTGGGTTTGTGGTGAAACTGCATATTACCATTTAGATGCAGGGGAATGGAAAGGTTGTTGTTATGCTGCTATTTTGTCCACAGGAACTAGCATAATGGAAAAGACAAATCTGGCCACATCTTTGAATAGACAAAAAAGGAAATAAAACTGCCTAATTTTTATGCAGGCCACCAGATTAGTGATCCATGGACTACTCCTTGGGAAAACGTGGGATGGTCCCTAGCAGGTTTGTTTACAGGAATCGGTACTACCGTTGCTCTGAACAAAATTAATGGTCTGGCATGGCAAGTTCTTTCTTTGGAAAATGACACAGCACAAGCTTTAAACTTAATCTCTAATGAATTAAAGAAAATGAGAGTTGCCGTCGTGCAACATAGACTTGCTTTGGATATATTAACAGCAGAGAAAGGAGGGGTGTGCAAAATGCTAGGAGTATCTTGTTGTTTTTCAATTCCAGATTATGCAGACAATGTCACTGACGTTGTGAAGCACATGAGAGAATCAGTTCGTGAACCCACACCGGTAGATGCAACATGGTTTCAATGGTTGGACAGCCTAGCCGGGGGATGGGGACATTGGATAACCGGTACAGTAATTCCAGTTGTGGTGACCATCTTAGTCTTGTTACTATTTTTGCCATGCATGTTGCAGTGTGTGGTCGGATGTGTTAAAAGATCTGTTACTTCCTTTACAACCAAAGGAACCGATCGAGTGATGTTAGCAAAAAGAACGACTGACGTCAACCAGGCTATGCTGGTTAGACGCACATCTAAAAGTTATCGTCCGAAAGATCAGAATCAAACTTGGGGATCCATATTTGATCGTAACAGCGATACGGACGAGGATGACAATGATTATGTTCACACACCTGAGAAAGAACCAGAACCAATACCGGTGTTAGAAGAACCGAGAAATGTTGATGAACGTGACAATGTAATGGAAGAAGATAATGGGCTTGACGATTCGGTAATTGAGATTGGCACGGTAGATGATGAAGAGTAGATATAATTATTTTTATGTTTTCGTTTTTATTGAGGGTGATTGGTGTTGTTATGTTTTTATCACAAATCAGTCTGATTGATCTTTTACCTCAAAGATCAGCTTGCACACCAGAAAACCACACAAAAAAATACGCAAATGCAATTATCCTTTTATTAAAGACTTTGTATTAACCTTTTGTACTACTCTATATATTTGTTCTTTAAAGGGACACAGGACAGCTTGTAAGACCGTTGGTCTGAAAGTGGCCATTGTGAGAATCTGGATTTCGTCCTGTTCCCCACAAATACTGCATCTGTGTTCATTCCAATATTCATCACATGTATTCATAGCTTTATCTTATTATTCTCTATTCTCTAGTTATTATCTCCTATTCATATTCTTTGCTCCTTACTTTCTTGTTGTTTAACCTCGCTAAAGTAGTATCATGTCTTATGCTGTCTTATGTTGATATAAGAATCTGTTGTTCTGCATCTCAAGGTTCCTAATAATGTCAAGGGACACTTGTTTTGTAATTGTAATATTAAATATGTAATCATATCCGATTGATCAGGAGGAATAAGACTAAACATAAAGTCTGGTGATTTTCCACTCCTTTAGTGGTTTTATATGACGCCCCTGATGGAAGCTATAAGTATTAGTCCTTAATACAATAAACTTGGGACTCTGATTGAACAAGCACTTGTGTCTGTGTCAAACTTTGTCTCCTGGATCCAGAAACTCTGTGTGTTCCGTCGACTAGACTCTTCAACCGTAGAATTTTATTTAGACAAGGGGACGTGAGAAGTTTACATTCTTTCATTTACTTTATTATTGTGTATTGCTCGTACATGTTGTTATTTCTAAGAGCTCTGAACTGTGATGGTGTGTTGGGCTAAAGAGCATGGTAGCTGATAGCAGAGACTCTTTGAATTAGCGCCCTTGGAGAAGCGGAATGAGGTATGAAGGAAAGTGTGTGGAGTTTATATTATTGTCATAAGGGCTTAAAAACATATTTTATTTCATTTCATATTAGTCGTTTGTTAAAATTATTTGTCTTGTGTGTAAACATGATTCATATGTGAAGCTACATAGAAGCATTTTGTATTTCCTCTGTTCTTCTGTAGTTTTCACGGTGTTCATGGTGCATGGTGCTTGTGGAGAGGAATAAATAAATTGACACCCGTTTGAAACTCTCTGCGTCTCGATGAATATAACCAAGGGGCCGCTACAGGCATGTCACAGCATTAGATGTCAGCTTTAAAATTGTCCAGAGGCCCTTTTCCCAAACCGGCTTGGACCCTGATAATTATTGCTTGAGGCTATATTAATGATTTTCTTCACTTCTTCGTTTCTTTCAATAATCAAGAGCAAATATGGACCCTTGTTATTTTAATGCTAATACTAACTTTTGTTCATTTTTGTCTTTCTTCCAGTAACGCTGCTTTGCGACAATGAAACGTAGTGAAAATCGCTATATAAATAAAACTGAATTGAATTTACAGTCTGTGCTCTGGCCAGGTCAGTTTTGCACGTTTACGTCTAGATAAACTATATATTATTGTGCCAAATAAATGACCATTTTAATGTTATCGGTATCAGCCCAATAATACAAATATGCCGATATATTATAACCGATATATTTTAAATAATTTCCACTGGTTGAATGATTCCTGTCTTGTTACCTATTAGACTTTTGGCTATTGAAAACACTTTTCTGGCTTGCAGTGAGGAACATTTATGATCTGTTTATTAAATAGACATTATACCAGACAGTTTAAAAGTTAAAGAATCTTTATTTAAGCAAAGTAGGCTTGATATATGATTTTCAGAAAAGAAGATAACTAAATGATACCTTGTATTCTGTAGTTAAACTTTTTTCCTTTTGTTGCAGGCTCAGAAAAATCTATATTGATTTTAAGATACTGTAACAAAAATTAATCTGCAAAATGAGTTGGCCACACAGAGACCTCAACAATCCACATACACTGTAAAAAGTGATTTTTTGATCTTGTAAATAATGGAAACATTATTCAAGTATGTTTTACACACAAATACTATTTTGTCTTTTTACTTGAAAATGGCATGTTTAATTCAGTACATTACTTGAAGTTTCTTTGTCATTTATTGTTCTAAAATACATATGTAAATTTAAATACAATGTCCAAGTAATATTTACTTAGTGTTCGCCATCTAATCAAATCACACCAAAAAATGAACAACTCAAGTAAAATGTACTCAATAAAGTAATATAATTGATGCGCATGCGTCTTTGGCTCAGAGTCCGAACTGGCGCGCACAGAGGAAAGGAATCGAGACTTCACGACGGATAAAGTGAATTTTACCACGGTAAGTTATTAATATGGTCATTAAATAAGTGAGGTATGTTCGCAGAAAAGTGTAGAGTTATTAAGCTTTCTGCAGTCCCAGTGGTTATTGCCTAAGTTACCTTTTCTTTTTTATCGAGTTACGGATGCTAGCAGTGTTCATGTTAACAATGTTAACAGATTTTCGGATAACGTTAAAACATAATCTTAGTTTTGTTTTGTTAAACACATGAATAACAGAGTTAAATGATTAATAAATTACCACCATTCGTTATTCGCAAATGGCATCTCTGTTGAAAACAATTGTCTTAAGTTTTCAATAACGTTAATCTTGTCAGACGATTATTGTAAAAATGAGTTTTAACATCCGTGCAAACTTTGCTCGAGGCTTTGCCGTCATGTTCGAGCATTATGTCCCAGAAAAGTTCGAGCTGCCGAAATGTATAATCACCCTGTTTTTCGCGTATTAATCACACAGGATTAACATTAGTTTTTAAAATGCACGTGTAGGCCTACAAGGCAAATAGTACCTTGAACTTTAACTTTATTTATGTTGTTTACCTATACTATCGGTTATGATAGCTATATATAGAAATCGATAAGGTACTGCACACTTTTGCAATTACACAAGTCTAAATGCTTAGACTTGTGAAATTGCAAAAGTAAATCTTAATTACTTAACAATCAACCTTATTTAAGTTAAAGCCTGTATTTTTCATGATGTTCTTTTACTGACTAACATCCACTTTACAGGTGGTTGATATCTACAAGCAGTTGGAGATTCTAATTTGTTTCCATGTGAATGTTACTCTTGAGTAAAAAAAGTTAGTGTAGTTTAAAATATTATGATAAATGATTCAAAATACATGCCATGAATGAGACCGGCAAATTATTCATTTTTAATTTACATGACTGCATAACCATAGTCAATGAATTATAAAGGTAAAGCGTTAGTTGTAAGCGTACTTCATTTCAGTAAGATCAGTACATTTATTTACAATTGTTAAAAAATTTATTCTGACATGAACATTTCTTACATTCTTTTACAGATATCCCACTCCCTATTCAAGCTAATGCAAGGTAAGTTGGCAATACTTTATTACAGCACACTTCACAGATAGATAGCAATAAGTATGCATTCACATGTACATCATTTGTTTACTGTAGGTGCCAGACCATGAGGTGGTTATGTAAAAAATGCAGCTTTCAGTCAAACCGAAGACTACAGCTATTAAAACACTTAAGGCTCAAACATGGAAATGCAGGCCATCAATCATCAATACCATGTCTTTATGCTGATTGTCCTTGTTCATTTAAAACATTTAATGCCCTTCAGATACATTTATCCCGAAACCACACGGAATCAGACAAACCAAGTGAGGTGCTGTCATTTAGTTGTCTAATATGCAGTTCAATTCCATTCTCTTCGGAGAAGCAATATTTTGAGCACCTTAGAAGCCATATGAGGAGGTACGAGGTAGTGACATGTGTGTTCAAAAACTGCAGCTTCAGTACAAACATTTATTCAACCTTTGCGACTCATAAACACAGGAAACACAATACACCCTCCATTGAAGATTTTAAAACTGAAGTCTTGAAAAAATACCCAAATACTGCTGCTTTTCAAAATGATCTAGAGGTGTCTGATGATGACACAGAACTTGATGAAACTTTGGTTGATGCAGGAGAGAACTTGCCCGAAGTTGTAAAGAAGAAGTTTGGACAACTTCTTCTAAAGTTGCAAAGTAATTTCAATGTGTCAGGCAAGTGTATTGATCATATTGTAGATGACCTTCAGTTCCTCTCTTCCTCTGCATCTGCTCCAGTTTTGAAAGATGTTGTTGAGTCCACTTTGAAGAAACATAACTGTGAAGTACATTCAGCGGTTATCTCAGATTTGGTGAAAAATCTTTGTGAATCACACCCTTTAAGTTCAGCTTTAGGGAAAGATGGGCCTTTTTCAACATCATTTAAGAGGTCACAATTCATGAAAGCACATTTTTCAGTCATTGAACCAGTAGAATACATACTACACAATAAAGACAACAGAACATTTCAGTATGTACCAATACTACAGTCGTTATTGCAAATCTTGAAGAATGTAGAGGAAAAAGACTTGTTCACTCAAAGAAAATCTGGATGTGCATCACAATACCAGTCCTTCCAAGATGGATCTCACTTCTGTAAAAATGTTTTTTTTGCTGGAGATGAGAACAGATTAAGTCTTATTCTGTATATCGATGACTTTGAAGTGTGCAACCCTTTGGGAACTTCCCGCAAGATCCACAAAGTCACGGCCGTCTATTGGGTGTTAGGAAACTTTCCAGCATATGCACGATCAACATTAGGTTCTATTAATTTAGCTATTCTGTGCAAAGCAGATGACACAAAGCGATTTGGATTTCAGAAAGTTTTAGAGCCACTCCTGACAGATCTTCAAAGCTTGGAAAAAGATGGTGTTTTTATTCCAAGTTTAGGAAAAATCATGAAAGGCACTGTGGTGAGCGTGGTGGCTGATAATTTGGGGGCCCATTCTTTGGGAGGATTTGTTGAAAACTTCACAGGATCTAATGTCTGCAGATATTGTCTCGGAGAAAGGTCCCAGTTTCAGACCACAGAAGTAAGATCTGGACTTTTTCAGAGGAGAGATAAAGAGCAGCACACTCTGCATGTTGAGACGGCTTTGTCAAGTCCTATTTCCACTCCTTGCTATGGTGTGAAAAAACAGTGTGCACTGTCTGAAAAACTTCGACATTTTCATGTAACATCTGGTTACCCACCAGATGTGTTACATGACCTTCTTGAAGGTGTCGTTCCATTGGAACTGGCGTTGTCATTTCAAGCCTTCATCAAGAAGAAATATTTTTCTCTTGTGGAGCTCAATACTTGCATTCAACAGTTCCCTTATAAGTGGAGTGACCAAACAAATCGTCCACATTTGATTCCTGCTCATTTTGCTACCAAAAGATCTGTAGGAGGTAATGCACATGAAAACTGGTGTCTGTTGCGTCTGTTGCCTCTCATAATAGGTTTGAAAGTACCTGAGGATGATGAAATATGGCAGATGTTAATGACCTTAAAAGACATCGTGGAACTTGCAGTGGCCCCAGTTCATACTGAGCAGAGCATCTGCTACCTTGGCACTTTAATATCTGAGCACCGAAACAGATTTCTGCAAGTTTTTCCTCAAGAAAGGCTCCTCCCCAAACACCACTTTCTCGAGCACTACCCTGAGCTTATTCAGGAATTTGGTCCTTTGGTAGCCCTGTGGACCATGCGATTTGAAGCTAAACATGGCTTTTTCAAAAAAATTGTCAGACAAACAGGCTGTTTCAGGAACATACTGCTGTCCCTTGCGAAAAAACACCAGCTCATGATTGCATTGCATCACCATGATTCAAATGTGACAAAGTCATCACTTTCAGTCACAACAACTTCACAAGTCTCTGTGGATGTGCTAAAGGATGGCATAAAAGATTTGGTGCAACACAGGTATCCACATGTCACAGTGGTGCATGTTGCAAATAATGTGCACTTCTCAGGCACCAACTACAAACCGGGGATGTTGCTATGTCATGGTTTCACTGCAGACTTGCCAGACTTTTCTGAGGTGTTACAGATTATTTTGGTTTGTAACAAACTGGCCTTTGTTGTCAGACCACTAAGCACATGGTATAATGAGCACTTTAGGAGCTATGAGTTGGAACACACAATCAAAATCCAGATACTGGAGCAAAAAGAAATGGTTGACTACTATCCTCTGGCTGCATACACTGTTGCAGGAAGACGACTGACTACCTTAAAGCACTACATTTCCCCTTCTGTTTAGGTGCATGTTTATCAAAGTTAATATTGTAGTGAATTCATATTGTAATGAATTGTGTTAATTATTTTTTTTGTATCTGTTGCAGATGTGCACCCCAGCAAAGCTGCGATTAGTTTTTGGAGAGAATGATGTTCGCAAATTGGTTCTGCCCTCAGGCATCCCCAGCACTCTCCAGGACCTTAAAAGTATAATACAAGAAACATTCAATATTCCAGAATGCTATAGTTTGATGTATGAAGACATGGAATTTGGGGGCCAGTTTTTCAATTTGGACTCAGTAGATGATGTGCAGGATAAATGTACTCTGAAAGTAGTACAAACTGAACCCGTCACCCTAAATCTAGTTGTTATGAATAGATCAACTCTACCAACAGAGTCCGATGCCAGGTCCTGCAGTTCTCAGGACACTGTTGTGCTGACTCCTGTAAGTGACACTTACCTTTCTTCTGACTCCAAATCCACCGGATCTCAGGACAATGTTCTTCTATTGTCCTCTGGGACTACAGCATCATGCCGTTCTCAAGGATGGCCAACAAAGTTTATAGTACCTACTTTCTCCTTTGATACTGAGCTCTTGCTTTCAGATGGAAACAAAGCCTACCAAAAGGACGGCACTCTCTTGAACAATCATAGAGTGACAAGTAGTGTCCTTGAGACACTAGCAGAGACAATATTTCAATACACTGCATATCCGACGGGTGTCCAAATTATGAATGTAGTGGAGATGTTGATTGAGAAGTATCCATGCCTCAAAGAGCCAGGGTCCAATAATGGACAATATGGATGGCAACAAAGGATTAAATATAAAATGGGAAATTATCGAGCCAAATTAAGAGGTAGCCAGCTTTCCTGCCCAGAGCTTGAGGTGAACCAAAAAAGGAAGACAAATGAAAACCCCACTCCAAAAGGCCTCAAAAGACCTAGGAAGGCTGAAGTAAATTACTTGCCACCATTTCCATTTGGGGAAACAGGAGAAAGTTTAGAGAAGGAGAGACTAGATCTCCTTAATGAAATTAGGAAAAAAAACAACAAAAACATAATTGGTGAGAAAATGGAGAAGACTTTCTCCTATCGAAGAACAGAAGTAGTTAAGGACTGCCCTGCTGTTAAAGATTTCATGGAGAGATGGCCAGCCCTTTTCTGTGAATCTGAGGTAAACTTTAGTTATGTTCCTTGTTGACCTAATATGCAGTGATTTCAAATGCAATAAATTTTTTTTACCAGTGCACTCAACTCATCACTTGATTGTGTTACATTTATTTTCTTTGTTTTAGATCAAAAATGAATTCAGAAGAATCACCACAATTTCCTTGGAGCGTACATTCTTGGAAAAGCTGGACTTCTATACTCCAAAACTCCTGGCTTTGTTTGAGATGAAGGGTGGGGTTGCTGGCATAAGAATTAGACATTTGCTGGATTCACTCAGCCAGGTAAAATGTAAAAAAAAATACAATTGCGAATTACTCATGTGATGATATGCTGCTTCCTGACTCTGTAAATATGTTGTTATATGTAGATGTATACACATTTAATGTTCACTGTATTTACTTCTGTTTTTAACAGGAAGAAGATAGGCTTGAAGATAGGCGAGACGTTGTGATTCGCTGCCTCCTGTCTTTCCTGGGAGAATCACCGGAGGAGCTCATTGAAGACCACCAGGTAGTACAGTTCAATTCAATTCAAATTTATTTGTATAGTGCTTTTTACAGTGTACAATGTTTCAAGGCAGCTTTACAAAAAAAACAATGGTGAATGATCAATAAATTGAAAAAAATCAAAGAAAATGCAATAATCAATTAATAGTCTAGTGCTCCCTGGCGTCATCATTGCACAAGTCTTGGGTCATCTAACGTCTTACTGGGAGGCAGGGTCCCGACATGGATATACAATAATTAGTTGCATCGAGCCACAAACTTGAAAACAGTGATATGAACTGTGACTTGTTCTGTTAAAAAATATGTATTTTTATTTATTTATTTTCTCTGTTGCATTCAGTGCTTTCTTCCAGACACAACGGACCATATGAGATTCCAAGTCACAGTTCACTTAGTTCATATCACTGTGTTCAAGTTCGTGGCTCGACTTGTCGAGACTGTTTTTCAATATAGTTGCTGTCTGTATACGCGTAATGTACTGTCTTTATAAAGTATCTTCTTATTAAACTGTTTGTACACTTAAAAAGTTCTCAATGCTTTGGTTTGCATGTAAGGACCCTCATTATGCTACGTGGTAGTGTGAGGCTATTTTGAGCCTTGTTATTGGTATTAACTAGCGATTTACTTTATCTTACTCTCTGCCCCATATTCTAGCGTTATAAGCTAATCTGTTTTAGAGATATAACTCTTTACATTCGACTATCATGAAAACGCATCCCAGAGAACGATCTACTCGGTAACCATGTGTTAATTACCCCTAGGTTCATTTTTCACATGAGTTGTCCTTTAAGAGTGGACAGTTTGTCTCAGAACAGGAACCCATTGAGGAAAATTGAAAAATTGATACTGTACAGTATTTTAACCACTTTGCACTGATTTGTGTATTTCACAGGATATCAGCAGGGAGATGATTAAGGATACCTTCTCCAGTCATGTCATGAAAATCATCGTACTGAGCAGATCTGTAGAAGAAGGAGATGCCAGTACTTCTGATGTCATCATTGTCATCGAGGGGACTGAGGTGCTGCTGGGATGTAAAAATCTCGCAAATGCATGTCTTTCACTCATGGGCTGCATTTACTCCCTAAACTTAATCTATCCCCGAAAGCTGAGAAACACCTTCGAAGTGTTTCAGAAAATCTTTCTGGGACTAGATGCGTTTAAATTTTCGCCAAAGGTTAACTCTTTGCATAGAAAGATTCTAATGTAATCTGCTAGTTGGGCACTACTTGCATTTATTGTACTGTTTTATTTTATTTATTTTTTTGCAAGAAAGGTTGTTCAGAAAACAACTTCAACTACAGTACTGTTAAATATAACAATTCTTATGCATTTTAAGTAATGCTATTCTGCTGGAGACCATCGATGCAGAGTTTTATTATTATTTTATTTTATGTTTTTGTTCCCTTAGGTTTAATCTTAGTGAAATTAAAGTTAGCTAATGAAAGGCAGCTACTATTTGACATTATTTGCACTTTTACACTTTTGTATTTGATATCTGCAACTGAGGTTTTTGTAAAATGTTTTATGTTTATAGAAAGGTTTTATATGTTTAAATGTTTATGCATTTTAATGCACTGTGTGGTTATTCTAACAATGTTTACTGGAGTAAAATGCACTACAATGCACCATTTACCAGAACCATCAAACTGATGGAGTTTTACTATTTGTTTTATTTCATATTCCCATCTTTAAGGGATATCATAGAAATAAACGTATTCAAGAAAATGTATGTCAGTGTTATTTTATTGAACACCATTTAAATACATAAACAACATCAAGTAATTTTAAAATAATATTTAAAGTAAAGGTTACTAGGATTACTGTGTAAAAAAAACATTTATAAGCATTACTTGAGTAAAATATATAAACAAACAGTCAATACAATTTACTGGGAAATTCCAAGTAAACTTTACTTGAGATTTTCTAATTAAAGCTACAGTTCCTTGTGTTTCGTTTTTACTTGCGAATTCTATTGAAATTACTCACATTTTCTAAGTGAAAAAACTTTCCTAACTTTTTTTAAGTAAATCCTACTCCAAATTTTTTTCAGTGTATGAATCTGAACAATGGTGACAATCAACTGTACTGTTTCATACTGCAATGCATGCTGGGTACAGAGTTCAAATCTCAGTCATGATTTTTTGTCACCATTGATGAGATTTGTATGTCAAGTGTCTAATTTTGTCTCAATTGCAATGAAAGATGTTTTTTTAGACAGAGATCCTTCTATTATAGCAACTCTAATCTTTGTATTGTAATTGCACAATCGTACTGTTGTAGAGGTTTAAGGAATGTTAGGTTAGCACAAATAACAAAGAGACGGGTTTGTAGGTGTTATGTAGTGTATTGAAGTCAGATGATTGTCAGAGATATCAACAATCAAACTGTATCCTCACAGGCAGAGGTCTCCGTTTAGTCTATGAATAAAAGCACAATAAATAATGAATAAACTAACTGGGTCTTAATAACATACCCAGCCGGCATTTCAACGTTGATTCACCGTTGAAACAACATCAGGTACCATGGTTGAATCAACGGTGAATTACCTTTCGATTTTGCAAAACGGATCAACGTTGATATTGTGACGTCGTTTCACCGCGGAAGAAACAACGTTGATTCACCGTTGAAATCGCGACGTCGTTTCACTCTTGCCTTTCGGGTTATGGTCTTCTATCGACGTTGAATCACCTTTCGATTTTGCAAATTGAATCAACGTTGATTTTGTAACCCTGTTTCACCGGCGTACCTGTAATTTTGCTTAAACGTCAACACTGAGATGTAAACTATGATTTTCGGTACACATAGTGTTTTCAGCAACTAATAAAACTTGCTGTACATGATTTGCAATTGGACGGCATAAAAAAAAAAATATATTTCTAACAATTAGATGTTCATTAATCTGCAGTGCAGGGATGAGATGCTTCATTTTCTAAAGAAAAAGTTTTGAACAATTACACCAAGTGGAAAAATAATTTTCTTAGAATTTAAATATACATCTATATTCTACATTTACACTTTCACATAATTTATTGAAAAAAATTCTCATTCAACAACAAAGCACTTTCTTAAGGGTTTAATGATATCAGAATGCAGAGGGAAAAAGCTTTTAATTCTAATTTCATACACACTGCAAATATACACAATAGCCTATATATAAATAATAACAAACATATGTACTCATTTCGTGACCAACATATGTACTCATTTCGTAACATTCTAAAATCTCAACAATTAAGTGAGAAAGAATCCAAGTAAAAGTAAGGAAAGTTTGTAGAACAAGAAGTCTTTAGTAAAACTTAACATTTTACTAGCAACAGTCATTAAAAAAGAAGAAGGAAAAAAAGGTGTCTTCAAGGAAGAGTCTTCTTATGGCCACCACCACCCATCCTCTCTGGTGCATATTTTAAATATTTGGACATGGTCTCCATTACTTTTGTACTGGTTGTGTTGTGTGCATTGACGACTGCATCTAAAGGGAAAAATCAAAACAGCCAAGATCAACAAAATTGCTATAAATTTATGGAAAAGCTTTTAAGGATGTCAAAGTTATTAGGATCACAATTGACCTTATGCACAGTAGCTTCCCTGTTTTCGATAAGCCAGCTCAGTCATTCTCGCACATTATACATCATATATGTCTGCTTCAATTCAAACATCTGCAGTAGCATATTGCAGTAACGTTACTATTATTTGCTCAAACAACTTGCAAAACAGTAAAACTAACATGAAAAAGAATCGTGATAATATTGTGAATCATATTTAACACATAAAATAAAATAAACTCGATTGGATTGTTTTCCATATCGCCCATCTCTTTCATGCTCTTTCCTTTGGCCAGTCTCGCTTCCAATCTCGCGACATTACCGTGAATGGACAGTAATGACGACGACAAACGGAAAATTTAGCTTATGTAACATTACACTTTTTTCCCTGAAATTTTGTATCTGTGTGCACACGTATAATGTCTTATCCCTTAAAATCGACGTAGCAACCGCAAAAGCACAAAACGACACTGAAGCGCCACGAGTAACGTTAGGCCTCAATCGACATCTGTAAAAGTAACGTTAGCCCTCCGCGACAGAAATGTGGAAAAGCATTCCCTGAATATCGAGTTAATAAATTCATTCAACAAACTGTGCATTTACAATTTCCCAAGAACTGACATGCGTTTAATTCATGACCTTGCGTATATTTGTGAAATCAGACTTACCTTTTTGACCCTCGCAAACCACTTTCTATCGTGCTCTTCCCTTGACCAGACCAGTCTCGCTTCAAATGACGTCCTCGATCAGAAAGACGGTCAGGATAACGGTCATATTTTCAAACGTAAAATGGCGCGCACAGTTTCATTGGCCAGTTTCATGAATGACAGACAGATTAACCAATCATAATCAAAGCAAATAAGGTTTAATAACCAATAGGAATTGTTTCAGTGTGGTAAAGCAGCGCAATCTTTTAGTGCTGTTGATAATATTTATACCAGAAGGTTCATGATAAAAATGTAAATGGATAATAAAATAATAATAATAATGATCTTAATAATTTAAAAGGCAAAAATTATTTATTCTGTGCATACATTAATTGATTCAACATATGGATCTTGTAAAAAAAGAAAGTTGATTTATAAGTGTTTTTATTACCCTTTTTCAACCATTTAGCATTTCAATCAAAATTGAAACAACAGCTGTCATTATTTCAACCATATTTCAACGTTGAAGGTTGGTAATGTACCAGTTGGTTTTCAACCATTTAGCATTAAACGTTATATCAACGTTGTTTCAACGTTGAAACAACAACTGTCATTATTTCAACCATATTTCAACGTTGAAGGTTGGTAATGTACTGGTTGGTTTTCAACCATTTAGCATTAAACGTTATATCAACGTTGTTTCAACGTTGAAACAACAACTGTCATTATTTCAACCATATTTCAACGTTGAAGGTCGGTCATGTGCCGGCTGGGGTATGAGCAGAGTAAACTCCGCATGGTACGTCTGTACGTTTGCATGAAGGAGGTGGATTTAGAGAGTTCTCACCAAATTTCATCGGACTCGTTCTCGGATTTTGAACAGTCTGAAAGAGAGCAAAGAATGGTAAGTTATGGATTGTATGGATTTTACAAATGACTGAGTTATGCTCAAAATCAAATTTATCCGTTTTGATTGTTAATATTAAAACTGCACACTTAAAAGATGTAAATTTGCTTTATTTATATATTTTTAACCTGAGTTTCTCCGTATTAACGTGCATTTATTTACTTTAAATTGTTCCAATATTAATAATAATTTAATACATTTTTAAATACCTTTGTTGTTGTTTAATAATAAAATGTATTTATTATTTTGCTAAATAAATTAACAAGAAATAAATGTCGATGTTATTTTGTTTGTTGTATTTATTTAGAGGTTAATATCTATTTTAAATTTTGATATATGCGTTTTTGTAATACCATTTTTCATGAATGTTTTTAACAGACAAGGAGAAATAAGAGACACAGAAAAAGAGCAAGAACATTAAGAAAACCACGTTCTCAAACACGTGATCCTGTGCCTGTCAGTCATTCAATATCCAGTGAAGAGGAAGACACCTTTTCTCCTAGTATCAATTCTGAGGAGAAAAGTTGTGCATCCACCGATGATCACCATGAATCTGATGATTTGGTGTGTTTGAATGAAGAGCCTGCTTCCTATGAAATGCAACTAGAGGACTCAGATATCCAGTTTGAAATAGTCGATCATAGTTATGACAGCCTGGATTCCACTCTTCCCTGGAATACAGAAGATGGGGATCCTCGAGAGGTAATTATATTTACAGTATGACTCAACAAAAGTAAATGTAAAATTATGTCTCTCAATCAGTCACAAAGGAACAGTGTTGGTAATGTTATCTTAATGTTCTTTACACTGTTACTGAATTTTGCAGACTCCACAATTCAGTAATCAACCCATTCAGTTAGATGGAGCATCTTCCACAGGACAGCTGGAAGTATCAGAAGAATCAGAGAGTGTGAAAGAAACAAAATATGTGAAGGTAAGACGGGTCAACATAGTGAAAGATGTTCTGGAGATCTTCATCGAACCCGAAGTTGTAAGTAAAGCTCTGCGAATAGAATTCATTAATGAAAATGCTATTGATGATGATGGAGTTTCACGGGAACTGTATACTGCCTTTTGGGAAGATTTCCTTACTCAATGTGAGGGCGAAGAAGAAAGAGTTCCAAGACTGCGACCAGACTTCTCAGACATGGAATGGAAAGCTGTTGGAAGAGTCTGGCTGAAAGGCTTCATCGATCACGGGATAATCCCTGTCAGGTTGTCACCAGCATTTATTTTAGCATGTATTCATAGCGTGGACTGTGTGGATGAAGAGCTCTTGATGTCTTCCTTTTTGAAATATTTGTCTGCCTCAGAGCAATCTGTTATAGAAAAAGCAATTCAAGGCAACATGGATGACATTGATGCAGAAGAATTACTTGACCTCTTCTCACGTATGGGCTCATATCGTTTGCCTCCAAAAGAAAATGTCCGTTCTGCTATTTTGACAATGGCTCACAAAGTCCTCCTTCAAGAGCCAAAATTTATAATTGACTGCTTTCGCTCAATAATACCAACAGGAAAAATCAATTTAAACAGACAACGCATCCAGGAAATATACGAGTCAAAGAAAGCTACAAACAAGAAAGTGGCACAGATGATAAAGCCTTCAAAAGATTTCCTAAACCAGCAAGAGCAGTCAACCCTTAATAATCTGCAACGCTATGTTAAAAACTGGAGACCTTCTTACGATTCTGTACCGGGTCTACAGTCATGTGCAAAGACAAAATTGAAGTCATTTTTAATGGAATATTCGGTCTTGGACGCAGGCCTGTTGCACATACCTGCGGAGCAGTTCTTGACCTACCCTGTACCTACAGCTCTTACCCAGAATTTCGTGCAGAGTTTGACAATATCCTGAATGGAGATTGCTTTGCAATGGACATACTGTAATTGAAGCAACTTAGTTGAGTTTTACTGGAGCTGCAACTGCGAGTTGTTCAATTAAATTTTTGTTCTGTTTTTCTATTGTTATTTGTCATATTTTTTTCACATTTTTATTTTATTTAGTAATTCCTGATTTGTATTGAAAGAATAAGTGTTTTAAAATGGAGTTTAATGAAAATAATGTTTTCTTTTCTAGTTTCAATTTGTAACGTCGGGAGACAGAATCATATTACCATTTATACACTCAGTTGAATTTAAAGTAAACCGTTTTTTTTAGAATTGTTATGCTGTAAATGAGTTTACAGTTGGAAATATTTGTTTACTAATGTCACATTCGTTTATGTTGAAAGAAAATGTTGATATTACAGAATCGTTTATGGTAAACCCTATATGAGTCACCAGTTGCATTTTTTATTGCAATGAGTTTAAAGTTGAATACATTTTGTTCACTTGTTACATGTCAGGTATATAAAAATATATATTACATACACTGTTATACATGGGTTCTTTAACATATTGAATACTATTTCAATACATTAAGAACTGTGCTCTGAACCCATTAAATGAGTAGTGTAAAAGAGGTATTACCTTCACAAACCATGTGCACAATTACATAATTAACAATAACAAAAATGTTAAGACTGCTACAACATATTCTGCAAATTGTAGCATAAATGAAACGAAATAAGATACAAATATATATGCACTTCCAATATACATTGTTACATTATTAATATGTGTTAATAATTGTTAATAATTATCATGTATATTGCAATATACATGATAATTTTTAATTCTGTGACAGAATAATATAAACTCCACACACTTTCCTTCATACCTCATTCCGCTTCTCCAAGGGCGCTCATTCAAAGAGTCTCTGCTATCAGCTACCGTGCTCTTTAGCCCGACACACCATCACAGTTCTGAGCTCTTAGAAATAATAACATGTACGAGCAATACAAAATAATAAAGTAAATCACCATGTAAACTCTTTCGTTACAAGATTCAAATGAATGACTTTGATAAATAACTAAAATGGTTATAAGTTTTTTTTTTTTTACCGTTCTTCATACGATACGTGAGCAACACCAAGTGATAAGAGTGTAGCGGGAAGTTTCAATAGCATCTGGCTGCAGGCGAGATGCACTGTCAGCCGCGCATGCGCACTCGTCACATGCACGCTCTAACGTATTTCATGAGGTGAACTGTAAGATTCTATTAATAAAATGTTAAGGTTACTGCTTTTTAAGAGTGCCGTGAATAGTGGTGGTTCGGTTCAAGGCCAAGTATTTATTATAATTATAGCTGAAATACATTAATGAGCATCTACACTAATAATGAAAATACATAACTAAATAAAACCTTTTCTTGAACACGTATTCTTCCACCCTAAAAAAATATAAACAAACTCACATATATACATAAATGTCTCATTCTACATTAAACAGGTGCTTGTTAACCAATGGTTTAATGATAAAGTTTTATTATATAGTCATACTTTATATATATTAGTGGTGGGCATAGATTATTATTTTTTATCTAGATTAATCTTGGAATTAATCTAGTTTAATCTAGATTAAAATGGCTCATTTGAATTCTGCCGAAGGCATTCAGAATATGTGTGCTACCCAAATAATGACTAAAAGTAAGTAAGTCTTTTTATAACGGGTGTCTCAAGCCAGGTTGCGCATTAGACCAGGGGCTCATCTCCTTTTTCCAAAATGCATCACAAACTGCTTGAGAAAGCTGTTCTACTATGATAATTGGTGATGAAAATAAATGATGTTCAATAAGATGTACTTGTGTTTACTTCCGCATTAGCGAAGGGATGCTTTGCGTTTAGGTGGTACTTGAGACTGGAAGAACTCCTACAGCACATTTACATTTAGTCATTTAGCAGACGCTTTTATCCAAAGCGACTTACAAAGAGTTAGGGAGCAACAAGCGATATGTCATACAGGAGCCATAATACATTAGGTGCCAATACAAAGTTACTGGTTTCAACTAAAGCTAGACCACTACCTGTTGAGAGAAAGTTTGTTTTAAACCAATTCCACATTGCACAAGGTGCAAACAACCTTAGTCTTGT
The DNA here is from genome assembly GCA_029783895.1 of Triplophysa bombifrons. NCBI lineage: Eukaryota > Metazoa > Chordata > Actinopteri > Cypriniformes > Nemacheilidae > Triplophysa > Triplophysa bombifrons. Next base: position 28,728,328 of record CM056449.1, read on the forward strand.
CGAGGTTTCCATTGGGAAGCTTCTAAAAAATAAATTTTCACTGAAGCAACCCGGCGGCTTCATAGCTGCATCCATGTTAGCACGTCACGTTTGATGTGGTCATTTCACATTAACGTTACGTTGTGTTCCGATCAAACGCGAATGGCGCGTCAAGCGCGAGTGATTTACATGTTAAGTCAATGTAAAGCGCGATAGACCTACTTGCGGCGAGAATCGCGCGAATTAAGCCCTGATTATTAGATGATGAGGCGGCGCGAATTGCGCGAATCACGCGAGTTGAAAAATCTCGTTCACTGTTCCCGGTACAGTGCAATTCAGATGGTATACATCCGCGCTAAAATATCAAGGTGAAGGTAATCAAAGCTTGCGTAGTATAGACCCAGCTCCCAACCAATCCTTGAGTATAGATTAACAGCGACATTTTTTTTATCGCGCGATAAAAAGCAGCACGTTAACGCCGTTAACGGCCCACCACTAAATTATACATTAACAGAAATAATTGTAAACAGGTTTAAAGCAGATATATAACATGTTTTATTTAATTGTTCAGATTTTTTGTCACAACATAGTCCACAGTTGCCTTTGTTGTATTTAACAGTTTTGATGTGGATTTTTCTAGGTGTGGTAAAAAATAAGAATAAATGAGCGATTAAGTGTTTGAAAACTATTGACCAGTAGTGTACATGGCTTTTATAAATATTTGCTTACATTTAATCATTTAGCAGACACTTTTATCTAAAGTAACTTACAAATGAGGTTAACAATAAAAACAATCGGAACAACATCAGGACAACAAAAAGCATAAGTGTAGTAAAACTGGGGCCTGTACCATGAATGTTGTTGAACAAACTCTGGGTTACAGAATTAGTTTTGAAACCAAACCAACATGATCGAGCTTTGTTGGAACCATGAAGCAGCTCATGGAGCTTCTATGTTAACTCAAGCTTTGATCCTGAAGATAAGATTAGTTTGCGCGCACGCAACTGTAGAATAGTAAACTAGGGTAAATATGACAGTAATGTAATATGATGTATGTGTATAATGTGTGTGTGCCCCCACAGTGGATGAAAATATATATATACCTTATATGAGTTATCATTTTGTGGACCTTTATTAATGAAGCTCATGATGAAGAGAAACTATCTGTGCGCTCTGACAGAGTTAAGAGATCAATGTACTGTACTGTTCAATATGGCACATGTGTGAATGTGAGGATTATATGTTACGTTATAGTTGTCTCTGTTATTTAAGAACATTACACAACCTGTAACTGAAGTGTACGGGGCGGCGACTGCCGTGCTCGGGCCATTCGCCTAGCCCATTGGCGTTTTAAAGTTATCTCGGAGATGATAGTTTCTCAAGATTAAACCCCCGTCTGTCACTCAACACCACGTCGAGAGACCGACTAAATGGGACCTTTAGTCGGTCTGAAAATGGCCTTGTTACTGAGATACATCTTTCATTGACACCAGCCCCAGTGAAAGTTCTGGATTGCCCCTATCATTGATAGGTTGAACACCACCGCGATTCTAACATATTCATTTAAGGGGGCGGTCAGCCCCCAATAAAGGTATAATAGTAATAAAATCAATATTATTAAAAGACGTTTATCCTCCCTAACAGGTTAGGATGGTAAACGTATTGCTGCATTCTACTGTAATGCACTGATGCGTATAACATTTGAGAACTGAACAAGCCAAATACGAGTCTACCCCGTCACACACAAACACACACACACACACACTGTAAACGCACAAAAAGTGCCTTGCTACCATGAGTTCCTCAGTCTTTAGATCAATGTTGTAGTGGGGTGGCAGACAGGAAGTTTTCAGACGTCAGACTACATGCTTGAATACTGTAACAGGCTGGAAGGATGACACGACAAAAGAACTCAATTTAAATTCACCTTGAGGGTGTTTACAGTAGTGAAGATACAGGCGCGATTCTATAAAAGATTTTCGGTTAATCCGATAATAGAGAACAGATACCCGATGATGGGGAATTGATTTAATATCGGGAAAACAATGTTTCGGTCAATCTCTAGTAGGGAGCCTACAGTAGGGAGGGGTGGCGGGTCAAAGAACTCACAACAGTCGTAAAACATAAATGTCATCAAGACTGATCATTAAAGTTGCATTTGAGTGACAGGTTGACTGACCTTAGACAGGAGGGTCATAAATCAATCAACATTTTGACACACAGTATATGATTAAACTACTCAGGTCCCCTCACATGGAATTCAGCTGTTTCTACAGTAGTTCTAAACAGACAAACTGCTTTACAGAGTCTTTTGTAAATACATTTTCTCATTCAGAAAATAAATGAAAATGTGACAAAATCTAAATCCTGTGCAGCCATTGGGCTTCTAAAGGGAGGGATGGAGTGAGCCAATGGTTGCAATTCGCAACATCACCGCTAGATGCTATTAACTTTCATACACTTGACCTTTAGCCTATGTTTATTTTCTCAAACAACTGAAACTAGTGTTGCAGTAAGTGAAGATGGTAACTGTGTTTGTGAAGATTAAATGTTTTCTTTAATCTACAGTTGATTTCATCAAACGCTGTGGCTGAAGTCAGTTCTTGTGTTTTATATATTTCTGTCTTTGTTGTTTCTCTGTCCATCAGTGATTCTGTTATAACTTCATTATCTCATTCAGTCAAACATTCAGTGTTACAATTAGCAGCCTGTAGTATTCACACTAAGCAGTGTTCATTTCATCTGGGCTAACCCATATGGGGCCTACGTGACACCGGCAAACAGCCGAGAACACAAAGAAATCACACCCATCTGAGCCCCACATGACTGCTGGCAGGTGGTCTTTATTTCAGTTAATTTCATCTTAAAGTGACACATTTAGTCTAGATCAATAGGCTCCCACGTTTATGTAATACTCCTAAAAAGAATATAACTGTGACGATTGCAGATGGAGTGAAAAGTCAGGAGAGAAAATAGTGTCTGTAGATCAGAGTTTATTTAAACTGATCCATCACCATTACATGAATCCAACACATACACAATGAAAGTCAACCTTCACCAGATTCAACACCAAGTACAGAATAATCTAAAGGAATAATTGAAGGTGTTTTGTGAAGCAGGAAACCCCTTTCAGTCATGATTTATTCACGATAAAGCAGCAGCCTCAAGTACATTATTACAATAAAAGTATTAAATCCTAAATATGTAATAAATGCAAAATTCTTGAAATAAAATAACTTAAAGCCCTCTTTCCTCTAAAGTTTAGTCCCTGATTCCTGACGTTTAAATGCTCCCTATTGCTAAATTTAAAAACCAGAAAGTTAAAAAAAAAAGCAAAAAAAATACATTTATTTATCTATTCTTCTACAGATGAAGTTGAGTTTGTGAGATTCAGGAAGACTGATCCAGAGATGATCTCCTCCAGACTGAACCGCTCCAGATCTCACTTCACGCTCAGAGTCGCCCACTGCTGTTTCATTCCCCGGAGCCCAATTCTGATAACAAGTGATCTCTCCATTCACCCAGAACCAGATCCCCACAGAGCAGGAGTAACGTAACCCCAGCCACACCTCAGCAGTCGAGGCTTCATGAACCGCTGCTTTCACCCAGAGCTGAATCTTCTCTGAATCAACTGAAACCAGATCCACATGATTCTCTCTGCAGTATCTCACAGCTTCAGTCCAGCTCAGATTCTTCTGGATCAATATCAGCTCATCTGAACACACAACAAACACAAACAAGTGAACATGAGAACAAAACACAAACACTGAGACTGAACTGAGATCAGTTTCATCATGAAGAAACTTCTGTCATCAAACACACACATTGACTTTTATTAACTCACCTTCATGACACACAAAAGTGTAAGAGTCACTGCAAGATACATCATGCCATTTCCCCGCATTATTCATATTGGTCATTGTACAATCTTCAGAATTATCAGGTTGACCAGAGTCCCAGTATCTGAAGGCGGAGTCATTGTTATCTGACCACTCCCACGAGTCTCTGAACAGACCAATCCAGACAGATCTCTCAGGATTATTAATGATGTTGTGGATCAGTTGATTGTCAGTCTGGTTCCTCACACTGATCAGATCAGTATGATACTGTCTGCAGAAACTCTGAGCTTCTCTCCATGTTGTAGTAGAAGTTTCAATGATGTATGATTTACTGCTGTCTGTTGAAGAAAATAAAGATTCAAGTCTCATGATTTATATTCACTAACCCTTTTATATGTGAATTTTCTGAAAGTTTTGTTACACAAAACCGCACCACTTGTAGAAGAATTAGAAGGCATATTTAAACAGCAGCTTAATGATTATTTGCGCTTTTTATAGCACAATTTGAATTTTTATCGGCGATCATGAAGGAAAATAAGAAGCTTTGAAAACCATGTGGAGACACAGAATATATGTCTGTGCTTTCTTAACCCAAGAGACTTCACTCTACCGCTTATATGAGTGAAGCAGCACATGCGTGGAAACTGATATCCGCCAGATGGGACAAGAATATTTTCGTCTCATTTTTATTAGTTCATGGGAATGTCAGTATATTTCTATTACAGTTTTAGTTATCATGTATTCATTTTCATTTAGTCATCGTCTTGTTTTCGTCAGTGAAATCATGTCGTTAAAGAATACTTTTCGTCGTCGTTTTCATCAACGAAAATAACACTGCACTGAAGGAAACTTTAATCACAATGAAGGGGGTTTTCTTCTTATTGATCATGTTTTCTTTAGTGATTGTGATTGACTCAATCTTTACTTCATTATCTCATTGACTCAATCTGATTTAACTCATTCACTTGATCAATATGGAGACATAATCATTCTGTGTGGGACCCCGAGGACTGGAGTTAAAAACCTCAGTCTTAAACTTAGACTACACTTAAAAGTATACTTTCATAAACTTAGAAGAGGACCAGATTAGTCTCCAGAAGTATTACAATAGTACACCTACAGGTACACTACTAGCAGACTGTTAATTATATACTTAATAAATAAATAAATAACACTTAAAATACACTTAAACTTTACCACTCTACAGGGTTTGGTGTCAGTTGGGTGTAAAACTCACTTGGTGGTGCTGCAACACACTCATAAGACACATTCAGGTATTTGTAAATTCCATAACAAGGATCACCGAAAACTAAGAAAACTGAGCCCACAACCGTAGAACAACTCGATTTTCCATCACATCTGTGAAATAAATGCCAAAAAAATCAAAAGTATATAAAATATAATCTGATAATATCTGATAGCTCTTTAATAATGTTTTCTGTTCTCACCGAGTGGCCACCGCACTTAGAGATGTTTCCAGACTGCACTGAACATTTGAGAGCTGTCCATCTGGTTTTCCAGTAGAGCAGGTCTGTCTGTCTGTACGCCCAAAATTGGCTGAAAGGATTTTAATAGTTCCCTGCTCTGTTGATAAAAGTCACATTACATGCGATTGTGATAAATTTTGTATTTTCTCATCATGTTATGTGGCCTTTAATTCATTGGACCGAATACAAATGAAACTCACCGCAGCTGAGAATTAAAGTCTGTGATTGACAGATAATTAAATCCTTTGATGCACCTAAAGAAAGATATGAGAAGTGAGTTAGAGACGAGAAGTGATTTAGAGACGAGAAGTGATTTAGAGACGAGAAGTGAGTTAGAGACGAGAAGTGAGTTAGAGACGAGAAGTGATTTAGAGACGAGAAGTGAGTTAAAGACGAGAAGTGATTTAGAGACGAGAAGTGAGTTAGAGACGAGAAGTGATTTAGAGACGAGAAGTGAGTTAGAGACAAGAAGTGATTTAGAGATGAGAAGTGAGTGAGAGAGGAGAAGTGAGTTAGAGATGAGAAGTGAGTGAGAGATGAGAAGTGATTGAGAGATGAGAAGTGAGTTAGAGATGAGAAGTGAGTGAAAGATGAGAAGTGATTTACAGATGAGAAGTGATTTACAGATGAGAAGTGATTGAGAGATGAGAAGTGAGTGAGAGATGAGAAGTGAGTGAGAGATGAGAAGTGATTTAGAGATGAGAAGTGAGTTAGAGATGAGAAGTGAGTGAGAGATGAGAAGTGATTTACAGATGAGAAGTGATTCAGAGATGAGAAGCGAGTTAGAGATGAGAAGTGAGTGAGAGATGAGAAGTGAGTTAGAGATAAGAAGTGAGTGAGAGATGAGAAGTGAGTTAGAGATGAGAAGTGAGTCAGAGACGTGAAGTGAGTTAGAGACCAGAAGTGATTTAGAGATGAGAAGTGAGTTAGAGATGAGAAGTGAGTGAGAGATGAGAAGTGAGTTAGAGATAAGAAGTGAGTGAGAGATGAGAAGTGAGTTAGAGATGAGAAGTGAGTCAGAGACGTGAAGTGAGTTAGAGACCAGAAGTGATTTAGAGATGAGAAGTGAGTTAGAGATGAGAAGTGAGTGAGAGATGAGAAGTGAGTTAGAGATGAGAGGTGAGTTAGAGATGAGAAGTGAGTGAGAGATGAGAAGTGAATTAGAGACGAGAAGTGAGTGAGAGATGAGAAGTGATTGAGAGATGAGAAGTGAGTTAGAGATGAGAAGTGAGTTAGAGATGAGAAGTGATTTACAGATGAGAAGTGATTTACAGATGACAAGTGATTGAGAGATGAGAAGTGAGTGAGAGATGAGAAGTGAGTGAGAGATGTGAAGTGATTTAGAGATGAGAAGTGAGTTAGAGATGAGAAGTGAGTGAGAGATGAGAAGTGAGTTAGAGATGAGAGGTGAGTTAGAGACGAGAAGTGATTTAGAGACGAGAAGTGATTGAGAGACGAGAAGTGAGTGAGAGACGAGAAGTGAGTTAGAGACGAGAAGTGAGTTAGAGACGAGAAGTGATTTAGAGACGAGAAGTGATTGAGAGATGAGAAGTGAGTCAGAGACGAGAAGTGAGTTAGAGACCAGAAGTGATTTAGAGATGAGAAGTGAGTTAGAGATGAGAAGTGAGTGAGAGATGAGAAGTGAGTTAGAGATGAGAGGTGAGTTAGAGATGAGAAGTGAATTAGAGACGAGAAGTGAGTCAGAGACGAGAAGTGAGTTAGAGACGAGAAGTGAGTTAGAGACGAGAAGTGATTTAGAGACGAGAAGTGATTTAGAGACGAGAAGTGAGTCAGAGATGAGAAGTGAGTGAGAGATGAGAAGTGAGTGAGAGATGAGAAGTGAGTTAGAGATGAGTAGTGAGTCAGAGACGAGAAGTGAGATAGAGACGAGAAGTGATTTAGAGATGAGAAGTGAGTTAGAGATGAGAAGTGATTTAGAGATGAGAAGTGAGTTAGAGACGAGAAGTGATTTAGAGATGAGAAGTGAGTCAGAGACGAGAAGTGATTTAGAGATGAGAAGTGAGTTAGAGATGAGAAGTGAGTCAGAGATGAGAAGTGAGTGAGAGATGAGAAGTGATTGAGAGATGAGAAGTGAGTTAGAGACGAGAAGTGATTTAGAGATGAGAAGTGAGTTAGAGATGAGAAGTGAGTCAGAGATGAGAAGTGAGTGAGAGATGAGAAGTGAGTGAGAGATGAGAAGTGAGTTAGAGATGAGAAGTGAGTGAGAGATGAGAAGTGATTGAGAGATGAGAATTGAGTTAGAGATGAGAAGTGAGTCAGAGATGAGATGAGAAGTGAGTTAGAGATGAGAAGTGAGTCAGAGATGAGATGAGAAGTGAGTTAGAGATGAAAAGTGAGTTAGAGATGAGAAGTGAGTGAGAGATGAGAAATGATTTACAGATGAGAAGTGATTCAGAGATGAGAAGCGAGTTAGAGATGAGAAGTGAGTCAGAGATGAGAAGTGAGTTAGAGATGAGAAGTGAGTCAGAGATGAGATGAGAAGTGAGTTAGAGATGAAAAGTGAGTTAGAGATGAGAAGTGAGTGAGAGATGAGAAGTGATTTACAGATGAGAAGTGATTGAAAGATGAGAAGTGAGTTAGAGATGAGAAGTCAGTTAGAGATGAGAAGTGAGTTAGAGATGAGAAGTGAGTGAGAGATGAGAAGTGAGTTAGAGATGAGAGGTGAGTTAGAGACGAGAAGTGATTTAGAGACGAGAAGTGATTGAGAGACGAGAAGTGAGTGAGAGACGAGAAGTGAGTTAGAGACGAGAAGTGAGTTAGAGACGAGAAGTGATTTAGAGACGAGAAGTGATTGAGAGATGAGAAGTGAGTTACAGATGACAAGTGATTGAGAGATGAGAAGTGATTGAAAGATGAGAAGTGAGTTAGAGATGAGAAGTCAGTTAGAGATGAGAAGTGAGTTAGAGATGAGAAGTGAGTGAGAGATGAGAAGTGAGTTAGAGATGAGAGGTGAGTTAGAGACGAGAAGTGATTTAGAGACGAGAAGTGATTGAGAGACGAGAAGTGAGTGAGAGACGAGAAGTGAGTTAGAGACGAGAAGTGAGTTAGAGACGAGAAGTGATTTAGAGACGAGAAGTGATTGAGAGATGAGAAGTGAGTCAGAGACGAGAAGTGAGTTAGAGACCAGAAGTGATTTAGAGATGAGAAGTGAGTTAGAGATGAGAAGTGAGTGAGAGATGAGAAGTGAGTTAGAGATGAGAGGTGAGTTAGAGATGAGAAGTGAATTAGAGACGAGAAGTGAGTCAGAGACGAGAAGTGAGTTAGAGACGAGAAGTGAGTTAGAGACGAGAAGTGATTTAGAGACGAGAAGTGATTTAGAGACGAGAAGTGAGTCAGAGATGAGAAGTGAGTGAGAGATGAGAAGTGAGTGAGAGATGAGAAGTGAGTTAGAGATGAGTAGTGAGTCAGAGACGAGAAGTGAGATAGAGACGAGAAGTGATTTAGAGATGAGAAGTGAGTTAGAGATGAGAAGTGATTTAGAGATGAGAAGTGAGTTAGAGACGAGAAGTGATTTAGAGATGAGAAGTGAGTCAGAGACGAGAAGTGATTTAGAGATGAGAAGTGAGTTAGAGATGAGAAGTGAGTCAGAGATGAGAAGTGAGTGAGAGATGAGAAGTGATTGAGAGATGAGAAGTGAGTTAGAGACGAGAAGTGATTTAGAGATGAGAAGTGAGTTAGAGATGAGAAGTGAGTCAGAGATGAGAAGTGAGTGAGAGATGAGAAGTGAGTGAGAGATGAGAAGTGAGTTAGAGATGAGAAGTGAGTGAGAGATGAGAAGTGATTGAGAGATGAGAATTGAGTTAGAGATGAGAAGTGAGTCAGAGATGAGATGAGAAGTGAGTTAGAGATGAGAAGTGAGTCAGAGATGAGATGAGAAGTGAGTTAGAGATGAAAAGTGAGTTAGAGATGAGAAGTGAGTGAGAGATGAGAAGTGATTTACAGATGAGAAGTGATTCAGAGATGAGAAGCGAGTTAGAGATGAGAAGTGAGTCAGAGATGAGAAGTGAGTTAGAGATGAGAAGTGAGTCAGAGATGAGATGAGAAGTGAGTTAGAGATGAAAAGTGAGTTAGAGATGAGAAGTGAGTGAGAGATGAGAAGTGATTTACAGATGAGAAGTGATTGAAAGATGAGAAGTGAGTTAGAGATGAGAAGTCAGTTAGAGATGAGAAGTGAGTTAGACATGAGAAGTGAGTTAGAGATGAGAAGTGAGTGAGAGATGACATGAGAAGTGAGTGAGAGAGGAGATGAGAAGTGAGTGAGAGATGAGAAGTGAGTGAGAGATGAGAAGTGAGTTAGAGATGAGAAGTGAGTTAGAGATGAGAAGTGAGTTAGAGATGAGAAGTGATTTAGAGATGAGAAGTGATTTAGAGATGAGAAGTGAATCAGAGATGAGAAGTGAATCAGAGATGAGAAGTGAATTAGAGATGAGAAGTGAGTGAGAGATGACATGGGAAGTGAGTGAGAGAGGAGATGAGAAGTGATTGAGAGATGAGAAGTGAGTTAGAGATGAGAGGTGAGTTAGAGATGAGAAGTGAGTTAGAGATGAGAAGTGAGTTAGAGATGAGAAGTGATTGAGAGATGAGAAGTGAGTCAGAGATGAGAAGTGAGTGAGAGATGAGAAGTGATTTAGAGATGAGAAGCGAGTGAGAGATGAGAAGTGAGTGAGAGATGAGAAGTGAGTGAGAGATGAGAAGTGATTTAGAGATGAGAAGCGAGTGAGAGATGAGAAGTGAGTGAGAGATGAGAAGTGAGTCAGAGATGAGAAGTGAGTGAGAGATGAGAAGTGATTTAGAGATGAGAAGTGATTTAGAGATGAGAAGTGAGTGAGAGATGAGAAGTGAGTGAGAGATGAGAAGTGAGTTAGAGATGAGAAGTGAGTGAGAGATGACATGGGAAGTGAGTGAGAGATGAGAAGTGATTTAGAGATGAGAAGCGAGTGAGAGATGAGAAGTGAGTGAGAGATGAGAAGTGAGTGAGAGATGAGAAGTGAGTTAGAGATGAGAGGTGAGTTAGAGATGAGAAGTGATTTAGAGATGAGAAGTGATTCAGAGATGAGAAGTGATTTAGAGATGAGAAGTGAATTAGAGATGAGAAGTGAGTGAGAGATAACATGGGAAGTGAGTGAGAGAGGAGATGAGAAGTGATTGAGAGATGAGAAGTGAGTTAGAGATGAGAGGTGAGTTAGAGATGAGAGGTGAGTTAGAGATGAGAAGTGATTTAGAGATGAGAAGTGATTCAGAGATGAGAAGTGATTTAGAGATGAGAAGTGAATTAGAGATGAGAAGTGAGTGAGAGATAACATGGGAAGTGAGTGAGAGAGGAGATGAGAAGTGATTGAGAGATGAGAAGTGAGTTAGAGATGAGAGGTGAGTTAGAGATGAGAAGTGATTGAGAGATGAGAAGTGAGTCAGAGATGAGAAGTGAGTGAGAGATGAGAAGTGATTTAGAGATGAGAAGTGAGTTAGAGATGAGAAGTGAGTTAGAGATGAGAAGTGATTGAGAGATGAGAAGTGAGTCAGAGATGAGAAGTGAGTGAGAGATGAGAAGTGATTTAGAGATGAGAAGTGAGTTAGAGATGAGAAGTGAGTGAGAGATGAGAAGTGATTTAGAGATGAGAAGCGAGTGAGAGATGAGAAGCGAGTGAGAGACGAGAAGTGAGTGAGAGATGAGAAGTGAGTGAGAGAGAGACGAGAAGTGAGTGAGAGATGAGAAGTGAGTGAGAGATGAGAAGTGAGTTAGAGATGAGAAGTGAGTCAGAGATGAGAAGTGAGTTAGAGATGAGAAGTGATTGAGAGATGAGGAGTGATTTAGAGATGAGAAGTGAGTGAGAGATGAGAAGTGAGTGAGAGACGAGAAGTGAGTGAGAGACGAGAAGTGAGTGAGAGATGAGAAGTGAGTTAGAGATGAGAAGTGAGTGAGAGATGAGAAGTGAGTTAGAGATGAGAAGTGAGTTAGAGATGAGAAGTGAGTTAGAGATGAGAAGTGAGTTAGAGATGAGAAGTGATTTAGAGATGAGAAGTGATTTAGAGATGAGAAGTGATTTAGAGATGAGAAGTGAATTAGAGTTGAGAAGTGAGTGAGAGATGAGATGAGAAGTGAGTGAGAGATGAGAAGTGAGTTAGAGATGAGAAGTGAGTTAGAGATGAGAAGTGAGTGAGAGATGAGAAGTGATTGAGAGATGAGAAGTGAGTTAGAGATGAGAAGTGAGTCAGAGATGAGATGAGAAGTGAGTTAGAGATGAGAAGTGAGTCAGAGATGAGATGAGAAGTGAGTTAGAGATGAAAAGTGAGTTAGAGATGAGAAGTGAGTGAGAGATGAGAAGTGATTTACAGATGAGAAGTGATTCAGAGATGAGAAGCGAGTTAGAGATGAGAAGTGAGTCAGAGATGAGAAGTGAGTTAGAGATGAGAAGTGAGTCAGAGATGAGATGAGAAGTGAGTTAGAGATGAAAAGTGAGTTAGAGATGAGAAGTGAGTGAGAGATGAGAAGTGATTTACAGATGAGAAGTGATTGAAAGATGAGAAGTGAGTTAGAGATGAGAAGTCAGTTAGAGATGAGAAGTGAGTTAGACATGAGAAGTGAGTTAGAGATGAGAAGTGAGTGAGAGATGACATGAGAAGTGAGTGAGAGAGGAGATGAGAAGTGAGTGAGAGATGAGAAGTGAGTGAGAGATGAGAAGTGAGTTAGAGATGAGAAGTGAGTTAGAGATGAGAAGTGATTTAGAGATGAGAAGTGATTTAGAGATGAGAAGTGAATCAGAGATGAGAAGTGAATCAGAGATGACATGATAAGTGAGTGAGAGAGGAGATGAGAAGTGATTGAGAGATGAGAAGTGAGTTAGAGATGAGAGGTGAGTTAGAGATGAGAAGTGATTTAGAGATGAGAAGTGATTCAGAGATGAGAAGTGATTTAGAGATGAGAAGTGAATTAGAGATGAGAAGTGAGTGAGAGATGACATGGGAAGTGAGTGAGAGAGGAGATGAGAAGTGATTGAGAGATGAGAAGTGAGTTAGAGATGAGAGGTGAGTTAGAGATGAGAAGTGAGTTAGAGATGAGAAGTGAGTTAGAGATGAGAAGTGATTGAGAGATGAGAAGTGAGTCAGAGATGAGAAGTGAGTGAGAGATGAGAAGTGATTTAGAGATGAGAAGCGAGTGAGAGATGAGAAGTGAGTGAGAGATGAGAAGTGAGTGAGAGATGAGAAGTGATTTAGAGATGAGAAGCGAGTGAGAGATGAGAAGTGAGTGAGAGATGAGAAGTGAGTCAGAGATGAGAAGTGAGTGAGAGATGAGAAGTGATTTAGAGATGAGAAGCGAGTGAGAGATGAGAAGTGAGTGAGAGATGAGAAGTGAGTGAGAGATGAGAAGTGAGTTAGAGATGAGAGGTGAGTTAGAGATGAGAAGTGATTTAGAGATGAGAAGTGATTCAGAGATGAGAAGTGATTTAGAGATGAGAAGTGAATTAGAGATGAGAAGTGAGTGAGAGATGACATGGGAAGTGAGTGACAGATGAGAAGTGATTTAGAGATGAGAAGCGAGTGAGAGATGAGAAGTGAGTGAGAGATGAGAAGTGAGTGAGAGATGAGAAGTGAGTTAGAGATGAGAGGTGAGTTAGAGATGAGAAGTGATTTAGAGATGAGAAGTGATTCAGAGATGAGAAGTGATTTAGAGATGAGAAGTGAATTAGAGATGAGAAGTGAGTGAGAGATGACATGGGAAGTGAGTGAGAGAGGAGATGAGAAGTGATTGAGAGATGAGAAGTGAGTTAGAGATGAGAGGTGAGTTAGAGATGAGAAGTGAGTTAGAGATGAGAAGTGAGTTAGAGATGAGAAGTGATTGAGAGATGAGAAGTGAGTCAGAGATGAGAAGTGAGTGAGAGATGAGAAGTGATTTAGAGATGAGAAGTGAGTTAGAGATGAGAAGTGAGTGAGAGATGAGAAGTGATTTAGAGATGAGAAGCGAGTGAGAGATGAGAAGCGAGTGAGAGACGAGAAGTGAGTGAGAGATGAGAAGTGAGTGAGAGAGAGACGAGAAGTGAGTGAGAGATGAGAAGTGAGTGAGAGATGAGAAGTGAGTTAGAGATGAGAAGTGAGTCAGAGATGAGAAGTGAGTTAGAGATGAGAAGTGATTGACAGATGAGGAGTGATTTAGAGATGAGAAGTGAGTGAGAGATGAGAAGTGAGTGAGAGACGAGAAGTGAGTGAGAGACGAGAAGTGAGTGAGAGATGAGAAGTGAGTTAGAGATGAGAAGTGAGTGAGAGATGAGAAGTGAGTTAGAGATGAGAAGTGAGTTAGAGATGAGAAGTGAGTTAGAGATGAGAAGTGAGTTAGAGATGAGAAGTGATTTAGAGATGAGAAGTGATTTAGAGATGAGAAGTGATTTAGAGATGAGAAGTGAATTAGAGTTGAGAAGTGAGTGAGAGATGAGATGAGAAGTGAGTGAGAGATGAGAAGTGAGTTAGAGATGAGAAGTGAGTTAGAGATGAGAAGTGAGTGAGAGATGAGAAGTGAGTCAGAGATGAGAAGTGAGTTAGAGATGAGAAGTGAGTTAGAGATGAGAAGTGAGTTAGAGATGAGAAGTGAGTGAGAGATGAGAAGTGAGTGAGAGATGAGAAGTGAGTTAGAGATGAGAAGTGAGTTAGAGATGAGAAGTGAGTTAGAGATGAGAAGTGAGTTAGAGATGAGAAGTGAGTGAGAGATGAGAAGTGAGTTAGAGATGAGAAGTGAGTTAGAGATGAGAAGTGAGTTAGAGATGAGAAGTGAGTTAGAGATGAGAAGTGAGTTAGAGATGAGAAGTGAGTTAGAGATGAGAAGTGAGTGAGAGATGAGAAGTGAGTGAGAGATGAGAAGTGAGTCAGAGATGAGAAGTGAGTTAGAGATGAGAAGTGAGTTAGAGATGAGAAGTGAGTGAGAGATGAGAAGTGAGTGAGAGATGAGAAGTGAGTTAGAGATGAGAAGTGAGTGAGAGATGAGAAGTGAGTTAGAGATGAGAAGTGAGTCAGAGATGAGAAGTGAGTGAGAGATGACATGAGAAGTGAGTGAGAGAGGAGATGAGAAGTGAGTGAGAGATGAGAAGTGAGTGAGAGATGAGAAGTGAGTTAGAGATGAGAAGTGAGTTAGAGATGAGAAGTGAGTTAGAGATGAGAAGTGATTTAGAGATGAGAAGTGATTTAGAGATGAGAAGTGATTCAGAGATGAGAAGCGAGTTAGAGATGAGAAGTGAGTCAGAGATGAGAAGTGAGTTAGAGATGAGAAGTGAGTCAGAGATGAGATGAGAAGTGAGTTAGAGATGAAAAGTGAGTTAGAGATGAGAAGTGAGTGAGAGATGAGAAGTGATTTACAGATGAGAAGTGATTGAAAGATGAGAAGTGAGTTAGAGATGAGAAGTCAGTTAGAGATGAGAAGTGAGTTAGACATGAGAAGTGAGTTAGAGATGAGAAGTGAGTGAGAGATGACATGAGAAGTGAGTGAGAGAGGAGATGAGAAGTGAGTGAGAGATGAGAAGTGAGTGAGAGATGAGAAGTGAGTTAGAGATGAGAAGTGAGTTAGAGATGAGAAGTGAGTTAGAGATGAGAAGTGATTTAGAGATGAGAAGTGATTTAGAGATGAGAAGTGAATCAGAGATGAGAAGTGAATCAGAGATGACATGATAAGTGAGTGAGAGAGGAGATGAGAAGTGATTGAGAGATGAGAAGTGAGTTAGAGATGAGAGGTGAGTTAGAGATGAGAAGTGATTTAGAGATGAGAAGTGATTCAGAGATGAGAAGTGATTTAGAGATGAGAAGTGAATTAGAGATGAGAAGTGAGTGAGAGATGACATGGGAAGTGAGTGAGAGAGGAGATGAGAAGTGATTGAGAGATGAGAAGTGAGTTAGAGATGAGAGGTGAGTTAGAGATGAGAAGTGAGTTAGAGATGAGAAGTGAGTTAGAGATGAGAAGTGATTGAGAGATGAGAAGTGAGTCAGAGATGAGAAGTGAGTGAGAGATGAGAAGTGATTTAGAGATGAGAAGCGAGTGAGAGATGAGAAGTGAGTGAGAGATGAGAAGTGAGTGAGAGATGAGAAGTGATTTAGAGATGAGAAGCGAGTGAGAGATGAGAAGTGAGTGAGAGATGAGAAGTGAGTCAGAGATGAGAAGTGAGTGAGAGATGAGAAGTGATTTAGAGATGAGAAGCGAGTGAGAGATGAGAAGTGAGTGAGAGATGAGAAGTGAGTGAGAGATGAGAAGTGAGTTAGAGATGAGAGGTGAGTTAGAGATGAGAAGTGATTTAGAGATGAGAAGTGATTCAGAGATGAGAAGTGATTTAGAGATGAGAAGTGAATTAGAGATGAGAAGTGAGTGAGAGATGACATGGGAAGTGAGTGAGAGATGAGAAGTGATTTAGAGATGAGAAGCGAGTGAGAGATGAGAAGTGAGTGAGAGATGAGAAGTGAGTGAGAGATGAGAAGTGAGTTAGAGATGAGAGGTGAGTTAGAGATGAGAAGTGATTTAGAGATGAGAAGTGATTCAGAGATGAGAAGTGATTTAGAGATGAGAAGTGAATTAGAGATGAGAAGTGAGTGAGAGATGACATGGGAAGTGAGTGAGAGAGGAGATGAGAAGTGATTGAGAGATGAGAAGTGAGTTAGAGATGAGAGGTGAGTTAGAGATGAGAAGTGAGTTAGAGATGAGAAGTGAGTTAGAGATGAGAAGTGATTGAGAGATGAGAAGTGAGTCAGAGATGAGAAGTGAGTGAGAGATGAGAAGTGATTTAGAGATGAGAAGTGAGTTAGAGATGAGAAGTGAGTGAGAGATGAGAAGTGATTTAGAGATGAGAAGCGAGTGAGAGATGAGAAGCGAGTGAGAGACGAGAAGTGAGTGAGAGATGAGAAGTGAGTGAGAGAGAGACGAGAAGTGAGTGAGAGATGAGAAGTGAGTGAGAGATGAGAAGTGAGTTAGAGATGAGAAGTGAGTCAGAGATGAGAAGTGAGTTAGAGATGAGAAGTGATTGACAGATGAGGAGTGATTTAGAGATGAGAAGTGAGTGAGAGATGAGAAGTGAGTGAGAGACGAGAAGTGAGTGAGAGACGAGAAGTGAGTGAGAGATGAGAAGTGAGTTAGAGATGAGAAGTGAGTGAGAGATGAGAAGTGAGTTAGAGATGAGAAGTGAGTTAGAGATGAGAAGTGAGTTAGAGATGAGAAGTGATTTAGAGATGAGAAGTGATTTAGAGATGAGAAGTGATTTAGAGATGAGAAGTGAATTAGAGTTGAGAAGTGAGTGAGAGATGAGATGAGAAGTGAGTGAGAGATGAGAAGTGAGTTAGAGATGAGAAGTGAGTTAGAGATGAGAAGTGAGTGAGAGATGAGAAGTGAGTCAGAGATGAGAAGTGAGTTAGAGATGAGAAGTGAGTGAGAGATGAGAAGTGAGTGAGAGATGAGAAGTGAGTTAGAGATGAGAAGTGAGTTAGAGATGAGAAGTGAGTTAGAGATGAGAAGTGAGTTAGAGATGAGAAGTGAGTGAGAGATGAGAAGTGAGTTAGAGATGAGAAGTGAGTTAGAGATGAGAAGTGAGTTAGAGATGAGAAGTGAGTTAGAGATGAGAAGTGAGTTAGAGATGAGAAGTGAGTTAGAGATGAGAAGTGAGTGAGAGATGAGAAGTGAGTGAGAGATGAGAAGTGAGTCAGAGATGAGAAGTGAGTTAGAGATGAGAAGTGAGTTAGAGATGAGAAGTGAGTGAGAGATGAGAAGTGAGTGAGAGATGAGAAGTGAGTTAGAGATGAGAAGTGAGTGAGAGATGAGAAGTGAGTTAGAGATGAGAAGTGAGTCAGAGATGAGAAGTGAGTCAGAGATGAGAAGTGAGTCGGAGATGAGAAGTGAGTCAGAGATGAGAAGTGAGTCAGAGATGAGAAGTGAGTTAGAGATGAGAAGTGAGTTAGAGATGAGAAGTGAGTCAGAGATGAGAAGTGAGTTAGAGATGAGAAGTGAGTTAGAGATGAGAAGTGAGTCAGAGATGAGAAGTGAGTAAGAGATGAGAAGTGAGTCAGAGATGAGAAGTGAGTCAGAGATGAGAAGTGAGTAAGAGATGAGAAGTGAGTTAGAGATGAGAAGTGAGTTAGAGATGAGAAGTGAGTGAGAGATGAGAAGTGAGTCAGAGATGAGAAGTGAGTTAGAGATGAGAAGTGAGTCAGAGATGAGAAGTGAGTCAGAGATGAGAAGTGAGTGAGAGATGAGAAGTGAGTCAGAGATGAGAAGTGAGTCAGAGATGAGAAGTGAGTCAGAGATGAGAAGTGAGTGAGAGATGAGAAGTGAGTCAGAGATGAGAAGTGAGTTAGAGATGAGAAGTGAGTTAGAGATGAGAAGTGAGTTAGAGATGAGAAGTGAGTGAGAGATGAGAAGTGAGTCAGAGATGAGAAGTGAGTCAGAGATGAGAAGTGAGTTAGAGATGAGAAGTGAGTTAGAGATGAGAAGTGAGTCAGAGATGAGAAGTGAGTCAGAGATGAGAAGTGAGTCAGAGATGAGAAGTGAGTTAGAGATGAGAAGTGAGTGAGAGATGAGAAGTGAGTCAGAGATGAGAAGTGAGTTAGAGATGAGAAGTGAGTCAGAGATGAGAAGTGAGTCAGAGATGAGAAGTGAGTCAGAGATGAGAAGTGAGTCAGAGATGAGAAGTGAGTGAGAGATGAGAAGTGAGTCAGAGATGAGAAGTGAGTTAGAGATGAGAAGTGAGTCAGAGATGAGAAGTGAGTCAGAGATGAGAAGTGAGTGAGAGATGAGAAGTGAGTTAGAGATGAGAAGTGAGTTAGAGATGAGAAGTGAGTGAGAGATGAGAAGTGAGTCAGAGATGAGAAGTGAGTGAGAGATGAGAAGTGAGTCAGAGATGAGAAGTGAGTTAGAGATGAGAAGTGAGTTAGAGATGAGAAGTGAGTGAGAGATGAGAAGTGAGTCAGAGATGAGAAGTGAGTCAGAGATGAGAAGTGAGTTAGAGATGAGAAGTGAGTGAGAGATGAGAAGTGAGTCAGAGATGAGAAGTGAGTTAGAGATGAGAAGTGAGTCAGAGATGAGAAGTGAGTCAGAGATGAGAAGTGAGTCAGAGATGAGAAGTGAGTCAGAGATGAGAAGTGAGTCAGAGATGAGAAGTGAGTCAGAGATGAGAAGTGAGTTAGAGATGAGAAGTGAGTCAGAGATGAGAAGTGAGTCAGAGATGAGAAGTGAGTCAGAGATGAGAAGTGAGTCAGAGATGAGAAGTGAATCAGAGATGAGAAGTGAGTCAGAGATGAGAAGTGAGTCAGAGACGAGAAGTGAGTCAGAGACGAAAAGTGAGTGAGAGATGAGAAGTGAGTCAGAGATGAGAAGTGAGTCAGAGATGAGAAGTGAGTTAGAGATGAGAAGTGAGTTAGAGATGAGAAGTGAGTCAGAGATGAGAAGTGAGTTAGAGATGAGAAGTGAGTTAGAGATGAGAAGTGAGTGAGAGATGAGAAGTGAGTTAGAGATGAGAGGTGAGTGAGAGATGAGAAGTGAGTGAGAGATGAGAAGTGAGTCAGAGATGAGAAGTGAGTTAGAGATGAGAAGTGAGTGAGAGATGAGAATTGAGTAAGAGATGAGAAGTGAGTCAGAGATGAGAAGTGAGTCAGAGATGAGAAGTGAGTCAGAGATGAGAAGTGAGTGAGAGATGAGAAGTGAGTTAGAGATGAGAAGTGAGTCAGAGATGAGAAGTGAGTTAGAGATGAGAAGTGAGTTAGAGATGAGAAGTGAGTCAGAGATGAGAAGTGAGTTAGAGATGAGAAGTGAGTCAGAGATGAGAAGTGAGTAAGAGATGAGAAGTGAGTCAGAGATGAGAAGTGAGTTAGAGATGAGAAGTGAGTTAGAGATGAGAAGAGTCAGAGATGAGAAGTGAGTGAGAGATGAGAAGTGAGTAAGAGATGAGAAGTGAGTCAGAGATGAGAAGTGAGTCAGAGATGAGAAGTGAGTTAGATGTAATGATGCTACTGTACCATATTGACTGTTTGTGCATATTTGGTTTAATCTGAGGTGTCCAACCCTGTTCATCTGCCCCACATGTGTTCTGTGTATTAACTGTGATGTTTATTATTGTTGTTTTATGATCATGTTTTGTGAAGTGAAGGTTTGCTGTCACTCACCATTGTAGCAGATGAACTGTGACATCTCATTACAGTCCTGCTGATGCCATTTTCCATTTCTCATAACAGCACAATTATTTGTGTCAGTTGATGATTCAGTTTCCCAGTTCAGATATTTCACAGGATCACTTAGAGACCACTTCCATTTATAAACATCTGTTCTCTTCAGTCCAATCCAGACATTCACCTGATTGTTGTTTACAGTCTTCTTCAGCTCGTTCATGTCATTGATGTTGTTGACTGTTGCCAGATCTGTGTAGTTCTCTCTGCAGTATATCTGAGCTTCAGTCCAGGTCTTCTTCATGTTTATATAGTGATAGCGGCGCTGAGAGCATTCAGATAATGAACAGAGAGCTGAAAGAGAGAGTTTTTATTCAGACACATTCACTCAGAGCTGATCTAAGCAGGATTGGGCTGACACAACAAGTTCATCATTTACTGACGCAACGTTTGTATTGAAGAAGGAGATTCTGACAGGTTGTAGCCTGCTCGAGTCAGCAACTCTGAATCAAATCACATTTTAAAACACGTCATACTTGCGCCAAGAAAACAAGAAAAGAAAGCAATATCATTGAGATGAAAACTTCAAGTCTGTTTACAGATGTGAAAGGGAGAGGTTTTCTCTACAGCTTTCCAGTAGCTCAGTGGAAAGAACATTGCGTAAACAACGCAAGGTTGTGGGTTCGATCCCAGGAGATTGAAAATACATAAGTAAAATGTATAGGATAAAGCAATGTAAGTTGCTTTGGATAAAAGCATCTGCCAAATGCATAAATGTAAATATAAACGAGGTGCTTAGTACTCAAGTATTTTACTCAAGTACATTTATCGAGTATCTTTATATATTTTAGTGTTTTTCATTTGGGAAATTTTACTACACAACATTATGAAGCATATACTTATTTCATTTAATTCAACAATTTTTTTTACATGCGTTTTACCTTAAATACTACAGTACATTAAAAATATACAATATAACTTTTACTCACGTAAAATGATTGTTGAGTAAATTACTTGAGTAAAAGTAAGTACTTCGACTTTTAAATTTACTTTTTTAATTGTAAAAATTGCAGTGTAGTTTTCAAATGTAATTGAGTAAAAGGTATGATATATGCCATGGTTGTATGTATGGAAGTAAAAACCTTTCAAAGTAAAAACCTTTAAACGAAAGTAAAGATACTTGATCCCTGAGAGTAAAATACTCGAGCACTATACACCTCTGGCTCACTCACAGTAGTAGTTTTGAGCAAAGTGTTATTTATTTCACCAGTAAAAAGTAAATCCATAGTGAATGGAGTATATACATTGTCCCATCAAGAAAAATAGAAAAATCCAAAGTAATATAGAAACAGATATACATAAATATACATAGATAAAACTGGTAAAATATAATCTCCAACGATAAGGGATCCAACCATCCGTATCCACAGGGTTCAGTTGCTCGAGGCTCCACAATAGGACCCTCTCTTACTTTATTAACAATCCCTGAGTAACGCTGTGGGTTGAGTTTTTAAAGGCCAAACCCCACCCCATTCTGGACCCTACCAACACCACATAAATACACATATATACATACACGTCTTCATTCACTTGTAATCCTCAATATACAGTTGATAGAAAAAGTATGTGAACCATTTGGGCTTACTTGGATTTCTTCATAAATTGGTCATAAAATGTGTTCTGATCTTCATCTAAGTCACAACAATAGAGAAACACAGTGTGCTTAAACTAATACCGCACAAACATTATATGTTTTCATGTTTTTATTGAACACAACATGTAAACATTCATAGTGCAGGGTGGAAAAAGTATGTGAACCTTTGGGTTTAATAACTGGTTGACCCTCCTTTGGCAGCAATAACCTCAACCAAACGTTTCCTATAGTTGCAGATCAGACCTGCACAACGGTCAGGAGAAATTTTGGACCATTCCTCTTTACAAAAGTGTTTCAGTTCAGCAATATTCTTGGGATGTCTGGTGTGAATCACTCTCTTGAGGTCATGCCACAGCATCTCAATCGGGTTGAGGTCAGGACTCTGACTGGGCCACTCCAGAAGGCGTATTTTCTTCTGTTGAAGCCATTCTGTTGTTGATTTACTTCTATGCTTTGGGTCGTTGTCCTGTTGCATCGCCCATCCTCTGTTAAGCTTCAGTTGGCGGACAGATGGTCTTAAGTTTTCCTGCAAAATGTCTTTATAAACTTTGGAATTCATTTTTCCATCGATGACAATAATCCGTCCAGGACCTGTGGCAGCAAAGCAGCCCCAAACCATGATGCCCCTCCACCATATTTCACAGTTGGGATGAGGTTTTGATGTTGGTGTGCTGTGCCTTTTGTTCTCCACACATGACGTTGTGTGTTCTTTCCAAACAACTCAATTTTGGTTTCATCTGTCCACAGAATGTTTTGCCAGTAGTGGTGATATGTTCAACTGCTGTGGAACATCCAGGTGCTCTTTTGCAAACTTCAAACGTGCTGCAATGTTTCTTTTGGACAGCAGTGGCTTCCTCCGTGGTGTCCTCCCATGAAGTCCATTCTTGTTTAATGTTTTCCTTATTGTAGATTTGTCAACAAAAATGTTAGCATGTGCCAGAGATTTCTGTAAGTGTTTAGCTGACACTCTAGGATTCTTCTTCACTTCATTGAGCATTCTGCGCTGTGCTCTTGCAGTCATCTTTACAGGACGACCACGCCTAGGGAGTGTAGCCACAGTGCTGAACTTTCTCCATTTGTAGACAATCTGTCTTACCGTGGACACATGGACATCAAGGCTTTTAGATATACTTTTGTAGCCCTTTCCAGCTTTATGTAAGTCAACAATTCTTGATCGTAGGTCTTCTGAGAGCTCTTTTGTGCGAGGCATGGTTCACATCATACAACACTTTTCAGAACAGCAAACTCAAAACTGGTGTGTGTTTTTTATTGGACAGGCCAGCTTTAATCAACACATCCAATCTCATCACATTGATTGGACCCCAGGTTGGCTGACTCCTGGCTCCAATTAGCTCTTGGAGAAGTCATTAGTCTAGGGTTTCACATACTTTTTCCACCCTGCACTATGAATGTTTACATGTTGTGTTCAATAAAAACATGAAAACATATAATGTTTGTGCGGTATTAGTTAAAGCATACTGTGTTTCTCTATTGTTGTGACTTAGTTGAAGATCAGAACACATTTTATGACCAATTTATGAAGAAATACAAGTAAGCCCAAAGGGTTCACTTACTTTTTCTTTCAACTGTATATATATATATATATATATATATATATATATATATATTAGCATAAACACAACATTAACACATAATAATCAGAACACATAAGTACACACAAAACGTCTTGGTTACGTATGTAACCTCAGTTCCCTGATGGAGGGAACGAGACGTTGTGTCGAGAACGACAGATGGGGTTCGCCCTTGAGAACTAATCAACTCTGACTACTATAGAAAAGACCAATGAAATTTGGCAAATGAAATTTGCATGCCGGGCTCCGCCCCCGGATAGCCGGTATAAAAGGAAGCCGGCGTGCAGCATTCACTTACCTCTTGTTCTGAAGAGCCTGAGAGCCTCTCACGAATGCAGCAGAATACGATACGTGTTCGTGGCATAAGGGACACAATGTCTTGTTCCCTCCATCAGGGAACTGAGGTTACATACGCAACCAAGACGTTCCCTTTCTTTCGGTCTCTCGACGTTGTGTCGAGAACGACAGATGGGGTTGCCTATGGAAAACGCCACAACGCTATATCGCGTCACAATCTCTAGCGAAGCGTCGGTAACAAGCCTGGGCGTGTCAGCTCGATGCTGTCGCGAAACTGTAACCTTCCAGTGTGGTGGTCGGGGGGTTCCAGAGCTTTCTTGGAGAAAGATGGGTACAGCCCTGACCGGTAACCTTTCACGGACGGGGCCTTAGCTCTCTACAGGCGAGAGGCCATCCGGCTCTGGTTTAAACCGGGTAAGCGCCACTTCCTTAATCAGGAATGCGCTGCAGAGGCCACCTCCTACCCGTGGGGAGGAATATGGTGGATATAGGTATGGTCTCGTACTTGGAGGAGAACGCATGGAATGTGCAGACTGGGTAGTTAATCGTGAGCTGGAGGTCCACCTGGAGAAGTTCATGGGTTACCAGGAGTGGGAACCATTCTCATGAGGATACATCAGACGGAACAGCCCACGGAGGGGGTGTTACGGACGTCCGGTAGCACTAGGTCCGGTTAGAGCTATCTGTGATAGTTCATATGGTATCCCGGCCTAAGGGGGAAGGCTGCTCTGCCCAGCCAACCCCCAGGGGGTGCTTGCTTAGTGATGGATGGAATGCCTATTCTTAACCAGTGTCTGGGTAAGAAGGGAGGTTGATGAGGTACCAGTTTCTTAGCCATGTGTTTGGGTAAGAAGAAAAAGATAGATAGCACACTGACCCAACCTGTTAGAGGGTGGAATGGTGCTTTCGCAGGCATACACCCCACCGGATGCCAGTCCTACATGTCGCCACGCAGGACGTGGACTGACACCGGGTTTACGCGGAGGTTGTTAACCTTTGCGAAGGTGTTTGGGCGTAGGCCAACCCGCAGCTCTACAGATGTCTGCTTGAGAGGCGTTTCTGCCAGTGCCCAGGAGGTGGCTAAAACTCCGTATGGAGTGAGCCCTTACTGCCAATGGGCATGGGAGATTCTGAGATCGGAATGCCGTCGTAACGGCTACCACAACCCAGTGCGCCAGCCTCTGTTTTGAGACAGACTTCCCCTTCTGCTGTCCTCCAACAGACACTGAGCTGGTCAGAACTTCAGAGCTCTGCGTGCGGTCCAGCACGTACTGGACACAACACTGATCGGGTTGGGTCTTCCTCCCCTATGGCGAGCGCCTACAAGTTCACCACTTGGCCCCGGAGGGAGTAGTGGGAACTTCTTGGGCACGCATCTGGGCCTGGGTCTCAAGATAACGTGAGAGTTTCCAGGGCCGAATTTAATGCAATCCGGGGACACGGTGGATGCTCCGTGGTCCCCTACCCTCTTGAAGGGAGTGAGCGCCGTCAGGAGGGCCGTCTTATTCTGTGAGGAAGATCGGAACCTCTGAGGGGCTCTTGGGGGGCACTGAGGCTCCCCAGGACCACTTAGGGTCCCAAGAGGGTATGGAGCGGAGATGAGGCGGATTCCGCCCTCTCGCGCCCCTTAGGAACCTAGTGACCAGGTCGTGTTGCCCTAGAAACTTTCCACCGACTGAGTCGTGACGAGTGGCAATAGCGACTACATACACATTCAGTGTGGAGGGGAGATGTTAGTCTCCAGTCTTGTAAGAAGGAAAACACAATCCTGATCGAGCACCTCAGTGGGTCTTTCTCATTGAGAGAGACACCAGGACGTGAAGAGGCGCCGTCTAGAGGCGTGTAACGGCCTAGTAGATGGGGCTCTAGCCTGGGTGATGGTCTCTACCATAGAGGGGGAGTAACCATCTCAGGATCTTCTCGTCCCGTCTAGAGACCAGACATGGGTGTGCCAGAGGTCTGATCTGGGGTGCCAGAACATGTCCTTCCCCTGATAGAGCAGGTCCTCTGTCAGGGGAATGGTTCAGGGGGAGTCGCTGTCCAGAGCATCAGCTCTGAAGCCAAGTGCGGTTAGACCGGTGTGGTGTAACCAATAACACTTGGTGCTCCTTCTCCCTGACCTTGCACAGGGGTATGTGTCTGTGCAAGGAGGCTCCTGGGGGGCGGAAGGTGTGCATCCAAGGATATTCCAAGGCGGGCAAATGGTGGTGTTACGGGAGGCGAACAGGTTTACATGGGCTTACCCGAACAGCCTCCAAATGAGCTGGACTGCGCGGGGGTGGAGTCGCCACTCTCCACGAGGCATAAACTGGCGAGAAAGCACGTCGGCTGTCTAGTTCAGTTTGCCCGGGGTGTGTGTGTGGCCCGCAGGGAACGGGTCACCTGTTGACTCCACCAGAGGAGGCATCGAGCAAGTTGTGTTAGCTGCTGTGAGCGAACGCCACCCTGACGATCTGTGTACTGTCCTCGGACCACCACGTGCTTGTCTCGCACGAGAGGCCGTAGCCTGCTCAGTGCAAGTAGCACAGCCCACAACCCTTGGCAATTGATATGCCAGCACAGGCGGGGGTTCGTCCAACGTCCCGTCTGCGTGCCCGTTGCACACTGCACCGTACCCCTGCAGGGAGACGTCAGTCGTCACCACGACCTGCCTCATAACCTGCCCAGAGGGACCTGAGTCCGTCGAAAAAGTCATGGAAGACCAGGAGTTATGGTGCGTCGGAAGCAGGGAGTAATCACCATGAGCCTGCTGCCGGTGTGCTACGCTCTCCTCGGAACTCGACTCTGAAGCCGGTTTTGGAGCGGTCTCATGTGCATCAACCCGAGGGGTATTACCCGGCGAGGACGCCATGTGCCCAGGAGCCTCTGAATTGTTTCAGGGGGACCGCTATCTGCCTGAAATGTTCCAGGCAGTTCAACACTGGCTGGGCGCGAACTGGGGACAGTTGCGCCGATATGGTGACAGAGTTGAGTTCCATACCGAGAAAGAGGATGCTCTGCACTGGGGAGAGCTTGCCCTTCTCTCGGTTGACCTGGAGTCCCAATCAGTCCAGGTGCCAGAGCACCAGGTCCCTTTGTGTACATAACAGATCTCGCGAGTGTGCCAAGGTAGGCCAGTCGTTGAGATAGTTTGGTACCCGCACACCTTCCTCCCCTCAGGGAGAAAGGGGGCTTCCACGATCTTCATGTCACAGCCCGGGTAGCAGACGAAATGGTGGCTGGTTCCCGTAGGAAGACAGTCACCAGTGACCCGCAACTTCTGAATGACAATCTGCCTGCAGTGCGGGCAAGATGTGTCAACGAACGCTGACACCTAACGCAGCGATCATGTCTGTCCCCCTCCTCGATGAGTGTGCCGCACCCAGGAGAACAGCGGGACATGCCGTGCTGGAGAATGCTCAGTCAGTCCTGAAAAGGACCTTTTTAGGAACCGCCGAGACGCCCAGGGGAAGGTCGCTGCAGGTATGGACGATTCGCTTCTGTACGTCGTAGATCCGGCAGAAGAAGAAGAATTCATTGAATTCATTGAACAACGTCGAGACCGACAGAAAGGGAACACCCCTTCACGGACAACAGTGGTTTCGGCCAATTTCGGGCACGCTACAAAGAGGTCTCCTCGTCATGACGTCATAAGTGGCTGCTAGTGATGGGAAGTCCGGCTCTTTTCCGCGAACCGGTTCTTTCGGACAGTTCGTTTAAATGAACCGGTTAAAAAAAATGGTTCATCGGTTAATTTACGCCAGAACGTTAGACCGTACTGTTATGACGTCGGTCGGGATGAAAATACACTTTGTAGAACATTTAATGAAGACACTTTATGTCATTAATTGCCATCACTTAAAACATCATCATGATCTGATAAGTTTATCACATTTAAGTTTGGCAAATAATGCACACAGATACAGACAAAGGCAGAAATATGCAAGCGAACGTTATAAAGTGAATAATCTGCTATTTATTTGTTATTAAATAAACTTACGTTTTGTCAGATTGCCCCGCTCGTCGTCATCACCCGTGTTTATTGTGTTCAAATATTGTTTTTTCTAAATTCCGAAAAAAAATTTTTAACTTCAGAGTGAGAGAAGCCTGCTAGTTTTCACACGCACACATGCGCAGCCGCAGTATATCAACTTACTAGCGCTGATCAACCGGTTCACATTTATATTTTTCACATATCGGACGTGTCCGAAAGACAGGGCTCTTGGCTGATGACCGGAAAGCCAATGCAACGCAACCGATTCGATTTTGTGACTCCAGATTCTCTGCGAGAACGATTCAATCCGCTTGTTTCATTCCCGTACATGATAACGTTTAGATTTGTATCAACTTGTTTAAAAATGAAATAAGATATGTTCATGAAAATACCATGGATTCAACATGAAACAAATGAATGTGTAGTTTAGTTTTACAAACTGACAGCCTAGAATTGTTTTCAATCTTTAAAGTAATTATATAGCAAAAATGCACAACATTAATGCATTCATAAAAACACAAACACGCACGCACGTGCATCAGCTGAGCTCATCAGTTGAACCGGCCTGGTTCACATCTCGAACGTGTCCGAAAGACAGTGAACCAGCTCTTGGTTTTCAACCTAATTTGATCAGAAAACGGTTCATTTCTCGAAGCTTTTTGAATCAGAGCTCGACTGTGACATCTGCTGGTGAAAGTGTGGGAACGCACGCGCTGTGTCTCAAAATGTTTCACTATGGACAAACGCATTCATTGTATTATCAATAATGAATAAATAAATGAATGAATTTGTGTGGATTAGTCAATTAATAAATCCGCATATTTGACATGAGCCCTACTCCTAATAACTCTAAACAATAAACATAACATTTTGTTTTGTGGATAAGGACATTTGTCCTGTTTGTTAACAAGTCAAAGTCATGAATAGAAGTAAAGAACTGTAGGTGCATTCACATAAAGGAAACACATGTGTTTGAAAAACTGAGTCCTGGGGCCCGTTTCAGAAAGCAGGGTAAGTGCAAACTCAGAGTAAGTCAACCCCAGAAAATGGAATACTCAGAGTTTTTGGTTTCAGAACACGAGGTATGTCAAACCCGCGACCGCGGAGTAAGTCAAGCCCATTTCAGAAATCGAGGTATCTTATACTCCGAGTAAGTTACCAGAGTAACCTACTCCATGAACCTAACCTGGTCGGGAGCAGGTTTTATTCTGCAAACCCAGGGTTTGTTACAATCTCCGCCCCCTTTTCGAAGCGCGAGCGGTGTTGAAATTGCATACGTCATTTGTTTATTGATTCGTGTTCCATAATCGCGCTCAATTTAGTCACACAGAACTTAAAATTGCATGTCCGTTTATTCAGGAACCCATAGAAGAGGAAGCTGCATTAATATGCAGAGAATTATATTTATGTCGGGAGAGAATTATGAGAACTTTTAAGGCCAGTTTAAGTATTATATTTAACATTTCCCAATCAGACATCCTACTAGCAAGAGCATTCTATTTCTTTAAACTTTCCTGAATGAATTATGTTATTGTATTTCTACAACGGCGTTTTAGTGCCACGTTAAAAATAAAATAAATTCAAGATTTCAAGAATTATGTCGAAATGTAACGAGATTAAAATCGAAATGTTACGAGATTAAAGTCGAAATGTTACGAGAATAAAGTCGAAATGTTACGAGATTAAAGTCGAAATGTTACGAGAATAAAGTCGAAAAGTTACGAGATTAAAGTCGAAATGTTACGAGAATAAAATTGAAATGTTACGAGATTAAAGTCGAAATGTTACGAGAATAAACTCGTGGTAATACGTATTTTATTTTATTTTCGTGAAAGTTGTAGTTTAAGAGTTTAAGTTATTTTTAAGCACGTCATCTGAATCAGTGAGTTAGTTCTTAGTTCATGTCTGATTTTTTTCTTCTGAATAAATTCAGTTTCCTTCATGATCAGTGTCGTTTTAATAATTATAACTCCGTGATGATGCGCCAAAAGACAAATAATTTCCTTATTACTAAATCATAATCTAAAGTAGGATTCAACCAAATCCTCCACAGCCATTGTTTCTAGCAATTCTGTGATTTTTCTCAAAATATTACGAGTTTATTCTCGTAACATTTCGACTTTATTCTCGAAATCTTTTTTTTTACGTGGCACTAAAACGCCGTCGTATATTTCATATTCAGCTGCTGCCAAGATATTTTTATTGCAGAAGGATTGTACCTACATGAGAGAGAGAGAGAGAGTTAAATATAATTCCCATTTTCAGTTTCAACAAAATAAATATAAAAGTGATTATATTTCACACATCACAACTCTCTTTCTTTCTGTTGCTCTTTTTTCTAAATATGTGCTCATATTCACCGTACGCTTACAGTACCTTCAATTCGATTGGCGCGAAATGAACAGAGCGCTTTTTGTCACGTGCCGTTGCCATGGTGAATCGTGCTATCTTCACTCAATTGATGATGGCTTTTCATTGCCATGCTGCACGCGCGTAACCTAGAGTGAATTTACCTAGAGTGGATTGAACTAACTCAAATCAGCTGGTCTGAAACTGAAAACTCAGAGTAGCGATTCTCAGAGTAAATCAACTCAGAGTTCAGATTTTAACTCGGTGTTGGTTGAACTTCCTTATTGAAACGGGCCCCTGCTGTGTTGTGTACCTCCCAGTTTCTCAAATAAACGCCCCTTTTTCATGGAACTGATTGGATTTATTGTGTTCTAATCGACACCGCATTGAGGAATGCTAGATACACACCTTCACCTAATATAGTCCAAACTTTGCTATCGAACAACATGCACTTATATACGACTATAGTAAATCTATAGCTGTAACAACCCATGAGGGCGTGGCTTGAGGCGCGATTTTCAAAGTACAAAGCAGTCACATGGGCATGTGTGGAACGAAGCTTCGGACGTCATTGGTCACATGATTTTGATAAAACGAATCAAGCATCGATACTAAGATTCAATGAAAATCGCTTTATTTTTTGGAAACAAGGATCGTAGCTTTAGTGTCACAGCTAACGTCACTAATGTACACGCTCTTCCTGGTAGCGGAACCGGAAGTAAAGGATGGTGAACTAAGTGTGTGCGTCAGTATGTGTAAGCGTCAGTGTGTGTGTGCGTCAGTGTGTGTGCGTGTGTGTGTGTGTGTGCGTGTGTGTGTGTGTGTGTCAGTATGTGTGTGTGTGTGTGTGTGTGTGTGTCAGTGTGTGTGCGTGTGTGTGTGTGTGTGTCAGTATGTGTGTGTGTGTGTGTGTGTGTGCGTGTGTATGTGTGTGTGTGTGTGTGTCTGTGTGTCAGTATGTGTGTGTCAGTGTGTGTGTGTGTGTCAGTATGTGTGTGTGTGTGTGTGTGTGTGTGTGTGTGTGTGTGTCAGTGTGTGTGTGTCTGTGTGTGTGTGTTTGTGTGTGTGTGCGTCAGTGTGTGTGTGTGTGTGTGTGTGTGTCTGTGTGTCAGTATGTGTGTGTCAGTGTGTGTGTGTGTGTGCGTGTGTGTGTGTGTGTGTGTGTGTGTGTGTGTCAGTGCTGCTTCCTTCATCACACTCATGCAGTGAGATTTCTGAGCTGGCTCAATGATTGATTATTTACACAATTTACATTTGTTTGAGTCTGAATATATTCTGTGCTGTTTGATTTCAATCTGTAATTTATTTAATTCTATTCTCGTCTATATTCACCATCAGCAATAGTTACTCTGTATCGTGCACTGACACCTGAACATTGAAATCACAAACATCATTGTTTCTTGTTTTCTTGTATTTCATTTATTTTATTATTCACTTTTATATGTAATATTGTTTAACCTCGTTTGGTGTTGTATTGTGTCTTATGCTGATATGAGTCTCCATTGGTCTCCATCTCAAGGTTCATAATAATGTCATGAGACAATGTTTTCATACTGTAATCTTGAATGGTTAAAAACAAATATTGAATCTGTTTACAGTAAAACAAAGTTTGACAGAGCTTGACTGAGCAATAAAGCACAACTGAGATTATTCAATAAATCATGTTTCTGTTTATTAATCATCACTTCATCTGTTCTTCCCTTCAGCTCTGTAACTCACTGATGTTTGGGTTATAGTATTGACTATTGAGGTTTACTGGTGGGGCACCCCCTGTGCCAGTTCTATACTTTTTCTTCTAGCTTTCCTGTAAACAACGCAAGGTTGTGGGTTCAATTGCACATGTAAAAATGTATAGGATAATGAAATGAAAGTAGCTTTGGATAAAAGCGTCTGCCAAATGCATAAATGTAAATGTTCTATGGGCTTTTTTTAACTGCTACGATCATACAGACATTCAACATGTGTGTCTGTTGTTGAATCACAGTGAGACTTTTAGAGTTGCAGAGACTTTTTTTCTCCCTCAAACGTCTGATCGCACCGGTGAAACCTTTGATTATTTTAAGTCGCACCATTAAGAAATTGGTCGGACTCTGTCACATGGAGATTGGTTGACTTGGTTTTAAGTGAGAACAATTCAATTCAAGTTTATTTATATAGCGCTTTTCACAATGTGAATTATACCTGTGACTCTTATTAATGAGCTTTACTCAGTTCACTGTGCAGCTTCACTTGTTGTTCCTTATCTACTTTCCCATGCACCAACATGGTTTGGAATTGTTGATTATGTACGTTTTTATGCTTGTCTAATTTGATTATGTTTCAAAGTGAAGTTTATTTGGTTGACATGTGTTGTAGGAGCCGCATTTGAGTTTGTTTTTGGTTCCATAATTTACTTATAGTTATCTTTTCTATTGCTTTTGGGTAGTACACCTTCTAAAAAGCCAGCGGGCGCGCCACCCTATAAGTTGGAGCAGGTAGCGCATGAGCGAGGAGAAGAAGTGCCAGCAGATACAGTCTTTGACCTCGGCCTGGATCTGGGATACCGGAAAGCTTGGCTTATACAGAGAAAGCGCTACAAAAGAATATTCAAAGACATTTAAAACAGTTCTCATTTTTTTGGTTTAGTCTTTTACTCTATCCATTTTTACAATAAACTCCGACAAACATTCAACTACAAACACTCTTGGAATTTCTTGGATTCGGGCTGTGAGTCTGACCCTGCACTTGCATTCTCCCGGTGGTCGAAAACAGTAACAGGGGGTTATAGGAAAAACCCAACATTGTTTTTGCCACTACATTTCGTCAAAGACTTGCTGTGAATTCGTCAAAGACTTGCTGTGAATTCATCAAAGGCGGATTTATGTTGAAACTACGCGATATGAAGATGAAGGAAACGTCGATCTAAGCGTGGCAAGCCAAACAAAGAAACACTTCAGTGGAGGTATGTGCTTTCAAAGTGAATATTATAAGAAGGATATAGAAATGAATTTCACTGCAGATTTTTGAGTTGATGAACTGTGACAAACAATCAAGAGCGGTGAAAGCACAGCCTAATTGGAACAAATGAAATGCAACGATATGTTGATCTTTGGAAAGAATAAGAACTGTTTTCTACATTTTTGAAAACCTTTTTTTTTTTGAAGCAAAGTAAATGTTCTCAGTGATTTTTTTGTAGTTTATTTTTTATTTTTGGGAATAATGGCTGATTCCAACGAAGAAGAAACAACTCCTGTTAAAGACATGAGTGAAATTGTTGCACAATTGCGCTCATCTAGAGGAGGAAAAATGTCACATGTAACAAGGAGAATGAACATTGTGAAAGATTTAATGACTGATCCGGAATTTCTTGATGAAGTTAAACAAAACATGATTAAGTTTAATGAATTTCTTGAAGAGTTTAAGGCCTTGCATGCCTCCTATAGGGAAATGTTGGATGAAGAAGCAAATCAAGAAGACCACGAGACATGGTATCAGCCTAGATGTGTACAGATAACGGCTTTTATGGATAACGTTGAAAATTGGATTTCAGGCATAGAAAACCCAGGTTCGCAAGCCACAATTGAAGTCTCCTCTTCTGTCACCCAAGTAGAAGATGAAGATACTGATACTGATGCACAATCATTTAGATCACAGACATCATCTGTATCATTGCGCATTAGTGCAGAGGCAGAGAGAGTTGCTTTAATGGCTAAAGCTGCAAAGCTGCAAGAAAGGCATGCAATTGAGGAGCAGGAGCATATTCTAAGAAAAAGGAGAGAATCTTTAGAGTTGCATTCTGAAATTGAAGCCACTACTGCAAAAATTAATTATCTGAAAGAAGCTGAACAAGGAATGTATAAACCTGCTCATTCTGATGTAACAGTTCAGATGCCCTCATTAGGAGCAGAAGCAGATGAAGTGAAGACAAAATCAACAGTTAAACATTTACCATTGGATGGAAGGCTTGATGGCTCTCTTTATTTACATGACAGGACTTCCCCAGTAGTAAAAAGCAAGCCAGGTGTTCAGGTTCAATTTCCTTTTCCTAATTTAGGCCCAGATAGGCAACAAAGCAGATCTGTTTTCCAGCCCAGGGCTAGCCAGCAACAACTACAACAGACCTCCGCGTACAGTATTCCCTCTGTCATTCCCCAGTCACTTGCAAGTTCAGCCACAGCCAGCCAGTCCACTGTACCTCAACGGCAAAATCCTACACTCAATTCAGCACAGGAAAGCCATATGATCAAAATTCTGGAAAAGCAGAATGAATTAACAAGGATTCTTATGAAACAGCAACTTCTCTCTACACTACCCCAAGGTAGCATTTCACTCTTTGATGGACAAGTTCTTGAGTACAAGTCATTCATTCACTCCTTTGAAAATATGGTTGAAAGCAAAACTAATAACAATAAAGATAGATTGCAGTTTCTTATTCAATATACTAGAGGCTCTGCACAAAGGCTTGTCAAGAGCTGTGAGTACTTGTCACAAGATAGAGGCTACCAGAGAGCAAAGGACTTGCTAAAGGAAAACTTTGGACAGGAATACAAGATCTCTTGTGCTTACTTGGAAAAAGCCCTATCCTGGTCCCAAATAAAATCTGAGGATTTTAAATCACTACAGGATTATGCCATGTTTCTTAGGAGCTGCTGCAATGCTATGGAGGAAATGGAATATATGGAGGAGCTGGATACAGTATCCAATATGAGAAGCATTGTGCCCAAGCTACCATACAAGCTTCGGGAGAGATGGCGTAACAAGGCCTATGAGCTACAGGAACAACGGAGAGGTAGGGTAAGAATTTTAGATTTAGTCTGCTTTATTGAAAGACAAGCTCGCATAGCAGCTGATCCAGTATTTGGTGATCTTCAAGATCAGTCGGCCAGTAGAGGAAAGGCTAGATCCCCAGTCAAATCACAGGCCTCGAAGTCATCTGGCAGTAGTTTTGCCACTAGTATAGCTATTGCCCAAAAGCAGATGAAGTTTGATCTTTCTTGCCCCTTCTGTAGCTCAAGACACACATTGGACTTGTGTGAAGATTTTTTAAAGATAACACATAGAGACAAGCTCAGTTTTATAAAGACCAAAGGCATATGCTTTGGATGTCTGTCCACAGGCCACATTAGCAAAGACTGCACAAGCCGTCTCAGCTGTAAAGTATGTAAGCAAGCTCACCCTAGTGTCCTACATATTAAGGCCAAAGATAGTATCATCAAAAAGACAGAAAGATCCTCCGATGTTACAGGCAGTGCATCAGCAGGGTTATGTGGTCATATAGGGGCCGGAGACCAAGAGAGTGTGTTATCCATTGTCCCAGTTCAGGTTAAGGCAGCAAAGGGCAGCCAAGTCTTACAAGTGTATGCTCTCCTGGACCCTGGATCCTCCGCTACCTTCTGCTCGGAGGATCTTATGTTTCGGCTCAATCTGAAGGGTAGAAAAACTCAAATTCTTCTACGCACAATGAATCAAGAAAAAACTGTTCCAACTCATGTCGTATCTGAAGTGGAAGTTGCAGCACTGGACAGCAATAACTTCTTACCTCTTCCTGATCTCTTCACTCAAAAAGAAATGCCAGTTACCACAAACAGCATTCCAAAGCAGAAAGACTTAGCACAATGGAAGTATCTAAGTCGAGTCAAACTTCCCAACATTAATTCAAAGGTGGAGCTGTTGATTGGCACAAATGCTCCAAAGTGTATAGAACCGTGGGAGATTGTTAATAGTCAAGGTGGGGGCCCCTACGCAGTTAGAACCTTATTGGGATGGGTTGTAAACGGGCCATTGAGAAGTGCAGACGGCAGTGCAGAGAGTGTGACTGTGAATAGGATATCGGTTGCAAGTCTAGAACAGCTTCTGATCACACAGTACAATCAGGATTTCAGTGAGGTAGCATCTGAGGAGAAGACCGAAACGTCAATTGAGGACAGAAGGTTTTTAGAGATAGCCAATGAGGCGTTCTTACAAGATGGACATTACTATCTGAAGTTGCCCTTTAGGAAAACTGATGTCAGTATGCCTAACAATCGGCAAGTTGCAGAACAGCGCCTCCAAACTCTAAAAAGGAAAATGAAAAAAGATGGACAATACGAACAAGAATATGTTGCTTTTATCAATGACATCTTTAAAAATCATTATGCAGAGGAGGTCCCAGAGGAAGAACTCACACAGGTACCTGGAAAGGTATGGTATATACCACACCACGGAGTGTACCACCACAAAAAAAGGAAACTTAGAGTGGTGTTTGATTGTGCAGCTACTTACAAAGGTGTATCCCTCAACACAGAGCTACTACAGGGTCCTGATCTGACCAATTCTCTTGTTGGAGTCATTTGCAGATTCCGCAAAGAACCCATTGGAATTCTGGCTGACGTTAAGTCAATGTTCCATCAGGTGGGAGTAGAGAAATCAGGTGTGGACTACTTGCGCTTTCTGTGGTGGCCACAGGGCGACACCAGTCAAACCCCAAAGGAATACCGTATGCTTGTGCACATATTTGGTGCAGTGTCCTCCCCAAGTTGTGCAAGTTTTGCATTACGAAAAACTGCTGATGACAATGAAAGCTGTTTTCCCCTTCACGTAGCTGAAACAATCCGGCACAACTTTTATGTGGATGATTGTGTTAAGTCCGTGGCTGAAGAGTCTGAAGCCATCCAGCTAGTAAAAGACCTCACCGCACTATGTAACAAAGGTGGATTTCAGCTGACTCAATGGGTTAGCAATAATCGGGCAGTTCTAGCATCCATTCCAAAAGAAAAATGGGCAAAAGAAATTAAAACACTGGATCTTGACAAAGATAGCCTACCAATAGAAAGAGCCCTGGGATTGCAGTGGTGTGTGGACTCTGACCATTTCCAGTTTAACATCAATTTAAACCAGAAGCCACATACCCGCAGAGGCATACTTTCTGTTGTAAGTTCCATTTTTGATCCCCTCGGTTTTCTTGCTCCTCTCATTCTCCCAGCCAAGCAATTGCTACAGGAGCTCTGTCAGAAAGGCTTTGGATGGGACGAACCTTTGCCCCAAGCGTTAGTAGACAGGTGGGAAGGATGGACAAACAGTTTAGAAAGAATAAAAGGCTTCAGTGTTGCACGTTGTTTGAAACCAAAAGACTATGGAACAACAAAGTGTGCAGAACTACACCACTTTTCTGATGCCAGTGAGAATGGCTATGGCTCAGTGAGCTACATAAGACAAGCTAATGAACAGGACATTGTACATGTCACTTTTCTCATGGGAAAGTCCAGAGTCCTTCCTTTAAAGAACATCACAATACCACGTCTGGAGCTAGCCGCTGCAGCATTGTTGGTAAAGGTGGACAAAATGCTAAGGAGAGAACTACATCTAACATTAAAGCCCACCATTTTCTGGACCGACAGCCAAACCGTACTGAAGTACATTAGAAGTGAGACTGCAAGATTTAAAACGTATGTAGCAAACAGGGTCTCGCTGATTCGGGATAACTCGGAGCTGTCTCAATGGAGATATGCAAGAAGCAAAGACAATCCAGCTGATGATTCCTCGAGAGGATTGAGTGCAGGCAAATTCATGGAACAAAGGAGGTGGATGCATGGCCCAGAGTTCCTATGGAAACCTGAGGAAAGTTGGTTAGAGGTGGAGGCATTGGGCTCAGTGTTACAGGATGATCCAGAGGTCAGGAGAAACACTACTGTTTTTACAACAGTGGTGAACACTGAAACACCCACAGACCAGCTTATTTCATACTTTTCAAATTGGATAAGGCTACTTAAAGCAGTGGCATGGTACATCAAACTAAAAAAGGCCTTGATACTGAGAATCAAAAAACAAAAGGACTTTCCATCGTATCAAGTTATTACCCGCTCCCACAGACAAAAGGTGAGCTCAGAACTTGAGGTTCTCAGGACCAAACCCGGTGGACAGCACCTCTCAGTGGAAGATCTCTTACAGGCAGAAAGGTCAGTTATCTCTTATGTTCAGAGGCAAGCATTCCCAGCTGAAATAACAACACTACAAATGACACCACCTAAAGTGAAAAGGAGCAGCAGGATCTGTAGGCTTGATCCTGTACTAGATGAAGGCATCTTAAGAGTAGGTGGCCGGATGCATAAATCTGCCATGCCTGATGAAACTAAACACCCCTGTATCTTGCCCAAAGATGCACACATTTCAATTCTTCTTTTAAGACACATTCATGAACGCTGTGGTCACAGTGGTAGGAACCACATGCTCTCAGAGCTTCGTAAGAAATATTGGATTAGTAAGGCCAACTCCTTAGCAAGAAAGGTGCTCTCAAAATGTGTCATGTGTCGACGTGTGAGGGGCAAAGCAGGTGAGCAGAAAATGGCAGATTTGCCGCTAGAACGAATCCTACCTGACCTCCCTCCCTTTACCAATGTCGGATTGGACTACTTTGGCCCGATTGAAGTGAGGCGAGGAAGAGGCACCATCAAAAGGTATGGAGTTCTGTTCACATGTATGTCCAGCAGAGCTGTTCATTTGGAAGTAGCTTTCTCATTAGACACTGACTCATGCATTCATGCTTTAAGGAGATTTATTTGCAGAAGGGGGCAGGTTAAGCACATCAGATCTGACAATGGAACAAACCTGGTGGGTGCTCAGGTGGAACTCAAGAAAGCTCTGATAGAACTGGACAAGTTGAAGATCCAGGAGGCCCTGCTTCCTGATGGAATCGAGTGGAGTTTCAACCCACCAGCAGCATCGCACCATGGCGGAGTCTGGGAAAGGCTTATAAGATCTGTTCGTTACGTGCTGAACTCCACACTTCATCAACAGTCCATCGATGATGAGGGTCTTCAAACTCTTTTCTGTGAGGTAGAGGCTATTCTAAACAACCGTCCTCTCTCCACAGTGTCCTCAGACCCATACGACCTGGAACCACTGACCCCAAACCACATCCTCCTGCTAAAAACCCAGCCCATTATGCCTCCAGGAATCTTCCTGAAATCAGACCTTTATGCTAGACGCCGCTGGAAACAGGTCCAGTATATGGCGGATCTCTTCTGGCATAGATGGACCAAAGAATACCTTCTTCTACTCCAGGAAAGGCAAAAATGGACTGTAGTGAAGAAGAACCTGAATGTTGGAGATCTTGTTCTAGTGGTTGACCCCACTGCTCCTAGAGGATCATGGCCATTAGGAAGAGTTCTAGAGACTAAGCCTGATCAAAAGGGGCTGGTCCGATCCGTGAAGCTCCAGACACAGACTTCAATCCTTGATAGACCCATTACCAAGCTGTGCCGAATACTGGAGACTGAAGAGTGTCCGGTGCCTCCTAAAGATCACCAATAAGGGATGTAATGTATAAATACATATTTTTCTAAAAACATTAAGAGATTGATTATTTTTGGCTCCTTTTTTGTATTTATTTTAAATAATTGGTTCTATAGAGACCAATTAGGGGCCGGTGTGTAGGAGCCGCATTTGAGTTTGTTTTTGGTTCCATAATTTACTTATAGTTATCTTTTCTATTGCTTTTGGGTAGTACACCTTCTAAAAAGCCAGGGGGCGCGCCACCCTATAAGTTGGAGCAGGTAGCGCATGAGCGAGGAGAAGAAGTGCCAGCAGATACAGTCTTTGACCTCGGCCTGGATCTGGGATACCGGAAAGCTTGGCTTATACAGAGAAAGCGCTACAAAAGAATATTCAAAGACATTTAAAACAGTTCTCATTTTTTTGGTTTAGTCTTTTACTCTATCCATTTTTACAATAAACTCCGACAAACATTCAACTACAAACACTCTTGGAATTTCTTGGATTCGGGCTGTGAGTCTGACCCTGCACTTG
Organism: Triplophysa bombifrons; assembly: GCA_029783895.1. Lineage (NCBI taxonomy): Eukaryota > Metazoa > Chordata > Actinopteri > Cypriniformes > Nemacheilidae > Triplophysa > Triplophysa bombifrons. The sequence goes on from CM056449.1 coordinate 28,767,393, forward strand.
CATTCTCCCGGTGGTCGAAAACAGTAACAGGGGGTTATAGGAAAAACCCAACATTGTTTTTGCCACTACATGTGTTAATTAGGAGTTTCTTGATATTTTGTTTGTAATTATATATAATATATTTAATAAAGTAATTATAACAAATGGCTGTTTTTCTTTAATAGAACAGTTATTAATAGACAGACGGATAACTCTGGTGTCAATTCTTCTGACATTTAAATCAAACGTAAAACCAGAAACACAAACTCACCAATGACAAGAAGACTGAAATACAGAATCTGAGCCATTTCTGAGGAAGAAACACATTGAAAACCTCAAATGTTAAACTTCTGTTTGTTCATAATTTTGTCATTCAACATAAATTAATTAGCTAATTTAAAATCAATTAAATCTGTGAGTATGACATAAAAATTTGTATAAACATGTATAAAAGTCAATGAAGTTAAAAGTCAACATTTCTATCACTACTGTATCTCTTCAGAAAATCAGTTTCTTGATAAAGTTTCATTAAAAGTTATTTTCAGATCAGTTCATAAAAACAGAGTCATAACAAAAGAATGATTTTAATAAGAATGAGAATGTAAATAGTTCTTACTCTTCATCTCTTGTGTGTTTCTCTCCTGAATCTGCTGCTGTTTCTCTCTCTCTGTGTGTTCATGTGTCATTATATTACATCTGGTCTTCAGCACGTCCCATCTTTTGGTTATTTCTGTAGAAAGACTTATTTACTTACTTACTTTACATCATGCTTATTTGTATACTTGTTCACTCAAAAGAAACAAGGTGTGTGTTCTCTTATTTGCATGTGTGATGTGTGTCAGCCAGCCAACACAAGATAATAAGAGACACAGCAGAGGTTGATGTGGTGAGTTACTAAATATATATATAAAAAAAAAAACTTATAGATTTTAGGCATGACTTTAAAAAAACAGGTCTGGAAGACTTTCGTACTACAGTCAGCGAGTTGTTCAGCTGTTCACTTTTGAGATGGATGACCACACTATAGAGAACGCCTCTGCACTGGGGGTCTCAAGCTTCCAGAGGGACGACTTCCCCCGGCCTGACTTGAGGTCTTATTTGAGGAAGGAGGTCACATTGATGTACGGCCCTGCGTGAGAAAACAGATGTGTGGTGTGAGGTGTCATCATTTGCTGTTTTCTCATCTCATGTGTGTTTTCTGTTTCTGGGTCAGAATAATGACGTTCAGAGAAGCAAAAAGGTATAATTCTTATCAGACGAGGCTCTCATATCGTGTCTCCGGACTCACTTTGCTTTATTCCTCTTTATTCCATCAGTCCGTTGTTATTATATTAATAGAAGTGTGCATTTTCATTATTTCTTATGACAAATGATGTTAATGGATGTTCGGGAGAAGCCAGAACATATAATTAAGACCGGCTGGTTCTCAATCAGCAATCATAGACCCTATCAGCTCCTATCAGCTCAAGCCAACCAGCACATAAGTAGACAAGGATTCTTACCTGAACTCATCTCTAAAGGATTGCACATCACACCACCTCCCCGGCTCCTCTCCTTGAGCTCTTGTCAATAGCAGGACTCTGGTGGGTGAGTTCTGGGTTCGGCCGCCAAACACGCATACTTTTACTATCCCTGATATCTTCATTATCTGCTCTGGTGAACTTGTGAATTAATATATTTTTAAACGTCATAAATATAATGGTTACTAAGTTTTGCTATACCAAACAATAAATCCTCCTCAGACCTTCACTACGACATATGTGTGGCTCAAAAGTGTTTATAGGTTGTGGTTTGACGTTGATGTTTAATTGAAATAGTTAAATGCGTTTTATAATAATAAATTCCAATAAAGAAACAATTTACTTCTTTATTTGCTGAACATTTAGAGGGTTAGTTCACCTAAAGTTGAAAGTAAGTTTGTTATTTAAAACGATATGTTCACGTGTTCAGCTCTCTCTCTCTCTCATTCAAATGTAGTTTGACTGAAGCTCTTGACCAATAACTCTCTGTTTCCAAATGTTGGCGTCACAGGAGTCAGTTCATGCATATTTTTGTGAGCAGTGTTATGATGGTGGTTAAAATTCAAATCCATTACCTTTCAGTCATGTCAGTTTCAGTTTGAGTGCTTGGAGCTTTTGCATTCATGCTTGATTCAGCTAATAGTATTTTTACATTTAGAATAATTTACGAATATAAATTACTCTCCTATGTCTTATTTTCACACACAAGTCATGTGTCATTCTTCATTAAACATGCATGAACTTAAAAGTTAAAAATAAACAATGAAACATGGGTTGTTTCATGCTGGGCTGGTGTCAAGAGCAGACATGTATTACAGTATGAAGCTTTCTTTTGTTGATTGTCTCCATTATTGAGTTTTAAACACTGATTCTTGATGTCTAATTAATTCAGTCAGTCAATCTGATTATTTTCTGTTAACTGATAGAAGTATAATAGTTGTACCACTGGTTTCATCTCAAACTGCAAAACACATTGTGTACCATATATACAAGATTCACACATGAACACCACAAGACATTCCAAACATTTGATGAAATAACTGCAAAATGATGGATCTTAGTTTTCTTTGTTTCTCTAAAGCCCGTCCCCCACACCTGACCTTCGTAGGGAAAAACAGGGGAGTCATGATCTGTTCCTTTATATCAATCAAACTAGCCATCCGATAGCAAAAAGAGCAGGTATATGCTCTCCAAAAAGCTTTCAAGACAGAATTTAATCCTGTCTGTCAAACCACTTCAGGAGGTGGTTTAGAACGCATTCCAGACGAAACTGGAGAAGTGTTCATGCATCTTGTCAACGCTTTTCTTCTCCTAGCAAGTAAGCTGAGTCTCAGCTCGAGGTCATTGTTTTAAATATATACAAATGACGATCAAGCTCACAATGAGAGAAACTTGAATGTGAAACTCATGCGTTGTGATTTTGGGAACCAGTGGCGTTGCCAGGCCATTTTTAGGGGGCTTTAGCCCCCCTTACATTGCTAATCAGCCCCCGTAAAATATTTGTTTTAATGTTTTCATTTCGTGATCGCTTCAGTCCCCTTTAAATTCATATGAAAACAGCAGCACAGCAGACTTCGGCTCCTTCTATAGAGGCTTCTGCCCATCTTTCAGCGAGTTCTTCAATCCGCAGACAGCAAGGCAGAGTGAGGATCAGATTCAGGGCAGATGACAAGACAAGGTGTTAAAACTGTGTCATAATATCTGCATCATGTGAAGTTCTTGGTCATATATACAGTTTACAAAATGTCATGGGGGAGAAGGTAATCAGTTACGTTTTAAGTGAAAAAACGAAAACGAAGGTCACTTTGCTGTTGTTTTCATTAAAAAACTTAACTTGCTTAAGCTTAAGCGAAAGTTTTACCTAGAGGAAACAAACGTTACGTCAACATTCTTCATACGGTCCGAGCCATTTATCACTTAACATAGGAGTATATAAGTATGGTACTCACCCTCTTCTCATTCGTAGGCATCGAAGTAAGCGTTCACGTTAATTCATGTTTTGGTTTTCTCAGAAAAGTGCAAAAAGTGAGTGAAGTTGAGGCAGGCAGATTGAAGACGGCACAGAGAGAAAGGGCAAGATCATGATCCAGGTGAGAAAGTGAACAGAGTTTGTGCAGATACAATATCTGGTCAGTTAAAAAAATAAATAAGGCTAGCATACATATTTTTACATGATTATCACAGTGCAGGGACAGCAAGAGCATGAAGAAGAGGAAGACATAAGTCCGGAGAGAGAAAGGGACATATACGCAGAGAAAGAAATGTACTCATCACAGACAGCAGATGCACCTTCTGATCAGTTTAACTTCAGTGAAAAGGACACAGGCCCAAAACAGCCAAAGATAAACCATGGAGTACTTTGGCTCAAGAAAGATAATTCCAGCCAAACTGGTTTCAGACTTTTGCTTGGCTTGAGTATTCAGAGAAGAAATGTTCTTCATACTGCTTTGCTTGTCGTGTCTTTGGTAAAAACTTGAAGCATGATGTATTTGTGAGCAGTGGATACAAGAACTGGCAAAAGGCACTCAACAAATTTCACAAACATGAGGGGACTCAATCCCACAAGGATTGTATTGTCCAGTTTCATGGCATTACGAGGAAATCCTGTACAGCAGATTGAAGCGTCAAAAAGTGAATAATTAGATAAAGAAGAGAGTATAAGTAACATATTGTGGCTGTGACCTGCATGTTAGGGAAGAAAGGGCTTCCATTCAGGGGTCACAATGAAACAGCAGAAAGACATAATAAGGGCAGATTCATTGAAATGAATGGGGCTTTTACTGAAGTTTAATCCTTTCTTGCAAAATTGCAGTCCCCATCAAACAGAACCTACCTCTCCTCTGTCAGTCAGAATGAAATGATAGATTCCTGCTCAAGAGAGGTGACATCAACTACTATCAAAGAAATACTCGAGTCAAACATGTTTGCCATTATGGCAGATAAGGCCAGAGATGGACACACTGAACAAACCGCTATCTGTGTGAGATATGTCACTGAGGGAACAGTTAGAGAGAGATTCATATCCCTGACAGAGCTGAGAAGTTTTGAGGTCAATAACAGAAGCTTTAGAGAGGAAATCACAAGAAGAAGGAATTGTTCAACTGAAGTGTCTTTTTCATACATACGATGGGGCAGACGTCATGAGTGGAGCAGCTGGAGGAGTTCAATCTCTTCTCAGGGAGAGGCATCCTGAGGCTATATATGTCCATTGTTATGCAAATGAGTTGAAACTTGTCTTGTGCCACACCTGCAGAGGGATTACTGAGGCCACAGAGTTCTTTTGCATACTGGAAAATCTTCAACACAGTGCATGCTGTGCTTGACAATGTGTCTGCCATCAACACGGCTACTGCAGTGTGATTGAAAACAAAAATCTGCAAATTCTCATTTGTGTATTTGTCGACTCTTTTCAAGGATTTCCGATGTGTAGTTGTAGGCTTGAATAAACACTTTGACCTTCCCCAAGCATTAGCATACAAAGATTCTGTGTGTGACTCCCTAAAAGAAAAACACAGTGATTCCACTGCTGCAGGTTTGTGTGCCAGAGTAAAGACACTGAGTGAAGTTCATCACATCATATTTGAGGAGAAACTTACTGGGCAGACACAGAAGACAAAAAAATGATGATTTTGTTGTTAAATCAACTTGCGGTGCTCATAGGGGAATCAGCACAGATGCTGAATATCACCTGGCTTAAGGACCAATGGGTCTAAGCAGGCTCCATCAACTGGCAGTTATGGCAATCGAGAAATAAGTCGTCAAGCAATTGAACCATGATTTTGTGAGATGGTGGTCAAGTGGGTTAAACCACTGAACTGGTAAATCAAAGGTTGCTGGTTCGATCCCTGCAGCCACCACCAGTGTGTCCTTGAGCAAGACACTTTACTCCATGTTGCTCCAGGGGGATTGTCCCTGTAATAAGTGCACTGTAAGTCGCTTTGGATAAAAGCGTCTGCCAAATGATTAAATGTAAATGTAAATGTAATGATAAAGGGCTCTCTAGGACAGAAGACAGGTTGATTGTCCCCATGAAAAACAGTTTCTGGGCAACAAAAGGAAAAACTTAGTCTCTGCTTCTCACAGGATTCTTCAATTTGGCTTTTTTATAAATAAATAAAAACTATTGAAAGTTGATCACAGCACCCACATAGTTTATCTCACAATCCTGCCTGTTAGCTTAAAGTTATGTTATTTTCTGGTTACAAATTCGGTTTGTACTTGAACATAAAAAGATGTTTCTAAATAGTAAAATGTTGTGTTTATACAGTAAACAGGTGTGTTTGTGTGTGACCGGGAAGACTCGTATTTGGCTTGTTCAGTTCTCAAATGTTATACCCATCAATGCAACATAGTGGAATGCTGCCATAAGTTTACCATCCTACACTGTTAGTCAAAAAAAAAAATCTGTTTTTTTTCTATTGTACCTTCATTGGGGACTGAGCCCCTCTCAAATGAGAATTCTAGAATCGTTCCTGTTTTTTTGGGAACACACTTTGTTTCAAATAGCGTCAAGGAGCATCATCCAAATGCATTGTTGTATGTTTAATAGCTTTACTGTAGTTTAAACACAGAGTACAATGCATATGCTAAACTAAAATAACATCATGACCAGTATTTTTTGTAAGTTAACCATTTTTGGAACAAAATATTTCAGAAGAAACACAAAACCTGAAACGATAAAATACTGATTCTGCTCGGAGTGGAATAAAATTTGTTTTTGGCATCGTTTTAAAGCCCTGATTTTAACATTTCAGATGAGAACCGTCTCTCCCGGCTGAGTCTAGCCTCTTCCAAGGTTTTCTCTCCACTCTTACATATACATCTCATGTGAAGTTGTGGTTCCTTGCCACTGTTGTCAATGGCTTTCTCAACCGCAGAGTGCGGATTTTGTTTAATCCATTAAAAAACTATTTTTCTTTCTGCATGTTTTTCTATTCACGAGTTCACCTGAGCAGATAATGAAGATAGCAGGGGTAGTAAAAGTATGTGTGTTTGGCGTGCTGTCCAGGGAGCAGGTTCCGAGCTAGCCGATTCCATCCGAATCCGGAACGCTCCCGCCCCCCAATAGGGGCGAGTGCGCCGAGCTCGGAAACGGCCGAACCCAGAACTAAACCCCCAAAAAGTGCAAGGATATGAGTTGGACAGCAGCCAGGTAGCGCATACTCCCCAAAAACAAACCGCTGAGAGAAAGGCTTCCTGGATGGTGGCTTGCGGTCGCCATGGGCTGGTGGCTCGTGCAGGTCCTGATGTAGCAGATGTTGTCATGACCTCTGGATGTGGATTTCCGAGGGAGTTCTTCTGTGATCTTGAATTGGGATCATGTTCCTAGGGAGCAACGAAGCTGGAAGGTTAGCTAGCTTCGGCAGGGTGACTTTTGCCTGTCTGCTGTGGCAGAGCATTAGTTGGAAGCACGGGCCTCTGTGGGGTTGTTTGCTGTGGCGAAACAAGCTTCCTTATGCCAGACGTCTGCTGAGGCAGAGAATGGTTTGAAAGCATGGGCCTCTGCTGGGCGTTCGCCGTGGCGACGCTGGCTTTGAGGATGAAAAGTTTTTGCTGAGGCAGAGCATGAGTAGGAAGCAATGGTCCCCTGCGGGGCATTTGCTGCAGCCATGTTAGCTTCGAAATGCGGGACATCTGCTGCGGCAGAGTAAAGATTGGAAGCCCAGGGGTGGTCACTGCGGTGACTCCGGCTTCTTGCACGGATGGGGTGGAACACATTCTGCTGCGGCAGAGAGAAGTTTGAAGCAATGGGCCCCTGCTTGGGCATTTGCTGCAGCAAAGTTACCTCTGAAATGCATGGTGTCTGCTGCAGCAGAGCACGTGTTGGATCCGCAGGCTCCTGCAGGGGCAGTCGCTGCGGTGATTCTGGCATGAGCATGCATGGCCTCTGCTGCAGCAGAGCGTGAATGGAAACATAGGCCACTGTGGAAATGAACTCTGCGGTGAAGCAAGCTTTCTGATGAAAGACTTCTGCTGTGGCAGAGCATGGTTGTCATTGCGGCGATGCTGGCTTTGAGGATGAATGGTGTCTGCTAAGGCAGAGCATGGGTAGGAAGCAATGGGCCCTAGTGGGGGTTCGCAGCAGCGATGCTGGCTTCGAAATGCATGTCGGCTGCTGAAGCAGAGCATGGTTTGGAAGACCAAGGCAGTCACTGCGGTGACGCTAGCTTCTAGTATGGGGGGAGCACATTCTGCTGCGTCAGAGAGAAGTATGAAGCACGGGCCCCTGTGGAGGTGTTCGCTAACGCGATGCTGTCTTCATGATGCTTGGCGTCAACTGCGGTAGAGCCAGGGTTGGAAACACGGGAGTGATCACCGTGGTGACACTGGCTGTAGCTTGGGTGGGGGTGTGTAACACGTTCTGCTGCAGCAGAGAGAAGTTTGAAGCATTGGCCCCTCCTAGTATTGGGGGGAAACACATTCTGCTGCGGCAGAGAGAAGTATGAAGCACGGGCCCCAGTGTTGGGGCGGTCGCTGCGACGATACTGGTTTCGGGCATGATAGGGGAGGGGAGAAGCACAATACTTCCTGGGAAGAGGTAAGGGAAACATGCAAGGGATTCTATCAGAGGAAAGACATTCTGCAGCGGCAGAGTGAGGGATGAAGCACGGGCCCCTGCGGGGGCTGTCGCGTGGTGCGATGCTGGCTTCTGGGGAAAGGGAAGGGGTAAGGAAAGCATGCAAGGGAATTTTGGGGAAGGGAAGACATTCTGCTGCGGCAGAGTGAGGGAGGAAGCACAATACTTCCGGGAGAAGGTAAGGGGAAACATGCGAGGGATTCTATCAGAGGGAAGGAAAGACGTTCTGCAGCGGCAGAGTGAGGGATGAAGCACGGGCTCTGCAGGGGTGGTCGCACAATACGATACTGGCTTCGGGGGAAGGGGAATGGGGAAAGGAAACATGTAGGGAGGGGTTCACTGGGGGTAGGAAAGATGTTCTGCAGCGGCAGAGTGAGGGATGATGCACGGGCCCCTGCGGGGGCTGTCGCATGGTGCGATGCTGGCTTCTGGGGAAAGGGAAGGGGTAAGGAAAGCATGCAAGGGAATTTTGGGGAAGGGAAGACATTCTGCTGCGGCAGAGTGAGGGAGGAAGCACAATACTTCCGGGAAGAGGTGAGGGAAACATGCAGGGATTCAGCTAAGGGGAGGAGAGATAGGGGGAGCATGCGAGGGAAGAATTTACTGGGGGGAAGTTGGCTCTGCTGTGGCAGAACATGAAGGAGCAATTGGCATGGAGTGAAGGTGCCTCTTATGAGGGGAGGCGCAGTGATGATGCTTCATCTAGGAAGAGATGCTTGGTGGGTGGATGAAGGCTGGTGCTGAACAAGGTGGGTGAGGAGGGTCCGGTGTGCTTTTCTGATGAGGGCATGGTCGGTCCTGATATAGCGTTTGAATGCTTCAGAAGACCAACGGCCGAGCACTTGGATCTGAGATTGCATGAGGGCCTTTTTGGGCGGCAGTGGTTGCCGCGACAATCGGAATGAATGGGTGGAGAATGGATCCGCTGGGATGCCTAGTTGTAACAGACCGATTTTAGATGTTTTAGATGAACCAAAAACAAGAAGCGGGGCGATCAGAATCGTCCATGAAGAGAGGGTCAGATGGAGATGTAACCTGTGACGTCCTGAAGGGGATGTATGCTGCCAGGGTTTGGAACGGCTGGATAGGTGAGCAGATGACCTCGTCTGGCCTGGTCTGTCTCGCTTGCTTGCTATGCTTGATCAAGAACGAGATTGTGTCAGAATGGAGTATGGACAATTCAGAAATGGTCAGATGAACTGAAGGGTCGAAGTGAGATGTAGTAGTGAATTCCAACCTTTGCGAAGATTAGAGATTCATTTGGTTAGGACCTCTAAGGTGATGAGTTGTCTGGCATCTCGGGGAGTGGGTTGGGTTCTCTGGATGGCCTTGATGAACATGGATGTCTGAGAACTTCCTATGTCTGTGGAAGGTGCGTTGAACATCAATTGTGAAAAATTGGATCACACTCAAGTAACCTTTGATGGAGCTGGCTTGGAGATGCTTCATGTTATTGAGGAAGGATATGAATCACGTGATGGAGAGGAGGGAAGAATCCGGAAAGGGGATGTTGTATGAGAGGTGAAACGTTTTGAAGTTCCTCCAAGCCTTGAGGTATGTCCGTTGGGTCCTGTGAGAAACGGCTTGGATGATTGAGTTTCTGGAGGCTGTTAGCAAGGTATTTAGAGGATGATTTAATTGAATATTAAGGCCGAATTGGGAGGGACCAGCATTGTTGATTGGTCTGCCTCTAGTGCAAGCAGCCTGAATTTCTGCTAAAATCTGCGCCCTGATGCTGTTAGAGACCGGAGGAGGTTCCAGAACCGTTCGTTTAAAGGCATCAGAGAGGGGACAGCAGTCTCCAAAGAATGCTGAGATGTTGCCTGAGTCGCAGAGATGAGGGTAGTTGTGGCTTCCGCTGGAGCGGCCAACTGGTGCTTCCTCAGGCCGGTGACTGCATCCTGGCATGCGACTGCTGTTAGTAGCAGATCCGCTGGCCATGAGGCGGGTGCTAGGGTAGGTGGAGGAGTGATGTTTAGCGGGTAAACGTGACTGGACAGTGCTGTTGCAGGTCAGCTCGAGCTGTGCTGGCGGTTGCCGTGCAAGGGAGAGGGAAATGTCCCGTCTGCCCCCAACTGGAGAACAGCTGGCATCGACAATGGCTCACCTGGAGCACGGCCTAGCCTAGCCGACTTGTGGAATGCTCATGTATCTTCAAGTTGATGTGCGCACTGTGTGGGTTAAAAAACAATTAATTATTGCAGAGTTAACATTGTGACTGCGTTGCGATTCCAAGATGCGGATGTGTTCAGGTTGGCAGACAAGATACCATAGAGATCTTGCGGTTAAGCAACTGGTAAATATACCGGTGCGTTCCCCTGTTGTGTAGCTTAACCCTACAGTTTGTAACAACCGCCACTACATGGGGCACGATCTAAACAACAGGCCGTAGCTTGATGACGCTGTGAAGGCGTATGGAATGATGGGATCTGTTGTCTTCACCGCTGACGGCCATCGATCAGACAGGAACGAAAAATCAAGTTAGCGTATTAAGAAGAGCAATAAAGTTTATGATTATATCGCATATATTTGTGGTCCATAAACAAGTTACTGCTTGAAACAAGCTTGTGGCTAACTAGACGCTGGACACTACTTCCACCTTTGTCCAAGACACTGTGATCATGAGGTTTCTACGTCAGAAAGGCGGAGACAAACACGATTCACAAGTAGAAAGAATAATTTGATATGGTAAATACTCCGTTGAACAAAATATATATGAAACACTTGCTTGTGGTTTAGGGATAGTTTACTGCAAAGTTACAAACTGCACCTTTAACGGTAACGGGTGCGTGCGTTATATGGGCAAGATGTAAATGGGAATGACACCCTGTGTAGAAACGTATCCCGTTGTATACGGACAATTTTGTTAACCAGCAATCCCTTTCGGAAGTGCCGATTATTTTACTAATCTCCAGAAGTTTTACAATAGTATGACTGACGTTCGCTGAACGGCACGGTGCCGTGCTAGCCAGCGATATGCCAATCTTGAGTGCAGTGACGCCGCGGAATGACAGTTGATAAATCTAAATGTATTATTATAAGATTGTACTCACCCAGCTTCTTGCGTGACAGCGAGTTCGGCTGTTCAAACACTAGTAAAGTCAGTTTATGATTATGTACATTCTCATATATTGTGAATTATCGGAATTAGAGTCATAGAATTTGGGGTTGATTAGAGTCAACGTTGCTGCATGGAACGACAGACTGAATCGTTACCCCCAAGATTATTGCACAGCCATTGAAACGTTAACGTGTTGTCATTGAGCTTTGTATCGTGTTGTCATAGTATCTTTATTGGATTGGGTCGAATCACGGCGATCTTGTGAGGCGTACTAGCCCATGTTTACTTGTGCCGGCGTCTTATAGCTCGTTCCCCGTTAGCAGTGAGCAAACGTTAGCAGCGAGCTAGCGTTTGCAATGAGCCGGCGTTTAGCAGCGAGCTAGCGTGCCGGCAGCAATTGCATGTGGGAACGAACGAGGTGACTTGCGCGACGTAAACAAGCGGGGATACGGAATCGCTTTCTGAATCTGCGGGAAGATAAATTTGGAAATGTTGCCTCACGGATCGGCCCTGCTGTGTGACTGCATCGTTTTCAAACCCGTATGATCCCATGAATACCTTACGTCCTTCCTGGGATGTGTAATCCTTTAGAGATGGCTTCAGGTAAGAATCTTTGTCTATTTATGTGCTGGTTCGCTTGAGCTGATAGGGTAGAGTCTATGATTGCTGATTGCGAACCAGCCGGTCATAATTATATGCTCTGGCTTCTCCCGAACTTTGTTTATCTATAGTCATCCATTAACATCATTTGTTGCAAATTGTTCTGGAATATTGTAATTTTATGTTTCCAGTCCTGATAAAAATATTTAATTAAATGTACTTCAATTGAATAAATTACACTTTCTGACAAAGCAACATAGCATTTATTTCTCTTAGGTTTTATCAGTGTATATTGCATAGTGTGCAAAAGGCCTTAGTACGTCACTGTGTATACAGTCGTGGCCAAAAGTTTTGAGAATTACATAAATATTGTAAATTGGAAAAGTTGCTGCTTAAGTTTTTATAATAGCAATTTGCCGTATTTTTATAACGTTGTATTGACTTTCCATTACATCTCTCTAAACATTTACTTTATTTCCATGAACTGTGAAGAAAATGACAGGAGTTTTTAACTTTAAGACACACACTTTTATTTTAGCTTTCCTGTAGCTCAGTGGTAAGAGCATTGCGTTAACAATGCAAGGTTGTGGGTTCGATCTCACGGGATTGCAAATACCTATGTAAAATGTATAGGATAAAAGCAATGTAAGTCGATTTGGATAAAAGCGTCTGCCAAATGCCTAAATGTAAATGTAAATATAGTCTTAATAGTAGGTAAACATAATTAAATAGCTTAATACAAACAATTAGACAACAATATGTATTATTAACGTATTATAATAATGTCAAATAATAATAATTATATTATTACTACGACTACTGCTGTTGCACAGCTTGATTAGAAGACATTTATATTTGTGTGCGCATGCGCAGGTTTGCTTCAATGAAAGCAACACATTAATTCTGTGAAAACTGTGAACTGCCCGGAACTAACAGTTTGGACGCACATAACAGCCAATCAGAATCTGTTGGGTCAGTTGATATAATCGAAAGAGCGAAGTTTTACACGTCATTTACCAGGGTGCTGCAAGAGATAAGGTAAATCAAAGCAATGTAAAGGAATATAGCTAGGCTTTAGTTACTATCCCATGTTTTGTATAACGTTAAAGCTATTGTCAGCATGATAAATTGACCCAAATGTCATTTTAGCAGTTATGTTGACATTGTGGAGGTGGAGGTGATGGAAGGTGTTTTTAGGGACAACTAGGGCAAGTTGATGTGTTTTACTATCTTGTGCATGAAAAATGAAGACAAGCAGCCAATTTTTTTGAAATTATTAAAGATTTGGCTTAAAATGGACAGAGGTGTTGTAAAGTTAATATAAAGTTACCAAAAACGGAATTACTCGCCACATGTACTTTTAAATTCACCATTCAAAGAGACGGTGTACGTAGTAGTGAACAAGTTGACATTCTGTACAAAAGTATTTTATATATATATATATATATATAGTTTTGATAATCTTTTTACAATGTCTTTATCTCTATTATAATTTGTCTTGTCATTTTGTTTGTACTAGATCCAACACCATAGAACATTCCTTGTGTGTGCAAGCACAAGTAGTAATAAAGCTCTAATCTATTCTGATTCTGATTATAGTTCTGCCTTTCATTATTATGATTAATGATGCACTTGACATGTTTACTCATACAGACAATAGTTTGTGTTCTTTCTTTACAGTGAAAGCAGCATGGATGCAACATTGTGCTCGGTATGATTTTTTTATCAACTTTTGTTCTGTGTTTTCTGACTTATCTTTTATCAGTATAAAGGTACAATGTCAGATAGAAAGTTCTCTTCCCTCTGGTAAAGAGCAAAAAGATTAGAAGAAAAATGTGCAAGGGCTCAAACGGCTGCATCAGAAGTTTTTGCCAACAAATGTCTCTCCTCCTTGTCCTCCATTGCTTTCCCAAGAACTTGCAGAAGAAGAAGGTTGTATCAAACAGCACAGTGCAGATGAAAGAGATTTTGATGATTTTTTTGTCCCAGAGCAGCAATACGGAGACTATGCTACCACTTAGACATTCCATTGCACAGTGGACAAAGGATTTTAATATAAAACATAATCCAGTGGATTATTTGTGTGACCAGGGATTTAGATTTACCACTCGGAACACATTTAACAAGTTCAATTTGCTTTTGTGGTTTATTCAAGTATTACATCGTATTTGAAAAGAGATTTCAGAAACGTGTATTTAGAACACACAGCTCTAAAAAAACAAAACAAACAAAAAAAAGTTTCTTGACCCACGAAATGTGGTTTTACTAATCAAAGAAAAAAACCCAACCTGTCTTATACAAGTTTCAAAAAACACAAAAATACGACAAGCCCAGCTGTACGATAGTACATTTTTAAATTTCAAAAAGAAAACGTCAAAAATACGGCAGTGGGGATACTGTACAAAGAAAGCAACAACATAAGTACGTTTTTTATATACACATGTACAACTTATACACATTATGATGAAAACAAAACAATTCACTCACATAATGATGACCTCCTCAATCAATCAGTAGATAAAGTCACATAAAGGCAGTGACGTTGCACGGTTTAACTTCAGCCAACATATGTCCTTGTATACTCTGTCTTTTAGACAAACAAATGATAAATATATTAAATAAAATATTCGTAAATTGAAATGTATAATGTTGTTAAACACAACCGGAACAGGTTTACAGCACATGGTATGACGTCATATATACGCGGACATTATATCACGACATAACCTAGCTTACATATATGTTTTTAACTAACTAACTGCACAGTACACATTCAGAAATGTTTCATGTTAAGGATATTGCAAAATAAACACCTTATTTACCACAGAATGCTCTGAAAATGCTTTCAAATTCCCACACGAGTGCGTATCCCTCTCGCACTGCACTTAACACGTCTCACACGCACGTGTGACGCATGCGCATTTAGCCACACGCAGCTAGACACTGCCCCCTGTCGCCAACTCTTGTAAACTACAGGTCATGCAAGGAAACTGTAAGGCTATTTACCACCCGGTTACATTCTCCCCTGCAATAAGTCAGCGTCCTCGATGACTAATTCAATCATGGATTTCAGCACTCATGGCGCCCTGTAACGCCTTTTCAAACAATGCGGTACCAATACTGGCTAGCATCTGGGATACCATTTCTGTGCTGACACTCACCGCATGGCAGGCAGACCGGGGTGCGTGAAAAGGATTTGTGTGAGCACCAGCAGTTGTTCTCTTACTTCTGCGCAACGCTGGAACAGGTACTTTCCTACTAACTGGGTTACACACTTCAGAAACTTCCAACTCCTGCGACTGACTCAGCTCATCAGCTACATCTGCAGGCAAACCCATATCATCAGACGTCACTGTTTCTCTATGAACACCCTCGGAAAAATGATTTTCTTCAGAACCCTCACTATCCAGCTCCGAAGTACCCGTTGCCTCTGAGGCAATTGAAGTGTCCACAACCACCTTATCATAGGGTTTCACGACCTCCTCTACCACAACAAAATCAGGCTCAAAAATCTCACAACCCTCCCTGCTTACAAGCTGTGTATCAGGTTGAGACTTCCCCCTACCCCTAGGCCTAGGAGTGGGCACAGCCCCTGAACGCAACTCTGACCTGTGAACCCGTTTCGAGGGACCTCCCTCTAAAGGTTCAACCGTGTAGGTGGTGCCTAATATCTCTACTACCCTGTACACGACTGGGCTCCAGGCATCTTGAATCTTGTTTCTGCCTGGAAGCCGCTGACGTAAGTAGACAAGCTCTCCGACGCTCACTTGAGGGCAGTAAGCCTTTTCATTTAGACGAGTCACTCTCCCTAAAGCTTTTTCCTCCGAATACTCCCTAGCCTTCTCATGAGCATACCTCAACCTCTCCTGATGGACAGACAACCAGTCATGCCTCCTCTCAGTAACTCCCTCACAACCCAACAATGCGTCAATAGGCAAATGAGGGTGAACCCCGAATAAGAGGTAATACGGGGAAAACCCGGTAGTAGAATGCGGTGTCACATTGTAGGCATGGACCAACTCCGGCAAATACTCTGGCCAACGCCTCTTCTTTTCTGGTGGTAAAATGCGTAACAGGTTGTGAAGTGTCCGGTTGTACCGTTCGCACTGGGCATTTCCTTGTGGCCTATAAGGGGTGGTACGGGTTTTCTTAACCCCGTAGAGTCGACACAGCTCCGCAACCACCTCACTTTCGAAATTTCTCCCTTGGTCGGAGTGCAACCTCTCCGGAACTCCGTACTTCATAAACCACTCTTTCAGCAAGATCTTAGCTGTGGTATCGGCCTTTTGGTCTTTCGTAGGAAAAGCCTGTGTGAACTTCGTAAAAACATCAGTAACAACCAACACATGTTCACGCCCATCCGAAGCAGGCTCTAGGATTGTAAAGTCCACGGCAATCACTTCCAAAGGTCGGGACGCCAAAAATGCCTTTACCGGGGCACGAACTTTGGGCTGAGGCATCTTGGTTAAGATACAACGCTGACACTTCTTTACCCATGTCTCTACATCTTCGTACATGCCCGACCAGAAACACCTTTGTTTCAACAACCCTATGGTCCGTTCGATGCCCTGATGCCCCATGACATCATGTACACTACTCAGCGCTTGTTCTCTTAAGCATATAGGTAGCAACAGTTGCCAGCAGCTCCCCTCAGAGGAATCAGCCACCACCCTATACAACACCCCATTCCTTTCTTTAATCACACTCCACTGCTTCAACAAACACTTAACAGCCCTGGAGAGAGATTTCCTTTCTAAGGGCGCCGGTCTCTTCTTTCTGTCCCAAAACCTTCTAAAATCTTGCAGTACAGGGTCATTTCTCTGAAACTCAACCAGCTGCTCCCGAGTGTAACTGGGAAACGTAGGGGTATTACCCTGAGAGATCGTAACTGCCTCTTCATTGGCCTCACAGGCACGGATCTGCCTCAATCTACAACACTCCAACCCCTTCGAGACAAGATTCTGGTCTAATGCAGTACTGTCACGCATCATGCTGCAAATCGCTATACACTCATCCCAATCAGCATCAGGATCGGACTCATGCTCCCCTGCAAACTCCTGCCTAGACAGAGCATCAGCTGCAACGTTACTCTTCCCTGGCCTATACTTCACTTCGAAATTAAAGACTGACAGCTGAGCCATCCACCTCTGCTCGATTGCACCCAACTTGGCCGTCTGTAAGTGACATAGCGGATTATTATCTGTGATCACTTCAAACAAGGACCCAAGTAAGTAGCCACGAAACTTTTCGACCACAGCCCACTTAAGGGCCAGTAGCTCAAGCTTCATGCTACTGTAATTCCGATCATTTCGCTCTGCATTCCGCAACCTCCTACTTGCGTACGCAATCACTCTTTTCTCCTCACCCTGCTTCTGATATAGGATCGCCCCTAAGCCAGTCTGACTCGCATCAGTTTCGAGAATGAAAGGACAAGTAAAATCCGCGAAACCCAACACAGGTGCCCTTGTCAGCTTACACTTCAACTGGTCAAATGCATTAGCACACTCTTCAGTCCACAGACGATTAAAGTGGCGACCACTCTTGGCACACCTCCCTTCCCTCAAACCATAATTCACCAAGTCATGTAATGGCCCAGCTATTCTCGAAAAGCCCTCAACGAATTTCCGATAATAGCTGCAAAACCCCAAGAATGACCTCAGCTCCTTAAGGGTTTCTGGGGTCCTCCAATTACTGACCGCAGTGACTTTGTCCGGGTCAGGGGAAATGCCCTCCGCAGACACCTGGTGACCAAGGAAACGCACAGAGTCTTGAAGAAAACTGCACTTTCCTAAGTTGACCTTTAAGCCGGTCTCCGACAACCGTTTCAGCACCATCTCTAATCTCTCCAGGTGTTCCTCAAATGTCTGTGAAAACAACAAGATGTCATCCAAATACACGATCAACACCTGGAAAATCAGATCGCTCATAACAGCCTGCATGAGCCGCTGAAAAGTTGAAGGCCCATTGCAAACCCCGAATGGCATCCTTCGATACTCAAATAAACCGAAAGGCGTTGTGAACGCTGTCTTGGCTCTGTCCCTGTCACACATGGCAATCTGATGATAGCCTGATGCCAAATCCACCGTTGAGAAATACCTGGCACCTGTGAGAGCATCAAAACTCTCGTCAATTCTAGGAAGCGGAAATGCATCACGACTCGTCTTGGCGTTTAACTTTCGGTAATCTACGCACAATCTCAATGAACCATCAGTCTTGCGCACCAATACAACAGGCGAAGCATAAGCACTCACACTCTCCTGAATGACACCCTTCTTTAACAACTTAGAAATATGCTCCCTAACTTCCTGATACTGGTTTGGTGGAATACGTCTGTATGGCTGATTTACCGGTATGTCATTGGTCAGGTGTATCTCATGCTGGACCTTATCAGTATACCCTAGATCATCATCATTCACAGCAAATACACTTGAATATCTTTCTAATATGGTCTTCAACTGAATCTGCTCTTCAGTGGTGCCTCCCATGTTGGCCTGCTCTAGAACCGATTTAGTTGAAAGTTCAGGAACCGCATGTGCACCCACTGTAATCTGCTCGGTGTCTGCAGAGATTCGTTGGAATCTTACTTGGCTGAACGAACCTGCATCACAACTGTCTACTGGGGACATCAAACCAAGACGAGCCCTAGGCTGAAGCCAAAGGTCTTCCTTCGACAGATTAAGCACTCTTACTGGACATACTGTTGACTCTGCTGGGACCAGGGTAGGTACTACCACTAATCCTTCTGGTAAGGGGGCATTTGTTGGTTCTACCAACCATGTGGAACCACCCCTTTTGTCCCAATCTCTCCCCTTAACCAGGACGGTCGCTGCTGACCAAGCCGGCACATGAGCAGGAGTCTGACCTACGATTCTAGCAACCGACACTCGTTCAACAAACTCAATGGACTGGGCTTGCTGGAAAGCCTCCCTCCAGTTAGAATCAAGGTTTCCCCTCAACGTGGTGTCAAACTCGGCCCAAACGAGATTCCTGCACTTGCTAATGATGTTCATTCCAATCAAAACTGGCACAGGCGAGGGACTAGGGGTTTCTTTAACAATCAAAAACCCGCATTCAGGCAGATTCATCCCCATCACTTCCACGTCTAGTTCCACGTAGCCTACATAAGGAATGTCTAACCCATTGGCCGCTGTAAGTTTCAACCAATTTGATGTAGACAGCACATTGCTCTCGTCCACAAAGGAATGCTCTCGGAAAAAACTCTCAGCAATGGTGCTGACCTGGCTACCGGTATCTAACAGGGAGGACACAGACACCCCCTTTACTTTCAAATCAACCATTGGGCAGGTCCCAACAGCACGTTCGAAAAACCTGTCTCTACTAGTTCCCCCTGGGCCAGCAACTGATCCTTGGGCAGCCCTACTCAATGCAACAGAAGGTTTAGATTTTTCTTGACCGTCTGTAATTGGGACATCAGTTTTCGTTTTCCCACCGCGTCTCACTGTGCAATGCCTAGCAATATGCCCAACCCCATTGCATCTGAAACAGATGGGTTCCCCCTCCTCTGTAAACCTGGGAGGAGACTTGGACCAGGGTACAGCCGTCTGTGGCACAGACGCTGACCGTTGCACAGTCAATTCTTTTACCGCATTAGTGAGCTGTGAAATGGTCTGCTCTTGCTCGCCTATCCTCCTTTCCTGTCGTGAGATCACCTGTAAGATATCCTTTAACACATTAGATGTCTGATCTGCAGACTCAACAGGAACACCCCCTGGTTCATGCCGCACTTCGGAATGGACTGGTCGACTAGTTACACATCTAGTTGGCCGGCTCTCTTCCATAGACCAAAGAATGGCCTCATTACGAATCTCGAGCAATGTTGAATCGGGTTTTTCTCTGACTATTTTACGCAGCTCTCGCCTCAACGTCGCATCTCGCACGCCTTCCACAAACTGATCGCGCAGAATCTCTTGTTCATTAACCAAACCACCTGGGGTTTTCTTTTCAACAGAGCTCAAAAGGCGAGAGAGAGAGTGGGAAAAATTCCGAAGATCCTCCCCGTCCAATTGCTTGCGGTTATAAAACATTTGCAACAATTGCGTACCGCTACGTCGTTCCCCAAACGCCTCCCGCAGGAAATTAAACAAATCACTGGCCCGCCTGGACTGGTTTCCCAGACATAAACGCACCTCTTCCAATGCAGGTCCCCTTAACAGTGAAATGATAAAGTCTAGCTGTCCCTCCTGCGTCTGTTCTCTGGCCCGTAGAACCCTTTCCACCTCGTCAATAAATTCATCTACTGACCTCCCATCTTTATTATACTCTCCGCTAAAGGGTTGCACTTGCCGTTCACGAGGAACATAAATGTAGGAACGAGTTGGGTTGCCGTCACTGACAGCCCTGTTGACCAAGGTCTGATCACGCCAATCGCTTAACTCTTGAATTTGTTCCCTCATTTGCTCCATAACATCGTTTCCCACAGCTCTAAGCGGGACATCCCCCCCCCTCACAGGTTCTTCATCATGATCTGACATCCTTACACAAATAGATCAAGTTACAATCATTGAACAATAACTCAGTTCGGGATCAATGTCCATGGGAGAAAGTCTAACTCTCTCGATCCACTTCAGTACCTCAGACACGGTGTTGTAAAGTCTTTAGTCCTAGGATCTGACAGTGGAATCCTTGAAGCTACACGTCAGTAGAAAAAGCGGCTCCAATAGAAACAGTCCTCTCTGTGGTCTCTTCTGTCCCGTCCGACCCACTGACCACAGGATCAGTCCCACGCTGACCGCCTTGTCTGCAACTACGATTCTCTGAGTTCTGGACGTAGTCAGTCTCTGCAAAAATATTCACCACTGCCGTATTTGGTTTAACCCCTATCGCTTGTCGAAACCGAATCAGACTGAATAAACCACCCCACTCCTGGTACCAAAATATGTGACCAGGGATTTAGATTTACCACTCGGAACACATTTAACAAGTTCAATTTGCTTTTGTGGTTTATTCAAGTATTACATCGTATTTGAAAAGAGATTTCAGAAACGTGTATTTAGAACACACAGCTCTAAAAAAACAAAACAAACAAAAAAAAGTTTCTTGACCCACGAAATGTGGTTTTACTAATCAAAGAAAAAAACCCAACCTGTCTTATACAAGTTTCAAAAAACACAAAAATACGACAAGCCCAGCTGTACGATAGTACATTTTTAAATTTCAAAAAGAAAACGTCAAAAATACGGCAGTGGGGATACTGTACAAAGAAAGCAACAACATAAGTACGTTTTTTATATACACATGTACAACTTATACACATTATGATGAAAACAAAACAATTCACTCACATAATGATGACCTCCTCAATCAATCAGTAGATAAA
The DNA here is from genome assembly GCA_029783895.1 of Triplophysa bombifrons. Taxonomy (NCBI): domain Eukaryota; kingdom Metazoa; phylum Chordata; class Actinopteri; order Cypriniformes; family Nemacheilidae; genus Triplophysa; species Triplophysa bombifrons. The sequence continues at coordinate 28,788,467 of CM056449.1, forward strand.
GTCACATAAAGGCAGTGACGTTGCACGGTTTAACTTCAGCCAACATATGTCCTTGTATACTCTGTCTTTTAGACAAACAAATGATAAATATATTAAATAAAATATTCGTAAATTGAAATGTATAATGTTGTTAAACACAACCGGAACAGGTTTACAGCACATGGTATGACGTCATATATACGCGGACATTATATCACGACATAACCTAGCTTACATATATGTTTTTAACTAACTAACTGCACAGTACACATTCAGAAATGTTTCATGTTAAGGATATTGCAAAATAAACACCTTATTTACCACAGAATGCTCTGAAAATGCTTTCAAATTCCCACACGAGTGCGTATCCCTCTCGCACTGCACTTAACACGTCTCACACGCACGTGTGACGCATGCGCATTTAGCCACACGCAGCTAGACACTGCCCCCTGTCGCAAACTCTTGTAAACTACAGGTCATGCAAGGAAACTGTAAGGCTATTTACCACCCGGTTACATTTGTTAAAAGTTTTATTAGAAAATGGCCACCCAGAACTGCCAAGGACAGCAAAAACACTGCTTTCCACTAATGAAAGTGTTGAGTTTGAGATGAAATCAGGAATGCCGTATCTTGACTGGAAAGATCAGTTCCTCAAACATTTCAAAATCTATCCTTCACAGGATATTTCTGAATTAGATTTTGTTGATTTTTCGATCAATATTGATGGCTTGCCACTTTTTAAAAGTGACTCTATGGCCAGTATTGTGCCCATTAAATTGATCTCCTCTCTCCGTATTTCCATTGGCTTTGTGAAAAACATTGTTTTTCCTCTGTCCGACTGTACATGCATGTTCTTCTTGAAAATTTTGATCTGAAAATCATTAAAGGGACATTTCAGGTGAAAATCTAAATTACAACATGTTTCACCCTCGATGAATCCTAGGTGTCTTTGACTGTATTTGTCTGGAGGAAGAAAGTCAGAGTTACAGAACCACTTTTTCATGCTCTTCCACGCTTTATAATGGGAGTCAATGGAGAATAAGGTTTTAAAACTTCAAAAAGTGAATCTATAGATTCAAAAACTGTTCTACTCGGCTCAATTGGGTTAATAAAGGCCTTCTGAAGTGAATCTATGCGTTTGTTTAAAATTCATTTTATTTACGACGCTTTTCTTATCTGCTGGCTGCGTACGCACGAGAGGATGATGTCTGTCAGATGACGCAGACAAACATATATAGCTATAGTCCATGTGCTTATTTCCGTCATTGGTATGAGTAGCAGAAGGGTGGAAATTGACAAGAAATATATTTCTGTATACCATCTTGCGGTTAATGTTTCTTTAGTCATTTTGGCATCCCTATAGCCTGAACCACTATAGTGGAACCAACCTTACAGATTTACTGTTTTATAGTGTAAGAAATGTAGTAAATATTGCGGCTGATGCATGTAATAATAAGGACAGAAACCTTTGTTCAGCTTGCAGTTTCATATTTATTTTTGCAGTTTTTTTACTGACTGGTAGTGTTTTATTCCTGAAAATAGTCAATATTTAGATCAACGCTTTTCTGATTTGCATTGAAGCCCTGTTAGAAGTTTCTTGAAACTGTACCTTTCCACATTTTTCAAACCTAGAACAGCTTATCTAATTCTCAAATCTGGATATTAATGCATTTTACAAAGTGTCCTTTTTTGAACTGTTCTAGACATGGGGTTTGTAGTACAGAGCCCTTATAACACTAATTAATTACACCTATCCTTTTCCCTTTTTTTTGGAGGTTTGCTAACACATTTGGATGTAACCTCAACCAGGACTGTGCCACAGAGCAGTGGCAAAGGTATGTCTGTCATCACTATAAAACTTGCTTATAAATAAATCTTTTTATTGTACATGTCTTTTACTTTGCAAAAAGTAGGATTTAGTTCCCTCCAACATCAGTTATCCGAATACAATTCCAGGCACTCCAAGTAAGTTAGATTGTTGATCGTTGCCCGAGGAATGTTTTCAACCCCCTTCCCCTTGCCTTGTTTCCTTTCCATTAACTTGTTTGTTGTCCGCTGCATGTCAGTAATTATATACTAGTTACAAGTTAATTTATAGCCTATTACTTTATTTTGTATGTATTTATTTTTAAGTTCAGTGAAGTACTGCAGGTAATTGACGTGTTTCGACGAATCCTCGTGTTCTGTTTATGCTGCTTTTTTGCGCATGTAAAAGCAAAGCCCTCAAATAAATGTTTAATGGGTTACATACACTTATCCATTGCAATTTAATCAAATTCTAATATATCATTATCTTGTCGGTTAATGGTTAATGATTGTCTAATGCATTTTGGTTACATCCCTATCTTTTGAGACAAACCACACAAAATATTTAGAGATATTTAGCTTTGGGAACAACTGTTGTAGAGGATGCCATCTTAGTGGTATTTTGCAATTTAGGTTCCTCCATCACCTGCACTCCAAATACAACTCCAAGCACTCAAAGTAAGTTGGATTTTCAAAGAATGTTAGACAGTTTTAGTACAGTTATGTCCAAATAAAGAGAAGTGTTCAGTACCTATGCCCTGTGTCACAGGATATGCACACTTAAAAACATTAAAATGTTTTACTAACAAAGCTTTAAACTGCAGGCAAAACATTGAACTGTAATGTCACCTGGACACTACTGAATTGTAATGTGAATATTGTAGAGTATATTATAATGTAGAGCATGTTATATCTCCTGTGGTCAATAAGGACAATTAAATGTTTTTCAGATGATTCTTGCACACCACCCTATGTGAGAGCAATATTCATGAGGCTAGACCAGATTGAAATGTCTCTGACGACCATTAAATGAATTTTAACTGAAAGAATCACTTCTGATGACCCTGAATTGGAACCGATTACCAGGCCACTACAGACCACAGAACAACTAGAAGAAGCTTCTGACAAGCGGAGAGAGACATCTCATAGAAAAAAAGTGGTATGTGGAAATATGTCATTGCTGTGTATTACCAGCTTACCTTCTGTTTTTCTAATAATGTCTTCAAAACATTAGGTTTTTGTTATGGGAACATGGTGTTCCTTAAAATTTCTTCAAAACATTTGAACACTTGCTGTTAAAGTTAAAAGACAAAAAGAACAGAAACTACAAGTGACTTCCAGCTACAGCCTTAGATACAATCAACTGAAGACGAAGGACATGAAATCTCTCCATATTTGATTAATTAATTTGTTTTTTTTTTTAGAATAGCGGCATTTTAACCACGCCCATGTATTTACATTCCGCGGAATACACAGAATCAAAAAATCTCTTACGGTTGACATTTTATTCCGCAGTAAGGGAATATTCCGTCATTCCGCCCAGACCTAGTTGGAATCTAAACATTTTTACTCTGTGTTTCATGAATGTTATACTTAGAATATCTTCTCCCAACATCATGTGGACTTTCTAAAATAAGGTTTTGGTGCTACTTTTTCAAAAAGATTATTAACATTGAAGAAACATTCTATTCATGTTATTGAAAAAAAGGTTTATTACTTCGAGTGTGTGCCAAAAGCAGCCAAAGTGAAGTCACAGACAAAGGTTTGTGTGGATTTAACATTGGTGCCCTTAAAAACTGAGGTGATTTGACAGATGCCAGATCTTCTGATTGTGAGAACTGATCTTTAGGTAGATCGGTTTTCAACTAATTTTCTGATTTTGTTCAAATGTCTAGAAAAAAAATCAAGACAAGATAAAAACTAGACGTGAATCAGATGACATTTTAGTTGAACAATTAAACTTAAAAGAAACTGTGAAAGAAAAGGAAATGACTATAATACAAACCTTGTTCTATTAAGTGTTTTCTTATCATATAACTAAATGTTTTCTCTTTATAGGTTAAATATTTGTCTCTGCTGGGAGATAAAAGTCCTGGTGACTCTGTAAGACGAATAATGAGAAAACTGGGAACTAATGCCCTTCGGGCAAACTAAAATTTGAAGGGTCGAAAGGAGAAAAGAAATTTCCAGAACCTGTTTTTTTATTCCACCATAATCGGTAAGTATTATTTTTGTGGCTCAAGACTTTATCAGCGTTTTAGTATTTATTGTATATTAACGTCTCCCTATTACATCAATTTTAACAATAAAGAAAAAAAATTGGTTACATTGTGTATATATGGAAGTTTTCACTGTTAAGTGTTGTAGCCAGTTGTGTATTGGCTGTGTGTCTTAGGCAACCAAAGGTTTTAGTTCAAAACTTCTGATCACAACTGAAAATACAGTTTTGTTTAGTACAAACTCAGAGGTCAGCATGTTTGTTTCATTAATGTTGTTAGTCTTTTTGTTTAGCTTTTATCTATTTCCACAAATTAATAAGAAATGGTTGGTCTTGAAATACTGAAATCTTAAGGCTTAACGCTAACAAAAGTTATTGCTTAGGCTTGAAACAAGTGTTCTCATTCTTGTTTTTACCTCATTTATTTTCTACTGTATATATATTTAGAGGCCTGCCACAAGATCCATCCCACAACCCTGCAGAAGACAGTTGAAAACTGTATAGCTGATACCCTGAGATATGCTCCTCACAGAGGGACTCGGGTCAGTGTTTGGTTGTGTATTTTTTTTAAATACACAACAATTCTGAAATTGTTAATTAAAGTATTTTATAAATTAAAGTAATTATAAATATTTAAGATGTCCACCTATTTAGAACACCTGATTCAACTCATCATACCCGCTCTGGAGTACCTTTCCCGAACAATGGCGTAATTTGCTGCTCATGAAAACACAATTGAAATCTGGCAAATGTATTTTTTCCTAACCAGAATTTAGCGCTGAACAGCTTATTAAATATTCATATAGTGTTAACTTTTGTGTATATTTTGTTCTTTGATTTAAGCACCACTCTTTTACTCCCTCCTCTCCACCAGATTGTTTATTGATTAAAAACTTTTATTATCATTATCTTCTTTACTTTGTATATATTGTATACATCTACTTTATCATTCTATTACTTTATCCTATGATATATAATTAAATCCTTGTAACTAAATTGCTGGCTGGTTGTCTGTCTTTTTCTGTTGCTTTTCCGTTACCACCATTACACGCATGTAACTATATTCATTTTGTGTTATGTCTAATAAAAATCCTAGACTAATTAACATCTAAATAACGAGAGATGTAACATATGTATTGTGCATGTTTTGCGTGACTGTGTGTGAAAGAGTGATGCAGCTGCGTGTACTGAACGCATTTTGCTTGTGAAGCTTTCAGTGCAAGCGTTTGACTGCACGAGGACACCAACACATAAACAAACACCATTTGCGGCGATCCGTCAAATAAAAGTCTGCTTAACTTAAACAAATTATAATACACTCACATTATAACACACCACCCCCTTGCATTTTTTATAATTCGACCACAGAGTAAATTTTTTACTTAAGTAAACGTGCTAGTAAAATTGTGCTACTTACCATAAAAAATAAAACTTAAAAACCATAAAAAAACAGTACTTACATATAAGTAGACGTAAAAACAAAAGAAAAATGAAAATGTACCTAGTTTATTGACATAATTGAACATTATACAGGCATCGATTATAGGTATCTGTATTCGCAAGCACCAGAAAAAAAATATCGGTACTCTTACTCTGTCTTTAAAAAATGGTGCATCCTTAACATATAGAAAAAAAAAAAATCCTGAAATAATAAGATGACCCACTGATTTACAGTTTACAAAGTCACTTTAGCTGACATATCTGAAAATTCACATGGTATAAATTAGATTTTGGTGATTGGGGGGTTTGAGATGGTATTGTGCATTTTCCAGTTATGTTTTTCAATTGTTACAACATAAGAACATACACCTTTTTTAATAAAAGTCCTTTGTTAGATTTACATTGCAGAATTGACATTGACTTAATTTGGCGTTTTGCCCAATTATTTGTCTGTTTTTATGTATATAAAATACTTAACCTTCAGAAGCAAAATAAATGTAATAATGTGGAGCACATGAGGGAATAAATTACTTTCTTTTTAAATACATCTTTTTACAAATAATTCTGATTTTAAATGATATTATTGTCTGTGCAGGTGGACAATGAAGGACAGTCCATGTGTCACAATCATGAAGATGCACCAGAGGAGAGTGCTATGTGTCCAGACCATGAAGATGTATCAGAGGAGAGTGCCATGTTTGAATATCCGATTAATCCCTCTTTTCAAATAAAACACTTAAGTTCAGAATGTTGTTTATAATAGTTCATAATTTTTCATAGTTGTATATGCTTTATTATTTTATTGTTGTATTTTTTATTCACACGGTTTACCAATTAAAATGTGCAATGTAAAATATTTCACAAAAATAACCCCAAATGGCTTTTATTATTTGAATAAAAAAAATGTAAATGTGTCTTCATGTGTTAAATATGCACAGTATGTTAAGAGATTAACTCATTGTTCTGTTAAAGTGAAAACATTTTTGTTATTAAAGCATTATTTGTGTAAACATATTTGTGTATGTTATTAAAGCATGTATATTAAAAAAAAGTCTGGATGGCATACATTTCTCTGGGAACATAAATAGATCTACCTGATGAAAACATTAAAATAATCTTAGCGATTTATGTTATAACAATGTTGTCATTAAACATTTTTGAAATGTTTTTAGAGAATGTTAACCTACATTAAAAGAGAATGTTTTGGGAACTTAAATAAAACTACCTGCCGAAAACGTTAAAAGAATGTTAAAGTATAATATTCCCAAAATGGTACCACTAATGATGTTAAGAATGTTTTTTGAAAATATGTTTTACTGTCATTGAAATAAACGTTCTGGGAACTAAAATAAAACTACCCGCTGAAAACAGTAATGCAACATTGCTTGGTAATACTCTCAGAACATTTTTAGACCGAAAAAATTCTAGCAGGGTACCTACTTCAACCGACCTAAATATTCACCTGTTTATTGAATTTGGATATAACCTGTATGCCATACCGTGCTGTTGTGCAGACTGTGGACTCGCGTCTCCAAACGGGCTGTCAGGTTTATTTCCACCTCAAGAGGTCGCTGTTATAAAAATGAGGCAGACGTGTTGCCATCCTGATCTTGACTTGTACACACACGTAGGACTTCCGTACCTTTAAGTGGCTCAACCAAACTGATTTAAAAATAAAAAAAGTTCTGATAAATTAGATGAAAAGGACTATTATAAAGTTATAAGTTATATAAAACATTACTTGTATTTAATCAAACAGGATTTTTTTTAAATCAAATGAGGCTTTTTATTATCTTCAACTAACTCTTCATCCCACAATGACCAACTGAATTAACCAGTCTTACTTCACATCTTGCATCTTTACTTCACTTTAAATTATTCAATGATCTCTTATATCAGCTAGAATACAAGAATCGGATCAAATGAGTCATTCGTGTGCGAGTCATTCTAAACGCAATGTGCATTCATACTGGCGAACTCGCTGTGTACAGTATATGCTGATTCTATGATCCAACTGCACTGATGAAGACATTACAATGATGGACGTCATGTTAATTAGAGAAATTTCAAGAAATTAAACGTACTTGGATGCAAAACCATCAGCCGTGAAACACAACAAGCTCTTGTTCTGCAACTCTTTTTAAGCGCCTCAATGAGTTGATGACGAAACAGCGCCACAATTGTGGCGTAATGCCGCAGCTGTAGTTACAAATGATAGTCTTGTGAACACACCATAATTTAGGTGAGAGTCTGAGATGGCACGACATATGACAGGGCCTTCAATTTCTCTGTGCAGGAAATACCCTGATTCTGATTTGTGAAATATTTCACAGGTCCGATTTTGCCTACTGACCTTTCTCAATGATCAAATTACGTGGGTACAAATTTGCAGTGTTTCCCCCCGTTAGGTGATCTTTCCAAATGATTATGAAGAAATTTACTGTAGCTCACGGTTAAATTTCACTTTTTCGTGATGTGGTGTGATCAAGTGGACATAATAATACTCTTTTCACTGTATGTTTCTCCATTCAAATTAAATTTGTGTGTAAAAAAGTTTAATTTCTTTGTAGTTAAGTTGAGTCACACCAAAAAATGAATCCAACTCAACTGAAGCGGAAAAATAGGAAAAGGGATTTCTCATCCAACCCAATTCAAACAAACAATTTCCCCTTCAGCTCTGTCAGTGGGTGACCGAGCAACGCAACATGCCCGAAGGAGAGAGGAAGTGAGGTTCACAATCTGGGTTGGCTCGCCATCTTTGTTTCTCTATTGTGTACGTTTTTGCCCTCTTGCGCAAACAATCACGGAAGAATTTCTCCAACATCAGACTTTTCTTTACTGGAACATAAAACCTGACCTTCACAACAGGTCATAAAACATCATATACTCCATCAATACATTCAATAACGTTTTACAAAACCGTAAAGCACAACCTGATCACCACGTCATTCAAACAACTCAAAATAGTACAAGGGCAAATTACCAAATGACATTAACACAATCAAATTTCATTACACACACCAAACACATATGTTCCATTTATATAAACTGTTAAACAATGCATATTTACACAGCTTGCCAGCGATAAACATACAATTATCAAGTTTGTTGTATTTTGTATCAAGGATAAAGATGACGATGTTCAAAGTTATCCTTTTACTTAGTGAATATAAAAACACAGTACAACACGTCCATTCAGTACAGCACTTCCACATACACATTCCAACCCTCTCTGACGGTGTCCATTGCCACCACTGACCTCTACTGGTTATTTCTAGTTCTAGCACCTCCCATTACCTGCATAAAATCTTTCCCCTTACTTAAAAGCTTCCTCTTAAGTCTTCCAAGCCCACCTTTAGATATAACATTCCACAGAGCAAGGAGGTAACGCTCTTTTATGCAAGCTGATATGTTTTCTAGGCAGGCTGTAATCAGAGCTGCCACAGTGGTATCGTCTGGGTGAAACGAGATGTAGATCTTGGTGTCGTCACCATAACAGTGAGAAGCCATGTGCCTGTATGATGGGTCCCAAGGATTTTGTGTAGATGGAAAAAAGCAGCGGTCCAAGCACCGACCCCTAAGGGACCCCGGTGATCATGTGGTGAGCAGTGGACAGCGAGCTCCTCCATAACACCCTGATGGATCTGCCGGAGGGGTAGGATTTGAACCAGCGGAGAGGAGAGCCTGAGAATCCTAGAGATGACAGGGTTGCTAGCAGTATCTGGTGATTAACAGTGTCAAACGCTGCAGATAGGTCTAGCAGAATCAGGACTGAGAATTTAAATTCTGCCTTGGCCACACGCAGTGCTTCTGTGACCGATAGCAGTGCAGTCTTAGTGGAGTGGTTTGTTTTGAAGCCAGACTGCTTGTCATCTAGTAGTTTTTTTTTCTGGTATAGGTAGAAAGAAAGTGTTTTTGCAATAAATGGGAGGAGAGAGATAAGTCTGTAACTGTCGGGAGTAGAGGGATCCAATGTGGGTTTCTACAGTGGGGGCGTGACCTGGGCCTGTTTGAATGTGGATGGAAAAGTGCCGGTGAGCAGGGAGGTGTTGATGATGTGTGTGAGTGCAGGTGTGAGTGTGATGGATATGGCCAGAAGCAGATCGGAGGGGATTGGGTCAAGGGGACCCTTGGGGTTGCTGGAGAGAAGTTTAGTCACTTCAGTATCAGTCATTGGGGTGAAAGAGGAGAGTGCAGTGTTTGAAGTGAGGGTGGTGTGAACCGAGGTCTGAGGTTTTCTCAGTGAAAAATATAGCAAAGTCTTACCCATTACCTCAGTTCAGGGTGTAACCTTATTTCTGTTAATGGTAAACGTTTGGCACCCTGTGCTGCCATGCATTTCACCTTTTCATTTACATTTTTTTTTTTTTACAGTGTATGCACACTAAGCTGTGTTCATTTCATCTGGCCCCCATGTGTCTTTGCTGGCTGGGAAAGTTTCAATTTAACTTTCTTTTTTGTTATGACTTTCTTCCTGTTAAGCTGCTTTAAATCAATGCAACATTCTAAAAAGTGCTATGTAAATATAAGTGAATTTAATATGTCCTTGTTATGTAATGCCTCTTGAGATGAAAAAAACGGACTATTTGTGCCTGTGATATTGTGATATGTTTTAGGGCTCCAGTTCCAAAATGTCGAGGTTCAGCTGAATGTAACATAAAAAATCACACAGTCATTTATGCGAATGATTCACTGTTTAATGTTGTAATGGGACTTAAGCTGTGTGACTTTTTTGTTATAAGCATTTTGATGCATAGACAAAAGGGTTACAATTATTAAATAATATTTATCAATAAGAAAGTTACTTTTTTTGGGAGTTCAATTAACTTCTTTCAATGAAAAGGACAAACAGAATAAAGTAATACATTCTACCTCATTACAATAAATAAGATTTACTTAATATTTGAGGACAATGATCCGTCTTTAACGATAGACAACCTAATGGCCTCTATTTATTTTTCTTAACAAATATGATTAATTTCAGTAATCTTTTGAGATATCATACAATAAGTTTGCAATATCAAAATAGATTGCAGGCTTCAATATATTTAGCCTAGTTATTCAGAGGGTAAAAATCATATAAAATTTAAAATTCTGAACAGTCTTCTTTGTTGGGATTCCTTTTCTCAGCAGCATCTTTACCACCGAGTTTTGGAGAAAACACATTTCCATCTGGCTGCACTCTCCATCCCACTCTTGTGTTCCTTTCTATCCCACGATCCTTCATTTTCTGCTGTATCTACACAAAGTGACACCAAAACATCATATTTATGTGTTTACTGTACTGTACAAAAGACAGGATGCATTTTAGTTTCAACACAAATAGTTTTTCACCTACCAACTGTAACATGGCCTCCATCACTGCAGGATCATTTACATTCTGACTAGATTTCAACTCCAGTCTCACAATCTGCATCTTTCTACCTGTAAGAACATCTTAAATTGTGAGAAATGGCTGCTGAGAATTTTAGTAAAGCAAATTACAACTAACTAGTTACAATTGTGTTTCTTTAATAACATCTAACTAAGCCAACATTGTTAGACCTTACATGCTTTTTTATACCATACTGACAACAAATGAAAACATGCAGCACTTTACAAAAAAAGTATCTTCCATGTTATTCAAAGTTTTTGTCCACGCCAGCCTCGACGTTGATACGCGACAAGCTACAATTGATTGTATGTTATGTAAAATGTAACTCATGAACTTTTTAAGTACATTTTTCTAAGCTTTTCTTTTCTTCTGAAGTTGAAGTATTGTCTTTATTTGTAGGCGCTTGGATCAGTTCGGTGTCAAACTCACTTGGTGGTGGAGATGATGGAGGTGGTGCAACACACTTGTAAGACACATTCAGGTACTTGTAAGTTCCACTACAGGGATCACGGAAAACTCTATAGTCCACGAAAACGGCACAATTGGTTTTTCCATCACATCTGTGACAATGAATACAAACAATAACAAAATTATAAAAAGAATTGCGTATAGAATTTGTTAATCTCACAGCTCTTTAATGACCATTACTCGTCTTACCGATTGGCCATCACACTAAGTGATGTCGTCTCAGTACATTGATCATTTGAGAGATTGTTTTCCGGCTTTCCAGTCGAGCAGGTCGTTCGGTCTGTACGCCCATAATTAGCTGAAAGGACTTGAATGATTCCCTGACCTGTTGATATGAAAGATTATTTTTAATTACATATTATAATTATTTATTATCCAATTGGTTTAAAGGTACATGCACATGCATGAAATCCCAGAGAACTCACCACAGCTGAGATGGGCAGTCATTGATTCACAGGTCAAAAGAACCTCTAATTGGGCACCTTAGATTAGAAGAGAAATGTCAAATAAGCAGTACTGATAATACCAGTTTACATTGGTTGTCTTTTTCTGCTGGTTTAAAAGGTTGAGATTGCAATGTCAAAACTAGCTTTCTCTCATTATATGAATGTAACGTTTACACAACCAAGAAACATTCTAAGTATAATATTAAGAACTTTTACTTGATGAGACAGTTAACAACATTTAAAGAACGTTATAAGAACAGCGTTTCGTAAACTGTGAACCTCCTTCCCAGAGAGCACAGGTATATCTGTAAAATGTCTAATAAAGGTCCGAGAGATTCACATCGAAACTTAAAACTTGAACTTATCTATTTGGAACTCATGTTATTCCAGTTAGGAGCTCATTTGGGACAACATTTATTAGAGAAAAGCATTTCCTAAGTGCATTATCTTAACTTCAGATAGAGGTATAACAGAAGCGTCCTACCTTGACAAAAAATCGTAAAAACTTCTTAATCTACAGCTGTTCTAACTAAAGAGCTCGTCTTGTATTGCCTTGTCATAAGGGCATTAAATTGCTTCCGCTCATTCTCACAACTCCACAACTTACTGGTGGAACATTCTTCCTTACTCGGTTCGGTCAACCACATCTCTCAGAACATTAAAAAAACTTCTTAAAACCCATCTCTTCTGTGAATACTTGACAGCCAAATTTGAGAGATTTGTTTTTTCTTTCAACAGGTATAGTTCTGGCTTTTGTTGAAATCTGTAACTTTGTATTAGCACCTGTTGCTCTTGTATGACATATCGCTTATTGCTCCCTGAACTCTCTATAAGTCACTTTGGATAAAAGCGTCAGCTAAATGACTAAATATGTGTAAATGTAAAGACAAGATAACTTCGGGGCAGGCGCTTGTGTAAGATGAAACCTTTTATAAACATACGTTTTCCATGAACACCTGCCGCGAATAGGAATTATCATGCAATTTTATATAATGGTTGGGTTAGTGTAAGCGTTACGTATACAATATTGTGACTCTTTTGCTAAATTGATTAGCTAAGATGTTTTCTTGATATTTAATACATAGCTCAGAATCACATATGAAACTTACTGCACATGCAAATGAAAGGAAGGACATTTGAGCAGAACTGATCCTCTATCAAACCATCAGAATCTGCAGCACCACAAGTTCGATTCAGACCTGTCATGTCAGGTTGACCAGTCATCCAATTAATGGAGGAAGTGTTGACGTTTGTTCCATCCGACCATTTCCAAGAATCTCTGAACAGACCAATCCATGCTCTATTAAATCCTTGCATCATACTGGTTAGCTGGTCATTTTCAGTTTGACTCTGAATGATGACCAGATCTGTGTGATGCTGTCTGCAGTAACTCTGAGCATCACGCCAATTCAAGCTGATATTGTGGATAAAAATAAACCTGTTTACTCCCGTTTGCTTTTCTGTAATAACACAAGAACAAAAAGACATGTTAAGGGCATACCCACAGATTTTCAGTGCATTTAATGTAGGTTTTTACAATGAAATGTTGTTTTTTATTTCCTGAGAACATAAACATGAAGTTAAAGAAATATCACATTATTCCATTTATTCAGTGTAATTTCTGTTAAACACTAATTGTGGTAAAAGTTATAGGCGGCTTTTTTAAGTGGGTCAGTTGCTTGTTATATTCCTGAGTGTTTAAAGGCCGCTTATACTCCCCTTCTTTTTTAGGAAACACTGTGACATGTTTTTGTGGGCGAAGCACTGCTTGTTTTTTGACAATGACTGGAGAAAATCCAATTTATTTATAATGTGTACGGTCAGTAACTGCCTGGGACTGTTGTTGAAAATGTGAATTTTAATGGAAGGAACTAGTTTGGCCCACCTGCACACCATCACTCTGAACTGTCAGGACCACCTTCTATACCAGTTAACGGGTCTAACATCCACACATACCAGATAAACCAAGCGTGACTAGTAAAGAGAAACTGAGAGCGTATACATGTTTACATGCTTATATGCAGTGTTGCGTAAGTTACTCTGAAAACTAATGAATTACTATGTAGCGAGGAAGGGGGGACGGGAGCCGTGGGGCGGGGCCGATGGCGTGAGTGATAGTGGAAATCAGCTGTGCGCACCCCGGTCCCTTATCTCCCACGGAGGAGTTCGGGAGCATAAAAGGACGAATGCCAGGACATATGTTTACGTTTGTATTTATGTTCTTGAGGCCAGCAGTCGACCGTGAGGTGGCTGCAGGCATTTAAGTTCCGTGTTATTGTTTGTTTATTTTGATTAAACTTTATTTAAATGTGCGCTGGTTCCCGCCTCCTTCCTTTTATTGAACCATATTACATTGGTGCCGAAACCCGGGAGGAAGGAGAGACATGCTGTCGAAGAGCAGAAGGGACTTCTGCCAGCGGCTGACCGAGGCGGTGGTTCTGGAGCGAGTGTTCAGTTGGGACGGAGAGCTCGGTCAGAACCAGTCCTCTCTCTCCGGCAGTCCAGTCGATTTGTCCTTTTATGCTCCCGAACTCCTCCGTGGGAGTTGCAGGACCAGTGCGCGTACAGCTGATTTCCACTATCACTCACGCCACTGGCCCCCTCCCCACGGCTCCCGTCCCGCCTTCCTCGCTACATACTAGTCACTAATTACATATTCAATATATTGTCATATACATATATATAATTACTTATCACTTATTACTTTCTGTATCCTACATCATCCTTGATTAGAATTGATTCAAGGAAAGAAACTGCTTATTTAATTAATTCAAATAAATAATTACATACAGTATTCTTATTAACTGACCTAAGTATAACAAATGTGAGAAGTATACCTCAAAGCATACATTTTAAAGTTAGACTTAGAATTTTGATGTTATTTCCACTATTGAATATATTACACAGTATTTAGTTCAATTACATCAGAATTAACTGTAATTAAATTAAGTTAAAATCAAGAGTAATCCCTTACTTTACTTTTTTCAAGGGGAAAGTAATTGGCTTATATATGCGCTTATACCTGAAATATAACTGGTGGGCAAACAAGAGAAGTTTTGGGACACATCCCCAAACCATAATCAATACTAAAAAATGATAATTTCTACTGGTCCGCTAGTTTTGTTGTGTTTAACTAAAACTGTCGTAATTTTATTCTGGCAACATGAAACTGTTACATCAATAAAAGCTTTCACTTGGCGGAGGCAAGTCAGGTTGTTCTTTGCCTCCACGTTGTGCATTAAAACCCGCACGGCTAGCTGTGGATTATCCCTAACATATATTAAGCATCCATACGTCATATTTTATGCTAATAGAATTCAAGTTAAAAAACCTTATTGTCAGCTAGTAAAAAAGTAATTTTATAAAAAAGTTGAAATTGTCTTTGCGGAGATCAAAAATTCACAGACTTGTAGCCCATAATGGAGGGTTTAATTGTTGTTTACCATCGTAGCAAAAAAAGGGATTGTGTTCAATGCACTGCACATCTCGCCATTTGCCCTGTTCCATTGAAACACATTCCTGTTTTCCATTTCCGTTGTTTGGCTCTCCCAAACTCCAAGACGTAAATGTGATATCTTCATCTTTATAAGACCACCGCCAACTGTTAATATCATTGTATAGCCCAATCCACACTGAAGTCATTGCAAGTGTCCAGTCTTCAATGCTTTGAATGGTGGCCAGGTCAAAATGATTCTGTCTGCAGTAAGATTGCGCTTCATCCCAAGTCTGCTGCTCCTGGATCAGAACATACTCGCACGAGGTGCTCTGGAGGAACTGACAGAGTCCTGTTGATACAAGTTTATTGAGAGTACAAGTTCAGTTACAGTTATGTTATGTTACAGATGAACTCATTATAACTCATAGTTATAATATAATCGCTAACATTTAAAAATGACATTTTATTTAGTATCTCATTCATTTAGGAAAATGAACAAGTGTCTTATCCCTCAAGGCAGGGCTCCAGACTGTGACTAAATGGTCTCATTTTACATTTTCTACAAGGACTCGTGCATGTGCGACCTGCAATTTGAAATTTGTTCCAATTGTTATTTCTCCTGGAAAGACGAGTAGAACGCAAGCTCGCCTCTAGTGCAGGCTGTGTGTGATGGCCAACTGCGCGCCAGTGTGCAGGTCACTCACGTGTCTGTTTCCAGCTGCCGTGGACACGAACAGTCCAGGACGTCATTGACAAGATTACACACACAATGTGAGCTGTTACTACATATCCTTGTTTGCTGCTGTGATGGATTTCTTGAGGCTGAGGACGAACAACTTGATATTTGAGACGTTTAAAACCAAACTAACCGCGGAGGAGTTCAGGAAATGTTATTTACCTGTTGAATAATTGAGAGGGATCATTTCACATCCATTCACAGCAAGAACAAAGGACAGGCGGATGCTCTTGTTAAGTTTTATTAGTCGCTATATTTTCATGTGTTTTGAACATGAGTAAAATTTTCCTTAATTTAAATCATTCCCAGTGCGTCTTGAGCAGGATGTAAAGGATTGGTAAGGTTTCATTAAAAAATATTATGTTAAATATTTAAAAACAGTATCTTACTGTTTTACCTTTATATACAAATTTATAAAGACTTGAAACAAACAACCATACACTGTAAAAAACGCCCATGAAATTTACAGTGAAATTCAGTTGTTTTCACACAAAAAAACCTATTATCAGAATGCGTCGGTAAAAAATACGGAAAAACACTTTAAAATTGTATGTAAAATTAAGGCCTCACGGGACTATTTGGACAGCCAGCATATTTCTGCATACTTGAAAAGCAGAATGCTGTCGAAAGTCTAAAAAACATCAACATTGAAGGATGTGTGATTCATGCTCTAGCATTAAATTTAATTACTTTTTAATTACTTACAAAGCCCTGAACGGTTTAGCACCTACTTACTTAACCGAGCTTTTATCACGTTACAACCCATCACGCTCTCTAAGATCTCAAAACTTAGGACTTTTGACAACACCTAGAATAACAAAATCCACCAAAGGGGGACGAGCTTTCTCATAAGTAGCACCTAAACTCTGGAATAGCCTTCCTGATACTATTCGAGGGTCAGACACACTCTCCCAATTTAAATCTAGATTAAAGACACATCTTTTCAGCCAAGCTTTCACTTAATGCATAGTTAATGAACAGCAGCTACGCTAATTATCCTCTTTATTCTCTTTCCGCCTCTGCCTCGGGATGCCCATCCCGAGGTAGGAAGAAGTTCCACCATGTCCAGACGACCGACAGATGCCCATCCCCAATTTGAAATCACGCCAGCTACAGCTGCAGACTGACTGACCATCCCAGCTCCATCTAAGGCAATTCCACCACCAGCCAAGAGAAATATGACCATCGGACCATCCCAGCTCAGACCACTACATCCCCAACCAAGAGCAAAGACGGACTATTTGGCTTATTAATGCTGAAGTTACAAAATTTGGTATTAAATGCTAAACTTAAATCACATGTCACCAGTTTGAGTGCAGCTATGACATGTCAGAGGGGATCTGGCCCTCCCGGCTGAGCCTGGTTTCTCCCAAGGTTTTTTTCTCCATTAATTAATCATTGGAGTTTGGGTTCCTCGCCACAGCAGGGCAGTGTTGGCCTGCTCACCGGGAGACTGCATTCATTCATTTATTTATTTATTTAGAAATTAGATATTATTTATTAGTATGATCTTACTTGTTGTATGAATACCATGCACTGTGCTGTGTTTAAACTTTTCTGTTTTTCCTGTTTGCCCCTGTAAAGCTGCTTTGAAACAATACACATTGTGAAAAGCGCTATATAAATAAACTTGAATTGAATTGAATTGAATAGCATTGCTCAAAATTAATACCTTACAGCAATGCTACATCGAAAGAATGTGAAATATAAAAATATAATAATAGTTCATTTAAATTTAATCGGATTCTGAACCTGAATCGTTAGGCAAAACGGGATCCGGATTGGGAACAGGCATAATTTTTCACGATTGTTTGTCACCATTGATGAGATTTGTATGTCAAGTGTCTAATTTTGTCTCAATTGCAATGAAATATGTTTTTTTAGACAGAGATCCTTCTATTATAGCAACTCTAATCTTTGTATTGTAATTGCACAATCGACTGTTGTAGAGGTTTAAGTTAAGTTAGGTTGGCAAAAATAACAAAGAGACGGGTTTGTAGCTGTTATGTAGTGTATTGAAGTCAAGATGAATGTCAAGAGATATCAACAATCAAACTGTATCCTCACAGGCAGAGGTTTCCGTTTAGTCTATGAATAAATAAATAATGAATAAACTAACTGTGTCTTAATAACATAGTGTCCACATTTAAATCAGTGCAGTTGTAATCAATGATACTGTTATGTGCACAGTTCTATTATCAGGAGATATCAAAAGATTATCTGAGTTACAATATCTTACAGTTTAATGCACTGAAGCTATGTTTCACATTTATCATAAATAACATGCGAGTTATACATAATGGACAGAATATAACAGAACGCAACCATTACAGTATTTATCTGTAATATCAATATTATGATTATGATAATGAACTGAATTAACAGGTTCAATAATATTCCCGAAAGAGAGAAATATAAACCGATCAGCACATGTCCGGGAATGTCAATGCGAAACCGAAAGTAAATAATACAACGCGCATCTCAAAGACAAAACACCGAATTGAATTCTTCTTCTTCAATGACTAAAACCTTGAGGATACAATTGTGCAAAACCATCGGATAATCAAATATAAACTTAAATATGAACTATAAACTTCTGCCCCAGCCGACGGCCGGAGCACGATAGACCGGCTTCAGCAACACTGTCTACCGGATAGAGCCGAACTGTTACCATAGCAACGATTTCAAAGTAAGAGTCCGTCTCTGAGGAGGCTTTGAAACACGCACATTACACAGTCCTGATGTAGCTATTGATTATGTTCATTAATCATTGATTATTAAGTCATAATAAATTCAAGAGTCCAACTAAAGCAAACACTGATCACCATTGTGGTGACTTAAAAAATAATAAAACCACTATTATGAAAAAGATTTATATATTTTTTAATTCTTAATAAGATCTCACACAGATGACAGAAATAAAGTGAATGTGGTGTCTGTTATAAGTGAAGATGTGAATGATGTTTGTGTTCACTTGATGTTCATGTAAGAAGTTAAGAGTTAATAGATTATTTTAATGATTTATCATTGCAGTAGTTTACTATAAAACACATACAATAACTAGCTGGCAACAATGCTGACAATATATTAGTGAAGAAATGGCAGGTAAGGGCTCATAGTGTAAGTTTGTGACGGATTATGTAACACCTTGTATCTACATGTAACATTAATGATATTAATAATATTATAGCATTAATAATCAGCATGTTAAGAGCATTTCATATTGAATCATTTTTTTATTGGAAATACAAATGGGAAGGAAATGCTGCTTGTTGGTTACTTTCTGCTCATGATAAATTCATTTCAGTTGTTACATTTTGTCGTCAGCAGTTTTTTAAAACATTCAAATAGACCACTATGACTTCGCTTTAGCACCAGAGCCTACAACACATTTTCTCAGTTAGCAGCTTTCTATGTTTCATACATACTGTGGCTATCAGAATATAAAATAAATGGCCTGACAATATATTAAAAGGTAACATTAAATGTACATATTCAATGGGCTCAACCAATTAAATATTATCTATTAAAAATGTATTGTCCGGATCTCAACCAACCACTGCGAAGAAAATCTGTTGTAGGGGATTTACTGTAAAAGTAGACCATTTATGATGTATGAAGTCGTGTGAGTCTGGTTAATTTAAATTGCATATCAGGTTTGATATACACTTACCTAAAGGATTATTAGGAACACCTGTTCAATTTAATGCAATTATGGTGGTGGTGTAATGGTGTGGGGGATGTTTTCTTGGCACACTTTAGGCCCCTTAGTGCCAATTGGGCAACATTTAAATGCCACGGCCTATCTGAGCATTGTTTCTGACCATGACCATCCCTTTATGACCACCATGTACCCATCCTCTGATGGATACTTCCAGCAGGATAATGCACCATGTGACAAAGCTCGAATCATTTCAAATTGGTTTCTTGAACATGACAATGAGTTCACTGTACTAAAATGGCCCCCACAGTCACCAGATCTCAACCCAATAGAGCATCTTTGGGATGTGGTGGAACGGGAGCTTCGTGCATCCCACAAATCTCCATCAACTGCAAGATGCTATTCTATCAATATGGGCCAACATTTCTAAAGAATGCTTTCAGCACCTTGTTGAATCAATGCCACATAGAATTAAGGCAGTTCTGAAGGAGAAAGGGGGTCAAACACGGTATTAGTATGGTGTTCCTAATAATCCTTTAGGTAAGTGTATTTACATTTTAGAACCCTGTATCCAAAACATACCCAGAAAGCAAGTGATAGATCCCCAACTGATTAAACAAGTACTTCCAAATAAAATATCACAATATGGTATATTAAGCAGGCAAAACAACAAGACAAATGTCATGGTTCCACTATCATGTCATTTTTTATTCCTGTATTTGCCATGGAAAATTGCCTGATGGCTTTATCTGGGAAAGACATGGTTCTTTCTCGTGTCTCGTCATTGTTCCCTACATCTCGTTCCTGCAGCCTCTCCTTAGTGCTAATTCCCAGCACCTGTTTCTCGTTAATGATCCTGTGTTTGTTCCCTTTAAAACACCCTCGTGTTCTTTGTCCTGTGCTCGTGCATTGTACATGTTCATCTAGCTGTTCTCGTTCCTGTCGCTGTTCTCGTTCCTGTCGCTGTTCTCGTTCATGTGGCTGTACTCGTTCCTGTCGCTGTGCTCGTTCCTGTAAATGCATCTGTTTGAGATTGTTCATTGTGCTTGTTTGTGTAGCTGTTCCTGTTTCCCCGTATAGTAAGTGTCAGTTAAGTGTTTGTTTCTAGTGTTTCGTCTTGTAGTTTAGTTAGTCATTGTCTGCGTTTAGTTATGACTTATCTCGTCCTGTTTACCCCTCGTGGGTTTGTTTTGCTTGTTTTGTGTCAAATAAACACCCTTTTTACCTCTACCGTCTGTGTCTGCCTGCAATTGGGTTCCCATGCCATGTCTCCCCCCGAGAATCATGACAGAATGAACGAGCCAAACAGAACCCAGCAGGCAGCCGAGGTGAACTGCTTGCGATCCCGCCAGGTACGCCACCTCTGTGGTATCCGCCAAGGAAATGATGACCTGGGGACCTATGTAGATAGGTTCCTGGATGCCGCAGAGGAGGTGGTCTTTGGGGAGGCGGAGTTGGCGTTGTTTTTCAGCCGCGGCCTCAGGGATCCTCTGTCACCAGCGGAGATGAGAATGCTGAGACCGCTGGACTTTGTTGTCGTGTGGCGGTATGCCACGAACAGGTCGGAGTCCAGGGTCCCAGTACAATCCTGTTATCCATCTCCGCTGGTCGCTATCCCGGAGGGTTGTACCCTGCAGGTTGGGGTTGTGGGCATCACCGTTCCCTCCGCCTCATCCGCAGCAGTTTCACCTCCACCGACTGGTCTCCGTGGCAAGCGGGGGAAGAGAATGTCTTCGGGGTCCTCCTCTGAGGCTTCCAACCCCGAACCGGCTGTGCCCTTCACCTCCTTCCTTCAGAAAAAGAAGAGGCAACGGAGGACAGCCATGTTTCCAGTGGTCCCGAGTCCGGTGGTCCCGAGTCCGGAGGTCCCGGCCGCAGATTCTCCCCAGCAACCGGCACCAAGCCCAGCCGCCAGAGAGTGCTGCCCAGCCTCCCTTGTCCAGCCCGGCGTTCCACCCGGCCATCCTGCCCTTGTCCAGCCCGGCGTTCCAGCCGGCCATCCAGCCCTTGTCCAGCCCGGCGTTCCAGCCGGCCGTGGGGCCAGCCCAGCAGTCCTGCAGGGGACAAGGACAGTTCCCCCCAGGACTTCCCCCATCAAGCCACCTGAGGCTCCGCACTCTGGCGCGTCCCCAAGGGCTGGAACTTCCCCACCCAGCCCTACCCCTTCTGGACTTCCTCCCATGTTTCCTTGTTTGCCCCCACCCCCCCTCCCTTGTTTGTTATTTTTATTATCCCACCCCAACCCATGGATTATCTTGTCTTGTATGCCCCTTGTCATGTTTGCCTTGTCTGTCTGGTTTATGTCCTTGTCCCGGATAGTCTTTTCTTGTTAGTTTCCCCTTGATGAACACCTGGAGGTGTTCATTTAAGGGGGGGCTTATGTCATGATTCCACTATCATGTCATGTTTTATTCCTGTCTCGAGTAGAGCCATGGCATTGCCTGATGGTTTTATGTTGGAGGGGCATGGTTCTTTCTCGTGTCTTGTCATTGTTCCCTACATCTCGTTCCTCGTCAGCCTCTCCTTAGTGCTAATCCCCAGCACCTGTTCCTCGTTATGATCCTGTGTTTGTTCCCTTTAAAACACCCTCGTGTTCATTGTCCTGTGCTCGTTCATGTACCGGTATGAGGTGTTGATGTTTCGTTGTAGCTCATGCTTTTACCTTGTACACCAAGTCCTTTTTTCTTGTCTCCCTTGTTCCTGTTTCCTTGTCAAGTAAGTGTTAGCTTAGTGTTTGTTTTCCAGTGTTTGTTTTCTAGTCTAGTGAGTCAGTGTCCTTGTTTTATTTATTAGTTTATCAAGTCTATTTTTCCCCATCGTGGGTTTTGTTTTGTCCTTTTGACTTTTCATAGTGTTTAGTGTTAATAAATACCTGTGTTTACCCCTAACACCTGACTCTGCCTGCAACTGGGTTCTCCTGCCATGTCTTCTAAGAAGAACCATGACAACAAAATAAAACAATATAAGGACAGGGACACATATGCTGCCATCCTCACGCCGCCATTTCCCCCTCACCCCCTGAGGTTACGGTGGGGAAACACTTTACAATGTCGTGATGTCACAAACATACCAATAAGAACATATTGTAACCTTGTGTCATAGCGACGAATAATACTAGATTATGTTTTTTTTTTTAAATGACAGGCAATACAAATGTCTAGCTCAAGCAACGTCTACATTGTACTAATTGTACTGATATGCTTGTCCTCTAAAAGCAAGCCGCAGGAACGGTCTGTGTCGAGGGAGGATGGACACATGAAAGTACACATCTTTCTGCGGTTCTATTGCCCCCTTCTCCAGGAGGGCAGCAACCTCCAACCAAAGCACTTGGCAAACTATCACAAGCCGAATGCAATTGTCCTCCTGAGCCACCTGGAAGGGTTAACCACACTATTGTGTATGGTAATTCTTGATGCCTTTGTGTGTAATCATTCAGTTTTAACACAACAGTTTTTGAATCAATTGTTTGGTTCTTATCAAAGCCATAAAACTGCTTTAGCCTCATGTTGTAGTAGCACAGACATCACAGGACAAATGTTACACATTAATAGGCATTCAGACAACTTGCATCATCATTTAGACGTCATCATCTGACAAGAAATGTGTCTTAAAGGGCCGCAATCCCAGAAAAGGCTCTTTTAAATGTTTATCTAGCAGAATTTGACCTCCCGGTAGCCGGCAAGGTTAAAAAAAATAGATGCTCCGGTGGCCAGGTGCCCGGAAGACCAGGCTCCAGCCAATCGCCTTCGGCCGGATGGATCTCCGTCCCCCGGGGTCGCGGCGAGTGGATGCGGGTCAGTATATCATGGGTTTTGCCAAAACAAATATTCTCAAGAGTGGATCAGTACCAGCTGTTCGCGATCAAGCATTATCTCCAAAAGAATGAAAGTATTACACATCGTTTTTAAATTGCCTTACTTGAATTATGTGTTAAGCATGTAAGCAGCTGTTATGTCGTTATGTAAGTGTTAAGACAAATAGCGCTCATCTTGTGAACAACATCATTTCTGTAAAGCTTGTTCATTACAACGAATAAAAGTTATAACAGTGTCTTTCGCAGTGAGTTCAGTGTTTTCTCATATGTCATTTGTGGGACAATACTTAGAGCGAATTGAAACGGAGTTCGCATTTGTAAGACAACAAGGTTACGCAGAAATTGCTACTCACAACGTAATAACACCTGATTACTGATCTTTATATAACTGTCGGACATAAACAAGTACTTTGATAGCATATATATGCCTGTATCTGTGTTTATGTCTGTTAGTAATATGCATGCACAGGATTAATCTTCACTGGCCAACATTACACACGGCAAATGGTCAGTATATGTTCTTCTTTCTATGTTTTGGTCTTTTCCATTTAATTTGTATTTATGAACAAGGCATTGAGTTGATTTTTACCACAGTTAGTGTATGGTTTTGGTTGGACAAGGCTTAACAGACCCAATTGTGCTTTCCACCATATTGCTTGTCTTGATGTCATCCCAAGCTAGTTTGCATACGAGGAGGGGAGCAGAAGATTATTTGCATTTATAGAGACTCACACAAAACAGCACGCTTTCCATTGCAGCCACAAATGGCCATATTCTACATCTTGTAATGAAAGATATGTGATATATTTTGAGATTAAGCTTAAAAGACACATTCTGGGGATACCACTGGCTATTTTTACATTGCAGAAAACACATGGGATTGCGGCCCCTTTAACACACTGTTACAATGGCAGAAGTAAACCTAACTTAACATTAAAAGTCAAGAGTCAAGAGCCCAACTAAAGCAAAAACTGATCACAATAATGATGATTAAATGAAATGTCTACATTTTTCAACATTCATTTTGATACTGATTTAATGTAAATGACATAATGCAATAAGTAACATATAAACGTCTTGCTGTATTCAGATCTGTTATCTCAATTTATTTCAAACCGCCTTATTGATTTATTTCCATTTGAGAAACTGAAATTAGTCTGAAAAACATCACATTTGAACCAATTTGAATGAAGTCCCAGTATTGTTGTTCTTTATTAACAACAGCACAGGTCTGCTTTCCCAAAATACCTTTGTTTTCAGAACGTTATAATAATGAGTACAAAATATTTTGTAGGAAAACCCTTGAGCCTGAATATGTTGATGATTTATGTTTGATTAAAGAATAAGAACTGTAATTACTGACAATGTCTTGTAGTAAACAATATTGTTTTGGTGATGTCTTTGTTCAGTTGATTTGCATTGCTTTGACAAACATGGATAGTGTTTAACAGATTGAGTTAATTGATCATCTTTGAGTTTAGATTTAAACCTGTTTTGTTTCATTAAACGTTTGTCATTTAAACAGTTTTTATGAAAAAAACACATGTGTATTTGACTGTGTAGTAGTTGTTTTGTTATATTTCAGTTTTCATGAAAATTATTTATGGTTTCTTGCAAAAAATGGTGATTTAAATGACAAACACATGACATTATCAAACAACCTGTGTCTTAAAGTTTATTTGTTTAATATGTTATCTATTTATATTGAATAAAACCTTATAAAGATAAATTAGTTTTGTAACTGAACAAACATAAATTCAGACATTTAAAATTTAGATGAAAAGTGTCACACTGACCTGAGAACAGCAGCACATGAATGGGTTTGTCCATTGCTGATGGCTTCACAAGTATGAAATGAATCTGAAATGATGAAAATAGCTTATTGAATCATAACAAACGTTTTAAAATGATAAAAGTGACTCAAAGTGAAGTGACTGGTTTGAATTATAAGAAGTTTACCTGCATCCACAGTCAGGAGTGAACATCACACTGTCAGTCTCAACATGTCAGCTCTAATGTCCTACACAAATGTGTGCAACCGCCTAATGCAAAACCTGTTTTTGGTGTGTAGATAGTGAGACTGATTCCCATTTGGATTTGTTTGCAGTGAGTCTTTAGGATTGGCTCACATGTGTGTCTGTGTACATACATGTGTTTCTGGGTATTAAAATCATGTACTTCATAGTGGTTTAACCAGTGATGGAAAAGGGAGGTGGGGGTTGGTGGCCTTGAAATAAATCAAACTTCAATGACTTTCTATCCTATTAGATCACATAAAACCAATATCAAAGTTAGCATTTAAGCTTGACCCTCATATTAGACGTCACCAGGTTCTGAAGTCTGAAGTAAGGCCACACAGACCTGACTGAAGCCTCTTTTCCTCTGTCATGGAACCAGCTAACATGGAACTTCTCTTTCGAGGGGGGGTAAAAAGCGATAGATTTTGTCAAAATTGTTATTGTTTCAATGAAGTAGGATTAATTTACTCAGATGTTGTCATTTCTGGACAAGAATCTGAAAGATCTCTCACTGGAGGCCCTACAGGAATCTTTTGAAGAGAATCAAGTAAATGATGCTCAAATGATCACACTGTCACTAGATTTTTTCTTCCCAAAACACTCTCTGAGTAAATAATCTCAAATCTTTACAGACGCAGAAGCAAGTGATTTGTATTTTGAGTCAACACAAATGCATCTCATTACAGACATACGTTAAACATTATTTGCATAGTTAAACGAATATCTGAATTTCATTCACTTGATGGTATTAAAGAAATGAAAAGGTTAAATAATCTTCAGTATATATGAGTTGAACTTGGAAAAATTGTAGGACTTGAACGTCATAGTTTCCATTAGTGGCCTCTGCAGGTGCTGTTTTTCATACGTTAATGGCTTTGTGATCACCAGCTGTCACGCTCAATTGAGTTTTGCTCGCGTCATTTAAGATGCATATGAGACACATGTGTGTTTGAACCCTGGCCTTCTCGTACACCACTTGAGTTAAATAACTTCTGTTAAAAGTAAAATGTTAAAATAACTAGCAAGTTATCAGACAAGTGTCTATATGAGTGTACAACACTCATAAACTAATTCTAATTATTTATGATATGATGTCATAATATGCTATAATATAATTAAAGCTTGGAAATGCTGATAAACTTTATTTTGATGTGTGGCACCGACTTAACAATGTTGATGATTAAATCAACTTAAATATCTCTGTTAACGAAAATATGTGTTCATTGGTTTACAGCAATATTTAAGTTGCAACTCAATATTATTTCCTTGATAACACATCTACTGACTTCTCCTCAAGCAAGCAGAAATGTGTTTGAGATGTTCATTCATCTTATCTGATCCGTGAATGATGTCTGCTGCATTAAAGCGGCTTTGCTGAGACTGAGAATGGAACTCTCCGTTTCGTGCCATGTTTTGCATGATTCTGGATAATGAGAGTCACTGTAGATGTAAAGTGTTATTATAGGGATTCTAATTAGGATTAAAGAGTTTAATGTTTTGCTGAAAAGTCGAGTATTTGCTGGGGTTAACAAAACACTGAAGAAGCAACTTTAAAGAGACTATATAAAAACAAAGTATTATTATTACTAACTATTAAGACTATTGGTCAGGTGTTTATAGGACAGCAGCTCCTTTACACAAAGCTTTAGACAGCACTTTTAGCTTTGATCTAATGCCAGAAGCTCTGGCTCCTCTACATTCTACTATGGTGGCTGGTGTTCTATAGACATGCTCAATTTGAAAAGAGTGGAACGCATGATCTGAAGGTTTACAGTGTCAAGTGAAGAGGTTAAGCAGAAAGAGGACAGAGACTAAGCTCTTGTCTGCCATAGGTTTTCAACGACAGGCAGGACAGCAGTCTCAGTACAAATCAGTACAAAGGAGTTGAGAAGATATTGATACTTAATGAGGTCAGCAGGATCTCTAGACTTGCACCTCTTCCTCTCCGCAGCTCTTGGCTTGACATAGTCTCAGACAACCAGTGCAAGAGAGTGTTATACATGCAGGCCTAGATGTGAGAGGGCAGACATTATCAAGATAGGATTTTAAAGTTGTACAAAGACTATCTGGTACACTGGTGCTGGTTGAGGAGAGAACGCTCATATAATTGTAAAGCGCTTTGGGTGTACAGCAATACACAATAATGTGCTAAATAAATGCCTAAATCATTGATTCAACATGAATAAATCAGTAAAGGGTTATGGTGAGTAGGGAGGGAGGAATGCACCATAGATGCAAAGCAGGTGGGAGAGAGGGAAGTTAAGGGTGGATGTTGAGATTACAGGGGGAGTTACAGTGAACTGGATAAAGAAATGATCAGAGACATGAATGTTAGTAACTAGAAAATAAAGGGAGAGGATGTTTAAAAGATCAAAACTATGCAGATATTTCTAAAGTGCTGTGAACTCCTTACATGCCTTTCGAAATATGTTGACGACTTTGTTAAAAAACTTGTCAGATGTCTTAATGTCAGAGAGGTCAAGCCAATGATGTCTCAGTGACAACCAACGCTACCATAGAGCGATCAAGGGACCTGGCAGCCTGACAGGTCACCCCCAACAAGACATCCGTGGCAATTTCCAAGTTTTTTTATCTAGAATTCATGTATCATTATTTGCAAAAACAAAACTTAAAAATGATTCTGAAAAAAGGAATTTATATTATAATCATCTCACATTCTAGCATGTGAGTTTATTGTTTTCATTACCAAAGTTTTTTTTCTTGTATATTTTTGTTCATTCTTTAATTTAGTGTTAAATTTGACATCTCCAGAATTTCTTTATCTCCTTGTGGAGGTCTGCGACAAAGGGCTGGTACCTCCATGTAGGCTGGACATTATGCTTCAGATAGTGCTCATCCAGCAACCTCTGGGGCAAGGATCAGCCTAGGCCAACATTTAACTGAGCGACTGCCTTCATTACTGCATCCACAAGCTCCGCATAGGCTGCACTTAAGATGTGTGTGACAAAATCTTCCCTTTTTTTAATTGAATACTTATATTAAGATTAAAGTTTCCTGGTGTCTGAAGTCTATCACCAGGAGTTTAATAAACCACTTTGCTAAATAGTGGAGTGTTTAACCTTGTTTTACAGAAAAATGGGAAAATAGTGTTTGATTCACGCTGTGATTATATCAGGATTACCAACTCTCACACATTTGCAGTGAGAGACACGTTATAAAAAGCCTCTGTGTTCTGGGGAAGTCATATTCGTCACTATATAAACATTATACTCTAAACATGGCTGGGTTAAAAACAACCCAATTGACATTCCAGCGCTGGGTAAATATTGGACAGAACACATGCTGGGTTAAAGTAAGAAATTTTCAATGCTGTTATTGAAAAAAAACCTAAATGTAGTCATTTTATATATTCATGTGTTTAATTCTGGGTTGTTCTTGCTGGGTTATTCTTAATTTCTCCTGTACATTATTGTCAGTCTAGACAATTTACATAAATAAAAAAAAATCATTTTTATGTGACTGTAAAAAAATTGTTAATAAAAATGTTTACTTTACAGTCAGTTACATCAATATTTATAGATTTAACTATTTAAAAGAAAATAGCTTAATTATAATAAATATATTTTTTCATATCATATACATTAAATAACATCTAAATAAATAACAATAAATATAAATATGGCTAATATGAAACATTAGCAATATAAATAACACAAATTAATACAATTCTGCACAATTACATTTTGATACAGACGTAAGTCACTAGTCAATAAGAACAAAACATTATACTTTCACTGTAATGAAATGAAACAAATACAGATATTTTTATCCTTGATGTATTTGTTAGTGTAAATTAAGATATTCCTCAGCAAGCAAAGAGCAAGATATCGAATAGCAGATGTTTCATTCTCCTCCATTTGAAAAACAACAGTCTGGAGAAATTCTCAGGTAGAAGCGCATTGCCTGGAAAGTTAACATCTAACACATGAAATGCTTTGAAACATGCTTAAACAGCTGAAAGCAGTGTGGTTTGTTTCAGAGCTTGTCCATTCAAATTAACAAAAGCCTGAGACATTGCCGGATGTTTCCCATTGCGAGGACAAAAGGAAAGAGCCTTGTTAATTCTGTCCGGTGAAGAAATAACACCACGTTTGTTCCAATCTATAAAGAAGAAAACCACATGATAAAATATCAATACTCCCAAAAATTAGCACTGTTTCTTGACATCATATATGAAAGTTTAAATAAGAAATTGAACAAAGAGACTGGTCTAAAGACGGAACAGATGTTACAAAGCCCATTTCAAACCTTATCTTTATTTTGACCAAATGTGTAGTTACTGCACTTTGCCTTTGTAGGGCAGTAGAGTGGAGGTGCATTAATCTAGAGCAATAATTAAACTAAGCGGAACTATATTTAGTGGTATAATTGAAGAATCAGATGTTGTAAGGATGATAGGCCAGTTGTGTTACTGAAGAAAATGTATATTGCTATTTGTTATATCCTCAAACTTCTCTTAATGGCCTTCATTTGTGAACCACACATGCAGACATGCAAGTATAAATTAAGATTTGAAATAGAGCTACTTCAATTTTTACTTATCGGCTGAAGTTCGATAAAGGCCTTGCTAGCCTCGTCAATGGATGGACGGAAGACCGTTTGAGCAACTCCTCACACTGTGTGTGAAAGAAGGGGAATGACCAAAAGGGCAACATCTATCATTTCTGCAGAAACAGACATACAGAAACAAGACCAGCTACTAAATGCAAACCTTGATATTATTGCCTAAAAGTTTCATCATTTTACATATTTAAAACATAATACATCACCTTGTGGAATATCCTCCAACGGCTGATTGAGCTTTCCTTCTTTTACTGCAAGCCTTAATATCCTGGCAGCAAAGAAAGCAGCCCATGATTCAAACATCTTCATCCCAGTTTCTCCATGAACCTGATCAAAGTCTTGGGAGATCTAAATGGGAGTAGGGTGTTCTAGATAAGCTGTATTTATGTGAATTAACATCTACTAGACCCATACCATGCCTGTTGTGTTCAAGAGATGCTGGAACTCACCGACCAACCCCTGCAATGCTCTTTTTCCCATTCTGTCGGATCCACTTAGTTCTGTATAATGCAGTCTCCTTCATTTTCTCTGGCACTTGGTTAAGTGGTGCATGATTATTTTATTTCATAAAAATATATATGTCTGAACTACGAATTGCAGTTTTGCCACTAATGAACTCTATGGGCAGACTTTCAAAAGCGTAGCGGCTAATGCTAATGGCCTGTCCTCAGCGAGATGCAGAAAAGGTGTCCAGATGCAAGGTTTTAATGGATGTTAATGGGTTTGTTTGCCGTTACGGGTTCTCCAGTTTGAAGTATTACCGACTCTTTTATCTCCATATAATAAGAGTATCTCTGACTCAACTCTGTTATGAACACGTGTTCAGTGTACAGTTTAGAAAGTTAGAAAATATTTACCCAACAAAACCCATTGTTTTAAAGACATGTGCTACTCCACAGAGCCATACAGATGACATTGGGCCTATTTAAGGGTGAAAATTATATTTCTCTCCGACTCATTAAAGACATAATGTCCATCACTTGTTATGTGGTCTAACTTTTATGTTACTTGAGGGTGAGTTGATTATTGTAGTCAGTTTAAGAGTATTGAATAAACACAAACTTACCTTTAAACCTGTCAATGAGACTGGGTAACTGCCGATGAGTTTTTCCCGAAAGTATCGATTTGATTTACTGAATAGTGAAAAAAATGACACTTAATACATTAAGAAACCACACGTGCAGAAAATCAACTCGTTAAATTAAGGCTGCCACACTCGTCTTCCTTTATCATATGCTCAAACCTGACTGGAACAGACTTTCTGTAACAAGTCCAGACTAAAAATTTGAGCAAATGTCTTGTAGTGTATTTCAGCCTTAAAGCAGGTGAAGAATGTACTCTTCTAATTTTTACCATGTACAATACTGCCACCTTCTGCGAACATCGTGCAACAATGTCAACCCACTTCATTTTATATTTAGTTTATCACCTCATGTTCTTTATTATACAACAGTTGATTGCAATTTTAAATGCCATATTTAGCGTCAACATTATACAAACACACAGCACAAGCTTACACGACATGAGAATCTCTTTTAACGGAAAAAGTGGGTAGCTCTCAAAAGAGCCTTTGTGTGTATCGAAAGCCAACAGTATCACAATTTGCGTGCTTTGGATCGCCGTATTAATATTAAAACTCAGATTTCTTAACACCGCCAGGCGTTAAATAAGCGTATAATGTAAATAATGTAAATGGGGACGAAGGGATTTCTGTTACTAACTTTCTTTCAAATATCTTCTTTTGTGTTTATACATCATACAGTCATACAGGTTTGAAAGTCTAGAGGTTAGCTCGGTTGGTTTGTAACCATATGTCGTGCCTTTGACTGGTTCGAGTCCCGCTTCTACAATTTGCAGAAATTTACATTGTTGGTCTTGTTGTGTTTATATGTGTCACAGGGATTGTTTATTTATATTTCAGCATTTAATTTGTGGTTTATATATAAAGAAAGTCAGGAATAAGAGCTCTTTTTCCATATCAAGCTCCCGAAACCGTCCAGAAAGCCTACCCAACAGCCTTTTAATAATCACCTTAACGCACATCACCTGCCCACTTAAATTTCATTAGCACGCGACCATGTTGCACTCACATTATCAACATTTTTCCCTTTACCTCATTGAAGAGATTGACGCTATACTGTATATGGAATTGACTTTCAGCAGAGCATTTAGATATGACTCATTTTACTTGACAAAGCATATGAAACAATATAATTGAAGGTGATTATTGAAAGGCTATTGGCGAGGCTGTCTGGACGGTGTCGGGAACGAATGAGAAATTTAGAAAAAACTGTGAGTTTGTTGTGGAAAAAGAGGTCTTATTCCTGACTTCCTATATAAATTAACCATACGAACCATTCGTCCACATTGACTTTCCTTCATACAATAGAAGTCAATGGGGACCAAATGTAAATGATGACAGAAGTTTAGTTTTGGGGGTTAACAACAATATTTTAATCATGACTTGACATATTACTGTCATGGGTTCGTGTAAGAAAGAGCGTAGTCCAACGCATAAATCAAAATAAGGAACTTTAATACAAAATCAAAAGGGGAAACATGGAACCGGTGACACAACACACCATAATTTAAACAATAGCAGACAAGGAATACACTCTAGGGGAGAACTCAAATACAACATATAACGAGGGGTCAACAGGTTCTGGGGATAAACTTATTATGTGTGAAAACTAATTAACTAATAATGAAATAAACCAGGGGAGAAAAAAAAAAACATACAACAACTGTGACAATTAAATACTGAATTATCTACATGTTTTTCTTTTCTGCGGGTTTTTCTTTCATTTCTTTCCACTTTCAGTTTTCCACAAAATTAAGCTCGATATGGATTTGAGATGACACGAGCCTCCGACTTGCCGTAGACCGTGCAACCCGAGAAGAGGAGGGGCTATGTATATTAGCTAATACGTTTGCATTTTGAGTGACGTGTGACGTTAACCTAACGTCGATCGCCGCCCTGCGTTACTTAAACGCGTGGCGGTGTATGACGTTAATTTATCACCAGACGTCGCTTATTTAACGCCTGGCGGCGTTAAGAAATCGGCATTTTAATATTAATACGGCGATCCAAATTACGCGAATTGTGATACTGTTGGCTTTCGCTACCAAAGCCGTCACCAAGTACACCAGCTCCAAGTAAAGCACCGCTTTCTTTCTTTCGATTTTTTTTTTTAATGTAGATTAATCTCACTGTTATTTTGGGATTAATCTAGATTAAAATGGCTCATTTGAATTCTGCCGAAGACATTCAGAATATGGGTGCTACCCAAATAATGACTAAAAGTAAGTCTTCGAGAACGGGTTTTCTCAAACCAGGTGGCGCATTAGACCAGGGGCTCATCTCCTGTTTCCAAAATGCATCACAAACTGCTTGAGAAAGCTGTTCTACTATGATAAATGTTGATGAAAATAAATGATGTTCAATAAAATGTACTTGTGTTTACTTCCGCATTAGCTAAGGGATGCCTTGTTTTTAGGTGGTACTTGAGACTGGAAGAACTCCTACAGTACATTTACATTTAGTCATTTAGCAGACGCTTTTATCCAAAACAACTTACAAAGAGTTAGGGAGCAACAAGCGATATGTCATACAGGAGCCATAATACATTATGTGCCAATACAAAGTTACTGTTTACAACTAAAGCTAGACCACTACCTTTTGAGAGAAAGTTTGTTTTTAAACCAATTCCGCATTGCACAAGGTGCAAACAACCTTAGTCTTGTCGAGGTTTCCATTGGGAAGCTTCTTAAAAATACATTTTCCCTGAAGCAACCCGGCGTCTTCAAAGCTGCATCCATGTTAGCACGTCACGTTTGATGTGGTCATTTCACAGTAACGTTATGTTGTGTTCAGACCAAACGCGAATGGCGCGTCAAGCGCGAGTGAATTACATGTGAACCCAGCGGGCACCTTGATGTCAATTCGACGTCAAATATTAGACAAGATTGATCAAGTTGCTGCACAACATCATTTCAAATTCAGATCATACATCAAATTCTTCAAGATGGTTAATGAGGTGAAAATATGAGGTTTATCCCATACTGAAATTGGTTAATGTAAGTATAGCTCAATATGTTTGACATTGAAATGACGTCAAATCAACTTGCATTATAGGCGTTCATTTGATGTTGTATTGACATCACATTGACATCAATGAAAATCCAGTCAGGCTGAAGTTTAAATAGCATTTTTTTTCTAACTTGCGCCTCAAAATGCATCCATTTGTCACATCTTTTGAAACAGTTGTTGGATTTGTAGATGAAAGAGGACTTATGTAACTTCTAAGATTAAAAATAAATATGTATATATTTTTTAAAGTATGTAAATACTCATGCTGAAATAAAAGGAAACAGTGATTGTTAAATTTTACCAGAAAATATACTGATTTGCTAATAATACATTCAAATGTATTTTAAAATATAAAAAAACAAATGAAGCAGTTTTGCTGTAACCCCACATAAAGTATTATGTATCCTTATCTTTTATTTATAGTTATATTATATTACTGTACAATTAGAATAAATTTGCTGTAATTGAAAATACTCATAGAATTGTAATACCGTATAATCTATGTACCATTTTTACAGTATACTTCATGTTCATTTAAGTAAACTTTTCATTAGGTTTTTTCTATTCATATCTGTTGAACAAAAACAGGCTATATGTTTTAAAATTGTTTAGATATTCTTGTTTCCAACTGATCTATGGTCTCTTATTATTTTTTACGAATTTTCCTTAATTTTAATTAAAATGAAAATTCCATTCTCTGTATTTTTAATCCCCATTTATTATCTGTCTTTTGTATTTCTTAATACCACCTGTAGAGGGCGCCATGGCCTTTTTCACATTTTCGGGTTTCTCAGCAGCAGAAGTTAGTGAATGGACTAAAACAATTAATTTATTTTTTGTGTGTAATTCGATGCAAATGTAGTATAACATATAATTTTATACATACAAGTAAAAAAATAAAATATATATAAAAACATATTTGAAGGATTTACTACGTTGACCGTTGAAATCCACGTCATCACGTCTTGCGTAAAGGTAATTGCTTTCTGTGCTGTTAAGTCGAAGCATTGAAGACGGTTGGCGCTTTTTATCAGGTGGGTAATAAACATCTCATTAAATAAAACATATGTTATATTGGGTAACTTTGAAAACTTAGAAGATTGTGTTTTGATGAAATATATGACTGCAATGAGTATTTTGCTCTTTTTGGTGAATTGAAATTTCCCGCCAGAAGTACCGTGAAGATTTCTGAGGTAATATTAACAGAGTTAACGTTAGATCCATTAACCATGTAACGTTGAGTTAACGATTTAGAAATGTCAGTGGATAAAGTTAGTTTTGCAATTAATGTTCCGATAAAATAAAAATGCCCTCATTTGAATCTCACCGATGCTATCAGACAAAGCGCAACATACACATTATAATTCATAATTTGATACACACTGATGCGACCCGACATATACATTATTCTTAATGGGCTACAGTAAACTTCATCATAAACAGTTGCAAATGTCACCTAAAGGGGGAGCACAACGCTTCAAATTTCCAAGCACGTAATTTGATGACGGAGAAAGATATCATTAGACAAAAACGGATCTGTGAAATATTTCACAAACCAGAATACACCTTATGAATGTAATATTACTCATTTAAGGCCAGTTTCAGAAGATGTAAGCCTTTTAAAAGCCTATCAGTAATATTTTACAGTATTGATTCGATATCACGATGCCACTGATATAATATTTAATGTGACTAATTACATATTGATAATATAATAATACAAGAACCAAAGTAATGCATGAGTCCCGATCCTGACTCACAGAGACAGGGCAGAGCTACAGAGGCAGTGCGTTCGGATAGAATTCTAGTGTCAATTATTTTTCAGTAAACATCTATAAAAAACCACAAAAGCAATATGTCACCGGGTGGAAAAAAACCAGAGATTTAAAAATCCCTCATTGGTCCCAACTCTGGCTGTGCTTGATTGCTGACCATCATGAGCGGCAGCTGAAGGGGATTAAGCTGCGCTTCATTGAAGCACGCGCTCAGGACAAGGGGCATAAAAGAGTGTAGTGTGTGGATCTGGGCAAGTGTGTGTTCTCCTGTTTAGAGACCGAAACATAGCAATGGGAACAGCTGGGAGGATCGCTGATGTGTTCACGTCGAATTTCTGAGATCGCCATCCTTGGAGTCATTCACCTTACAGTGAGAGGAGAAACTGGTCGACTAATCACTGTGGAGATGAAGTGAGTTTGCAGTGTCTACGAGAGTGAAATATACACGCGTGAGGATTTCTAAGAGTGATATATGCACGAGTGTGGTGAGGTCTAACGACTATGTATCTTCTGAAACTGGTATGAATGAAAGTTGACGTTCGAATATGAAGATCTCTATAAATTGATCTGCCTAAAGCTGTGTCCAGGTTTTCTTTTGTGCCCGGTGTGGCGACAGACTCAAGCCAAGCTCGAGCACCGTCGCTGTCTGTCCCTTGGGGAAGAGAAGTTGCTGTCCTCCCACTGCCTGTTCTACGAACACACACCCACCAGCTGAGTCCGAACACCGTCGTTGTCTGTCCCTTGGGGAAGAGAAGTTGCTGTCCTCCCACTGCCTGTTCTACGAACACACACCCACCAGCTGAGTCCGAACACCGTCGTTGTCTGTCCCTTGGGGAAGAGGAGAAGTTGCTGTCCTCCCACTGCCTGTTCTACGAATACACACCCACCAGCTGAGCCCGAACACCGTCGTTGTCTGTCCCTTGGGGAAGAGGAGAAGTTTCTGTCCTCCCACTGACCGTTCTACGAACACATATCTACCAGCTGAGTCTGAGCACTGTCGTCTGCCTGTCTCACGAGCACATCCGAGGAGACGAAGAGACCCATTCTCCCACCCACGAACATTTGCATTACTGCTTTTATTGTTTTAAATTAATAAAATACTTACCCTTTACTTACACTTCTTGTTATCCGCTTCTTGGTGTCCTCTGGTGTCTGCCCCTCCGGAGTGTGGTTATTTACCTTTTGCCCTAACATCGGTGACATCACTTTTGGCGCAGTCGGCAGGGTTACCACTCGGAGTTGAGCGGCCGGAGGACCCAGGATGGTGGATGAGGACTTGCCAGCCGCCCGGCAGCCGATGGCATCTATGTTCATGGGAGTTCCGTGGGCTCAAAAGTATGGTGGATCTGGCTCTGAGTTGAGTTTTACGGACTGGAGGGCGCAAGTGGAGTACTTGGCCGGACTGCAAGGGCTCAGTGAAGCCCAGAAGATACAGTTTGTCTTGAATTCACTTGAGGGAGAGGCGAAGAGAGAAGTCCGAGCAGCACCTGAAGCCGTCCGAGCCACTACACGGGCCATATTCGAATTTCTGTCTGGGCAATATGGCGATTCGACTCCGGTGGCAGTGTTACGAACGCAGTTTTTCAACTGTAAGCAGGGACCGGGGCAGACACTGCGAGCGTTCGCTCTGCGACTGCGGGAACTGTTCTCCAGGCTGAAGAATCGAGAACATCATGGACTGGGAGAGGAAGAGACATTGTTGAGAGACCAGTTCCTGTTGGGGTTACGAGAGGGTCCAATACGACAGAGTCTGAGGTTACAGCTTCGAAGGGACGCCACCCTGACATTCGAAGATGTACGTAAGGAGGCCCTAGCCTTGGAACAGGATCACCATCAGGCTGTAGAGACACCGGTGTGTATGGCTGCTAGTGGAATGAGTGCCCCAACACAGCCCGAGCCGACCGACTGGAAGCGGACCCTACGTGCGGAGTTAATGAAAGACGTCCGAGAAGAAATGGCCGAACTCTCAAAATCCATTCTTGGAGAACTCCGCCGTGGACGGCCAGAGCCCCTGCCCCTAGCTCGAGAGCGTTCGTATTCTGACGGAGGGAGAGATCCGGGAAGACGCACCAGCCGTCCGTTCAGTTCCAGGTTCCAGTGGGATGAGCAGGGGCGCCCGATCTGCAACACCTGCGGAGAGCCTGGACACTACAGCCGCCAATGCGGTTCCCGACGTAGCTCGCAAGGGGGTTTTTAGAACGACCGGCCACTGTGGGTCAAGTGGCCGGGACCCCCCGGATAGACCCTTGTGTGGACTCAGCTCCACGAGACGGCCTAGTGGGACGTTGTCCCCTCCTGGAGGTTAAGATCAATGGCGTTACTGTTCGGTGCCTGGTAGATACAGGGTCCCAGGTCACTATGTTGTCTGAGAGTTTGTCCAGAGATCTGTTCGATGCTCATCACTTACCCGAAGCTGAAGTCCCTTGGCTCACCCTGCGTGGGGCAAATGGCCTGAGCATCCCCTACATCGGATACCAGGTCACCAACTTTGAAATTCACGGCACCACAATCCCGAAGAAGGGGGTAGTGATCGTGCGAGACTCCTGTCTGGGAGAACATCGAGCCCTGTTAGGGATGAACGTCATCATGGACTGTTGGGAGGAACTGTTTCAGGCTGGACCTCTTCGTTACACCTCCACAGCTGAGAAGGAGGAGTGGGAGCGTGTTGTGACTGACTGTCGGCGAGTGCAGGTGGCGATTTCCCAACGCGACCGGGAGGACGTGGGTCGGGTGGCCTGCCGTTATGCTGTCTCTGTCCCTGCCCGGAGCGAAGCTGTGGTCTGGGTTCGGCTGCCAGGACGGACCTATGGCCCTGAAGATTGCCTCCTTGTTGAACCCCACTGGGAGTGCCAGACTGTTGAAGTCGCTCGGGGGTTAACGGTAGCCCGTCGGGGCCGAGTCACAGTTAAAGTAAGAAACCCGAATACTTACCCCGTCCACCTGTACCGTCACCAACGACTGGCCCGTATCACGCCTGTAGACCCCCACCAGGTGAGGGAGGAGCAGGAGGTCCGCTTCTGCCAAGTGAGCGCCACAGTGGTCGAGGTTGGCCTGGCGGAGAAGGAGTCTCGTCCTGGTTCCACTGCACAGGGCATGCCGGGCCACCTACAGAGCGAGTCCCTGGAAGGAGAGGGCCTGACGGAAGAACAAACCCGCAAACTCCAGAGTCTACTGGCCAAGTGGCAACACGTCTTCTCCACCCACGACGAAGACTATGGGTGCACCGACATAGTCAAGCACGCCATTCCTACTGGAGACGCCCCACCCAGTCGAGAACGATACCGCCCAGTCCCTCCGACTTTGTATACGGAAGTACGAGCCCTACTGAAAGGAATGTTGGGACGAGGAGTTATCCGGGAGAGCAGTAGCCCATGGGCCGCCCCAATTGTCCTGGTCCGCAAGAAGACAGGCTCTTGGAGGTTTTGTGTAGACTATCGGAAACTGAACTTGGTCACCAAGAAGGATGCTTTTCCCTTACCCCGGATTGAGGATTCCCTTACGGGACTGACCGACGCCAGCTGGTACTCTACCCTGGACTTAGCGAGTGGCTACTGGCAGGTGAGGATGGAGGAACAGGACCGCGAGAAGACTGCCTTTACCACCCCCTTCGGCCTATTTGAATGGGATCGTATGCCCTTCGGCCTCTGTAACGCTCCTGCGACCTTCCAGAGGCTCATGCAGCGATGCCTGGGAGGGCAGCTGATGGACTCCGCCCTGGTTTACTTAGACGATGTGATCGTCTACTCCCCTGACTTCAATTGTCACTTGTCACACTTGGAGCAAGTCTTCCGGGCAATGGAACGGTATGGACTGAAGCTCCAGCCCGGGAAATGCCAGCTCCTCAGAAGAGAGGTTCAGTTCCTGGGGCACCGGGTGAGCGCTGCAGGAGTGGCTGTTGATCCGGAGAAGGTGTCCGCAGTGCAGGGCTGGGTCCCTCCGAAGACTGTAAGACAGGTACGGTCCTTTCTGGGATTCGTCGGTTACTACAGACGCTTCATAAAAGACTTCTCAAAAATTGCAAAACCCCTGAATCAGCTGCTGGCCGGTACCGGTGCCTCGCGGAGCCGAAGTTCCCCTACCATCACCTGGAGTCAGGAGTGCGAGACCGCCTTCCACCGACTCAAGCAGGAGTTGTTGCAGGCCCCCATTCTGGCTTACGCCGATTTCACCCAGCCTTTCGTCCTTTACACTGACGCTAGCAATAGTGGGCTGGGAGCCGTACTGGCCCAACGACAAGACGGGACAGAAAGGGTCATTGCCTACGCCAGTCGGAGCCTCCACCCTGCTGAACGGAACGATGCCAATTACAGCTCTTTCAAAATTGAGCTGCTGGCCCTGAAGTGGGCTTTGTGCGAGAAGTTTAAGGATTACCTGTGGGGGGCCGAAGTGTTGGTAGTAACCGACAACAGTCCGCTGGTGCACCTGCAGACCGCGAAACTGGGAGCGGTGGAGCAGCGGTGGGTGGCCCAGCTCGCCAACTTCAACTATCGGCTACAATATCGACCAGGCCGAGAGCACATAAATGCCGATGTCCTGTCCCGATTACCACCAAGTAGGGAAGGGGGAACTTCAGGGCCAGAACCAGAAGAAGGGCTGATGGTAGGAGTGGTGGAAGCACCTGGAGCACGAGCGGAAGGCATA
Source organism: Triplophysa bombifrons (assembly GCA_029783895.1). Classification (NCBI taxonomy): domain Eukaryota; kingdom Metazoa; phylum Chordata; class Actinopteri; order Cypriniformes; family Nemacheilidae; genus Triplophysa; species Triplophysa bombifrons. The sequence goes on from CM056449.1 coordinate 28,828,953, forward strand.
CCCGCAAATTGGGGATGGGACCCCCATCGATGGAGGGAACGGCAAGAGCAGGATGAAGGGCTGGCTACCCTGTGGACCTACCTGGAGAGGAACAAATTCCCTGGGGTGGAGGAACGACAGGGACATCCGGTGATGGTAAAGAAGCTTCTGGGGCAGTGGAAGAGGCTGAAGTTGCGAGATGGTGTGATCTGTAGGTCTGTTCTGGACTCGAGGACCCATGAGATGGTGTCTCAGGTGGTGGTGCCCGAAGCTCAAATTCAGCCGTTGCTCCAGGCCTATCATGACCAGTTAGGACATCAGGGTCAAGAACGGACCCTATCACTACTGCGTCGGCACTTCTTTTGGAGTGGTATGGAAGAGTCGGTGGGGAGGTATGTACAAGGATGCCCTCGCTGCACGCTGTTCAAGTCCCGGCGAGACGCCAGGGCCCCTATGGTTCCGGTGCGACCCAGAGCCCCGTTACATATGGTGGCTATGGACTTCCTGACCTTAAGTCGCCCAGCAGACCGCTACCAGAACATCTTGGTAGTGACGGATTTGTTCACCAAGTACGCTTGGGCCATACCAACCTTGGACCAGACCGCCGCCACCACTGCCGGTGCCCTATGGAGACACGTCTTCCAGCCCTTTGGATGTCCCGAGACGCTCCATTCTGACCAAGGGCCGAACTTTGAGTCCCGGGTCATCCAGGAGCTATGCAGTCTGTACGGATGCCGGAAAACCCGCACCACGCCTTATCACCCACAGGGGAATGGAGGGTGCGAACGCTTCAATCAGACGCTTTTGAGTCTACTGGGCACACTAGATGCAGATCACCAAGGTTACTGGACGGACAGCCTGCCGGCTCTGCTGCAGGCCTATAATAACAGCATTCACAGCACAACGGGGTATGCCCCGACTTACCTGATGTTTGGGAGGCATTTGCGCCTGCCCACAGATCTGCTGTTGGGAGCAGTCCCAGCTGAAGCCCCCGCCACCACCACTGAATGGGTACACCGACACCATCGTCAACTCCACTCTGCCTACGACAAGGTAACCAAGCATTTGGAGGCAGCAGCAAAGAAGAACAAGCGCTTGTACGACCGTACCGCTCGAGAGGCACCTTTGTTACCCGGAGAACGGGTACTGGTACGGGATAACCGGCGCCAGGGGAAGGGTAAACTCAGCGACCGGTGGGAAACCACCCCCTACGTAGTGGAGCAACAGCAAAGGCCTGACCAACCCGTGTACACCATCCGTCCCGAGGGAAAGTCAGGCCCTGTGAGAGTCCTGCACCGAAACCTGTTGCGTCCTTGTCCAAATTACCCGCGACAAGAGACCGAGGCGCCGCCAGCACCTGTGGCCCCTGCACCACCTTGGGTGGGCTGGCCTATGATTCGAAGGGCCCCCATTCCTGAGCCCAGGGAAGGGGAGGCCGAGGCCCCAGCTCGACGCTCCCAACGGGAGACTAGAGGAGTACCTCCTGCAAGATACGGGGAATGGGAGTCGGGACCCCGTTCTCGGGACTAGAACGGATCCGGCGGGGGAGGGTGTCACCGGGTGGAAAAAAACCAGAGATTTAAAAATCCCTCATTGGTCCCAACTCTGGCTGTGCTTGATTGCTGACCATCATGAGCGGCAGCTGAAGGGGATTAAGCTGCGCTTCATTGAAGCACGCGCTCAGGACAAGGGGCATAAAAGAGTGTAGTGTGTGGATCTGGGCAAGTGTGTGTTCTCCTGTTTAGAGACCGAAACATAGCAATGGGAACAGCTGGGAGGATCGCTGATGTGTTCACGTCGAATTTCTGAGATCGCCATCCTTGGAGTCATTCACCTTACAGTGAGAGGAGAAACTGGTCGACTAATCACTGTGGAGATGAAGTGAGTTTGCAGTGTCTACGAGAGTGAAATATACACGCGTGAGGATTTCTAAGAGTGATATATGCACGAGTGTGGTGAGGTCTAACGACTATGTATCTTCTGAAACTGGTATGAATGAAAGTTGACGTTCGAATATGAAGATCTCTATAAATTGATCTGCCTAAAGCTGTGTCCAGGTTTTCTTTTGTGCCCGGTGTGGCGACAGACTCAAGCCAAGCTCGAGCACCGTCGCTGTCTGTCCCTTGGGGAAGAGAAGTTGCTGTCCTCCCACTGCCTGTTCTACGAACACACACCCACCAGCTGAGTCCGAACACCGTCGTTGTCTGTCCCTTGGGGAAGAGAAGTTGCTGTCCTCCCACTGCCTGTTCTACGAACACACACCCACCAGCTGAGTCCGAACACCGTCGTTGTCTGTCCCTTGGGGAAGAGGAGAAGTTGCTGTCCTCCCACTGCCTGTTCTACGAATACACACCCACCAGCTGAGCCCGAACACCGTCGTTGTCTGTCCCTTGGGGAAGAGGAGAAGTTTCTGTCCTCCCACTGACCGTTCTACGAACACATATCTACCAGCTGAGTCTGAGCACTGTCGTCTGCCTGTCTCACGAGCACATCCGAGGAGACGAAGAGACCCATTCTCCCACCCACGAACATTTGCATTACTGCTTTTATTGTTTTAAATTAATAAAATACTTACCCTTTACTTACACTTCTTGTTATCCGCTTCTTGGTGTCCTCTGGTGTCTGCCCCTCCGGAGTGTGGTTATTTACCTTTTGCCCTAACATCGGTGACAAATATATAGATGAATGGCATCATAGAACCATAATCGATATGGTGCTCAATTTCATTTATCTTGAAAATGTTTCTAAAGATGAATAATTCAACCAACAGATTAAAATACTACAAGGAAGTATCTGGTTGTGACTGAAGTAGAAGCCAAAAGTTCAGTATATATTTTATGTATTATGTGTTTGTCTGTTAATTAATGATGGTATTCCTTAATGCTGAAATGCATGAAAATTTGTTTTAATGTTTAACAATATATAAAAAAGGTCCATGCTTGTCATTTTTCCACAACATCTTTGTTAATATGTGTAAATGTTTTAGAGATGCATATGGACTTCTCATATTTTGCAGCTATTAGTGACTCATAATGATGGCATACCACAGAAACTGGAGGAAACGTCATGCTGAAGTGCTGTCTCTTGCAGCTGATGATTCAAATAGCAGTGATACAGATGGATTACAGAGGGCTCAATTCAGTGAGGATGAAACTGCCTCTTTGGCACCTTCAGCAGATGGCAATATTTGAGATTATAACTCTGATGCGTTAGTGGTATCTTCTGACACTGACTCTGAGGTTGCTGACAATCGGTGTGATGATTCTGCAGATGAATCTGCTCCTGATCTGGGCGAGGAAATTGCAGCTTGAGCAACGACCAACAAATGCAAGCGGTCTGCAGTAAATGAACTACTAGATATTCTAAGGCGCCAAGGACATCGCCTCCCCAAGATGCCAGAACGCTGCTGAAAACCCCTAAAACAGTGGAAGTAGTTGAACTGTGTGATGGACAATATGCCTTCTTTGGTATTGCATTTGGTGTTCTGAAGGTTTTAGCCCAGAATCCTGCTTACCCTGAAGACCGAATAGACATGTGCTTCAACATTGATGGTATTCCACTGTTTAAATCATCAAGTCTGCAAATGTGGCCAATCCTGTGCAGTTTCCATGATTTTGAACCCTTCATTGTGGCACTCTATTGTGGTAAAGCAAAACCCAGCCCAGTTCAAGAATACCTTTCTGATTTTCTACAGGAGTTGCAGCAACTTATGCAAGATGGCATAGTTCATGGAGAGAAAGCACTGCAAGTAACTGTAAAAGCCTTTATTTGTGATGCACCAGCTCGATCATTTCTGAAATGCATAAAGAATCACAATAGCTACTTCGCTTGTGAGTGCTGCACAGTTAAAGGCACCTATGTGGGACGAGTTGTTCTTGGTGCTACAGCGCCTGGTGTTGTTGCAAGGTCTGAAGCGGAATTCAGTAGACTAGCCTACAAAGACCATCAAACTGGGAAATTCCACTGACACTAGCTGGAATTCCATGTGTTCGTCCATTTGCATTGGATTACATGCACTTGGTGTGTTTGGGTGTAGTTAGGAGAATGCTTCACTACATGCAGAGAGGACCCCACACTTGCAGACTGTCATTTCAGCAAAGGAGTGACATTTCAGATAAACTGAAGGCATTGAATGGTGTACTACCTAGTGAGTTTGCACGGCAACCTAGGACTTTGACTGAATTGGACAGGTGGAAAGCTACGGAATGTGTGTTCAGATTCTGAATAAGGAGGCCTAGCCTAATGTTTATCCAAATTGTTTCTGTTAAGCTGTCAAATTTTGACATCGATTTGATTTGCATTTTTGACCAATTCTTTGATGACTATGTTTGACGCCAATTTGATGTCTATGTAACATCAATTGCCCACTGGGAAGTCAATGCAAAGACGCGATAGAACTACTTGCGGCGCGAATTGCGCGAATGAAGCCCTGATATGAGATGATGAGGCGGCGAGAATGCCGCGAATTGCGCGAATCACGCGAGTTGAAAAATCTCGTTCTCGCCTGGTACAGTGCAATTCAGCTGATATACATCCGCACTAATATATCAAGGACTATTTGTCTTATTAATGCTGAAGTTACAATATTTGGTATTAAATGCTAAACTTAAATCACATGTCAGCAGTCTGAGTGCAGCTATGACACGTCAGAGGGGATCTGGCCCTCCCGGTTGAGCCTGGTTTCTCCAGAGGGTTTTTTTTTCTCCGTTAATCAATCATTGGAGTTTGGGTTCCTCGCCACAGCAGGGCAGTGTTGGCCTGCTCACCGGGAGACTGCATTCATTCATTTATTTATTTATAAACTAGATATTATTTATTAGAATGATCTTACTCGTTGTATAAATACCATGCACTGTGCTGTGTTTTAACTTTTCTGTTTTTCCTGTTTGCCCCTGTAAAGCTGCTTTGAAACAATACACATTGTGAAAAGCGCTATATAAATAAACTTGAATTGAATTGAATGTGATAAATCGTAGAGTACTGCCCTTACCAAACACACAGGCACGGACCTTTACCACATCTGCCACGATCCCTGATTTTTTTACAATTCGACCAGTGTATATATTACTGGATTTACTACCATATTTTTCTCTTTGCTTTCCAGGATCCCATCATTTTTTTTCAAATCATCTATTGTCTGGCAGGGCCCATTTTCCAGGAAGCCCATCTCTACCACTACTCCCGGCACAGTGACAGCAGCCAGAAATCGCCTCTGTATAGACAGAATGTCATGCTGATTTTCACACAGCTCTTGCAATTTCTGCAAGACTTTTGTGTGGTAGTTTAAGGAGAAATTAAGCATTGTATGCAATCAGTTCTTTGTTGGGAATCCATGTTTGTGACACATCCATCACAACAGCAATCCCAGCAGGATGAAACTGCGCAGTAGAACTTGAGTCTCCATTCATCATACTGACAAGAGCTACGGCTGAAACAGCAATGGCTGGCTCATAAACCTCTGTCTGAACAGCATAAGATCATTTTTTAACCATAAGCAGCTGAATAACATTAGAATTCAAAACACGGAGTCATCTTCACGCAAGTAGGCAGGGATTGCTCAAAGTGCTCGTTTTTCAGGTGCCCTTGAAAAAGACAGAACTTTGTTATGGGTGCAAGAGAAAGGGGGAAAATGTAGGGATAAAGGACTGATGACAAATGGAAAGAAATTTAAAGAAAAACTGAAATAACAGGCAGAGTTGCAAGAGGTGTTTAGTGAGGCCAGCAGGGGGCGCTCACCCTGTGGTCTGCGTTTGCCCTAATGCCCCAGTATAGTGATGGGGACACTAAACTGTTAAAATGCGAGATGTTAAATTGAGTTCCTGACTCCCTGTGGTCATTAAAAATCCCATATTGTTTCCCAAAATCCCCCAAAATATACTGTTTAAAATACAGTATAACGAGACTGATCAGAGCCTAGAAGCAAAACAGATTTCAAGAGCAAAAACTTGCCTAAAGGAATACACGACGTGATGATATCAAAAATATGCTTATTAGCATGTGACGTCACAAGAGCCACAAGTAAAAATGCCTGTGACATTAAATGGGAAAAAGCCTGTTGTCAGAAAACGTCAAAAAGTTCAAAAGAAAATTCCATAGTTTTTGCTATAGCCAGTTTGGGGATTTAGGCACTGATATATAATTTATGTTGCTATGTGTAATTTAATTATTTTTTAAGGTATTTATTTAAAAACTGCTTTTTCACATGGACTAATATACATCAAGAATAAACCTTTTAGTCTCAATAATGGTGACAACAATAAAAACTCTTAAGATTAACGCAATGCATTCTAGGAACCATCAAAGAACAAAACTCATCCATGACTCCCAGCATGCATTGCGGCAGTAAGTGGTCCATTTGTCGGTCACCACTGTTGAGATTCATACACTGATTGTTGATGTCTGAGACAAAAAACAGTTACATACCTTTTCACCTCTTTTGATGGGTTTTAGAGGAGTTTAAGGTTTTAAAACTCTTTAAATTGCTGCCTCAAAAACACAGCCGAAGAAGAACGTAGTCCCGGGCATCCTTTGTTTAATGAAACACATTCAGTTTGTCCGTGTAGTGCTACTATAGAAACATGGCTGTGGAATTTGATAAATTACATGTAAGGGTGTTCCCGCGGTGTTTATACATAAAATGACTCATTGTAAGGTAATATAAACATTTCGGTTCATTTTGTAAGGTATTTCTTCACCACTCACAACATAGTTTTGTATTATATATTACATTTTGGTAAATAAATCCTTCAAAATGCTACACACTGTACATTTAAATGATTTGTTGCAGGAAACATGGGTCAAATGTAATATCATTCATAGTGTTAAAAAAAAAAGACAAGAGCCTAACCCTAAAGAGCAAAAAGGAGATGCATATCATGTCAAAGAGATTTAAAAATACTGGAAGTCTTGGCATAGTTCCAAGTGATGACATCAGAGAAGAAGCTAACCATAGACTGCTTGGCTGTAAAAAAAAAGAAGTGCGAAACCCAGCTGATTACACCATTGCTCAAAACTTATAAAATATCTAGTAAATAAAAGCAAAATTAATCGATATGTTTCTAAATATAATTATACCTGCTAAGAATTGTGTCTACCACTTGTGTGTTTGATAAGAGTGAGAATGTACCATGGAGGAGTCATTTGTCAGAATAGTAAGTATTATTTAACTGCTTATGGTTAAGGTCAAATTTGACTTACTTAACTTAACCTGAGAATAATAAATAAAAAGGTTAAAGATGTACAGGTTAAATAGACAATACAAATTTAAATATTCAATTATATATATATGCTCTTATTATAAAAGACATAAGTTCATACACAGCTTGAAGACAGTTTGACGTTTTTGCCCTGAAGTTTTAAATTGCTAAGCTGTTTATGTAAAATTTTACTGGCAACCACATCTGCCGGTATATTTCTGTTAAAACTACGTATCATTTTTCAAAATCCTGTGGGAAACACTGGAATCTTAGTGTTGTTTGCCGAAACGAATCCATTGTAACACACTGTTTACATATTATAATAAACGAGTCAAGAGCCCAATAAAAAAACATTATCACCACAATAGTAGTTTAAAGTAGTTTCACACTTTGCCATGATTAAAAGAATAATAATGATTCGTCGCGATTTACTTTAAAAACAAAAAAAAAGCTTTAACATTGATTCATGGTTGTTTGCTATCGCAATATGATTGTTATATCAGGATGAACAATGAAAATCAAGGAATTAAATAATAATAAAGACATGCACTGTCTCACATCCCTATATTTTATGAGCCCCAGTATCTGATGGATTAGTTTGAATCACATCTGTGTTACGCAATTAGCAAGTTCTCCAAATATTTAAGCAAAATTCAAGAAAATATGATTTGAGAAATGCACCGAAATCGAAAAGCCTCCAGCAGCTCAAGAGCAGGAAAGACATGTTTTGTAGTTGTTGTTTGGTGTGGTGGGACGTCCCTAAAACACTTCTAAAAGCTTTAATAGTTACCCAACAGCTCAGTGCAGTCCTGACAGACTTGATTAATATATGGGATTCCTTTTGTGCCATTAAGTACGAACGCGAAATAAAAATAAAAAAACAAAAATAAACAAAACGAAAGAAGAAATACACTTTGAAAACGAAAACAATGAACTCAATTGCAAACTTTTAACATACTTTCAAACAAACTGCATTCATCATCAAATGTTTTCTAAATATCCTTTTCGAAAATCATTCTTTATGAATACGATGCCCGAGATTTCGTTTGCGCTTCATTATTTTTCGTTTACACTGCAAAAAGTATCAGCAGCAGCTGTACAAAACATCATTGAGATTCTAAACCAGTCGCTGGGAAAAAACAGCACAAGGCAGAGTCAGGGTCAGCGCTCCGGCCAGTGCCAAACAGTGGACCAAGAGATGGCCAGGTTCAATTTGCAATCATGACAAACAAACAATGACACTTAGTGTTTTAAATACAAACGTTTGTACAAAACATTATAATTGAAGCTGTAGCAGTAGTCAGGTGTAATTATTGATTTCCCAGTAAACACATAGTAGGTGGTAATGTTATTAGTAAGCTTGTAAATTATTGTATCGCTTACTTTTGTTTTATCCCTTTAAGGTCTTTCCCGGGATTTTTTAAACGTGGTTCAAAAAGACGTCTAACCAGCTGTAACACACCAGCAAAGCTAAAAAAAATTTGGAAACCATTCATATTTTCAGTTTTTCTTTTACACAAAAATTCGGAGATGACTCCCTCATCAACCGAAGAGCTGGAGCTCATGCAGGCTGGATTGGGAAAACGAAATCTGTCTATGCCTGATGACTTGACTCATTCAGAGGTGATCTTGTTATGCGTACACCACCATGTTCTGTCACCATAAACAAGGTTAAAATTTGTTGTAATCTTGTGTTATGGTTTTAAGGTGTCCAATTTGTTCTGTGATGCTTACCCCAAAATGAAGGCAGCATCTGGAGGATGGCTTTTCTACAAAGCAACTGGTACAATTTGTACTCCAACCCCTATTCTAAGTTTGATATATAGTTGTGAAGTAAACCTGTTTTATAAGTGTATATTTTTACATAAATCACATCACATTGACAGTCTTAGTTTTATTTTAAATATAAGATGCATCACCCAAATTACCGATGTTTATGTGATATATTCAATGTTTCTTATCCCATTAATCCCCACTGATCTTCATTATGAGAATAAAATCAGTTCCGATTTTCTTCAGAATACCATCCTATTTTTTGCTTTTGGTGTAGACACATTTAAAATGTAATATTTAAAAAAGCTTTTCCTACTTTTAAAAAATTCCTAAAAATTATATAAGTTCTAATTAACTAAGTTTGTATTTATTGTTTATTCAGGTGGACAGGGAAGACGGCGGCTGAATTTAGTTCCCCCAGAATCTGAAGGATACTGTGGTAGCACCATCAGAAGTGTAACTGGAGGGGGAAAAAACATGCTGTATATTGTCCCTTTACAGGATGAATTTGACCTGTCACCTCTTCCTTCTGATGCTCTGGAATTTTCTTTGATGCCAAAAGCTGAATGCAAAAAATGCTTTAAAATGATGCCACTGCAGATTCTTGCCTTGCATCTTAGAGAATGCAGCGCACCGGAATATGAGACGCTTTCAGAATCTGAAGCAGAGGTACAATAAAATATATGAGCAAACCTCATGGAGGCTGCATATAAAAATGTGTGAAAAAAAATATTTATAAGGAAATGTTTTGTCTCTTTCTAGGTAGCTGATTTACCTTCTGGCACTGAAGATGAGGTTATGACTTTTGCAGTGGATGAAATCATTTTAATTGCCTTTAAAATGTATTCTGCGTAATACCTTGCATTTTAGTCGACAGACGCAATGTGTCCCGTATGCATGAAAACATTTCCTATGAAAGAATTGGAGCTCCATGCTAGTTTCTGTGGTGATTTGGAAAGGTAATGGTAATACCTTACATATTAATTTGTAGTGCATCATATGATATAGGTTTTGGTATGTTACATTAAGTCTTGGATCATGAACATTGATCAAGGGTTTTCACCATTACATAAACGGTATAGTTTTTTATATTAAATCCTTGCATTTTCTTCCTAGTCCCGTGTCCATTCGGTCAAGGAGTTCCGAAATACTGCCGCCACAAAATGAAGAAATGACATGGTACGTTCATTAAGAAAAGTAATATAAATGTTCTCAGATAATGTAGTTGTTTAACTTGAATAAGAAACAGAAAGTTAAAAGCAATTGCAATTAAAAATTCACAGTGAGGAGGACGTCCTAAAATGGCTTGCCTCTCAAGTTGACACCACCAAAGAGTTCAGCATCTGTGTGTCTAGAATGAGTCTCTTGGAACGAGGTCTCTTACTGTGGAGGCGACAAAAGTTGAGCTCTCCAGTCAACACATTGAAAATCTCATTCTTGGGCGAAGCTGGAGTTGATACAGGGGATTTACGTAAGGAATTTCTAACAGGTCAGGATTTATGCACCCTGCACTTTATGAAACATAAGATCTTCAACTTCAAATTTTCTTAATTTCTTTTTCATTTGTTAATTTATGATACATTTTCTATCATTTTGTTTGTTTGTTTCAGAAATGATTGGTGGTATAGAGACTAGACTCTTTGAAGGAGAGGATGGTAAAGGAAAAATGCCTAAATACTCTTTAAATGATCTGGACAATGGCCTGTTCAGGTAAGTAAGGTTATTTAAGGAATAGTTCACCTAAAAATACATATTCTGGTATTTACCGATTAATCATGTTTTACAAAATAATAATGTAAGAATATTGCAGCTGTATTTGTTTGTGTAATGAAAGTCAATGTGATCCAAACCGAAATGGTAGCTTAAAATTGTTTTTATTTTATTTTGGAGGATCTGTCCATCAAAAGCATTTGAGGATTAATTTTTAAACACAGATTGACTGTAAACATTGTATTTCACTGTAATTTCAATTCCATGGTTGTAGAGTTGCTGGAGAGGTATTTGCTGTAAGCCTTGCCCAGGGTGGCCCAGCTCCAAGATTTTTACAGGACTGGTGTTACGATTTTCTGTTGAGTGGAAACCTTGAAAACATCACCAAGGATAGTGTTTAAGATGTTGAAATTTCACCACTGATTAAAACGGTATTTCAGACAATACATGTATTGTTTCATATTGTCATATAACTTTTATAAATACAATCATACTTGAACCAAATTTTTTTTCTTAATTCTTTTAAGATCGAGGAGACTTCAGATTTGTCTTCGTGTACAGAACAGATAGTCAGCTGTGGTTACACAGGGCCTATTAACGAGACTAACAAGGAGAATATAACAAGGTGTTATTTTCTATATTATTTTCTAATGTATTTTACACAGAATATATAAAATGGAAAATTATTACTAATTGACATTTTGTGTTTTTCTATCTTCTAAAAGAGCAATTGTGATGCATGCTGCTGCTCGACGAACTCTCATGCTTCAGCAGCTCCGTGATGGTCTACAGCTTTATGGGTTAATTGATTTGCATTACTAGACCACCATTGGAGATGGTGGTCTAGTGGGTTAAACCACTGAACTGGTAAATCAAAAGGTTGTTGGTTCGATCCCAGCAGCAACCACCAGTGTGTCCTTGAGCAAGACACTTTACTCCATGTTGCTCCAGGGGGATTGTCCCTGTAATAAGTGCACTGTAAGTCGCTTTGGATAAAAGCGTCTGCAAAATGACTAAATAGTAAATGTCATGAGAACAAACCGAGAAGTGTGCCGTAGCTTGTTTGTAGTTGAAGGTGGTAATGATGAGGTACAGAACTGGGATATTGTCTATTTGAATAGCGGATGTAGAAAGAGTTCTCTTTTTATTGTAAATTACATGCTCTTTAGATCTGTCCTACCATATTATTTCAGGTGGACTCTCATTACATTGTGTCTCATCTTCACCCACAAATGAGTGAGACTGGCACTCATAAACATGCCAAAGAGGTTCAAATCCTCAATCACTTCCAGGATTTTCTATTAGAGCTTGAAGGCAAGTGTGTGTTCATTCCAGAATGTTACTGTTATAATTTGAACTTGTTTTGATAAAAAAATATGTTTACTTCCATAGATGGAGACTGTGTGGATGAGGAGGCACTCTCTGTCCCACAAGTGATGCAGTGGTTGACTGGTCAATCACATAAGCACCTGCTTCTTTCGGAGAGACAAGCTTTTAAAATAACCGTTCAGTTTGACCATTCATGTATGCAAAGGATGCCGAGCCATACACTTTGCTTCCCTATTGTCAGTGCATGCACCCAGACAATAACATTTCCGACTGCACATTTTTCAAGTATATATGAATTCAAAGAGAACATGAAGGTAGCTGTAAAACATGGAACTTGCTTTTACAGAGTTTAGATAGACGGATGTTTGTTTTGATAATTGTCTTTAAATTGTTTAATTTTAAAATGTTTATTTAACTTATTTTTGTTGAACATAAAAGGAGGTTTTAAGTTTTTGTTCACATTTAGTTTTTTGTTCGGCAAGAGAAAGTCATACAACTTTTAAATGATGAGAGTGAAAAAATGACTCGTTTACATTTGTTTTACATGCTTTACAATGTAATATCCTCTGTTACAATATGTACACACACTGGGTTCCAAATAAAAATTCTCAAGGAGCTGCATGTTTACTTATGAGGTCTTTTCAAGTAAGAAGTCAAATATTATGAGAGTAAAGAATTTGTACAATACTAAGTGTCTGGAGATAGAGCTCCCGGTCATTCAACGGTGATGTCAAGGGATTAATTAATCCATGCAAAACGGCGAGGTTCTGATCTGATAAAGAGCAATGGATCTCTGGCACAACTACTCCATCTTCTGGGTCAGTATCGGAAGTTTGTTCGTGAAATAGTTGCTCCATAATCTGCAAATTAAACACACCATTGAGTTAGCAATGCCAATTCTTTGTACTTGCATAAAATATATACATACAGACACAACACAAAGCAGTGCTGTGATGATTACAGCCAAAGTTATATGTTTTTAGAACAGAAAAAGACACTTTCAAAACTTATAACCAAAATGTTTAATTGAATGAATGTGGGCATTTTTCTGTTCTAAAACAAAGCGTATAAAGGACCTGCATGATTACTTGTGAGTTCTTTTTAAGAAGTCAAACATAATGAGAGAAAAGTCTTTTGGATAATACTTGTAGCATACCTCTACATTTGGTTCCTCCACTGGTGTCTGCAGCATTCCAATATGCCAGAGCTGTTCTGGAGAAAGATTTCTTTCTGTTCTGATAGGATGGTTATTCCAGCTCCCTGTGAAGCACTTCAAATCAGATTTTAGCCGTGGAAGGATTGCATAGTGCACACAAAAGAGGTGGAGTTCATCTGACAGATCAAGTAATCTATTTTCTTCCATTGTATGCAGGAGGTCGTAGTACTTTGAAGTGACAGCTGACCAAACATCACACCACAGACGCTCAATTCTAAAATAAAGACACATTTATATGCTCAAATAAATATCAGTAACATACTGTACATAACTGTTGTAATTATAACTATGAGGAAAGTCACTTTTATCCACTATTAGTTATTGCTTTAACCATTAAAAATAATTTTACCTCTGATTGTGAACACTTCTTCCTGCAATAAAGCTGCCTCGCCAAGTTCCTCGTACTGAAAACATGCAACGTGCTATGTCCACGTTTTCAACTCCTTGATCCCCACGTACTCTGTAAAATATTTGGCAAAAGGAATGCATGATGTTTTATAAACAAAGTTCGGGAGGAGCCGGAGCATATAATTAAACCCGGCTGGTTCACAATCAGTAATCATAGCTTCCACTCTACCTGCTAAGCGAGCCAGCCCATAAATAAGCAAGACCTCTTACCTGCGACATCTCTTCTGTTTCTAACACCCACCCCACCTCCCCAGCTTCTCCCCCGAACTCACCTGTTAGCAGAATCCGGGGGGTTGGCTCTGGGTTCGGGCCGTTTCCGAGCTCTGGACACTCACCCTAGCGGGGGGAGTGTTCCGGGTTCAGAAGGAACCGGCGAGCTCGGAGCCCGCTCCCCGGACAGCACGCCAAACACGCATACCTTTTACACTTCTGCTAACCATTTATTATCTGCATAGGTGAACTCGTGAATCTTGTGTTACAGAGTTACATGTTATTGAGTAGAGCATTATTCTTACCTTGAAGGCCATCCGTGTATTTGAACCCCCTCCAAAAAGAATTTGAAAGCGTTGATGCTTTGTTGTTGGTAGCAGCATCAAGATGCAGGATCTATTAAATATATAGAGAACAACTTGTAACCAAGTGAAAATAAAATTGACAAACAATATTTTCTAACCCTTTTAAAATGGACCATGTTCAGTCAACAGTACCTTCCTTGAGAAACCATCAATCCCACCAAATATTACAATATTAAACCTAGGGAAAAATACATACAGATATAAGACCAGTTTACTTACTGGTTATTGTTAGACAGCTCTCTAAAATACTTGATTGTGGTCACAACATTCATAGGTCTCTTATTCCCAGAAAACAACTACTAAAACGGATAACATGACTCATATTAACCAGTACTTCAATGTTCAGTGCATCAGTCTGTTGTCTCTTTTATAAATGACCGGTTTGAATTTGTTGCTGATAAGCTAAAATATTCATATTTTAAAGCATCAAAATATTTCAAATCAATATTTCGTCTCCAATTACTTCCTTATTTAAGTAGCTGTGTAATAGGCAGAATAATTCACACCCAGTGGGTAATCACATTAGGGTACATTTTGATGTATGTATACAGGTATACTGTGTATATGTATGTGTCCATGCATAACAACTGCCAGAATGTTTGTGTGCATAAAAGTGAGAGTAAGAAAGTAAATACTCACGTAATTTGTTTGTGGTTTGTATCCACATGAACTAGGGACAATGGTGCAGGAATAGAGTAACTTCTGCGAGCTACAAAACCAAGCTGAACCATTCTGGCCAAAATTCCAGCTCCATCCACCCGCTGCATACTGGCCTTCACCCTGTGCCACTGTATCCGATGCCCTCTAGCCAAAAGTTCACCTTTCACTAGTCTGTAGCCAGCATGTGGCATTCTTAATTTAATTGCTCTTACAACATGATCAAGTTCATCATTTGATACAGTGGAATAGCAGCCTCTGACAGACAATGAGTGCTCCTTCAATCGTCTGTTCATTGTTCTTCTAGAAACACCACATATCTGAGCAAGATGTTCTACAGGTAGCGCAGTGCTGAGAAGTTCTTCAGTGTCATCCCTGCTTATATCCAGACGTGGACGTCCTAAATTACCCCAAGTTAAGGTTACAATGTCAGATGTGTGTGCTGTAGTCTCTTCAGAACTCACAGATGTATTCACTACATTTATTAACTCCCGTAGAGACTCGATTAATTGTTCTGGAATGGTAACATGATTTGATGCAGCAGTTGCCAATGCCAGTTCTTGCTGAGAAATATCTAGGAGGTAATCCAAATCTACTGTTTCATTCCGACAAATGAGGCTGAACTTTGTAAGCATCCGCTGTAAAATATCTTCTCGCACTTGTTCCTGCAGGTATAAGGGAACAGAGCAGTTAGCTTACATGTCATAATGACTACATAACTTAAGTATAAGTTTACAAACTTAAAGCCACCGTAGACATTTAAGACTAAAAAACGTCCCTTGCAGAAAAGAGCATATACAAAATGACCAAATCAACTGTAAACGTAACCTGGCAAAGGCTAGCAAACTCTTTACATAACATCAACATCATTACATATATTATATACACAGCAAAACACACATTAGTTCAATGCCTACCTGAATAGATGACATTTCTCTTAGATCCTAACATTAAAAAGAAGAATTGGTAAATAAATATTATAAATAAACTAAATTAAAAAAAAGAAACATTAAAGAAATACCAGATAAAGATTCACGAGACGTTCATCGAGATATTATCGATTACATTAATTTACCGGCGGTTGATTTGAGTGCCCAGCTGAAGACGAGGCTCCGTTCCGCTCCTGAGAGCTCATTTCAATCCAAACTTTAGAAAATAACCGTTTAATAACAAAGGTAAACTAATCACTAGTAGCTTCACCTTCCGCCTCCAGATCGCTTTCTAAAGTTGCGCGCCGCCACTGAGACTTCTTCCACTTCCAGGTCACGGACCCGTCGATCAAAATCTAACTAGCCAATGAGAGTAAAGCACTGTTAACTCCCGCCCACGCGAGAGGTTTGTGCCAAAGGTCCGAACGAAACTTTTTGCAGCGTAAACGAAAAATAATGAAGCGCAAACGAAATCTCGGGCATCGTATTCATAAAGAATGATTTTCGAAAAGGATATTTAGAAAACATTTGATGATGAATGCAGTTTGTTTGAAAGTATGTTAAAAGTTTGCAATTGAGTTCATTGTTTTCGTTTTCAAAGTGTATTTCTTCTTTCGTTTGGTTTATTTTTGTTTGTTTTTTTTATTTCGCGTTCGTACTTAATGGCACAAAAGGAATCCCATATGGTCCGTGTACGTTTTATTCATTTGATATCCTATTTGAAATACATTATCGGAAAATGAAAAATGACTCGTTTTTCTTTTTTTCGTTTAGTTCACAAAACAGAAAATTGGATTTCGGCCCGATTTTTCATTTTTTGTTTGCCGTTTAAAAAACGGATTTTGGACTCAATATGGGATTCGTATATGTGGGCGGTGCATTAACGCCCCTTTCACCCGATTGGTCAAATCGCCCATCGTTCTGTACGGCCTTAATTTTGACCGGCAGAATAAGAGTCTGTACGAGTCTGATACTGATAAGTGTTTGCACTTTAATATATGTTTTCTGGAGCCACCAGACAGCCCCGCATATCAGACCCGCTTGGTTAAGAGGGTTGCACACAGGACCCCTGGACACGCACACTGAAATTTTTCTGTGTTTGTTACCTTTTTTGCTGTACACCCTGTCACACAGCAGTTTATAGGTATTGTTCTGTTTTCTGTTATAAGTCAGAAATGGAAAGAAGGCAGCTTCTGACAAAAGAAAGTCGGTTGGATCGTTTCCCCCAGGCACACAGCGTCTCTTTATGCGCTAGATGAGGTTTAAAGTCTTCTCCTGATTCAAGCTGGTCCAGCAATTTTTACTTCTTTTAATGTTTTTTGTAACAAAAATGTGTCTCTTATCAACTTAATCCATTATGTTATTCATGCTATTAATGTGGTTTAATTGAATAACATGAAGCCCTAATTGCATAATGAAGGCTTTTTCTGTATTAATCCACGGGTTTTCCCGTTATTCCCAAACAAATATGTTGTGGTCTCTAGGATACAGTAAATTGATTTAAACAGTTGATTTGTACATTAGACATTGTGCTTATTCATACTAACGACATATTAAGCCCGGTTTTCACAAACTGGGGTCACATAATAATTGTTTCCCTCATGTTAGAAAACATTTAACCTACAACCTGTAACTCTTCAGGCCAGGTTTTGATTGCTTTAGGATATTGGGATGAGATCTATAGGATGGTCTGTCTTCCATAGACTTACCTTATCTGAACTATGACGGTAATCCTGTCAACTAGAGGGGTTGACAGTATCTTTCAATCTACTTTATCCCCTCTCCATATACCAGTTAAAGTAACAAATATATATATACATTTCATCTCTTCTGCCATGAATATGGGATAGCTGTATGAGAACAAAGATCACACATAAGAACCATCAATGTATCAGCACAGCTAAGAGCCTGCATGCAGATGTGTATGTCAGTTAGTAAACTACAAGTGTAATCTGCAAAAACTTTATTTTATTCTCACATTACTAGTAACCGAATGAAATGTTACCCGTTTTTATTGCTACATCTATTCCAGCCAATGCCAAATTCACCAAAAAAAACAGCTCCATGCTGACAACAAGCCCATGTTTTAGATTTTTTTTACATCCTGCTTGAACCTGAACAAATGCAGGATGTGGAAATCATTTTAATTATTTTATACAGAAATAAAGCTCTTGGTTATTTCAAGAACACTGGAAAGGCCTGCAACTTCAGTAATAACAATATCTTCTGCTCTACATTTTGGACATTGTGTCGAGTTCTCCATCCACTGTTGCATGCAAACCTTGCATGCAATCACACTCCTGCAGCATGAAGAGAACACTGGTTGTTCTATTGTTGCTGAAAAAAAAATTAAAAGTAAAGATTAGCTGCAGCTGTTGCAGATGAACATATCTTCATTTTCCTTTCAAAACCTAAAATCTCCATATTTTGTGATTATTATTTTTTTACCTTAAAACATTATTATTAGTCACCCTTTATGATTGTCAGTAGGTTTTCATTGTCAACTTTGACAACACTGTATTTAATCATTTAAAAATATGTTTTTAATTTTCTTCTGAAAAACAGTTAATTTGGTCATACAAGGTTTTAGAAGGACAGCGACGATACAACTTATTTTGAAAACAGAAAGTCAGCTGTCATCAATTATCATCTTCAAAAATGAGAAGTTACTTAAAAACCCCAGGAAACAAAGGCCACACACTTGCAAACGAATGTATAGCATCATTGAATAGCTCAAACATGATTTTAGATGAGCAACATCCACAACTGTGTTTTAGCATTACATTTCTTCCTTCTAGTTCATAGAGTTTTGGTTAGCACATTTTGAGATCAAATGTTTTTTGTACCTCTGCAAATCAGACACATAAAAGTGTCTTTTAGGACTGTTACCAAATTTGCCCTCTGTGCTGCTCCCTGTACGGTGGCGACAATCTCCTCAATTTGCCTGGAAATGCTTTCCAGCCCCTGGGATGACTCCAGTAGCTCCTCAATCTGGAGCTTGAGAGTCTGCAGAGAAGAAGCCTCAGGGACTCTGCGACTAAAAACAAAATAGTTTTTCTTTAAAAAGCAACAATTTTATAGTTAAAGTTCATGAATATGGCTAAAGTTAAAACAGAATTCTGTAATGATGATTGGGGAAATGTGTCAAGGAGAAATAGTGCAGGCTGTCTACAAAAAACATATGAAGGTGTGGATTTCTTAGCTCCAACTAGCTTCGGTTATATCCTTTTGTGTAGCTCTTATAAAAATTAATTATTCATCAGTATTATCTTTCAATAGTAAATAATTAAATCAATATTTTTCTGCCCAATAATGATTTTGATCCAAGTTAATGAAATTATAGATGATGTATGTGTGTGTATATGAATAACAAAAGTTTAAGCATTTGTCTTTTGTTCTAGTTCTCTGTTTAGGCATTGACTCTTTATCTCCAGTATAAAACAACCGCTTTATCTGGCTGTGGGAATGTACAAATTATCACTATCATTTGGAAAATGTTTGAGATTAAGCTCTGAGCATCGAGTGAGTAGTGTGTTTGAATCCCATTAACAGAAGATAGTTATTGGTGGTGAATATATTGATATGCTAACCGTGTTGTGGCTAAACTAATGCTTCTGTTGTCATACAGTACTTGAAGATATGCTGTGAACGCCCATGTGTACTGTAGATATTATCCCAATTATCTTTGGCTTATCCTTTCAGAATCAAAAAGTAATGACGTAGGTTACTGATCTCTGTTGGACTATAATTACTGTTGTGTTAACTATACTGTTGTGGCCTGTGGTGAATGGTGAATCTAACTTCTGCTGGCAAAACTAAAAAAAAGTCAAAGCAAATTTTTCTTCGACTAACTTCATCCCTGACTCTTTGTCTTCATTTATCATAACTGGTCTATGGGTCTTTACTGTAAATTCCCCTACACATTTGTAGACTGGGGGGCAGTCGTGGCCTAATGGTTAGAGACTCAGATTTGTTACCCCAACGTTGTCGGTTGGAGCCTCAGTCACAGCAGGTGTTGTAGGTTGAGGTAGTAAATGATCAGCACTCTCCTCTACCTTCAATACCACGGCTGAGGTGAGACCTTTATGCAAGGCACCGTTCCCCCAGGTGCTTCCAAGGCGCGCAGCAATGGCTGCTCACTGCTCTGGTTGTGTGTTCACGGTGTGTGTGTTACTCAATGCTGTGTGTGTGTGCACTATGATGGGTTAAACCTCATCACATTCACATAAAAGGTTTTCCACAGTAAGGAGTAAATTCCCTTAACCCAAAAATACTGCATTAAAGTTCATCCAATCTTTTGGCACCATCATTTGTGCTGATCCATTTCAAAACCTGGTCTGGAGGGCCACAACTCTGTGCAGAGTTTGGCTCCAACCCTAATCAAGCTCTCCAGGATTACTAAAAACTTCAAGGCAGGTGTGTTGGAAGAAGTTAGAGCTCAACCCTGCTGAGCTGAGCCCTCCAGGACCAGGATTGCCTACCAGTGATTTAAAACAAAATCAAATGAAAGATGTTTCAAGGTGTTCATGAACCTAATTGTTTATTAAATTATGTTTTATTAACAAAGTTCGGGAGGAGCAATTAATTACGCAGCTCCGCGGCATCAGCGATCACGCAGCCGCCCGGCATCAGCAATCACACAGCTGCCTGGCATTAGCAATCCCACCACCTATCCTACCAAACCAACGCGAGCTCTATAAATAGTGAAATTGCCTTACCTCCTCCACTCAACATTTTCGCAGCATCCCACCTCCAACCCGACTCCTCACCATTAAAACTCTTTTCTACCTGAAAAGGGGGGGGGAAGCGCTCGGGAAACGGGCAAACATAGATATCAGTGCCCTCTCCCCGGACAGCACGCCAAATACTCATACTAAGTTAATTTCTCAACTACGCTGCCCCCTTTTTAATTATTTGCTAAGGTGAACTCGTGAATTAGTAATTGTGGTTTCTTGTTTGGTAAGTAAAACTAAAAATTATTGTGTGGCCTCTAACTGTTCATATTCATGTGTTTCGTTAATGTAGCTGAGTAGGAGGGTCTCAATTACCAGCATGGAATCAATGTCTGCAAAACGATTGTTTTAAATTAAGTACTGGTAACTAACCGATATTGAATCGAATCACAAAATTATATTGAATCGAATTGAAAATATCTACTCGAAAAACTTAACCCTAATTTTTTTTTAATTTATAGTTTTGTTTGTTCACTGAAATGAACTGCCAGAAATTTGACTAACATTGCACTTCAGTACCTCTGAGTCCTGCTGCGTTGCCAATCTGTAAACGCAGCCCTTTCTACTGCATGCACCTTTCTTGAGTTGGGGCTCCAATAAAGTGATCCTATAGCAGGAAAGACACGGTAGAGAACAGTACATAGATTTCAGATTTCACAATAATAGTTTTTTTTACTATACTATATAGAAGACCTGAAAGAAACTAATAATATAATTTGAAAAATACAAATCTGAAAGTAAAAAAATAATCCAAGGCAAATTTTCAACATAATAATTAAAAGATGTTAACCATTGTCAATGATTTTTTTAGTTTGCATTCGATTTTGTATTATGACCTGAATACGCTGTTAAGTTTCTGAAACAAATTAAAGTTCAAATAATCGCCGTTTTTGACTACATTTTTATCTGTTTGTTTCTTCACTTATCAGTTGAGCTAAGAAAAATTAGTTCTTATTGGCGAGTCTTTGCTTCTTACAGTAATAAAAAACTAATTGCAAAAAACATGGTTTAAAAATACTTACCAGTTGTACCCTCAGAGTGTAAAATTTCATTTCCTTGAGCATTTGTTATGACATACGTTTCTTGATTGCCCATAGCTGCCTTTATTTTCTCCATAATATTTGGCACATTTGCCTCAGATTCTGTAAAACGGACAACAACAACCCGACTGGAGACCAAATGTCCATCCTGGATTTCAGAGATGTGTATAGATCTAATAAAGATAAACATATTTCAGTATTGTAGAAAATGACAACCTCAACATAGAAATAGTTTGATGAACAAAGTTCATCCTCTCATTGTGTCATTCTGATCTGACATTTATTTCTTATAATTTGTTTAGCTTAATGTTCATCTGAACTGTACCAGACCTTGCTGAATTTTACCACACTAGTTTTTTTTTACTTAAAATGACTTAAATCCTAATGAAACATGAAGAGGATAATGGTTGATATAAGCTCAACATACTGACACCACAATGCTGCGAAATTCTAAGGGGTCACCTTTGAAAGGATCTTGGAGTACTACTTCTTCTAGACGGCACTGCAAAGTTCCCCATAGGAGAAGATGAAGGTCTCTGAGTGAATGCAAAACTGCGCTGACTCACAGATGGTGACAAAGCATCTGCTTGAAGTGCACTGCCATGAACCTCATAATGACCATGGTCAGTGAGGTCCAAGCTGCAGAAGTCACCACTGTCCAGAGGGAAAACAGCAACATTTGCTGAGTCTGTTAAAAACAGACTATCTGCATTAACCTGAAATACAAAAATGTGATGTTGACATTCTTGGATTTCTTTGCAGTTGACAACAACTTGGTTGGTGCCGTTTGAAGTTAGGCTGGAACCACAACTAAGTGAGATTCTTTCCCTCCTGCCCCAGCTTGCGAGCTTGTATATGTTGTCATACCTTTTGCATGTTTTACATTGAGCTAAAGAATCTACTCATGTTATTGTTTTACATTGAGTTAAAGAACTTGCCAATACAAAAGTCAACATGACTGATATACTAGAGATGTGGTTGCCACTTACTGTTACCGTTTTCTTCTTTTTTGATTAGGGAGGAAGGTAAGAATTTTGTAGTTTATTTGTAAGGTCGATTAGTTTGGTACAGCCGACAGTTTGTTGTTGTTTTGTTTGTTATGTTGGCCTTTTGTTTGCTCTGCAATAAACCTTAACTTTTTTATTTAGAAAATTGTTGTGTTTTCTGGCAGGGACAGGAGTGAGATTATAAATGTATGGATACTAAATTAAACACATCTTGAGACAAAACAATGTAATCAATATTGCTCTCGTATTCCTCAGTATGACGCTGCGGTGGATGCATCACAGTAATACTCACAGAGCCGTATCACGCGACTACGAGAGTGATATCGATACAATATATATTGTCTCAAGATGCACATCAGTGATGTTTTTTTTTTAAAGTAATGTTAACAGTTATGATTTTAATATGCCAAGGCCTAGGTCTGACCTAAACTAACGTTAATCCCTGACCGGGAAACTGCCCCATCGAGACAAAGTTTTGCGTGTCCAAAATTGGATATTCCCTCATGTCTCTGTATACATTTCATTTAATGTTACATGTTCGTCTTCATATTTGCGTGCCAATTGTTGCCATGATAAGGTCGATATTTTAATTATGGTTTTACTCGAAGCTTTACTTTTTAAAATTTCAAATAAAGGTCAATTGAGGGTAATTTTGAAATATCTGAAACATGCATTTTTCACATAAGGGTTTACGGACTGTCATTTTAAAAAGAAACCGCCAGTTAGTCACTTCATTTGAACCCATTAACGTTAGCTAATTACACACACCTGGAAAATCTTTGAGATCCGTTCGGCTCGCATATCCTCAAGTCTTAAGGAAATTCTTTGGTTTCCTTTAAACAAAACATATGCCATTGCCACAAATCAATTCGGTTCCTGAAGATTGTTTTAAATTAAATTAAGTTTAAGAGTTAACGTGGTGGTCCACGTGTTTAACGTTAGTTAGAAAAGAAACAATGCCCCTCTTGGTGGAAGATGGTACTTTCGGTGCTCTTAAAGAAACAGCACATTGTAGTCCTATAGGATTATGAAAAATAACATAACTATTGTATCTTCTAAGAATTACTCGTTCTAAAGAAATTGTATTATCCTGGCTTTATAAAACAACTATCTCTGCTTTACAGTATTTAACTAGGACCTGGCTAGTTGAGTTGAGTGACTTTGGATTTAAACAGAACCAAGAAACATTATGTTTAAATACTAAACAGAGTTTATTAATTATTGCTAAATGGGAAACGGTTAACATAGATCTAGCTCAATACAACATTCTGCATATTACAAACAAACAATCAAACGCAAGCAGAGATATACACACTGCCAGAGGTGGGTAGAGTAGCCAAAAATTGTACTCAAGTAAAAGTAAAAAGTAGTCATCCAAATAATTACTTGAGTAAGAGTAAAAAAGTGCTTGGTTAAAAAACTACTCAAGTACTGAGTAACTGTTGAGTAACGTCTGATTTATTTTTTAACAAGCATTCAATCAGACAGACAAAAATACAAAATAATAATGTTTAAGCAAATTATAGTTCATCAAATCAATCAAATTAATTAATTAATTAATTACAAAATAGCTTAAATTAAAATAATCCAGTTCAATTCAAGTACTTAAAAAATAAAATTAATAAAATAATAAAATAAATAAATATATCTGTTTTCCTTAAAATTTTATTTAAAGGTAACTTCAACACTTTGCAGTTTGAATGATGTCCTGCATAAACAAAATGATGAAAATGTTTATGTTTCCACTGTTCGATCTTGCCCACGCCTCATACACACACACACACACACACACACACATTCACACACACACAGATATAAGTAAACACTTTGTGACTTTTCGATCGCGCCCACGCCATTCTCTCTCTCTCTCACACAACATACTAAAGCATTGCAATGCAAACGCAGCTTGCTTCAGAGCTAAAGGACTACAGATTAAGTGTCCCTAAAGAACCCACGTATCTGACAGTAGTTCTGCATTATATTAATTAATTTGCACGCGAGTTTTATTTATTTTTATACCGTGTAAGTTATTCTCTGTGTAAGTTAAATGTATGCACCGAACCGTGACGCCCATACCATTTCGGTTCAATACAAATACATGTACCGTTCCACACATAATATATATAGGAAATGTTTAAAACATATGTAACCTAAAAGACAAACATTCATTTAGAACACTTAGCGCTACATGTTTCCTCAAGTTAGATGTTGAGTTTTTGAATGCTGAAATGTCCGTTTGTTTTGGGAGACACAGAAGACACCGCATAATGTAGCTGCTGTTTCGCACTTTTACTAAGTTAACATGCTTTCACTATGAGGACAGGGGTGTTCCTCCTCGCCTGTGTCTGCATTGCCGATGGTTGATTGTGACATTTTTGTTTTGCTACGACTGTAAACTAACCCGTCCCGCCGAACGCCGCTGAGATTGAGTATGGTCACGTGACGAGACTGCGCTACTACGTCTGATTGGTGAAACACAGTCACATGGTAGAGCCTTTGGCAGAAATCTCACTCTCTGTCAAAGTAAAACAATGACGCGTAGAATATCAATAAGGTCAAAAGAAAAGTAACGAGCTTATTGTAGCCTAATGTAGCGGAGTAAGAGTACAGTTTCTTCTTCACAAATCTACTCAAGTAAAAGTAAAAAGTATAGTGATTTAAAACTACTCCTAGAAGTATACTTTTTTCAAAAACTTACTCAAGTAAATGTAACGGAGTAAATGTAACTCGTTACTACCCACCTCTGCACACTGCACAACAACAGTGTCCAGAGTGAAAATTTCTTACTCTGCTTTTTTAATGATATTAAAAATAAACTTTGCCACTGTTTGTTGAATTAATTGCTACAGCTGCAACATTACACAAGACTACAGGAGCTACTTCTAGATATGACTTCTCACAATGTCAATAAGTTTTTTGATGGCATGCTGGAATTGGTCAGGCTGGAAATTTATCGTGTTTTCAAATAACACACAAATATTTGGATAATTCGATGAAAATTCACGCTGAGATGCTTCCTGATCTTCAATACTTTCAAAAGGATTCCTGCCAAAGGATGACACCCGTGTCAACGAAGACCCAAGAATTCTGTCATAACAGTCTGCTGCATCAACTGCATTTGGCAAAAGAAGGGAAGAGACTTTCTTTGGGCATCCACCAAGGGCCAAATGATTTGGAACTCCATAACCTATTTAGCGATACAGGAAAACTTTGTAGCGCTTTTAGAGAGCATAAGTTAGAATTTACATTTCCTATTATAGACTATTTTTAAAGATCTAAACAGCTCTGGTCTAGAAGCTGCTGTTTTTTTAACACTATACAAACGTTAAAACAACAGACAACCAACAGAACATCAACAACTGAATCGAACGTTAAACATCTTTTATACTAAATTAGATATGTAGAATAATAAAAACGTACCAGATAAATCACTCTAAAGTAAGTCTAACGAATGGAAATGCTAAAATAATAGCAAGTATTCCAGATTCACCTGAAATACTGTGTGCATTCCAGGACTGCACAAATCGGTCAAGACCGGTTTCAGCAACTTGACATGTCAGCATAGACACACAGTATTGTGTGAGGCTATCTTGCATGTCGAGCTCCTCTTGGTCTCCCAAATGGATGAGTGCTGCTTTCAGTGGATAGTTCACTCTATTGTTGACCTCTGGCCACATTCTCTCTACAATGTGATTCTGTAAAAAAAGACAAGTGAATTTAGACATACATTTCAATTCGGCTTGGCAAGGCCTAGTCTGCAAGTTTTTTTTAATGTCTAAAGAAACAGTTTCAGAGAGTTGGTTGGTGGTTGCAACTAAAAAAAAAGCAGAGACAACAGAGGAAAAAGGAAATATAGTATAGAAAATCTACTCCTACTTTAGAATTTTAGAAGCTTAAATTTACTTTAAGAAGCTTAAAGTCAGTGGACTTCCCATGCACAAGAAAGTACCTTTGACTAATTACCCTTTTTATCATCAATCCTTTTAAAAAAAAAGTCACCCATTATTCTTTCGTTTCATCAAATGCTTGTGCCAATGTTTTAAGTTCTTTGTAATAAGCGCTCATAAAATTTGCCATGGTTTAAGTATAGTAACCATATTTTAACTTTATTTTATACAATACAGCTAAGAAAATTGTCAAGGTATAATTCCAAGGTATAATGTTTCATGTTATGTGGTATAATTAAAAAGTTTAATTTGTTAATGAGGTTTGAATTTGAATACAGTATTATTCACATTTTCCCCACTTTATCTGTATTACTGTACGGAGTTTTGGTAATAAACAGATTTATCATAATCCCACAATTATGTGTGGATTAACTACACACCAACCACAGTCACACATATCATAGTCAACAGAACACATAACAGAGCACCCAGTAGGTCATTTGACGTAAAGGAGCCTGGCAGAAGTGAGGAAAAAGGTGAATAATAGAGATTGTAGATAGTTGAAATACTCATGATTTGTACCTTTAGTTTCATTATAATAAATTCCCAGTTCTGAATATTATAAAATCATGTGAAAGAGTTTTCTGATAACTTAAAAAGAATATAAAACATAACCTCTACTCATATGACACGTAATTTCATCCTGCTGGTTTGAACAGGATTGGACACCTCTGAACTAAGTAAAATCAATGAAATAAATTATATTAATTTATTCTCAAAAAGTAGAAAATAACGGTCAACAAAATAAAAACAAATATATAATCATACATTTGTTGCATTAATGTCACTTTCCTCCAGCTGACTTGTGTTGTATCATGGCAAAAAAGTGAGTGAGCAAGAGTTCACAGAAAATCAGAATGCATTGTGGGTGAAATGTAGTGAAGGAACGTTGGGAATTCCTTTTCATTTAGAATTCGGATAACACTACAAAATGGCGGACACGTGATATAGTGCACTATATAGGAGACAGGGGAGGAATTCAGACAGAGCATAAGACTCACATTTGTTGATGCTGTTTGCATATATGGCTGCCTCTCTGTGTTGTTTCTGAGATGTGCAAGGTTCTCCTGAACAAAAAGCGTTAAATAAAATTCTTTGCCATGATCCACCCTGACCTGGTCCCATATGCCATATTCAATCACTGCATTTCTGCAAGACACAAAATGTAAGGTTACATTTAGCAGCACTAAATCCAAATATAATCTGTAAAACACAAGTATCCAAACACATGGAGATAAGTACAGGATTTTTATAAATTTTTATGGAATTATTAAGGAACTACTACTAAACCATCTAAAAAACAAGATCAAATATTTCAAATTACCTGTAAACATTTTGATAAATTGTAAGGTTGTTTTTCACTGGCATAGTGGAATGACCGACAATCTTTCTTGAGTATCCATCCACGGCTACTACATGGGTCACCCCAAACATCACCATCTTTTCATTTTGGTCAATATGTAGTTTGTGACCCATGTATTCTGCAGAGTATGGCACTGGATTAAGGTTCCGAGATCCCTATAAAAATAACAAAACTTGCAAAAACTGGGAGGTACACGTATGCATTAACACTATTCAACAAAAACCTTCTGTGTTAAAGCCAGAATGCATCATAAGTTAAGGTTAAGGCTTTAGGCTGCAAGCACAGAAATCATGATCCCACCCTCCATGTGAATCGACGTCCGAAACCATGCCTCCTCCAAAACACACACAACGCGCACAGAAAAGAAGCTGTTGGAGGACGCTACAGCAATGCATATGGCACATTCACCGGTGAGATAAAAAAGTTGCAGTACGAAGTGAATATCACTACTGTATTAACAAATCTAATCAATCGTTTGACGTCAGAGTTTGATGTAGCAATTTGTCGCTTGTGTCGCTGTGTAATAAAGTTCCGCCAGCAAGTAAGGTGTTGCTGCTTCTCCGCCATTCTCCCTACATTGACATAACAGACGTGAGCGTGCTGATAACGTATGATGTCTGCGTGAACTGGCTGTGCAGTGGGATGCAAAATATGTTAGCCGAAAATGAACACAGGACCAGTCTCAACCAATAGCTCTCATCAAAATGTTCGGCCAGAATGTTTTTATTGGTCCAATGTTTTTTGGTCCTACGCCTTTCACAGATGATATATAATTATAAAAAGATATCTGACATCTATACTTCTTGATTGCTATCAGGACGTGCAGAGATTTACAACCAGCATGACAAAAAAAAATCTGAACAACGTGATGCATTCTACCTTTATGTATGTCATAGATACAGTTGTCGTTGTTTGTCTAAAGGAGCATTCAGACCGCCAGCTACAAAGCAATGTGATGTCATTAATTTCAATGGACAGGCGGCGACACAAGCGAAAAAGACAATTGACAACAGGAAGTGGGCGTGTCTAGCGACACAACAAAACTGAGATTTGCTCAACTTTACACAAATTATGTGCGACTTTTGGGGGCGACTACCAATAGGAGTAAAGCATTGGGGCTTACATCATCCATCTCTCGTCACTCACTGCAGGGTTTGTTAATAAATGTTACTACAGGAACCAAAGCTAGGAACGCCTTCTTTCGACTTATTACCAAGAGACTAGTGACACACAGACACGTACATAATATATGCCTTTGTACTGTGCATATTAATTTTGTGTTTATAAACACATACATGAATATATTAAAGATAAAACGTTAGTGAAAAAACATAATGTATCATTTCAATAATTGGTAAATATACATAAATCCATGTATAAACTGTATATATTTGGATAATATTAACATGTATCAGTACATGTTTACAAATACAAAATGAATATGCATAGCACATAGACATACATTATATGCAAGCAAATGCTTTAATAACGCGATTAATCGTTAGACAGTCCAAGCTGTTATCGAATCAAAAGCCACTAGGCCAGCGTAAAGTCTTTAGCCACTTTTTATGACAGTGAAAACAGAGGAATAGTAAAAAGTAAAATATGTGAAAAATAACTTGTCCCTTTATAACCTTATATAATATTGTATACAAAAGCCAAACATTTAAAACTTGACACCGTTACTTCTTTAATGATACAGGTAACTTACATGATACCTAGCCGTATGATAGGGCAGATTGGTGGTTCGCAGTACACTTCCAACTCGACCTTCTGATGCATTTACACCTTTTGTAGTCAAGTATCCCTTCATCATTTTTCTTCCATATGTTGGCCCAATCTGTTACAGAAAAATCCCTATTGGATTGAGAACATTAACACACAAAACGTTAATTCTTAAATTAAATTTTACCTCGGTCACGGCTTTTGCAACTTCCAACTCGAGATTGTAGTTGTCAACACGCTTTCTTCCTATGCCATGCACATCACAAAACCGACGTATGCTCGACTTTGAAGCACCCTTTGGTAGTTCACATTCAACATTTAAAAAACGTGATATCTGTTCATCCGAGCATCCATTTTTAATCATACTCTCTATTGTATTTCAAAACGGAAGCAACGCAGAGGCCATGCTAACAACTAGCGAGAACAGACCGCGATTCAGCGATGCTATACCCTACGTATGTTATATTCTCTTCGCGTTATTTTAGCCATTGACAAACAAACAAGGAATTGGTGTATTACCGCCACCAACTGGTATGAAATGTGAATCTCCTTTTATAACCTTTCAACAAATTAACTATCGATAAAAAAAAATCGTTGACACAGTCCTGATACGGTTAAAATAAACAGAATTGTTGTCCAAAAGCCGACCATTGACACCTTGCACAAGGAGGGCAAGACACAAAAATGGTCATTGCAAAAGAGACTGGCAGTTCACAGAGCACTTTGCACATTAGTAGAGAGGCGAAGGGAATGAAAAGATGTGGTAGAAAAAAAGTGTGCAAGCAATAGGGATAACCCTGGAGATTATTGTGAAACAAAACACATTCAAAAATGTGGGGGAGATTCACAAAGAGTGGACTGCAGCTGGAGTCAGTGCTTCAAGAACCACTACGCACAGACGTATGCAAGATATGAGTTTCAGCTGTCGCATGACGCCACTCTTGAACAACAGACAGCGTCAGAAGCGTCTCACCTGGGCTGAAGACAAAAAGGACTGGACTGCTGCTGTGCGGTCCGAAGTTATGTTCTCTGATGAAATCAGATTTCTAAAAATCCTTTCTTTGAAATAATCATCAATACAATCAATAAGCATCAAAATTAAGAGAATAAACACTTGAAATATATCAGTCTGTGTGGAATAAATGTATACATTATACAATTTTCACTTTTTGAATGGAATAAGTGAAATAAATCAACTTTTTGATGATATTCTAATTATATGACCAGCACCTGTGTGTATATATATATTTTTTTTTACTAGTCAACGTTAACACTAAAATCACAGATTTTACGAGTCACCATGGCAACGGACGGGAAGTTTGAAGAAGATATTTTTGGCTAAAATATAGGAGAATAATGTATACAATTGTTTACTATTATAAAATCATTTTAAGAGTTTCTTATCTGGGGGCCGAATGCTAGTTGACACAAAGGACCCTTTGTAGGCTGGGGGAGGAAAATACATCTGTTGTACATTATATTGGGGGGCTCTGAGGACGTGTGTGTATGTGTGTGTGTGTGTTAAGCAAACTATATAAGGGCTTCTCCAAAAATGGAGAAGAGAGTGACATTGCAATCCTACTCCATTAATAAAGTGGTTTTTGTTTCAAAACTCTAGACTCAATAATAATTCTTCAGAACACTCAAAGAAAATCCACAACAAACTTAAAGTTTTTGACTGTAAAGCAACGTTCTAAATCATCATCTAAAGCATCAGTGTATAAAGTGCGGGACACAAATCTTAAAATTGTATATTTTAGGTTATGTGTTTATCAAACCATAAATGCTATAAATTAATTATTTAATTAAGTATATAAATATTTTAAATACATGCACTATTTTTATACCACAATGTTGAAAATATATACTCATAATGGCTATCTTTGTTACATAAAGAGTAGATTTGTTGAGATGTTTGTGACTGTTATTTTAATGAGTCTACCTTTGTATCTAACCAAAATTGTGTTGTGCATATGTATTTGATCACATTGCTTTTTTGAAGGGAGTATTCAACCTTTTTTTGTTCCTTCTCTATATGTTCCTTAAAAAATCTATCATTGTTGAGTTTTCTGAAAACTGACTCTTCCTTGTATCAGCTATATTTCCAACAGTTGCTGATGTAGTCATATTAATGAAAACTCATTTAATTCTAGAAACTACTTAATTGGTCATAATTTTTTTGGAAAAATTGTGTAATGCTTTTCAGTACACTACACCATAATGATAATTAAATTGCAGCAGAGGATGAAGATCTGCTGTGACAGAGGTAGAGGTTTAAAATGTTAGGCCCAGTCACATGTCCAATATGTCATATAGCCCATATATATCCGTTTCAAATACACATACATTTTGTTTGTTTCTTAAGGACTTTGTTTGGTAAAATGCCAAGGCTTTCCGAAGTAAAGATGTAGAAGTTAAAAGAGGTGAAAACGGTATATTCTGAAAGGCTAAGTGTAATTTGGAGAATGCCCTTTCAATACTAAACTGTAGGAGGAGGCTGAGGATCAGAAAGACATTTTTAAGGAATACAGTCAGTATAAAAAACCTTAAGTCTAAGTTTGTATGTATTTTTTAATGTAAATGGATATTAAATTATAATAAGAATTTAAATACGTTAACAATATGCCCTGGTGATCCCATTGGGGGTCGCCTAATGAAACCTCGGAGCCTGGGAATTAAATTAGCTATCTTTGAGATTTAAATCTGGCACTCTAACCATTAGAACACAACTATCTTTGACCCAACCCATAATATATTGACAAAAAATAAAATATTGCCTTATAAGTGGACAAGATGATATGCAATTCCTCTGGAGTTAAAATACCTCACTATTAACATCCTTTAACTGTCGGAAATTGTACCATTTCCTTAAAATTAACTTAACCTGGAACATAAGCTGCTCCTGAGCAGGTTATCTTCAGAGAGTGAGTTGCTATGGTTACTTGCATACCCTGAAAGTTATCTCCGTTTTTGGAACTGAAAGTTGGGGTTTTCAGCAAACTAACCCTTAAACTAACCAGCTTTCTAGAATACCCCCCTGGTCCATCCCACTAAGCACTCTAGCAATTTGACAACAATTTTTCTGGGATCAAAGTTTGTGAAAATGGTGTAAAATGTAGAAGTAATACTGTATACAGCAGTGATCTTCAACCCTGGACCTGGTAAGCTACTGTCCTGCCAATTGCAGCTCAACCCTGCTGCGAAGAGTAGCTCACCAGGTGGAGGTTGGAGACCCAGGTACAGCATACTGCATGGCTTGCAATCTCTTAAATGTCGTACATTGCAACACATATGCCTGCTTAAATATCACGCAGGGTTAACAATAAGCAGTGGGTCGCATCGAGATATACTTGGAATAATTTAAAAATGAAGGACTAGAGGTGACTCTTATTCTGCCGGTCAGAATTAAGGCCGTACAGAACGATGGGCGATTTGACCAATCTGGTGAAAGGGGCGTTAATGCACCGCCCACATATACGAATCCCATATTGAGTCCAAAATCCGTTTTTTAAACGGCAAACGAAAAATGAAAAATCGGGCCGAAATCCAATTTTCTGTTTTGTGAACTAAACGAAAAAACAAAAAACGAGTCATCTTTCAGTTTCCTATAATTTATTTTAAATAGGATATAAAATGAATAAAACGTACACGGACCCCATATTAATACAACATTTGCTGTACGATTTCTGAATCCTACTCTCGCGATTACTTAAACTTCCTAGATAAGCCATGGATTCTGAGAAAAGCACAACAAAACAAAACAAAAAGAATGGTAAAAGAAAACAACCAATAACCAAAGGTCCAAAAATTTACAAGGAAGTAACAACAGAGATAGAGATATCAGAGGATCAAGAAGAGGTCGACAACAGGGATAGCGAACACGGCGACCATGGCTCTGGTGATTTCTGCTCTGGTGATTTCTGCTCTGGTGATTTCTGCTCCGGTGATTTCTGCTCCGGTGATTTCTGCTCCGGTGATTTCTGCTCCGGTGATTTCTGCTCCGGGGATTTCTGCTCCGGTGATTTCTGCTCCGGTGATTTCTGCTCTGGTGATTTCTGCTCTGGTGATTTCTGCTCTGGTGATTTCTGCTCTGGTGATTTCTGCTCTGGTGATTGCGGCTTTTGTGATTGCTGCTTTTGTGATTGCTGCTTTTGTGATTGCTGCTTTTGTGATTGCTGCTTTTGTGATTGCTGCTTTTGTGATTGCTGCTTTTGTGATTTCTGCTCTGGTGATTTCTGCTCTGGTGATTTCTGCTCTGGTGATTTCTGCTCTGGTGATTTCTGCTCTGGTGATTTCGGCTCTGGTGATGCTCTGGTGATTGCGGCTTTTGTGATTTCTGCTCTGGTGATTTCTGCTCTGGTGATTTCTGCTCTGGTGATTTCTGCTCTGGTGATTTCTGCTCTGGTGATTTCTGCTCTGGTGATTTCTGCTCTGGTGATTTCTGCTCTGGTGATTTCTGCTCTGGTGATTTCTGCTCTGGTGATTTCTGCTCTGGTGATTGCGGCTTTTGTGATTGCTGCTCTGGTGATTGCGGCTTTTGTGATTGCTGCTTTTGTGATTGCTGCTTTTGTGATTGCTGCTCTGGTGATTGCTGCTTTTGTATGCTGATGGGTGAGAAACAGTTACTTTGCTTCCAACAATATGAACATTTTATATTTTCTGTAGATTGTGAAGTTTTATTGAATTGTAATTTTAAAAAGATACTGAAAGTAATATGTGTGTGGGTAAACCGGTCTGGTCACAAGTGAACTACTGAAGCTTGCTATTTAATTGAAATTATGGATAAGATATGGCACAAAAAATAATGTGTGACAAGAACTATAAGGTTTTATTTTTTAATATTAGTTATCTAGTTGATATGAATACATAATTGCAGTTTCATTGAAGTTCATGTTTGCTCTTTGGACGTGTTTGCTTCACATTGTTTGCAGTACATTGATCAATGTTGATGTATTTTATATTGAAATATGTCAAATGTTGAAATGAATTGTTGTCCCTTTGATAATGAAGTAGAGTTTCGCAAATGCATGACAATTTATATTATATTGGACCTCGCTTAAATAAAGTACATAGAAATAGAGTACAAAGATTGTCTCATTGGACATGAAGCAAGTTGATATAAACAGTTATGGACAATTTGAAATTTTCACTTTAAATCATCATTTCTAGATGTATTGTTGTCATTCCAATCCAGTCCAGACAACAAGCTGAGCTCTTCAATCTGGACATGCACTAAGTTCATTCTCTTTCAGTGCTTGTAATGGTGTTGACCTATCATCACCATAAGCTCTGAGCCAATTTCTATCTCAGCTTGCTTTGCCGTAACAAATGAATTTCAACACACTGTTGACCAAAGTAAATATAGTATTAGACCTCAAAAGTGAAGAGCCTAAAGCAAAACTGATCACAATAATGTTTTTATTTAAATGTTAACATATTTACAACATTAATAGTGGGTGATATTGATTCAATGTACTTAACATTGACAAACCAACATTTTGGAACATTGATTTAATGATTTCTAGTTGTCAGCTTTCTGTCTGGGTTGTCTGTTGTATTTGAAGCAAATTAAACCGGAGCAGTGAAATAAAGTAATCCGAAGTTATCACATTAAAAATATATTTTCTATAAACTCTTCCTAAATTCATGTAGATATTTTGCTGTTGCATTGCTTAAAGTGAATATGAACTTGTTTTCTTTGGAATATTTGGGGTCTGAAAAAATACAGAGCACATTTATTTTTACTTTTATTTTGACCTGTTTCCCAGCTTTCACTTTCTCCAAATAGATAAAATATTTTTATTTGATATATGTGAGAAATATTGTTAGTATTTCACAGAATGAAAAAAAAACTCATACCTATTAATGGCAAATTCAGAAAAACAAAAATGTTGTTTTTGTTTTCCGCAGCTTTATTTTGTGATAGTGAGTAGATGGATCTCTGGACAGCTCCAGTGAATAACATCATCAACACAAGGACAACAGCACAGTAAACTATTATCAAACTACAGTCAACATCAGGATCATTTGTCATTTTGAATCTTAAAAATCATCGTTCAAAAAAATAACTTTCCCTATATCCTTGTTTGTTTTATTGAATCCTCTCATGTTCACATTACTTAAACATGTATGAATGTATGAAACCATGTGAATATACTTTCATTTTTGTTGCATCTTTTGCATCTGTTTATTTGTTCAGTCAGCACAACACAATTGAGTAAAATGCACCGATGAATAAAAATCTATATTGATTGTCCCTTTGTGCACACCTTACACTCGCAGATAAAAGTTATTGTGAACACACACGTTTGTTCGTAGGGTAACAAAACATGTAACTGTACTTTTACTACACATCCTCGAGTGTAGCTCCAATACCAATAAAAAATATCAGGATGTGTTCACATGTGTCATGTTTGGTTTGATCAGAATGAACTCTGGTGTGATAACTATATTAGTGGGGTTTGTTTGTGTAAGTGTGAACACTGCCACCTAAACCCTGGAGCGCACCAAACAAGCGGACCGAGACCGCTGAAAAGATGGGTCTGGTCCACTTTCAAACGAACTCTGGCGCGGTTCCACTGGAATATGAACGCAACATGGACCAAAGGCATCGAACCGAACCAAAAACAGGAAGTAATAACAATATTCGACCCAAATATCAAGTGATTTGGTCATATAAAAGGAGTGTTTATTAGATCTGATCTTGCGCATTTATAGGATGATTTCCTGGTACCGTTTTGACTGCTTTAACACTTCATGAGGTTTTCATATATGCATGCATACACTGAGCATGTCGAACTCAGCACACAGCATTGTTTTACATGTCCGGTAAGTTCCGTTTCAAAATAAAGATCATAAAATCTGTCCAATCACGTTGCGACTTCGAACGCAAGCTGTTAGGTTCAATATATTTTGATTCGCTGTAAAATGAGAGTTGAGAGAACCAGTACTACATTTTATTTTCCGGTCCGGACTAATATTACAAACTACAAGTATGTATTTTCTGTTTCATTTTACCAGACTATCATTATTGTGATCAGTGTTTGCTTAAGTGGCGCTCCTGACTTTAAACTACTTCTTGCTCCTCCTTAAATAGGGTAGTGTATCTGTAAGAAGATCTGTGCATTCACAAAGAAAGATGTTTAAAAGTTGAGTTGGTGTAAAGTTGTGTGAAGCTGTTATGGAGATTAGAAATAATACAAAATAATGTTGAAGCTTTTTTGACTGATTTAAATGTTCTGGATTACAAGCGTAAATACACTGAGATAAAATAAAACACTTTTACTGAGATACTTAGACATCAACAGTCATCACACAAACCTCAACAATGGTAATAATCATTGAACTAATTTAGATTAGCAGTTTAACTGCATTGCATGAACCCAACTAAACAAGAATGGTGGTTTAGAAATCAACAGTTTTTTACATTGATTCAATTGTTTTCATCTGCTCTCAGGGAAGCATGATTAGAGTTGAAGATAAGGACACAGAGTTTCAGAGTTTGGGCACCCCTGCATGAGTCTAACCACTAAGCTTCAATGTTTTTTGGCAACACATATTGCTTAGGGCAATTTTTTCTTAATTCTCCTTGACAGTTGCTCCCAAACCTGTTTATAGGGACCTGTTCACAACGAAGAAATATGGAGAGGAGTACAAACCCGGTTTACAGTTCAGCTAAGAAACAATTGTGTAGTAAAGATTAAGACTATTTTAATTATACCACGTGGAGTTCCAGTCAGTTTGATCACAATTTGAAGCTTTGCCGG
This sequence comes from Triplophysa bombifrons, assembly GCA_029783895.1. Taxonomy (NCBI): domain Eukaryota; kingdom Metazoa; phylum Chordata; class Actinopteri; order Cypriniformes; family Nemacheilidae; genus Triplophysa; species Triplophysa bombifrons. The sequence continues at coordinate 28,866,306 of CM056449.1, forward strand.
TGATTCAGGCATCTGCTGCTAGCGCATTAACGTGTGAACGTTGTCCGCTGCATTTAAATTAGAATGTACAGCCTGCCTTGTATTTCTTCTAATCCCTTGATATTAATCTTTATGTTTCATTAGCTTAAAATTTTTTGCTTTGTGTTGTTGCCATTATGTTTAATTGTTGTAATTTATTGTTATCCTGTACATTCATTATGTCAATGTCTTAATTTCTAGAAAACCACAACATCACAACTGCAACAAAACCAGTCTGTTGACTGGTGACAACAAATGGTTTATACTTTTGGTTTATTTTTGTTAATATTTATTTTTAATAAAATTATTTGATCTGCTTCTCATCAGGTGGTTCTTCACCTCCATTACATCTTTTAGACATTAGAAATGATAACAAAACAATCCCTTAATTTAGATTCAGCTTTTACAAACGGCACTTGCTGGTTTTGGGTCTGAAGGATCCCTTTACCGTATAAAAGAAACGGTCCTAACTGTAACAGTCATGATTGGGAAAACTTTGGAGGTTGTCCAAACGGTTTTGTACAGCATCAAAACGTACTATATTGCGTTGCAACCAAACAGTATTGAGCTCGACTAGTTGATGCAAAGTCAGATGTTGCACGTTACTTGGACGACCCCTGTGGTTGGCATTGGCATACCTGGTAGACGTTTTCGAAAGGTTGTATTTGTTTAAAAGTTCCTGAGTCAGAGACCCCTTCAATTGCCCAGAAACAGATTTATCAATTGACATGGAGGAGCAGTTAGGTGAAATACATTTACATTTATGCATTTGGCAGACGCTTTTATCCAATGATTGAATTATCCGAACCCATGACCTTGGTGTTGAAATAAAGAGCGATACACCATATTGAGACTGCCCAATAGCTCTCTGGCTACGTTTTGGTTGAATGTGAAGAATATCCGCAGTTGTCGGACACTGTGGTTAAATTGCGGATTCCTTTCGCCTCATCTTACTTTGTGCGAAGCTAGGTTTCTAAATTGACTGCACTGTAAAAAAATCCTGTAAATTTTACAGTAAACTACTGGCAGTAGGGTTGCCAGCCAGTTACTGTAATTTTTACAGTAGCAGTTCTGTAATTTGTTTTACAGAATCTTCCTGTAATCTCAAATTACAGGAAATAACTATTTTTTTAGATTGCTGTATTTTTTACAGTAAACTACTGGAATAGGCGTGTATGTTATATTTGGAGGAAGCATTTAAAATGTATATATTTTCTTGATTGCTGAATATTAATGTCAAGCAACTGTATTTTATTTTGTAAACTGTTAACTGCATAAGCATTAAACAATTTTAAAGTATAAAGTGTTGTGAAATGCAAAAATTTATTCACATAATTTAACAAAACAAAAAAAACAATTTGACACTTAAAATTGTGAAACAGGTAAACATTTATTTCATATATATTTTTCACTTTTTTCGAACATGTATGTTGTATCTTTTAGATTGGGGGGGGCACGGTGGCTTAGTGGTTAGCACGTTCGCCTCACACCTCCAGGGTTGGGGGTTCGATTCCCGCTTCTGACTTGTGTGTGTGGAGTTTGCATGTTCTCCCCGTGCCTCGGGGGTTTCCTCCGGGTACTCCGGTTTCCTCCCCTGGTCCAAAGACATGCATGGTAGGTTGATTGGCATCTCTGGAAAAATTGTCCGTAGGGTGTGAGTGGGTGAGTGAATGAGTGAGTGTGTGTGCCCTGCGATGGGTTGGCACTCCATCCAGGGTGTATCCTGCCTTGATGCCCGATGACTCCTGAGATAGGCGCAGGCTCCCCGTGACCCGAGGTAGTTCGGATAAGCGGTAGAAAATGGATGGATGGATGGATGGATCTTTTAGATTAAAAAAAATATTAATAATGCAATCATGACCCCTCAAATAAAGAACAAATATGCAAACTGCATAATTAAAAAATATGTTGACCAATATGATCACAATAAAACAAATTTATTAAATCACAAACATGCTGGGGAACTCATCAACTCTCAACAAGGCCCCAAGTGAGTCCAACGAACATCGGGGAGGTTAGCAGAACAAATCAGCCTTAGGTGCTGCTCCATCACAGGATGCAAAGAGTTACTTGAAATATAAAAAAACAATATTGTTAAAGACAAAGATAGAGATGACCAATAGGTTTACACACAGACAAAGAGATGACAAATTGATTCAGACACAGACAGAGAGATTACAAATAGATTCAGACACAGACAGAGAGATGACAAATAGATTCAGACACAGACAGAGAGATGACAAATAGATTCAGACACAGACAGAGAGATGACAAATAGATTCAGACACAGACAGAGAGATGACAAATAGATTCAGAGACAGACAGAGAAATGACAAATAGATTCAGACACAGACAGAGAGATGACAAATAGATTCAGACACAGACAGAGAAATGACAAATAGATTCAGACACAGACAGAGAAATGACAAATAGATTGAGACACAGACAGAGAATAATGAGATGATATAAGAAAGCAAACAAATATATATATTGGTGTGTGTGCTTCTTAAATTTCAGAACTTCCACTGAAAATCCATCAATTTGGAAAGAAGAGTAGCAATGTGTGGATTCACTTCAACCTGCTTCTTTTGTACCATTTGCCCTGTTTTTTTGCATGACACCTTTCCTTTGGATGTCTTTGTTCCTCTTGGATTTATACCTACAAATCGCCTAATGGTTAAGGAAACAGAAATTAATGTTAGTCAGATTTAATTTAGTTTTAGCTTTTTAGGCATGCAATCATGTTTTTGAATTGAACCTTATATATAGTCTTGAGGACCCATTTCTTAGAAAGTTTTAGATGTTCCACTAATTAAAAACCCAACTGAATGCGCTAGCCTGATAGTCTTAAATAGGGAGACATCTAAATTATAAAAAAATGCTTCTTGAGCTGAGAAACATTGAGCGCAAACTGAAATTGTGAATTTAAAAAGTTTGATGGCTGCAATGTAAGTAAACCTACAAATATCCATCAGGTAACATTGGTGAATGGACAATGTGCGATAGTTGTTATTGACCATTAGAAAATCCACAAAAGTTTTGCGTAAATTTGTAATGGAAACGTGCCTACTGTCTTTCCTCAACAGATATATAGCATATGGGTCAATATATAATTGTGGGAGATTTTGAGTTTGAATAATTCTGGGAAAAAATATATTTATTTACAAAATATTATTATCTTCCCTGATAAATCATCCCTGAAATATTTTGTTTTTAGTCATTGCCAAGCTCAGGCATAATTGATTTCAGATATTTAGTTTTAAAAACAAGAAGTTTACTCATTATTTGGTCAACTATGTTACGGACAAAACCTTTAAGTTTTAACTTAAAGTAAATGGCAGACATTTAAAAAAATCATTACTCTTGGAAGAATATGTGTCTATTTACCTACCTTTTCAATTAAAATACCCAATTAATTAAGAAAATACACATTTTGTTCAATTGAAACCCCAAATTTCAAGTACTGAAGTAACCGGTCTGTATATTTTGTTTCCAAACTGCTTGATTCATGATAATTTTCTTAATGAAATTATGCTGAGGTATATATTTGACAGCTACTCAGTTTCTAAATACTTACTTGGTGATTAGGGAACCATTGAAATACATATATTTTTTTAAAAACATAATGGTAACTTAATTGACAGCACAGTATCATAGTTGACAAAAGTAACATAGTTGACTGGACATGACAAAGTAGGATGATGTTTTTAACAAAAAGAATCCTAAACTATATTAATTATTATATGTTAGCTAATCTTTTATTGCATTTAATCAAGACCTGTTAAATATTTCATGACATAAAGGAGAAATACAGACGCACATCAGTTTATAAGGATCAATCACAACTTTATTAACAAGCACATATATCATAAGAAAGATATCCTAACATAGAAAACAACAACAACAAAAGTATCAAAAACAGCACTTACACAAAAATTCCACCATGTAAACATTTTGAAAATCTTGTTTGTGGAATGAAATACAGTAGTGCATTGTATTGAACAAAAAATAATAGTGCACTGCAATAAGTAACAATAACCAAATAGTGTTTTATTCTGTTGGTTAACAGAATAAGTGTGCTGCATTGGATCAAAATTTTAATAGTGCAAACAGTTGTATCTCAAAAACATTCATATGTCAGAACCCAAGTAAAACTTTGGCATAGCCTCCAACTTGTCTTTATCTGTGCGTGTGTGTATATCAGAGGTGTATAGTCCAGGTGCCAGAAAGTAGAAATCCTCTCCAGCAGCTGTTCCAACCATCACTAAACCAGCTCCTCTACCAGGAAGATGAGCTCATTAGTGAAAACACCTGTTCTAGATGTAGCGGCGGATTCAAAAACATGGCTGGATTTTTACTTTCTGGCACCTGGACTATACACGTCTGGTGTCTATATGTGTGTGCTTGACCGTGTGCTTGTGCCACATGTTTGTTAGCGTGTGTGTGTGTGTGTGTGTGTGTGTGTGTGTGTGTGTGTGTGTGCATGTCCTTAGCCATGAAGATATGATTTGGCAATATCTTCCCACACATCTCTTTTTATTTCAACATGACGTGCTGTCACGTGCTGTGGGGCAGGGATCAACCTGAGCACATCCTCAAATGGATACCAGAGCGCATCCTCTCGCATTGGCCAGTAGTAACGATTTTGTCCCACTCTGTGCATGCACTTGACATGAACATGTGTCTCACTCACTTCAACAATGGTTCCAGGGTAAACCTCATCATCATATCTGATGACACACCACTGACCAACAATGTCATCTCTATCCCACTGTACTTCAAGGTCTGGTTGTCCTTGGTGCAATGCAGGAACAGCAGAGTTGACTTTGAAGTCGAAGGCCTGAGCTTGGTAACACTGACATTGCAGAATCTGCCTTGTTGAACACAGGCAGCTCACATCACGGTATGTCAGTTTCCCTGGTGCTTGCGTGATGACCTGGTGAATCCGCATAGTGCATGGTACAGCGGGGAGTCGTTGTGGCATCTGCTGTATGGCCTTTTCCACTGTAGCCTCTTCAATGTAGAAGATCTTGACAGCTGTATTGGTGTTTACCAATGCATTGAAAAGATGTTTAGCTGTGGAAATGTCTTCACCTTGGCTCACCAATCTGTCAGCTGTTCTCTTCAGAAGGCCTCCTACCCCATCGGGGGCACCCTTTCCGTGGCTGGCCTCAAAAAAGTTCCAAGTGCCCGCAGTGAAGCCCTGGTTGTACAATTCAGTTGTGAACATGTAAAAGTTGCCCTTCTGCCTGTATTGTGAGCAGGGACCATCACTGAAAAAGTGGATAAATGAAACTGTTGGGCATGTTTCCTTGAGATGGTTAAGTACTGGGGAAAGGTGTGCCCATATGGCAGGTGGACCCTTTTCTTTGCATGGCGAAATTGTTGTGAAGCACAAGTGGTCTTCCTCACCACCAATGTAGAGGACCCCTGTATGAAGAGTTGCTTGTTGATGAGAAGAGGCAAAATGGACAGCTTGAATCTCTTTGTGAAACTTGCAAGAGTAGTTCTCAGAGAAATCAATATGTATGAGGCATTCATTACTCTTCATGTTCTTTTTCAATTCCCTGTAGTAGTTAAACTGGGTCTTGATGTTGAACAAGTGCCTTTTGAACTTTTTGAGCTGTTTCTGGAAAGTCTCAATCAGGTCCTCCAAAGAACTCTCCATTTCCCTCTTCACGGTGATATTCACTGGCAACTTTTCTTTGCTGTCACCACTTTTCTTCTCTCTGAGGACAGTTTCAGTTGTCCACTGCACACAAGAAACTTGGGTTTGACCATCATAGCCAGACTGAATCTTGAGGTCTTGTAGTCTTGTAGGAATTTCCTATGGAGGTTTTTCATGGTGTCAGTCATAAACCGCTTCTGCTTTTTTACTTTTCCCTTTGTTACGGTCTGCTTTTTACCTGCTGTTGAACGACTTACGTCATCCCTGGTGTAAAAGGCAACAACCTGGTCTTGCAGTTTTGAGTGTGTGGATATGTATTTCTTCCTGGCAAAACAGGCTATTTCGTCCCCATTTGTGTTCACATTCTTGCAGAATCGTTTGGCTGAGACACCCAGTGTGTCATGAATGATTTTCTGGAACCTGTATTTTTTCAATATTTTTCCAGATACGATTCTGGCGATTAGGTTCCTGGTCTTTTCTTTTGCTGCACACTGAAATTTTTGTTTGAGGCTTTTCACAAGTGCATGATGATAGACCAGAGTTCTCCGCACATCATTACTGACTGGACTTGTTCCGAGCATCCTTTTTGTTCTTTTGCTAGGAGAGTCGACACTGCACAGTAGCCGTTCATAGCGTTTACGGTATTTGTCTGATGTTTTTGTTTGAGCTTTAAGCTTTTCCTTGAGTTTGTGATTCTCAATGTATATTCTCTGGTACCGTCTTCTTCTAGTCCTTCTTCCTTGTATTCTCTGTCTGAAATTATATGAGGACATTTTTTTATTATTTTTTAACATTGCAGGTGTCACTTAAAGCATTTTAAATTAATTGTCACCATGCCACCATGTAATTTTGCATTTTAATCTAACATTATAATCTAACAAGTACTTTTTCATGAGACATTGTTCTGTTTAAGGTACTTTCTACATAGCCTGCCTACATAGTTCTGTTTGAGGTTCTTTTTACATAACCTTCTAACCTTCCTGGTTGTGGAACTGGTTGTTCCTCGCTGTCAGGACTAAGTGGTGGGGTAACAATAGCAGAAGCCTGTTTCTTTCTGCGTCTGCTCTGTTCCTGGGCTCTTCTCCAGGCCTTTCTCTTTGCACGTTTTTCCCTCTCACTCTGTTCACATATGGGCTTATAGTATGCACCTTGCTCTCTCTTTTCTCTCCATTTCTGCCGGCCTTTTGCCAAGTATGCCTCCCTTTTTGCAGGATCAGCATCTCGCCGTGCACGGTAACGGCGCTGCTTTTCTGCAGCAGATAATCGTGGCATTTGCCTGAAAACAAGTTTACTTTTATAATATTTATTGCAAAGTATTTTATAGTTACTGTACAATTAGAATATTAAATGAACTCCTGAAAACTATAAGAACATGTCATGAATCTCAACTATGTTACTCTTGGTCAACTAAGTTACATTTGCAGAGTAACATAGGTGACTGGTAACCTAGTTGACATTTTTGCTGTTTTTAGGGATAAAATCAAACTGGTTGCCTAGCACCAGACACCACATGGCATTTTACGGAGAGGTTCTTCTAAATATTATATGTACAACTGAGTAAAATTCAAATTCAAAGTTATTTATGAATTCATTGTAGTAACATTGTTGACATATGATAAGTACACATTTGCCCCAAGCACTACTTTAGGTGAAATAACTGAAAATGTGGAGGGAGAACATACCTTTGAGTCTTGCTAGTTTTCTCTTCAGGAGGAAATGACATCATGTTGAGCAGGTCATGTGATTTGGAAAACACACTCTTCCTTGAGGGGTGTATTTGCTATGGGTAACTTAGATGACAGCGACTTCTCGGACACATAATCAATTTGTCAATTTCTATTGAAAATGTGACATATTGCCCAAAAAGACACATTCTTCACAATCACCCCAACTTAATGTAAATAATATATTTAAAACTGTTTTTGAATAAGTTTTTAAAATGTTTTTTTAGGTAATGAGATTGTGGTTGGAATTCATTTCGGACGGTTATTTAGTTGACATTTTAGGGATATCTAGTAAATTTTTATAAATAAATGATTATTTCCATAATAATTAACTATGGAGTTTGTAAAGACAAGATCATGAAGAACACTGAAGACTTTTAAATTTTTATTTTAATAAGCATTTTTGCGAGATAAATCTCATGGACATGAAAACTCCCTCAATTATATATTGACCCATATAACAATATAACATATGTACAAATATAAAAAGGCAAGTTATGATATTACTTATGTAAAATGCAGGTACTGAGGTTAATAGAATTCAACCATTACCTCTGAATAAACTCCAATGTACATGCTGCCTCCTCCTGGTAATGAAGATTGAACACATAATATGCTGTGAACAGAGTCGCCAGGCCGGACAGGAAGGTGGGCTGAATGTCCTCACACACCACCTCACCTTCAATTGTGAGCATCCACTGCCCACTAGACAAAGTGTCTCCTAAAACAATCAATTTCACAGGTGTTATTTTTTACCATAACATTTTTCGTTCTTAGTTTTTTTGCATTTAAACTATGTTATATTACGTAAAAGTTAATCTACTCAATATTTTAAACCAAAGTTAAAAATAGTTATTACAAACAAACTATATATATATCGAGACAGAGAGAGAGATTTATAAGTAAATACTATTTTATACTGAAGTATATTACCATTGTATAGTTTGCAATGGTAAAATAAATAGAATTTGGGGAAACAAGTACCTTATAAAGTGGTTGGTGAGTGTGTATAGATATAACTCCCCCAGAGTGCACTATAAACCTCTGTATAAAACTAAAAACATAATCATACTGAAATGTAGGCAAAATTAGCCAACAAAACACCCGTACAAAAATGCATAACCTGAAAATGAAATAAGAGGAACATAATATAAGAAACATTCTTAAAGGGATAGTTCACCCAAAAGTTAAAATTGTGTTATCCTTTATTACCTTCAAGAAGTTCTATTCCTGTATGAATTACTTTGTTCTGCTGAACACAAAGGAAGATACTTGGAAGAATGTCAGAAACTTTCAGTTCCCGGGACATCATTTACTCCACAATGGTACTCAAGGGTGTCCCAGAACTGTCTGCTTTCCTACATTCTTCAAAATACTACTGTACATCAATGGTGCTTCAAAACTGAAAACAGCAAACATTCTTCCAAATATATTGCTTTGTGTTCAACAGAACAAAGAAATCTATGCAGGTTTGGAACAACTTGTGGGTGTGTAAATCATGACAGAATTGTATTTTTTTGGGTAAACTATCCCGTTACTAGAGACAGAAAAACATTAAATGAACTTGACCCATCTTATAAAAATAAATGTAAGTATTTACATTATACTGAAAGTTTGTGTAGTGTAACATTCCATTTTACAGCTATTATTGTAAGATGGGCTGGGTCTTTTATGATCAATCCAGAGAGGTCACTCAATGCAGACTTACCAAGCACAACTAGTCGTGGCTCCCAGGTATTGTCAGAGTCGTGTGAATGTCAGCTGCTGTGGCACACTTCTATAAAGGGGTAAAATATTTTTCTACAGTTTGATATGGCTTTTAAAAACAAGATCCCAGAGGAAGGCATATCCTTATAAACTAATACAAGAATATGAAAATTTTTGTTTGTTTTTTAATTGTGGTATTCAGCATACTTACATCTGCAAAGAGCAGCAGTCCATCTGGATCCTCTCGGAAATGTGCCAGGATAAGTTTAATTACGAGGGGTCCAACTTATTCTTCTTCGCTGGACAAGACTTTCTTGACATCATCATTTGTGGGTCTGCTCTTAAAGAAGTCAATGAGCACGTTGCTATACTGCTCCATTGTCTGGCTGAGCGTTTTGTGTATGGTGATATTAGTTAGCTCCTCAAAATGTGCAGACATGTGCTTTTGCTGAAACAGATATGGCCATTTGCTTTTTAGGTCTTTGATAGGAGATGTTTGTGTATCATTGATGTGCTTTCTTTGTAAATAGTATGTTTGTTTCATTAAAGCATAAACATCACCCCTGTCAGCTCCACTTTTTCCATATCTCTGGTGCAAATTCTCTAAGGTTTGTCTTTTTTCCTCAAGAACATCATCAGAATTTGCAAGGGGTGGCTCAAGCTGCCATTTGGTACACCCATATGTAGCTGTTTGTCCCCTGCATTGCATTTTCTCAGTAGGGTCAGTTACTCCCATTATCTGCCGTTTGCGTGCTAAGGTATTATTTCTATTAACGTGTTCAACACGGGTTTTTATTTGCTGTAAGAGGGAGTAGTACCCAATTTCATTTTTTTCTTGACCATCATCAAAATCAGAAAAGCTCTTTGAATAATGTTTGACCATTTTGGCAGCAACAGCATGGCACTGCGCTTTGCTTGGATTTTTTTCGTGTTTCCTGATCTCATCAACAATAAGTCGAATCATTTTGCGGCGATCAGAAGGGAGTGGTCTCTTTCCATTCTCTATATCTGTGTAATTTGCTCGGCATTTGATCCCAAGGAATCTGAAATGATTCATGCCACGTAACTGGTGTGGCTGAAGAAGGGCTTGGTGGGCCAATATCCAATGTGGCAGTGGATGATGGCGGAGGTATTACTGGAGAAACATTAGTACCAGCTAGATTTTGTGCTCCAGCTATTAAAACGAAACACAAAAATATCAACATGTCAGTGTTGTGAAACTATGCTAACATTCTGATCCATCAAAAAAAAATCTTACTATTTACAGAGTAAAATACATACTTTATACATATACATTACAGAATCTCAAAATAACCTTGTTTAAATCTGTCTAGAAGTTTGCGAATCAGGATGGGCGGGAGTAAATCAGACAGGTCCACTCCAGGGGCTCCCTCCACATACTTGAGATCATCCTTGCTCTCCACATCCCAGTTCAGAAGTCTCTGCAGCAACTGTTCCTTCTTTTCTTGAAGAAGAACAGGCAGCGCTTTGGAAATGACTTTTGGCACCTCCTCCCCCACAGTTGAAGACATCATTCTAGAGAAGGCAAAGAATGGTGAATAGCAAGAACTGACAGGCTACACAACTTGTACATAGGCAAGGGATAGTAGTCCAAAAGGTTTTCCCATTTTACTGTCAGACTCGGGATTCGAACTCATGTCTCCTGCGTGACAAGTTCCCGACTCCACCACTGAGCCACGAACAACAATGAGGGAGAACCAAATTGCAGGCAGAGACAAAGGCACGGATGGTACAGGGTAAACAAGGGTATTGAAACAAACACTAAACTACAACTTACTAGAAAATCAGGGACACGGGGACACAAGGAACAAGGAGCTAGCATAAGGCTGATGGCACAGGAAACAACAAAGACCAGGTAACGCAAACAGCAAACAGCAAACAGCAAGAGACGAATGAGGGGCCCAAACTGGACTGTTAATTCAGGATAATGGATAACATAATGGTGTTTTGGCCTCAGAGGATGGTCAGGAAATAGTTTCTTTCGAAAAGACATGTAGTCTTCAATCATTACCTTCAAGTAGGCGATCTGTCCAGAAGAAATGGCAGGGGCACAAATAAACTCTACCATTTGTCGCAGCTGCAAAACAAGTTGCCACACATCATTATCAGCTGGGTTGCTTATTTTATCTCCTATTAACACTGGTAACAATCTCAGAAAACACCAGTTCTGAACAGCATGCCCTCCAAGTTTATCACTCCCAGGATATCACTCACATGGCTTATCATGTGCATCATTGCCTAGGTACCTAAACTGATTTATCCTTCGATTCAGTTCCACATACGTAAATTGTTTCTCAACTCTGACTAGATGTTTAAGGCAGAGAGCCAAATCAAAGGACACCACACCTTCAAAAAGATCATGCCCAATGCATGGAGGCAAGCCAGGCTTGCAGACATGGTACTGTGATAACTCATTGAACAGGGAGTCAAATTTGACCCCTTTTTTCTGGTGCAAATCATCTGCTTGGACATTACCTTTATATGAATGCACAGTCCTGTTTGGTCCCTTGGCAAGTGGGTCTGCCGCAAAACTTGCTCTATCAATTTCACAGAATCTGCAAAAGAAGTGACTGGTGCTGAAATTTTCAGTAAAACCCCCGATAGCATGTGAGCCTAAATTATCTCCAGCAATGGCACACAAGGTTGCTTTTCTAATCTCACCATCGGGCATTTGGATGCCACTCACCTCGAGGTCTTTGAGATCCTTCAGCAGTTGACCCATCACCAAGTCTTGTCCAAAGAACTGAAAATCTTTCTCTCTGCAAAGGAGAACAAGCTGCATTTGGTCAGTGGTTGATCGATTATGAGGCAATATGTCCACTAAAGTAAGATAGACTGACAGCACTTTATGCTTCTTCTTTCCTGAACCTAATGGATTGACAACTTCAAATTAGTCCTGATAGAGAATCAAGCCCAATGACATGGGATCTGACTTAAACAACGCATTGTCTGACTTTTCCATCCCAAATGTCCTTAAGGACATCTTTGTTGTGACCTTGCGAATGGGTATACCTGTGCTGCTCCCTTACTGACTCGCTCTGGAAAAGGCCAAAAAGTGTTTTCTTAATTGGAATGTATTGGGCAAAACATTCATGTCCTGCTTCATTGTTCCCTAAACAAATGGGAACTGGCTCAATGTAATTGAAGCTTTTTATAAACATGGTTTTCCTCCTCTGATCTGTTTTCAATATCTGAGAGTTGCAAGTGTGGAGAAGATCATCCGTTTTAATCTCATCTACCATTCTTTCTATGTCGTTCTCTGGAACATCAACTTTTCTTTTAGTTTACTCAGCAAATTTGACATGCTCATGTCCTGTATTTCCTGGAATCATTCAATGAGTGCTTAAATAACAGATGCAGGAAGCAACAACTTAGCCTGCAACTTAAGATAAAACAGGGACATATTTTTTAGAAACATGTCCTCATCTACATGTTCAGGGCAAATCTCATCTTCAGTCATTTCACTTGATGCAGCAGCCTCAGAAATCTCCTCAGAAATCTCCTCAGAGCGTTTTTTTGGCTTTCACTTGTTCCCTGAACAATAGTTTCAATTAGACTGTGCTCTGTTTTTCTTTTATGACATCTTGATAAATGAGATGTGAATGTTGACAAGAAAGTAAATGTCTTTTTGCACTGTTTAAAAGGACAATTTACTGCTGTGCCCTCTTTCAAATGGGTTTTTAGATGTGAAAAGAAATCAGACAAATCCTTACAATGCACAGAGCAACATTCAATGTGTCAAGTCAAATCATTACTGCAAAGTTGTGCCACAGCTACAGGTTGTCTTTCATTATGATACCTGTATGAGTGTGACTTAAAGGCATTAAAGCTTTTGAACACCAAACTACAATTAGCTATTACACGCTTAAAAACTGCATTAGGCAAATTCCTGTGTAATTTCATATGCCTTATGTAAGCCAAAACAGTATCACAATTAATTGAGCAAAACTGACAGATCATTTTGAGCCTAGGGCCTTTTAAATACTAACTAATCTTACTTACAAACTTCAGAAAAAAATGCTATCTTGTGGTAGACAATAAAATAAAATTGATGCAACTAGTCTCGCGCATGTAAAATACGTGTGAAAAACCATAAGTGGTTCGTGGGATTTTTAATGAATTTAAAACGGTTAAATGTCTACACAACATATGATGAACTGTTTAATAATGCTAAACGTACAAAAATACGTTTAGCATGTTGGCACTGTATGTAAAATTTCACATGGCCGCAAGAAGTCCCACTCTAATTCAAACACTAAATCACGACTGCTCGAAGGGCAAACAAATGAACGAAATCCCCCTAACGTTAATCCTTTCAATATAATGATTTATAATTGATATTCAATCAATTACATTAATTGCTAGCTACCTGTAATTCTTGCTTTGAACGGCCTTCTCAACTCTCATCTCAACTGCTGCACTAATCCAAGCTGAGGCGACAACAAAAATTCAGTCAGTGAACGGCGCCATTAAACTCGAGAAAAATAAAGTATTCCACAACTGCAATAAATCAACTCGTTTGCTTATTGGTCACCGTCACGCATGATCAGTTCATTTATTCAAGTGTCATTGTTCTGACAAGATCTCTTGTTCGCTCTTGGTAGAAAACACAACATTTGCCAGTCGTTACAAACATAACCACAAATATCTGTAGCAGTCCAAGGATTTTCTAACAAAAAAATGTGGTTGTGCTACCGTAAAAAGTAACTATGTAAGGCAAACTTCATATCAAAAGAGGTGTTATAAGTGTTCAAATTACCTGAAATTTTGCCGCGACCTCGCTGCTGAAAGCCCGAATCTCATTCGCGCCCCACGGACGGAGGATGCGTAACGTTAATGTTACCAAATCCGGGTCATCCTATATGAACCGCGAATGTATTTACCTTCATATACTAAGACAATAACCAAACTGAAAAATTCTGAAATGAGTCACTTACCACAGCTGTTTATCGTTCCTATTGCCCATATGCGAATCTTGACCGTTGAAATATCACACAATGCTTCAGTACTAGGTTTGAAATTTACAGCAGTATTCTGTGGATCTGCGTTAAACCGTCACATGACCCCAGAATGCATCGCAGTTTACAGAAATATGCTGTATTGTTTAAAAAAACAGTCACCGCTGTAAATCAGTGCTGTAGTTTTTACAGCAATTCGTTACAGTGTGCGTTAAAAACGAAATACTTAAATTGCCTGCAGGTGGAGGGTGACCTCAGGCTTGGATTGTCCAACATCGAACCACACATTTCGCTAATTTGTGAAACGAAGCAAGAACAGGTTTCCCACTTATTATTGATGGCATGGCTAAAGCGAAACGCACCTAGGTCCAAGTTGTCCCAAATAAGTTCTACTGAATATTGTTCAACATATTTCTCATAAATGTTTATAAAAATGTGTTCTCCACTACTGTTCTTTTTTAAAGAAGGAAAAATGTACATACCTACCTACCTACCTACCTATCTATCTATCTATCTATCTATCTATCTATCTATCTATCTATCTATCTATCTATCTATCTATCTATCTATCTATAATTTCCATTTTCTACAAAAATATGTCCAACATTGATCTGGCGTTGAACTGACAAATTATGCCTGTGGGGATGTGCATGTGTTGACAGATTTTTTGAAGGGAAAATAACAAAGTATCGAGTTACAGAGACAAATCCTCTAACACACAAAATAACTGGATTCTCAGGAAAAAACTGACAGAAACTCAGCCGAAATTTAAGTTGCGAAGGAGGTGGCTAATATTTTACAGTTTTTCTCAATTGCTTTGGCACATTTTTCGCAACAGTCTTAACATTCTCTAAACTGTGAGTGCAAATGTCACAACTGTTTGCTGGAACTTTAGAACTTTATTGCATGTCTGTACTTTTGTCATCGTGTGAGCCACACTGGTCAAAATGTTTAGCTGTTTTTTCACCATGACAGTCACCCATGGAAATAAAGGTTTCATAAAAATAAAAAAAATTGAGAAGAGTCAATAGGACATAGAAAAAAAAGTAAATGAACATTTAGATTTAGTCAGTACATTTATGTTTGTATGTGTATTACATGTAAACTGAAATCTTGCTCGTCCAATTGCTGTACATTTCATATTTCTTACGGTATGTGACAACAAAAATACAATAGTAAATAACTACGAAATAACCTCCATGAAAAACGAATTATTCTTGTCGGACATCCTGTCGCTCTTGTTGGTCAGGCCAAAGATATTCATCAACAAAACATCTTATGTTTCCATTGTCATGCACCGGGGAAAAAAATCTCCTTGAATGCCGCACCCATCCCCTGCAATGATCAAGTTTGATGTCCTCACATGCAGCATTCATGGCATCCAACGGAGATATCTGATCTTGTGGTCTATGATCATATACTTTCCACCTCCAAGCAGAAAAAACTCTTCTATTGGGTTTAGGAATGGAGAGTATGGTGGAAGGAACTCCACTGTTATCCTTTCATGTGCAGCAAACAACTCCCTAACAATGTTGGTTCGGTGGAAGCTGACAATATCCCAGACAACAACATAATTTGCCATTGTAGCAGACATTACAAACAATATCAATGTCAGATATTTATGTAATGTACATGTGTGTATACCAGTTTTTGATAAATGAATGGATTGTTTTGAATGTGATGGCGTACACGATGAAAACTGATTGAGAAGTTGTGAAAAGTTTGACAGTTTAAGTGAGAATTGACTCAAATAGAGAATTGTTTTGATCAACAAGCCATATGCAAAAATTATTTGTTGTGCAAACTGTAGACGATTGTACTTAATGTTTGCACACATGTGCCAAAGCATTTGCAATTTGCTCAAATCAATAAGATATTCCAATCTGATGTGAACAATAAGCTAATTGTTCAGAGATCTGATCTTATTGTTTTGGAAAAAACAATTTCATTTGAGAATTGAGCCAAAGCAATTGAGAAAAACTGTAATAAGACATTAGGAGAGGCCCCAGATAAAAGATGTCAAACTCAGTTTCTGGAGATCACTTTCCTCTTCATCGCAAACCAATTATCCTGAAGAGCTTGAATTACTGGTTCTGGTGTGTTTGATTTAAACTCTGTATGACTGAAGCCCTCCAGGAGTTTAACTCTCCCGAACAAAGAGATTCAAATTTCTGTATTTTTTCAGAAAATGAAGACTGACACGAAATGAATAAGTGCCAAGGTAGTATCCTTATCAACTATGATCGCTGTAACTTGAATCCTGTGCAAAATTTAAACCAACTGTAAAAAATGAACTGTATGTAGTGACGAGTTTTAAGTTGACTCAATTATTCTTCAAAGAGTTGAATTGTTACTTTATAGCTGACCCAACATAGATTCCAACTTGAAAAAGTCTGTTTTCTCAAAAAGTCTAAGTTCTTTTAACTAAAATGTTTCTTGGCTAATGTGATGGGCTTAAAGGACAGCCCTGTCGGGTTCCACGATATAAATTAAATGCTTGAGAATACAGACCGTTGGTAAGTACTACTGCAGAGGGACCACTATAAAGTAATTTAATCCATGAAAGAAAGGTTGGGCCAAATCCAATTTTTTCCAAAGCTATAAAGAGGCTATCTCCCACTCCACCCTTTCAAACGCCTTCTCAGCATCCAAAGTGAAGAAGCATTCTAGAATATCCTGATGCTGAGAATATATCACATTAAGTAAAAGGCGGATATTAAAGAGGACTGACGATTTTTTTTAACCGTGTTCGAGTATAAAGGCAAACACCTTGCTGTATTGAACATCGCCACCTTCTATGGGGGACCATGGTGTGCCGTTAAGAACTTCTTCTCCTCGTCGACTGATCCAAGCAGTTTATGCTCCCCTTCCTTAGACACAATCGACAGCCTCGCAGGGAAAAGTAGAGATGGCTTGAATCCTTGGTTATAAAGTTCTGCCATAACCCTGCGGTATTTTCCAGGACGTCTGGGCTGCAGTCGTCTTAAATTGCGATCGGTTTAGCAACCACAGCCCGATGAGACCTGTCAAGCTCCAGGGGACACAGCAGAATCTGATCGGCCATAATTTCTAAATAGCATCTCATACGACCTCCACCCCTGCCTTCTTCAGGATTTTTTTCTTGCCAGTGCACGGCAGGATTAGAATTAAGTGGCTTGATTAAATGATTAGCTGCACCTGAGTTATAGGTGTGGGAATATCTTTGGTTTTGTAATAAAGAGTGTGGAGTGGTTCGCTTGGAAATAATTTTTTTACCTATCAGATGTCTTTCTTTTCTTTTTCTTTTTGTGGTTTGTTTATGTCAACAAGTCAAGTTTTTTTTGTATTAAATGGGAAAATAAATTTTAGTTTATTTTGCTTCCCCTAGATCATATGTGTCAAACTCAGTTCCTGGAGGGCCGCAGCTCTACACATTTTAGCTCCAACCCTAATCAAACACACCTGATTCAGCTAATCAACATCTTCAGGATTACTAGAAACTTCCAAGTAGGTGTGGTTTAGAGCTGGTTGGAGCTGGTTGGAGCTATACTGTGCAGAGCTGCGGCCATCCAGGAACTGAATTTTGACACCCCTGCCCTAGATGATTTAAATTACATTTCCTTTTTGATTTTGAGCAAATAATCCTTATATTGTTACGGCGACTACAGCCCTCTAAGTTTGCTGCTTTGGCTTTGAATTTATCTTAGTCCTCCATCAGTGTGGCGTTTTTCATTTCCAGTGAGTGGAGTGGTTCGCTGAGGAGGTCTGCGTTAGTCTCCAAATATGTAATTCATGATCCATGATCCTACACTGTAGCCTGAACAGATGAATTCATTAGAAATAGTGGCACTGTGGTCCTCCAACAGGCTAGTCAGGACCGACATGCTAACCCCCCTGAGTCGCAGGAGCGTCATATTTAGCAGTGGTATCTTTCTTTGCTTGTTTAGCAGATTTATAAGCCATTTTCTATTTATTTAAATATATAAGATGTTATCTCGCTACAATCGAGAGTATGACACAGGGTTAGAGGAAAGGTTAGAGAGCAACCTCTACCCCTCCACGTTCAACGTGTATATCACCGCCATAGCCACACATCACACATTTCTTGCAGCTAATTCTTTCGGACAGCACAACCTGGTCATCAGATTCTTGATGGGCACAAGGAGTACGCTCCGTATCCTCTTGGGACCTTAATGTGGTCCTTGTGGGCCTGGGTAGGGCCCCTTTTGAGCCCCAAGGAGAAGCCACTCACCTCACCTCATGATGAAGTAGGCTCTCCTGGTGGTGCTCACTCCCATCAAGAGGGAAGGGGGTCTGCATGCACTCTCTGTGTCCAACAAGTGCTTAGAGTTTGGATCGGGTAAGTCCTACGTGGTTCTGAGACCCCAGCCTGGCTACATGCCCAAAGTTCCCACCAGGCCAGGTGGTGAACTTGCAGGCCCTCCCACTTACGAAGAAATATTCAACATCTGCTGTGTTGTGTCCAGTACACGCCCTGAACCTCTACTTGGACCGCACACAGAGCTTCAGAATCCCTGATCAGCTCTATGTCTGTTTTGGAGCACGAGGGGAGAGCTGTCACCTAACAGAGATTTGCACACTGAATCGTGGATGGCATCACACTGGTGTACCAGTCTCAAGATCTCCCCTCCCGTGCCCATAGGCAGTGAGAGCTCACTCCACCTGGAGTGTGGCCTCCTTGTAGGGACTGGCTCAGGGCGACTCTCTGGCAGACATCTGCAGAGCTACGGCCAACACTTTTGTGAGATTCTACAACCTTGGTGTAGAGCCGTGTCTGACCGTATCTTGCTTGGAAGTAAGACTGGCAGCCGGCTGGGTGTACGCCTTTGAAGCGCCTTCCCCCCTTCACCAGGTGAGTCAGTGATTTAATTTGTTAATATTTATTACTATACAAATTTGTAGGAAATGTGCAGTAGTGGAATCTTAATTTTTAATATATATTTTATAAATAAAACATTTTACTTTCTGATTTGTGGTGGTGTATTGCCTGCTTTAACTGTGCAATGTCATTTTTTAGCCTTTGGAAAGCTTACTCGAAATAGTGGTTCTCCTGTCGTTGATGTGGCTTGTGGACATCCAGCATTATCATTGTAGTGAAAAGCAGCGAGGTATAGTCTGTTAGTACAACCACACATATCAGAAAAGAGTCTATTCATACATCTGAACTTATTTTAGCAAAATTGTACCTCACCTGCATAACGGGGTAAAACGTTGGATTACACTTTGGAATGACTCCAAGTTTGACGTTTGGTGATGTGGACTCAGTTTCATGACATTCATTAATATTCTCCTGTTATTCAGAACCTGTTTTAAGGTTCTAAACAAGGATATTCTTTTTTATTACTTAGAAATAAGAACTGCATTTCATTTGTACTACTATTGACGTTTCCTTTTTTGTCCCATTTGTGTTGTGAGGTATCCAAACCATTGCTAGGTATCTTACCGGCAACCAGCCATTTGCTTTGCCTTTGACCATGGAGACAAGAGGGAAAATGTGAATCCTCATGTGTGTGAATATCCCTGACGTGGTTGAGAATCAAGGTCCACTCAGCCACTCTTTACTGTGCAGTGTTTGAAGATGCAGCAGTCCAGTATATGTGGTAATTATACATCGCATCCATTTTCTTATTTTTTCACATTCTTTGGAATTTGCTATATTGTCATGTTGTTTTGTAATCACTGTACAAGTAAATAAAGACAAACATTAGAACCCCACAATAAACAGAGTAAAGATCAACCTTTTGAGTAGTAAAACAACTATCAAGAAATTTTATTGTAACTGATATAGTTTCCCTAATAAAACGATACGTTTCAGGATTAACTCACTTTACAAGTAGTGGCTAAATGTAATAGTTTTACCTGATGTGTGAGTGAGCATAACTTTTTTTTCTAGGTGCCAGACATCGTATAATTGGGTGACGTTACATTCTCTGAGGTATTTCTGTATTTGTGGGTGCCAATCGGTGCCAATGCACTCCAGAGTCACACCATAATCTTTCAACAGAGCAAAGCTCCTCTGCATACTGTCACGGGGAGAACAACGACACGGACACAAAGGTTACAATAAATGGCCCCGGAGGGTACTTTTATTGGAAGGCTCTTGAGGAGACAGGGGAAGACACCAGAAATATGCCGGTCGAAAGTGCAGCTGATCCTCGGGGGGAAAGTGCACTTGGTGTCTCGTGCACAAGTATGAGGAGGTAGCATCCGGGTCAGCATTATAGCCGGCAGTGTGATTCTGGTGTTTCAGTCCGTCCTTCAGCCTTCGGTTTCTATGAGAGCAATAACACAAATCATAAGAACGTTGCTCAGTTAGATTGTGGAGATAAAGCTCACCTTCCCTTAGAATGCCAACAGCTTTTATAGCTGTTGGGATTGTGCTTTTAACGACCGGCAGGTGTGCCACATTGATTTCCCCCCGTCTCCATGGCGACGCTGATTGCACAACGGGTGACTCGTCACAATACCTTCTTTTTCCATGTGATAACAGCCTCCAACTTCATTACTCTGATAAAGTTATGTAGGACAACAAACACCTCTAATACAAAAATGAACATACACATTTTCTCGTATGAATACAATGTTGTTGTTTCACACACCTGGAGCAGCTGTATGTCCACAACAACACTGGTGTCGAGGTCCATCATTGTGTAACTCCCGAACTTCGAAGTGTGCCCTAGAAAAATAATTAAACAAAGCATTATTACACAAAATGCATTTAATTCACATATACTAACAGTTTGGCTTTGTTCTGATTTGTTATCTGCTAAACACTCTTACATACATGCCTCCATCTTTTTTATGACTATGTACCAGGCCAGTCAGCCTTCTTGTCACCGCCAATGATAACCTTTTCCTTTTCACTAAAATAATGTAGCATTTTGTTCTGCCAATGCTTCACAACACTACAGCTGGCTGAATGTACAGTCGGGCATGGCGACGAAAGCTGTCGTAATTGAACACCTGCAGATTCATAGATGTGCATATCTGATGGCAGAAAGAGCAGACAATATGTTACACATAAATCAATAAATGTAAACATGGTAATTTGTTTGTAAAAGTATATGTATTTAATTTTTCAAATGTGGAGAAAGATTCACTACAAATGTGCACTGCCGTAGACAGTTAGAGGTTCCCTGCAGGAGAACTGCCTATAATTGGCTGGCTGCTCCACTTACATGTATATTGGCAGTGGTTGCTTCAGTCTAAGAAAAGTTCTGATCCTTTGTGAACGCAATGTAGCAGGCAATGTCCAACCATGGCTCTGTCTGGACACCTGCAATGTATAAAGTAGTTGTGTTACACAATTACTGCAGGCCCATACATCCACTTTATACATTGCAGGTGTCCAGACAGAGCCATCGTTGGACATTGCCTCTACATGTTCATTACCATTTATTTAAGCAAATCAGTTATAAGTACACTGCATACATATCAACAAACCTTTACTTCTGTAAAAATCATGTAGCGTCCTTATCGGTAACTGTGTACCAACAGTCTTGTACAGAGTTTGGCAATCGACATCCTTTAGGTTACTGGTCTTTTTCAATGTGCTGACCTTTGCAAATAAACATAAAACTATTAGTACAAGCCTATTCACTCATTAACTCATCTTCCTGTACTGTGCCATTTAGTCACTGCCACTTCTCACCATCTTTGCGCGATCGTTTCTTTAGTTTGGACCTTTCCTGGCTTAAGCCCATTCTCCTTGCCTGGTCAAGTTTTTCCCTGATATGGATTGTCTTATCTTGTCTTGTCTTATCTTGTGTATGACTTTTTGCGGATATCATCTTCTCTTGTATTAATGTATTCCCTTGGATTTATTAAGACTCTGCAGTATAGTGGACTATTTAACCCTGGTGTTCTTTTATTTTTGCCCAGGCTCCAGTCTTTGTTTTCTTTGTTTTTTTATTAGGTTTTGTTAGCCCCCCCCTAGGGAGTTGTTCTTCACCACCGCTGCGTCACCTGCAGCCGACACTGCGAACTCATCGGCCTCTGGATTTTCAACCAAAAACTCCTCTGTGATCTGTTGACTCTTCCTAGTGTATGTCTGCCTGCTGTTCCCAGTTCAAGACTCTTCTGAATCTTACAGTGCATCTGCCTGTGTGTCTACTCACTATAAACTTATTGTACCCAATTTTGAATCCGAGTGTTTCACTACCCTGACATAAACTAGATATGTTTACGATATGCCCGACAGCATGTGAGGGCAGGGTCAATAAATACAGTTAGATGCTGTTCTTCTATTTTTAGCTACATTGCCAATATACCGTAAGAACAAGCCCATTGAGAGTGGCCTTTTTGAAAGAATATCAACAACAATATGAGGAGTGATACTTAATGCTTCTGCTAGATAAGAGGACTGGGCACGAAGTGTTCGTATTGCTCCCGGTTACAGTAGCAGCCTCGTTGAAAGTCCAGCTTTGTACTGGGCCTCATTCATGAAGCAGTCAAAAATGAAATGAATGGGGCAAACGTGAAATACTTTACCGATTCTCGGCAGGACATTGCCTACATAAATTAAATTTAACCACGCGGTTCTGTGTAAAGAAGCTTGCGGGAGTCTATGGAGACAGTAATGCTGGTCGGTACGATTTTGTGTTGTTGCTTCTTAAAAAAAAGGGCGAAAAAGGAGATGGAATGTTCGCCCACTTCATGCCAAAAAATGTGGAGATGGAGAATACATCGCTCTTGTGAAGCAGATGCATGTTATGGACGAGGAAATGCATTGTTTGTTGTATTGTATTTCATACATTTTTTAATCAAACTTTTTGTTTACTCTTTCATTTCTGTGCATAATGCAGAGACATTTCTACATATTGTGAAAAGGTTCAATATTGAAGACACCTGGTGCCACACTATAATCAGCTAATTTACTCAAAACACCTGCAAAGGCCTTTAAATGGCCTCTCAGTGTAGTTCTGTAGGCGACACATTAATGGGGAAGACTGCTGACTTTCTCAGTTGTCCAAAAGACGACCTTTGACACCTTGCACAAGGAGGCCAAGACACAGAAGGTCATTGCAAAAGAGCATCCTGGGCTCTCATAACGCCTGAGCTGTGCCACAGACGGATCGACTCAATGCCACGCCGCATTGCTGCAGTAATTCAGTCAAAAGGAGCTCCAACTAAGTAGTGAATGATGTACATGCTTATACTTTCCATGTTCATAATTTCCAGTTGACCTTTCAGTGAATTGGTCTTGATTAATATTCTAACTTTCTGAGATACTGAATTTGGGGTTTTCAGTAGTTGTCAGTTGTAATCATCAAAATGAAAAGAAATAAACACTTGAAATATATTGGTCTGTGTGGATGAGTGTATACATTATACAAGTTTCACTTTTTGCATGGAATTAGTGAAATCAATCAACTTTTTGATGATATTCTAATTATATGACCAGCACCTGTATATATATTTTACATTTACATTTAGGCATTTGACAGACGCTTTTATCCAAAGCGACTTACATTGCTTTATCCTATACATTTTACATAGGTATTTGCAATCCCCTGGGATCAAACCCACAACCTTGCGTTGTTAACCCAATGCTCTTACCACTGAGCTACAGGAAATTGTTTATAAATATATATATATATATATAAAGCTTTATCTATATATAACTAGAGAAGACTTCTTCCCACAAAGCGCAAACACAAACAACGCGCGCGGTCCTTGAAGACAAAAGAGCCTGAGGATATTTTCGATTCATGCATATTTATAGACCTCAGGAGTGTGTTATTAACAACGTCACCCACCTTTGCATGTTTGGCACATGTGCTTCACAACCGGTCGAAAAAAGAATGTTTTGAAATGCAGCATCGAGAGTAGCTTTTGATAGGGAACAGGAACAACTAAAGAATTTTCTATTTAAGGTCAAAATGAATATTGAATTGTTTTATTTCTGGTTGATTTTTTTGTCTACAGGTGAAAACAGGTTATGTTCCTTTATTTATAAACGAAGTCCATGCGCCCATCCTTCTTCATGAAAATCTCTGTCACTTTGTTGTAAAAGTCATCCAGACATTTTGGCTCATATCTGCCCCCTTCAGGTCCTGTAACTGTACGCCTCACCTTGTGCTTTTTCACTGCAGTTTTATGTCCGATCAGCAAGAGTAATTATGTCACAGACATTTATAAAAGATAATAGTTAGACTGCTGAAAGTGAAGGGTGTATAATAAACATTATATTGGCAACATACAGAGAAACAGCAGCAGGCACGCGCCACTGACACCGCATCAACCCAGTGTGTGAGTGATAGTGGAGTCTGAGGTGAGCTGAGCCTCGTCACTGCCGCACATCACATATCTCCAGTTTATCGGAGCACGAAATGTGCAAATTCAGCGAGTTTGACCTTAAAAATTACCAAATTGTTGGAATCATACAGAAAACATATTTGAACAGAAGAGCCTTCATTTATTCATATTGTTTTTTATTCATGATGACACCGCACATCACTGTGTTAGACACTAGCCAGACAGATAAACAAACACAGACCGGAAGTTAACTGCAGTTGAGCCTCAAACGTCCGATGTATATTCAAGGCTTTTGTGAAATGTTTTCCCCAAAAATGGCAGTAAATGGGGGACGAGATCTGTTTGTCTATTGACATTAGTGTCAAATGTTATGTTAAATGTACATCGCTCGTTGTACTTGTGTGGACTTGGTATGGACTACCCAATCTGGCCTTGATATACATCTGTAAGACTGTGATGTTAAAGAGATGCAGCTGTAAACTGTATGCGTCATGAAAACTGTTCCAAAGTTTAAATTAAAAACTGATTTAGACATTCCAGGTATCAACAACTCGGCAAAATTCTGAGTGAACAGAAAGGACAAAAATCTGATAGACTGACATGAGCTGTTATGTAGTTTGTACACTTAAATAAGATTAATCAATGCATTGATTACATAAAATAACTTATCAATATATATATACAGCATATACATGTACAGTATGTATCATTGTCAATGTGAGTTAATGTCAGGACTATTATTTATGTAAGTTTATGGTGCATTAACTGATGTGAACAGGTAGAATATTTGATTTATTAAATACTGAAATGAAGATGATGAATGATGATTAAATGATGTAGATGTCACAGTCCTGTCCTTCCTGTCCTGAGGATTCGGGCTCTAGGGACAGAGCCGTGACATTATCATGTCATGTGTGTGTGTGTTTCGTCTTGTGTGTGTTTTGACTTTTCGCCGCGTGTCTTCAGTGAAGCTGCGCCCCCTCGTCTCTGTCAGCGTCCCATTAGTGTTTCATCTCTCTGTTCCGCCCCAGACGTCACCGTAGAAGTATCTATCACCATTACTGTATGTTCTAGTGTCAAACACAACCTCACTGTGACAGTATTGAGAGATCATTCACTGTTTCTCTTATGGTGTTATGCTGTCAGTTGTGTTGTTGTGCAGTCAGTGTAAGTGTGTGTCATGATTGTTTGTGTTGAGTAGATTCAGCAGAAACTGACAGATTTGGGCGTACACAAAGACACAACAGTGACCTGGAGAGTGCAGCCTGATGGAAATGTTTTCACACCAAAACATGAAGATGAAGAGAAACAGAATTCAATTCAAGTTTATTTATAAAGCGCTTTTCACAATGTGTATTGTTTCAAAGCAGCTTTACAGTGGCAAACAGGAAAAACAGAAAAGTTAAAACAAAGCACAGTGCATGGTATTTATACAACGAGTAAGATCATTCTCATAAATAATATCTAGTTTATAAATAAATAAATGAATGAATGCAGTCTCCCGGTGAGCAGGCCAACACTGCCCTGCTGTGGCGAGGAACCCAAACTCCAATGATTGATTAATGGAGAAAAAAACCTCGGGAGAAACCAGGCTTAACCGGGAGGGCCAGATCCCCTCTTACGTGTCATAGCTGCACTCAAACTGCTGACATGTCGTTTTGGTTTAGCATTTAATACCAAATATTGTAACTTCAGCATTAATAAGACAAATAGTCCGTCTTTGCTCTTGGTTGGGGATGTAGTGGTCTGAGCTGGGATGGTCCGATGGTCATATTTCTCTTGGCTGGTGGTGGAATTGCCTTAGATGGAGCTGGGATGGTCAGTCAGTCTGCAGCTGTAGCTGGCGTAATCTCAAATTGGGGATGGGCATCTGTCGGTCATCTGGACATGGTGGAACTTCTTCCGGCAGAGCCGGAAAGAGAATAAAGAGAATAATTAGCGTAGCTGCTGTTCATTAACTACGCATTAAGTGAAAGCTTGGCTGAAAAGATGTGTCTTTAATCTAGATTTAAATTGTGAGAGTGTGTCTGACCCTCGGATAGTATCAGGAAGGCTATTCCAGAGTTTAGGTGCTACGTATGAGAAAGCTTGACCCCCTTTGGTGGATTTTGTTTTAAAATCAATACGATACTTAATGGGTAGCCAGTGAAGCGATGATAAAACTGGGGTTATGTGATCGTATTTTCTTGACCTAGTAAGAACTCTGGCAGCTGCATTCTGAACTAACTGTAGTTTGTTTATCGATGATACAGGACGACCACTAAGTAGAGCATTACAATAGTCAAGCCGTGAGGTCACAAATGCATGAATAAGCTTTTCTGCGTCTGCAACACATAAACTATTTTGTAATTTGGCAACATTTCTAAGGTGGAAGAAGGCTGTTTTTGTGATATTTGATTTGATTAAATGACAGGTTGCCGTCTAATATAACGCCTAGGTCTTTAACTGTATTTGTTGGAGTAACAGTGCAGCTTTCAATTTGCAGGCTGTAATCAGAGATATTCTGTTTACTTGATTTTGGTGCTATAAGTAATATTTCTGTTTTGCTAGAATTTAAGAGGAGGAAATTACTAGTCATCCAATGTTTTATGTCCTCGATGCACTCTGCCACTTTGGATAGCTTAAAGGAATTATCTGGTCTTGATGAGATATATAGCTGAGTATCATCTGCATAACAGTGGAAGCTAATTCCATGTTTTCTAATAATGTTGCCGAGGGGCAGCATGTATATGGAGAAAAGCAAGGGTCCTAAAACCGATCCCTGAGGTAATCCATGATTTACTTGCGTAAGATTTGACGATTTCCCATTTAAATGGACGTATTGATATCTATCTGTTAAGTAAGATCTGAACCATTGCAGTGCCTGTCCCTGAATACCGATGTAATTGTGTAAACGATCTAGTAGTATTTTATGGTCTACAGTATCGAAAGCAGCACTAAGGTCAAGCAGGACTAAGAGTGAGATGTTAACTTTATCTGAAGCAATAAGGAGGTCATTTGTAATTCTAACGAGCGCAGTTTCAGTGCTGTGATGCGAAATCGGTCTATAGCTTCCAAGTTCATTGGGGTCTAAGTTTGGTTTTTTGATAAGAGGCTTAATTACAGCCAGCTTAAAGGGCCCTGGGACATGTCCTAGATTAATTGACGAGTTGATTTTGTTACAAATGGGCTCAATTACAGCAGGTAGTAACTCTTTTAATAAAGTAGTTGGAATGGGGTCTAATAAGCATGTTGTCGGTTTGGATTTTGCAATAATTTTAATTAAATCTTCCCGATTTATATGAGAAAAACACTCTAGCTTTTTTTGTAACAGCTTGCACTCTCTTTCCATGCAATTTTAAAGACCTCTAATTGGGTCTGTTTCCATTTTCGCTCCAGTTTACACGTTTCTCTTTTTAGGGCTCGAGTGGTGTTATTATACCATGGTGCTATGATCTTTCCATTAATCCTTTTTGACTTCATAGGTGCGACCGCTTCTAATGCATTAGAGAAAATGGTGCCCATGTTGCTGGTCATGTCATCGAGCGATTCTATATTAGTTAGAAAGGTTATTAGAGGAGTCAGATCTGGCAAGTTCTTTACGAAACTATCTTTAGTAGTTGAGGTGATTGTTCTACCCAGTCGATAACGAGATATACAACTGATTTCTGCAGTGTGCAGTGTACATGTTATAAGATGGTGATCGGAAAGATTGTCGCTTTGAGGTATAATATCGATATTGGTTAGATCGGCTCTGTGAGATATAATCAAGTCTAGGGTATGATTAAGGCGATGAGTAGGTCTATTGATGTATTGTGTTACGCCACAAGAGTCTAGTAGTTCTTTAAACGCCACAGCTAATGGATCGTTAGCAATATCTACGTGGATATTAAAATCTCCAAAAATCAGTGCTTTATCGACGTTAACCAATAGATCCGATAAGAAGTCTGCGAACTCTATCAGAAAATTAGTGTAAGGCCCAGGGGGTCTATACACAGTAACCAATGTAAGAGAGACCAATGATTTTTTTCTTTTGTTTGGAACTGTTATGTTCAACGCATGGAGAGTTCCTGCCTCGGTGGAGAGTTCCTGCCTCGGTGGAGAGTTCCTGCCTCGGTGGAGAGTTTCTGCCTCGGTGGAGAGTTTCTGCCTCGGGTGGAGAGTTCCTGCCTCGGTGGAGAGTTCCTGCCTCAAGTGGAGGAGTTCAAGTATCTGGGGGTCTTGTTCACGAGTGAGGGAAGGATGGAACGGGAGATTGACAGACGGATCGGTGCAGCTTCTGCAGTAATGCAGTCGCTGTACCGGTCTGTCGTGGTGAAGAAGGAGCTGAGCCGCAAGGCGAAGCTCTCGATTTATCGGTCAATCTAAGTTCCTACTCTCACCTATGGTCATGAGCTGTGGGTCATGACCGAAAGGACAAGATCCCGGATACAGGCGGCCGAAATGAGCTTTCTCCGCAGGGTGGCTGGGCGATCCCTTAGAGATAGGGTGAGAAGCTCGGTCACTCGAGAGGAGCTCAGAGTAGATCCGCTGCTCCTCCACATCGAGAGGGGCCAGCTGAGGTGGCTCGGGCATCTTTTCCGGATGCCCCCTGGACGCCTTCCCGGGAAGGTGTTCCGGGCATGTCCCACTGGGAGGAGACCCTGGGGAAGACCTAGGACACGCTGGATGGACTATGTCTCCCGGCTGGCCTGGGAACGCCTCGGTGTCCCCCCGGAAGAGCTGGAGGAAGTGTCTAGTGAGAGGGAAGTCTGGGCATCCCTGCTTAGACTGATGCCCCCGCGACCCGGCCCCGGATAAGCTGAAGAAGATGGATGGATGTTCAACGCAAACACTTCAAATGATTTAAATGTATGCATTGTTCTCAGAGTAACGGTAAGAAAGTCTCTAAAGATTGTTGCGACACCACCACCTCGACCAACCAGACGTGGCTCATGAATATAACCGTAGCTTGGTGGAGTAGACTCATTTAGACCGAAGTAATCGTTTGGCTTAAGCCAGGATTCAGTAAGGCAAAGTATATCAAAACTGTTGTCTGTGATCATTTCATTTACAATAACTGCCTTTGGATTTAGTGATCTAATGTTAAGTAGCCCAAACTTTAGGCATTGGTTTTGCTCATTAAATATATTGTCTTTTGATTTAATCATGATAAGATTTTTTCTCTGACTTTTAAATAAATTATTATTTGGTTGTATTATTGGGGGGGCACGGTGGCTTAGTGGTTAGCACGTTCGATTCCCGCTTCTGACCTGTGTGTGTGGAGTTTGCATGTTCTCCTCGTGCCTCGGGGGTTTCCTCCGGGTACTCCGGTTTCCTCCCCCTTGTCCAAAGACATGCATGGTAGGTTGATTGGCATCTCTGGAAAAATTGTCCGTAGGGTGTGAGTGCGTGAGTGAATGAGTGAGTGTGTGTGCCCTGCGATGGGTTGGCACTCCATCCAGGGTGTATCCTGCCTTGATGCCCGATGACTCCTGAGATAGGCGCAGGCTCCCCGTGACCCGAGGTAGTTCGGATAAGCAGTAGAAAATGGATGGATGGATGGTTGTATTATTCGGGGGACAGACACAGTGTGTTCAGAAAGTGTGTTCAGACTTCTGAACGATCACGACACAGTCGATGTGTTTAAAGACGTCATTTTCATCACTTGAGACAAACTTTGAAATACATGTTTTATAGGATTTGAAATTACATGTAAACGTTTATAATAACTTCAGTTCGTCTCATTATTTTGTTATCCAGTCAAATATATTTAGTTATTCTTGATTGATCTTATAATTAAGCTTTGAAGATTTGTGTTATTAATGATATTATAGTGATAGTAGCGTGACAATCGATTAAACTACAATCTAATGATTACAGATTAAGACAATGACATGTGACAATGTGAGTTAAATGTTTATATTCTGTGTGTTTTATCTTGTGTGCTTGTGTTTGGTGAGGTGTGTAGACTGTAGCAGCTGAACTTTCAATGCTGTTTCACTAGTTACCTTGTTAGAGGTTAAATTCAACATTTTGAAATATATTTCTGAATCATTTGGTTATTTGAGCACATTAATTTAATTACACTGCGGACCTGGGCCTGAGGTGATGTCATTGAGATATTATTTTAATTTTTAAAGGTCTGAAGTGGATCGATAACCTCATATGTGTGTCATTGTGTGAAAGCTTAGATTATCTATTATCTGCTTACATGCATCAATTTTTGGACATTTATTTTACTGTTTGTTATTTATACTGTATTTAAATAAAATCCCCTGGAATGGAACCCAAAACCACTGAGCTACAGGAAAGATATTTACATTTACATTTACATTTACATTTACATTTAGTCATTTGGCAGACGCTTTTATCCAAAGCGACTTACAGTGCACTTATTACAGGGACAATCCCCCTGGAGCAACATGGAGTAAAGTGTCTTGCTCAAGGACACACTGGTGGGGGATGCTGGGATTGAACCAGCAACCTTCGGATTACCAGTACAGTGGTTTTACCCACTAGACCACCATCTCAACTTTTCTTTTCCTTTACAGGAAAGAAATACGTTTCCACTGTTATTTTTATTGAATTATAATCACAGAACCAACAAGCTTCTAATGAATTATGAGGTTAATCATGTTTTTGCACTTTTGACAGGTAGGGCTAGGCCACCTGAATCACAAAAATGGGTCATTTCCCACCCTTCAGTTTAATTAGAATAATTCTTTCATACTGCACGATAAAGACAAAATTATTTGTTTTAGTGTCTGCTGCCCTCTGCTGGTTACAAACAACATTGTCTGTAGTTTGAGTTATTCACTTTCAAAGACAGGTTTTAGAAAAAAAAAATATCTGCCTTGTATTTTGGGTGTTTCATCACAGGCCAGACCACATAATATATAACCCATCACTCAAAGCTTTTATACAATTTCAAAGGGTTTTCTGTAATATGACACTGCATTTATTCAACTGTAGAGGAGATTATTTAGGAGATTCTTCCTCTCTTCAATTGGAATAGAATAACTCTATGTTGGATTATTCTATAGACAAATTTCCTTTTTGCTCAATTTGCTGGAAACATTAAATTATTCTCAGGGAGCTGGAGCACTCATGTAATGAATTAAACACTTTCAACAGTGTTTATGTTACTTCAAAGGGTTTCCTGTAAAATGATACTAAACTTTTGTATTTCCTCCTCTGCTTGTGGGTATGGGAAGCTTTTCAATTTGGGTAGACCTAATTTAAAAAGATGTTTTAAATTAAATCTAAAACTTTAGTTTTATTTTGCTATATTGACGTTAAGAAAATTGCTTTTAGATGATCAAACTCTCACTTTTGATGAACTGTGTCTTTGAAGATAAATATGTACAATGTAATAGTATTGTTGTAAGCCATGGAAATGGTTTGTTCATCAGACTGTCACAACTCAAAGTGTTCCTGTTTTCAAACAGTATTTGGATGGAAAATGTGAGGGTAAAAAATAATTTAAAAACAGCAGTTTCTCTTAGAACAAACTCAAAGTTTCTCGTTAAAAAAAGAAATGAAATGACTAACTGGGCCATTATGTCGAGATTATGGCAATCAGTTGTTGACACCCTACACATACACATTCCGTTTTGTGCCCACATTGCAAATGCAAATATAACCGGAACTAACTGCACCCCTAAAACGGACCTCGAGCCGGATCAGTCAAACATGAGTCGATTGCGCAAAGGACTTCGGGAGTGAGGACTTAAAGCCTTGTACTAAACAAACTCGTGTCCCTCTTTTACGCCAAAACGGAATATTAATTCTTATAAAAATAATGTAAATATAAATCAACTAGACGTGCAAAGATTCATAACGAATTCTGCAAACACAACTTTTGAAGCTCTTTTTGTATGACGTCATGGGTGGCTCTTAAAAGAGCCTTTGTGTGCGGCGGATGAAAGCGGCGCTTTACTTGGAGCTGGTGTACTTGGTGACGGCTTTGGTGCCCTCGGACTTTGTACACGTAGATGGCGTAACTCTCCTTCCTGGACTTTCTGCGCTTCTTTCCTCCCTTAACGGCGCTCTTGGTGACGGCCTTCTTAGAGCCCTTCTTGGGCGCGGGTTTGGCTGGTTCAGGCATGATAGTACTCTGTTGAAATCAAGACAAATAATATCGGATATTGACTGCGAAGGTTCATTTATTCACTCCCGCATGCAAATGTTTGCGACACGGGCGCAGTGCTCTGATTGGGTGTCATCGCCGGCCAAATCCCATAACATATTTCTATTGGTCAGGTCATAGTTTGACGGGTCAGATAGAGAGCCAATGAAAGCGTTTACCGCCCACAGTCTCGTGTTTGATGGTGACCCTCCCACAAGCGATTCAGTTTCCTATGTCTGCACTTCCCGCTCTGTATCGAATTTGATAAAAAATATCCTTTATATCTGAATTAACTCTACATTATGAAAAAAGTACGTCATCGTGTCATCAAAGTCACTTAAAGAGTTCGTTCAGAAAGCATTTCATCCTATTGCACGTTATTTAGGTATGATGACAAAATTTTCAAACACCCCTAAGCTCAAAATGGATGAGACAGAGCTGAAATTTCCCTTTCCGACGACACCTGAATTGTGAAAATCAGTTGAGGATTGCGAAAGTTATGATATATATAATACCGAGGAATATAGTAAAATAGTTAACATTAACTCCAATGGAAGTCGTGTGACCGAAAATGCTTATAATTCACACATTTTTGCTCGTAACTTCATTATTTTATCAGATATTTGCACGAAATTTGAAACGAATGTAGAATTTTGTTAGTTCTTTCAAATGAAATCATGAAAATATACTGTTTTAGCTGGAATGGGCATCAGACCCATGGTACCTCACTCAAAACAAATACAAATTAAAAAGCGTTCATTCATATTCATAAACATTTATTTTGAGAATACAAGAGAAAACAACAATACACATCAAAATTAATTGTTCATTCATATTCATACAACACATATTCAAAGCATGAGTAATAATTTCTAGAAAAACACCGTCAGAATGAGTTGAATACAGACGATGTTTTTTTTAGAACTGCGCCTGCAGTAAATTCGCTAATCTACCCGCCACAAATGTGACTTCACAATTTCCGCGATTTAGTTAAATATGGAAGCATATGTGGTGCAATATTCAAAATGGCAATGCAATATTCAAAATGGCAATGCAATATTCAAAATCAATATTCAAAATGGCAATGCAATATTCAAAATGGCAATGTATTTCTGTATTTAAATTTACATTTTCCATTACTACACATGTGCAAAATTTGGTGCAGAAGGAAAATGAAAATGAAATTATATTATTTACATTTGCCATTTCCAACAGCAGTCTTAATGTGTAATGTGCATACTTTTTAACGCTTTATAAGTAGCAAAATTGAAATGAAAATGTATAAATCAAATTGATTTATATGTGTAACATGTCCAAGCAGAAATAGTAGCAAAATTATAATTTAAATGTTATTTGACCTAAATACATTTAGACTTACAGTTAGGATACTTGCGATTGCATTTTCATCATGACGCCGTGGGATATTTGTAGCAAAATTCAATTTGAAAATGCATTCCGAGCTGACCACGCCCACCCTCAGTCAATCACTACGTCAAGGCGGGGATAACTTTGTGTTGTCATGGGTATTTTGATAACTGGGGAGAGGGAACATGGCGAAGTCCATTGCTGAGCTTCTCCGAGAAGCTGCCCAAGCACTGGAGCGGCAAACTGTAAATGTTGGCCCTTCAGAAAATCCATTCTCTGCTCTGAGCGCGACGCCTCCGGATCGAAGTGGTGGGACACGTGGTAAGTTGGCAGACAAAGACCAAGGCAACAGTTTTGTCTAGGGTTGCCAACTTTCACTCGGGCTCTGGGGAGGTGGGATGTAACTGACGATCACATTCGTAGATCATCGTCTGTATGAGAAATGCTGGACAAAACAATGGGACGACGGCTTTCAACCCAAAACGTAAAAATATCCAAAGCTTCACTTTACTGCAAAAGGTTACTTATTCTTTTAATACAGCTAAAGGTTGCGTTGTGATCGGTATTGGTCACGTGATACGAACTCGCAGGTCAGAGTTCAACAAACGTGAACAGATCTCCCTCATTCGCATGTGTTTAAATCCTGGTTAATTCAGTTGGCAGCCCTGACATTGAATTGCACAGTCAATTTATTAAATTACAAACTACTTAAATATATTTTTCATAATGTATGAACATTTTATTGCAGCAGAGGTTTTAAGATTGTTTGCACCATTTTCAAATTCACGGGCCCGTCTGATGAAACGTCCCAGCACCGCTGGACCTTCAGCAAAAAAATCTAAAAGTGTTTCCTACACCCATCGTTTTTTTTGCCTGTCCAAGAGAAAGGACTGTGAGGTGCCAAGTCCATCTGTGAAAAACAAATTAGAGAGGTCAGGAATAGGAGAGAAGAGGATCACCATTCCAGGTAATGGTCAGTTAAATGTTTTTCTCTACCCTCCAGATAAAAGGGTTTGCTTAAATCATGCTTATATTAATGTATTATCCACCTGAAATCATAATTTAACTTTCATTTTTGTTTCAGACAAATACTGCACTCCTCAGGAGTTTTCAGACCATCTCTTTCAGCATTTCCCAATGTTGAAAGATTGTGGCGGTTTCCAGCTCTTGCGATCCAGAGGATCAACACGTTCCAAAAAAATAGAGACATTTCCCTGTCCAGATGATGGGTATTCCCCTGTGTACCTCTTAAGTGAGTCTGTCATGGTTGGTCAGGCTGTCATATATATCAGGCCACTCCAGAAAGATATAGATCTGCAGGTGGGTAGGAAAAGGTTCAAATCTCTGGTTAGTAATAATACTCTGGATGTTGAGAAAGTTTGAACCACCAAAATTAAGTGATACACTAGTTTTAAATAAAGTGATTTAGGATACCCCTAAATTAATATGTATTTGTATATGCTAACCCTACTATCTGTCTGCTAATGTGACTTTTTATATTCTTACAATGATTCAGACTCTTGAAAGTGACCAGTCTATATCCTCTGGACCACTGACAGAATGCTTGTACTGCAACGAGAAGTATAGCCTGTCAGAAATACAAGACCATCTTGATGTTTGCGAAAAGTAGGTATCTTTAATTAAAAGGGTGTGTGGAGTTGGTGGTGCTTATCATTCAACAATGTAGATGCAACTTACAAGAATATTAACTTTTTTTTTAATGTAAAATTATTTAAATGTAATGTGGGCAGAGATCCCACCTCTTTGTCTCTCTCTCACTCGCTCTTCAAAATTC
Source organism: Triplophysa bombifrons (assembly GCA_029783895.1). Classification (NCBI taxonomy): domain Eukaryota; kingdom Metazoa; phylum Chordata; class Actinopteri; order Cypriniformes; family Nemacheilidae; genus Triplophysa; species Triplophysa bombifrons. The sequence goes on from CM056449.1 coordinate 28,901,908, forward strand.
CCGGGATTTGTATATAATTTGCAACAGGGAGCCACAGTCAATATGTGGGAGACTTCCTCAACTTTTGTGAGAGGTGGGATATCTGTGTGGGTCTTAATATCTCTTAATACAGATTTAACATTTTGCACTTGACCTTTTAGTCATAGATTGCAGTGATGGATGTCTGCAATAATTCATTTATAAGTTTCCTAACTTAAAGTAGTCAATTACAAAAAATTTGACGGTACTACGGGAGTGTTTGCAATTTAGCTGCAAAGAGAGTGATGTTGAATTTGATATCTTTCACTAATCTAGCTGCTGTACTGTCATTATGGTTATGTCAGGTTTCATGAGTCAGGCAAAGTGATATCAGATAGCACTGGCAGTACAAGACAAGAAGAAATGGCAGCAACCATGTCAGAGGATAATGCTGAAAGGGAGGAAAGGGCCTCAACATCACTTAATACTGTTTTCTCAGCCAGTACCACCCCATCAGCGGAGCCTGCCACTGAAGGTGTCTCTATCGAATTGACCATACCACTGAGCACACTTTCTCTGTATTACCTTTTTTTTAGCATACAAACATTTTTTCTCATACTACAAAACAACAGGACATCTATCAGGGATGTTAATCATATTTTTTTTGAAGAATTGTTATTGTTAATCTGTGTTTTCATAGAGTGGAAGATTGAACCAAATCTTGAATCAGCTGCCCGGATGTATCGAAGACAGATCTTAAAGAATGCAGATGACAAGCCAAACCTTGTTGTTACACTAGATCTGCACAGCTGTGAAAAGGATCGTGAACGAGAAATGTTACCTTTTTATAAACGTCCAAATGTTGATAGGACAGGTCCATTAACTGTAAAACTTAAGGTATGCATTTATTGAGCAGTAGCTCTGCTTGTTTGCATTAATACTTTGAGGAATATTTAATTGTATGTAATCTCTATTAAAAAAGGAGATGCTGCCTTAGGGGATGGAGTAAAACGGCACTTTTTCACATTGGTAATGGAGAAGCTCCACCATGGATTTGAACTTGACATTGGTGAGTTACAATTGAAAACATTTTGAAATGCTGTACAGAGCTTGAACATACCATTCCCTTGACCTCCACTTTAGTCACTGTTAGAAATACAGGATGTAATACATTTGAGCTTTTTTTAGTAGATTTAATATATATGAGCATAGATAATATAGTATGGGATGCTTAAGTATGCTCATCTGAGTGCATTTTACTTGTTATACATTTTTCAGATAACTGTGGCAAAATGCTGCTCTTCAATGGCGAAGATGATCACAAGGTTCCTTCAACATCCAGAGCACTCTTGGATGGTGATCTGTTCAGAGTTGTGGGAAGAATGATTGGACATACATTTATTAACGAAGGTCCACTCTACTCGGGACTTAGTCCAGCTTTCTTCCCCCTTTTAAGTGGCAGTAAGGATGATACTCCAGTTTTGGAATTGAAGGACTGTCCTGATACAGATGTGATTGAAGTTGTGTCCCTTGTAAGTATAAATGTATTTATATTTATGTATACAGTACTGTGCAAAGGTCTTAGGCACGTTATAGTATTTTCACCCCCATAAATTGTTTTGAGCCAGTTATTTATATTTTGGTGAAGTGTGTCTGTAGGAAATTTAAGTTTACATTTCCAAACATTCCTTTTGAGATTGTTTGTGATAATCCAGTGAGATTTTTGTTTTGAAAACAATAGATATTGTTCTCTGCACAGAGATGTGGTCTTGTCATCATCTACTCGGTTTATCATATTGTTACATTAAGAAATAGAAATAAATGAGACGGACTTAATCCAGAAGACCTGTGGCAATGTGTCCAAGAACACCTGCAAATATACAGTACAGTGAAACGTTTTGGGCACTTTTTTCTGTAATCTGTAAAGGGTGGACACTTAATAATAAAAATTATGTCATAAATCAATGTGTTTATCAATTACCTTCTCTTAACTCAATCAAATCAATATTTGGTGTGACTTCCCTATTCGTTTAAAGCCGCCATGGTCCTAGTTTTTTTTACACAGTTTTTATAAGTAGCTTTTCAGGTCGGTTTCTTCAAAAGTCTCAGAGACATTGCCACAGGTCTTCTGGATTTAGTCTGTCTCTCATTTGTTCTATTTAATGTAATAATAAACAGTCTAGATGATGACAAGACCACATCTCTGTGCGGAGAACAATATCTATTGTTGTCAAAACAAAAATCTCACTGGATTATCACAAACAATCTCAAAAGGAATGCTTGGAAATGTAAACTTACATTTCCTACAGACACACTTCACCAAAATATAAATAACTGGCTCAAAACAATTTATGGGGGTGAAAATACTATAACGTGCCTAAAACCTTTGCACAGTACTGTACATTTAAACCCATTTGTGTCTTACTTTTTCACACTTGTGTAAATCTTAGCTGGAAAGCCAGAATGAAATGGATAATATCAACAACCTGGCTATCATCTGGGACTTGCCAGCAGTCAGCAACAGCAACAGAAGGTGGTTGGCAGAAGCCATTCTCCACCATGGGGTATGTATTTCTTATCATATAAAGGTGGAAGTATGTGTTAATTGCAGTTGGGTATGTACTTGAACTTTTTTTAACTCTACATAAGCCTCTTTACATAAACATTTAGTTAGGAAAAAAGCTTCAATCTTTCTTCATGGCTTGATTAGTGTTTATAATTTGTACTGTTTGTGGGTCATTTCTAGGTTATTGGTCGATGTGAAAAACAGATCTCTCAGCTGCGGAGAGGACTCAACAGAGGTGGGTAGAGTAGCCAAAAATTGTACTCAAGTAAAAGTACTGTTACTTCAGAATATTATGACTCAAGTAAAAGTAAAAAGTAGTCATCCAAATAATTACTTGAGTAAGAGTAAAAAAGTGCTTGGTTAAAAAACTACTCAAGTACTGAGTAACTGTTGAGTAACGTCTGATTTATTTTTTAACAAGCATTCAATCAGACAGACAAAAATACAAAATAATAATGTTTAAGCAAATTATAGTTCATCAAATCAATAAAATTAATTAAAATTAATTAATTAATTAATAACAAAACATCTTAAATTAAAATAATCCAGGTAAATTCAAGTACTTAAAAAATAAAATAAATAAAATAATAAAAAATAAATAAACACAAGTAAACACAAACACTTTGTGACTTTCGATCGCGCCCACGCCATTCTCTCTCTCTCTCTCACACAATATACTAAAGCATTGCAATGCAAACGCAGCCTGCTTCAGAGCTAAAGGACTACAGATTAAGTGTCCCTAAAGAACCCACGTATCTAACAGTAGTTCTGCATTATATTCATTAATTTCCACGCGAGTTTTATTTATTTTTATACCGTGTAAGTTATTCTCTGTGTAAGTTAAATGTATACACCGAACCGTGACGCCCATACCATTTCGGTTCAATACAAATACATGTACCGTTCCACACATAATATATATAGGAAATGTTTAAAACATATGTAACCTAAAAGACAAACATTCATTTAGAACACTTGCCGCTACATGTTTCCTCAAGTTAGATGTTGAGTTTTTGAATGCTGAAATGTCCGTTTGTTTTGGGAGACACAGAAGACACCGCATAATGTAGCTGCTGTTTCGCACTTTTACTAAGTTAACATGCTTTCACTATGAGGACAGGGGTGTTCCTCCTCGCCTGTGTCTGCATTGCCGATGGTTGGTTCTTGTGACATTTTTGTTTTGCTACGACTGTAAACTAACCCGTCCCGCCGAACGCCGCTGAGATTGAGTATGGTCACGTGACGAGACTGCGTAACTACGTCTGATTGGTGAAACACAGTCACATGGTAGAGCCTTTGGCAGAAATCTCACTCTCTGTCAAAATAAAACAATGACGCGTAGAATATCAATAAGGTCAAAAGAAAAGTAACGAGCTTATTGTAGCCTAATGTAGCGGAGTAAGAGTACAGTTTCTTCTTCACAAATCTACTCAAGTAAAAGTAAAAAGTATAGTGATTTAAAACTACTCCTAGAAGTATACTTTTTTCAAAAACTTACTCAAGTAAATGTAACGGAGTAAATGTAACTCGTTACTACCCACCTCTGGGACTCAAAGATACAGGTGTTTTGAGAATGATAAAAGAACGACGCAGTTTAACTGCAGTACTGTTTCCCAGATCTTCTGCACTGCTGATGGAACCAGAGGTAATTGGTCTATTCTACTTAGGAGAACAGACCGTATGGAAGCCATTGCACTAAATCAATCCTAATAATTATCAGTAATACATATAATCATAAAGCCCAGTTTGTGGGTTGTTTGTAAAATAACACTAGCTCAGTGGATGAATTGCATTGTTGCAACTCCATATTAAGGCTTGTAATTCAGTGCTGCTATTGTTGTATTAGATGATTCTTAGGAGAATCATCTGGCCAGAACCTGACAGTGATGATGAAGCCCCTTTGAACCTGGAGCAATCTTGTGATGTTACAGCTTTCTTGCGTGAATATATTCAAACAGGTAAAATGTGCTATTGCAAATGTTTAATTATAAAAACAAAACAAATTGAATGTGCATTTGATATTTAGTTGCAGATGATTGCATATTTAGGAATAAAATATTTTACCCAAACTGATGCAGGATCACCTGCTGAACTGTGTGAGTTGCTGAAGTTTTGGACTGGCTGGGGTGTTCTCCCTCAACACCTGTATGTCGAAGTATCACATGACTTATCACTCCCAGTGGCTTCAACCTGCCTCACAACACTGAAACTTCCTTTAAGATGCAGAACTTTTCTTGCATTTACACAAGCAAGAAAAGAAAAAATTAATTACAACCGTTAGGGAAAACTACTTTCTCAATGTACTTTATTGTCATACATTGTCATGCATGTTCTAAGAGAGAATTTGGAGTTCTGACATTTGTTGAAATAAACCCACCAAAGGAAAAGCTGTTTGTGGTGTGCATGCGTGTTCAAAACGTTCAATGTCTAAAAATCTCTGTCAATTGGGCTACTGTGCTCATGTAAGCATCGATTGCCTCATTTAGTGGCATTTCCCGGTTGGGAAGACCTGCCAACTCCTCTGCAGTGAGACGTCGTGGTAACTCTACATCTGGGATTGAAATGCAGTCTGCATCTTCCACGGCAGGTGGTCCATCCCAGTCAACACCATAGTCATCATCAACCTTGCAAAATACCAGGACAGATGCTTTTAAATTATACATCTACCAAAACATCCAGTAAAAATTACAAGCGTTTGTAACAAAGGCATATATTTTTGTTCTGATGTAGGTAAGGGTGTGGAAATGCATGTGGTAACATTAGGATATTTTAAAGAACTGGAAACCAAACAGTTCTGGGGCACCACTGACTTCCATAACGTTTGTTTCCATACAAATCAGTGGTGCCCCAGAGATTTTTGATTACAAACATTCTTCAACATATCTTTTTTTGTGTTCAGTAAAATAAAGAAATAACTTGAGTGAGTAAATGAAGAAAGAATAATTTAAAATGTGCAAACATACAGTTTCCAGATCATCGGCAGCCTCTCTGTTTAGAAGCCAAAGTTGGTATGGAGAGCGACCATTCTCAGTTCTCAGCCTGTGCAAGTTCCATGCTTCTTTAAAAGTGTTAAGCTGATGTTTTAACTGGGCCAAAAATGCCCAATGCAGAGCAAAGAGGTGGATCTCATCATCAGGATTCAAGAGTCCTGTCACTTCCAAATGGTAAAACAACATATGGAACAAATCTAGGACTTGTGTGTAAACATCTCGCCATAGACGTTTAATCCTAAGAAAACATATAAAAACAAAACAAGTGTCAACATCAACCGTTAATGCTAAAAATAATAACTTTGCCTTGCTTGGTTGTTTAGATTTGTTTTTATGACAGATGAAGTTAAAATAGTCTTGACAAGCGGTGCTCAATTCTGTTCCTCCCTGCAGCTCTCCAATTATTCAGGAACAGGGCTGGGCACCACTGTTATCGACGTATCAGAAGCGGGTTTAACACTGTAGACTTTTTAATAGTCCTCTACGACTGTCCTGTACGAATATGATCCCTGCTGTGAGCCATGTCACAATGTGAGATCTCGGTTGTCTGTAATGCATCTTAATTGTAGTGCAGTCTGACTTTAAAAACGGACACACACAGTTGATCGGGGATGCATACAGGTAAGAAGTGAAAAAGGTGAGAATGAGGGGTGGGTGATATGACCATATATATATATATTTTTTTTTAAGTAAGGATTTTGTAATAGCAAAATTTTGATGCTATAGAAATTCCTGAATTCTTGTCACAAATATATCTATCTATCTATCTATCTATCTATCTATCTATCTATCTATCTATCTATCTATCTATCTATCTATCTATACTAATACTAGCCGCCCCCTCGTCAGTGATGCCATACTTGTACCTGTCACATAGATAGAGTACTAGTACTTGTTACAAACTAGTATTTTTTTCTTTAGATTATAGTTCTTCTTTATTGGATAAGAAGTAATTTGTATTAGATACCACTGAGCTGCAATGACGTGAGTCATTCATCATATCTCAGCAAACATGTCAAGCCACCATAAATATAGGAAAGCATGATTATTATTTCAAACCATAATAGTAATTTTTCATTTACCTCTGATTGTGAACGCTTCTTCCAGTGATGTGAGAGTTGCGGTCTCTCCACGGTTCTGTACCATAAAATGAGCAACCTCAATGTTTTCTCCTCCTTTATCTGAACAAACACGAGCGGGCAAGTCAAACTGGCTAACAGCACGAACAAAGGCATCAAGCACAGTGGTTGCCTTATTGTTAGTGGCAGCATTCAGATATACTATAAGACGACTAAATCCATCGATAGCACCATGGATCACAAATCGCCAGCTGATTTGAAACAAAAATGACAAGAAAGATACTGATTTGTCCACATTTTGAATAGCAAACTTCCATGCCTTCCCCCCCCCATCAGAATCCTTCTAAAAGTCCATTTCTGTTGCAAAATTTTAGAATGTTTCTGATATATAATTTAGGAAACAAAGTTGTTGTGAGTATCAAGCTTATTCTCACACAATGTAATGTGTAGTAAATTAAAATATGTAGTTTCCTTTACTCACAATGCAAGCTTAATATTTAGGGTTCCCCTTGGCATCAAAACATTTAGCAATTCCAGTTGTAAGATAAGGCTGGAGCAAATTTTTTTTTTTAATCAAATTACCGTATTAATTTATGATTTCCATCAATATGCCACATGCAGTTCGGAGCAGGAACGGAATACTGTCTGCGATGTAGCGTCCGGTTAGCCAGGGCTCGGAGTTGAGTTCCCTCGGGATCCACTCTTAAGATTAGATTAGATTCAACTTTATTGTCATTACACATATACAAGTACAGTGTAACGAAATGTAGTTTAGGTCTAACCAGAAGTGCAATTAGCAAGTGCAGATATACAGTGTGAATAAATACAGATACAATATTAGGAAATTACTATACAATGGGCATGTACTATGAAAATACTTCACAGAAGGAATGTACTATGACAATATATACAGAAGGCTATATACTGTGAACATTAATGTACAGGAGGTTATAAACAGATAACAATATAGACTATACAATAGTGCAAGTGACCTGAGTGTGCATTAGTTACAGACATTAGCTATTAAAGTTACAGTGCAGTAGATGAGTTAATGTGGTTATTAAAGGTACGGTGCAATACATGAGTAGATGCAGATATACAGTTACAGTGCAGTAGATGAGTTAATGCAGTTATTGAAGTTACAGTGCAGTAGGTGAGTTAGTGCAGTTATTGAAGTTACAGTGCAGTAGATGAGTTAATGCAGTTATGAAAGTAGTCCATTCGTGCTAATGAGCATTCAGTGTAATATTCCTGGTGTGCAAGTGAGCAATATAGAGTGCAAATGATGCTGTGTGTGTGTAAACAGTCCGGTAGAGCAGATACATGAAGTACTGGTGTGTACAGTTCCGTCATGCATGGCAGCCCTGTAGTGCAATGTTAACATTGTAATAGCAGCATTAAATTAAAGTTATGAGAGGTAGTGAAGTCAGTGGGGAGCAGAGTTCAATAATGAAACAGCTCTGGAAAAAAAGCTGTTTCCTAGTCTGCTGGTTCTTGTCCGGAGGCACCTGAAGCGCCTACCGGAAGGGAGGAGAGTAAACAGTCTATGAGCGGGGTGAGAGGAGTCCTTGAGAATGCTGCGAGCTCGACGCAGACAGCGTTTCTTCTGGATGTCCTCAATGGAAGGGAGTGCAGTTCCTGTGATGCGCTGGGCTGTTTTCACCACCCGCTGCAGTGCCTTGCGCTCAGCAACAGAACAGTTCCCGTACCAGACTGTGACACAGTTGGTCAGGATGCTCTCTATCGTGCAGCGATAGAAGTTCACCAGGATAGTTGAAGACAGTTGGTTCTTCTTCAGTGTCCTCAGAAAGAAGAGACGCTGGTGAGCCTTCTTGACCAGGCATGAGGTGTTGGTGGTCCAGGACAGGTCCTCCGAAATGTGGGTCCCCAGGAACTTAAAACTGGGAACACGTTCAACAGCCGTCCCGTTAATGTGGATGGGGTCGTGTGTGCCTCCTTTCGCCTTCCTGAAGTCCACTATGATCTCCTTTGTCTTGGAGGTGTTAAGGAGCAGGTTGTTGTTTGAGCACCATGTGGCCAGGTGCCGTAGTTCCTCACTGTAAGCAGTCTCATCGTTGTTGCTGATGAGACCAATCACTGTTGTATCGTCTGCAAACTTGATGAAGGAGTTAGATCCATTCACAGGCCTGCAGTCGAGTGTGAAAAGGGAGTAGAGAAAGGGGCTCAGTACGCAGCCCTGTTGTACACCAGTGTTGAGGGTGGTTGTGGTGGAGCAGATGTTGCCTAACCTAACAAGCTGAGGCCTGTTCGTCAGGAAATCCATAATCCAGTTGCAGGTTGAATTGTTTATGCCTAGGTTTCCAAGTTTGATGATGAGCTTGGAAGGGATTACAGTATTGAATGCAGATGTGTGAGCACGGAATGCAGCGCCATGGACACCGCATCATCGGTGCTCCTATTGCTACGGTAGGCAAATTGGTATGGGTCCAGTGTGGATGGTAGAGAGTCTTTTAGGTGTGACAGGACCAGCCGCTCGAAGCACTTCATAACAATGGGTGTGAGTGCTACAGGGCGGTAGTCGTTCAGGCATGTCGGGCTGGAATGTTTTGGAATGGGCACAATGGAGGTGGATTTGAAACATGCTGGAACCACTGCTTGGGCGAGGGACAGGTTGAAGATGTCCGTGAAGACCCCAGCGAGCTGCTCCGCACATGCCCTGAGTACGCGACCAGGGACGCCATCAGGGCCAGCAGCCTTGCGCGCGTTTATCCAGCTTAGTGCAGTGAAAACATCTGTGGAATTTACTGTGATGATTGGGTGGTCAGTGGAAGGTGTGAGCCTGGTGGTGGGTTCCTTATTGTCTCTCTCAAAGCGTGCATAAAAGTCATTAAGCTCGTTCAGAAAGGCAGCATCTGTGGTTATGGGGATGGAGTGGTTGGGTTTATAGTCACTAATGGCCTGGATGCCCTGCCACATGCGTCGAGGGTCAGAATTGGTAAAATGCTCCTCTACCTTCAACTTGTAGCAGTGCTTGGCCTTTTTGATGCCCCTCTTCAGATTTGCCCTGGAAGTACTATAGGCCTGTGCATCACCTGATCTGAAGGCGGTGTTGCGTGCTTTCAACAGTAGTCGCACTTCCTTGTTCATCCATGGCTTCTGATTAGGGTATATGGTGATCTGCTTTTGAGTTGTGACACTATCAATGGTGGTATTGATGTAGTCCAATACAGAGGAGGTGTAGCTGTCTATATCCGTGTGAGAGCCACTGGTGGCCTGAGAAGCAAACATACTCCAGTCTGTGTGTAGAAACCTTTCCTGGAGTATGAAGTCTGCCCCCGCAGGCCACACCTTGATGGTCTTCACTGATGGCTTCACACGATTAATGAGAGGTGAATACTTGGGGGTGAGGAACAGAGAAAGGTGATCAGATTGACCCAGGTGGGGGAGGGGTGTCGCGGCGTAAACTTCAGCCATGTTTGTATAGACATGGTCTAAAGTTTTGTTTCCTCTTGTGTGGCAGGAAACATGCTGGTGAAATTTAGGGAGCACTGTCTTTAAGTTAGAGTGATTAAAATCTCCCGCAACAATAAATGCAGCCTCCGGGTGAGCAGTCTGTTGTTTACTGATGGCTGCATGAAGTTCTTTCATAGCAAGCTTGGCATCAGCATCCGGTGGAATATAAGCTGCCGTTATAATGGTAGAAGTGAATTCCCGTGGCAGATAAAACGGTCTGCATTTAACCATGAGAAACTCAAGGTTAGCCGAGCAGTGTCTCCCGACAATAACAGAGTTCGTGCACCAAGCTTTATTGACATAAATGCACAGTCCACCTCCTCTTGTCTTACCGGATTCCTCTGCCGTTCTATCCGCGCGGTGTGTGTTGTAGCCCGCTAACTCAATAGCGTTGTCCGGTATGCCGCTGTGTAGCCATGTTTCCGTGAGGATTATGACATTGCAGTTCAAAAGTCTTTTGTTGTTGGTGATGCGGAGTCGAATCTCATCCATTTTGTTCATTAATGATCGTACATTAGCAAGGAAAATGCTGGGTAAAGAGAGCCGTTGTGGTTTTAGCTGTAGCCTAGCTCTTAGCCCTCCGCGTTTTCCCCGTCTTTGTTTACGATCTCGACGCCGCCGGCGAGCACTTCCGCCCGGCCGTGTGGGGTGCGTAGCATCGGGTGTTTTGGCGATCTCAGGGACGAGTTGAATGTTGCTGGTATAACTTCCGGGAATGCGCAAACCGATATCCAAAAGCTCATGCCGGGTGTACGATGTGAATGCACAACTGTTCTTAAAGAACAGGCCCGAGATGAGCAAGAAAAACACTATATAATTGCTAAAACTGGAGAGACGCTGAGCCTCGCGATGTTCACGCGCCGCCATCTTGGTCTATATATATAGACCAAGACTTTGCAGTGACTCACGAACCCTAACAACTTCAGATAATGAGATGTTATTGCACTTGTTGTAATGTTACAATATCTTAAAGTAAAGTTAAGTAAAATCCCTTCTACTTGATGTGAAGTATGTACTATATAAATACATTTCACAAAGACTTACTGAGATCAATGAAAATGAATGACTAATGGCTGACATATCTTCCATAATTTAATGGACTCTTTTCATAAGACTAAATCCTCCAAAAAAGTTATATTTGCAATTTAAAAAAATGTATGAACATTTTTAACACTATACTTTGTATTATATTACCCTTGCATATTGCGGTAGCCCTCCAGAAGCAGGGTTGGTGATCCCTGGCATAGTGCCAATGCAGGTCTGTCATAGGTCCAACACATAATTATAAACAAGCCTGCAAGTATGTAACAAAAACAAACTTACACTGAATCAAATGCCCACTTGCTTGGAGTAAAGCTCTCATCATACGGTATCCATACTGTGGGTGTTCCCTTTGAATTTCCAACACCAAACGATCCAGGTCTGTATCGTTAATGTCAGAGTACAACTCTGATACTCTGTGGAACAGGTGGATAATTGAGTCATACGTGGCATTAGATGCATCAGATATTTGTGAGATGAACAGAATTATGTAAAGACCTAAACATGCACCTGTGAATTTTTTTATACAATCAAGTCATATCTGAATGTCCTAGTTACATTTCTATCAGATTATTTAAGTCAGCTCTATGCGTTTCTATGATGCTTCAAAAAAAGGGGGCATTCTTGGCAAAATGTTTAGAATAGGGGTGTTTAACGTTATATGAAATCATAAAAAAATATATGTTTAAGTTGATGTTTACCTTAGTCCACACTGTTGCATTCGTCTACGTACCGTCCAGCGACTAACTCCATACAAGGCAGCAATGTCTTTAACTTTAAGACCATACATAAGATACCCCTCTATGGCCAAGTCTGGGATCTCCACGTCCGGTTGTCCCACTCCCCTTGGCAGAGACGAAGATAATCGCTCTTCCACCACCTTCAAGGGTTCAGCAGCGAAACGAGTGTCGAGGCCTGTTAAGGCCGATAATTCTGCAAGACGCTCCAATATTGATTTAGTTCGGTCACCTACATACACGTAAAACTCTTCTGAAACAGCACTATTTCTCTGTTCACGATACACTTCATCTACCAGTGAATTCAACGACCTTATCAGATCTCTAGCCGCCATGTTTCGAACAATCTAAACGTAATACGCTTCCGCCAATCCCCGCCTTGACGTAGTGATTGACTGAGGGTGGGCGTGGTCAGCTCGGAATGCATTTTCAAAGCCGCATTGAATTTTGCTACAAATATCCCACGGCGTCATGATGAAAATGCAATCGCAAGTATCCTAACTGTAAGTCTAAATGTATTTAGGTCAAATAACATTTAAATTATAATTTTGCTACTATTTCTGCTTGGACATGTTACACATATCAATCAATTTGATTTATACATTTTCATTTCAATTTTGCTACTTATAAAGCGTTAAAAAGTATGCACATTACAGATTAAGACTGCTGTTGGAAATGGCAAATGTAAATAATATCTGCAACAAACTTTGCACATGTGGAGTAATGGAAAATGTAAATTTAAATACAGAAATGCATTGCCATTTTGAATATTGCATTGCCATTTTGAATATTGCATTGCCATTTTGAATATTGCACCACATATGCTTCCATAGTTAAATACTTTCTCCTCGATGGATTTCGATGGAATTTCGTCAGTAACAAGATAAAACCTGTGTATTTAGGTCCACCTACATTTCATTAGTGTCCAAAGCTTAGATGAAGCCCACCGACCGGTTGAACGCAACGCAAATTTTCTGAAAGCCGCGGTGAGCTGAAATCACATTAGGGCTGAAATCCCGAAGTGTCCAACGCTTCAGGGGCTTGAACTCTATGTAGTTACAGTCGTGTTCAGGAAAAACATACTACCACCAGGCGACCAGGAGAAGATATTGAATGACATACACATTTTAGTACCGCGCGGCTTGGAACACATTTTTGAGTCAGAATTTTCGCCGCGAGTGGTTACGATGTCATCATACCTACGTTATTCACAAAACATTGCACGTGCTGACGTGTATAGTTACGCCATGATGATGGTGTTTCTTCTTCGAGCGAGAGAAGTGTTCAACACGAGTTCTAAAAGTTCGAGTTCTCGTCAATTTTGATTTATTTTGTGAAATCCAACTCTTTGAGTGAGACAGTGGGTGGCTCTTAGAAGAGCCGTTGTGTTCAATGTGTTACTTCAGAATAAACGCGTTTAACCTCCGAAGCCGTACAGAGTGCGTCCCTGTCGTTTCAGCGCGTACACGACGTCCATGGCGGTGACGGTCTTTCTCTTGGCGTGCTCGGTGTAGGTGACGGCGTCGCGGATAACGTTCTCCAGAAACACCTTCAGGACACCGCGAGTCTCCTCGTAGATGAGACCGGAGATACGCTTCACTCCTCCGCGTCGAGCAAGACGACGGATGGCAGGCTTGGTGATGCCCTGGATGTTATCGCGCAACACTTTACGATGACGCTTCGCGCCTCCTTTTCCGAGTCCCTTTCCGCCTTTGCCTCTTCCAGACATGTTGAACAACAGTTCAGCTTAAAACTTGTGTTATGGTTGACGCAGTGTAGAGGAGGTGATTTATATGCGTGTACAGGACCTAAACGAAACACAAACGCGCGCATGTGGGTGGTGCCAGTGGCACGTCACGCATTTGATTTCCTCGCAGCTCAAATTACACCTGTCTGCAGACTCAAAGATCGAGGCGTGGCTTGTGTGCTCCGTCCACATGCCATTTCATTGGTTAGTGGCAAAGTAATGACGTCGTTGCTACAGTAAACCGGAAATGGTCAATTCCGTTAGAATGTCAACCTTAAAATGAATAAATAAAGTTATTACCAACGGGTTTAAATATACTTACGGCACAGATATTAGAAGAGGCAATCTGAATTCAATCTAAGATGATGGCGTCACTTCTCCCCAGTTTACAGCACCTAAAACACGAAGTGTAACGGCCACCTAATGTTTTAAAGTGTGCATGTGCCTTTAAGATGCCTGATGACTATGCTGCTGTGATGCGCATGCACGGGCTCGTGCGTGAGTACGCGCTGTCGCAGAGAGGTGACGGAGATTTTCTTTGTTTGTGACGGTACCAGACCCGCTCCTTTGTATATGGGGTCAGATTTGTTTCATTATTCTGAATAAATAAACTACGATTCGCAAATAAATACAGAGAGTTTCACAAACAATTTTTAAATCCACAAATGCACAAAAAGCGAACCATAAATATATGTTAGACGTTCCACAAAAATAAATGGAATTCACAAATAAATACAACGACATTTGCAAATAAAAAATATTTACAAATGTATTTTATTGATATATATTTGTGGATCGCTTTCTTCACATTTGTGGATCGCTTTCTGCGCATTTGTGGATCGCTTTCTGCGCATTTGTGGATCGCTGCACGCATTTGTGGATCAGTGCACGCATTTGTGGATCAGTGCACGCATTTGTGGATCAGTGCACGCATTTGTGGATCAGTGCACGCATTTGTGGATTGCTCTCTGTGCATTTGTGGATTTTGAAACATTCCTAACGTCAAGACGTGCGCACAATCCACAAATAGGTGGACTCCGCCCACTATCTACGCAAGCCAATCGGTTAACTTCCGCTTTTGTTGTCCAATAGGCCACGTTCTAACTTCAGCCAATCACGTTTTGCTCTGCACTAAGATTCAGGGAGTTAACATGGCGACTAGTGGCGGTCTAAAATCTGTGTTATATTAAAAAATGATAATGGCCTCTTCTTTCTACTTTGTAATGATCGCTTGTGTTCATATACATTGTCCGTATTGTTACATATATGCTGTATTTAAACGTGTATGACTTGATAACAGCGTGCACGGACTGGAGTGGAAAATCCCGGTGACTAGGGAGTCAGGACTGATTTGGTCTGCCAGCCTTTTTATTGTGTTTATGTACCAAAGTGCTAAATTCCGATTTTGTCATTCGATCAAATATGATCTATTACTGCATGGTTAAGCAGCTATTTCGATCCACACACTCGGCGCGTGCCTCCTGTCAAGTTTCGGTACTGGTACTGGTACTACCAGTATAATGATTGCAGAATCAATGTGGGGGAAATCATCAGCATTTTGAATTTCTATGTCATTCATAATTCAAAATAAAACCTAATTTATACAGTCATTTCGGTTTATCCCATTCCTGAATGATCTCTGCTGCTATCGCTACACTGTTCTGTTTACTGTCTAACTCTTTGCCATGACAAAGGATGTCGATTCTTTTACTATGATCTTGTGCACACAATATATTCTTAAATTCAACCCCAAAAGTAAATGATGTAAACCTATACAATTTGTGTTTTCGAACCTTACCATAGTAAATATTGGTATAGGCTACAACTGCAGATAATCAATTTACTGTAGATAATGATAATGGATGTGGCAGTGCTCTCAGTAGCGTGTTAAACGATAAACGTCTCCATTTTACCTGGTGTTAAATAAATAATTATTGTTGGGTTATAATTATGTATATATTGCTGCCTTTTAAATGACATATAGGACAGCTTTAAAATACTGTTTATTTCCATTATTTAATGGCAACCCTGCTGAAAAAACCAGCTAAAACCAGCCTTAAGCTGGTTGGCTGGTTTTAGCTGGTTTCCCAGCCTGGTCATAGCTGGTTAAGCAGGCTGGTTTGAGAGGGGTTTTGGACACATTTTTTTAGCTGGGCAGGCTGGTCTTAGCTGGTCAGGCTGGTCTTAGCTGGTCATAGCAGGTCAGGCTGGTCTTAGCTGGTCAGGCTGGTCATAGCAGGTCAGGCTGGTCTGGTGACTAGGCTGGCCACATCTAACCACACTTATTTGCTGTTATTGGTCGGGCAAAATCCGTACAAGTGGGTCTAATTCAATAAAAATAACTACACACTGATCTGATTGACAGTCTGATATGTTTATTTTTTTCACAGAGGACAAATGGTATTTAAATGTTTTACAAAAACTAAAGACTTCAAAACTAAAGACTTAGAAAACCAGTTCAACAAGAATCATACCTGGAAAATAATTGTCAAGTCATTAATTCCCATTTTATTTGTGCTTCAACAGCTTTCACACTTTTTCATTTCTTTTTTCTTTTTTTATAATGTCTTGAATTTTCTGGGATATGTAATAACCAACTCGATTCTCCCTCTTCTCTCTCTCCTTTTTTTCGGGCTCCTTTGTTCTGAGCCAGTCACTGAAACAGACTTGAAAGTAAAAAGAGAAATAATTAATTTCATTGATTGGTGAATTTTAGACTATAGTAATCTAGAACAGTCATTTTTAACTGTGGTCCTCCGGCCCCCTTCCCAGAATGTTTTGGATGTCTTTCTAGGTGCTCAATATAGGGAGACATCTAAAACATTCTGTGAGGGGGGGCCATATGACCAGGGTTGTTTGTATTGGTAACCTAGTAACCACTTTTAAAATGATTGTACACAAAATGTTCACAATAATAGTTTTTCGAAATAAAAGAAAAAGCCTCCAGTGAGCGTAAAAACTTTTTTTGAATTAAGGGTTTTTATCGACATTTGTCGTTTCCATCACTTGCTTCAGATGTTAAACTTCACAAAGCCCATAAAACAAGGATGATGGAAACCCGGCTAGTGATTTGACCAATAAGTGATGATTTTAAATGGATGCATATAAATGAGGTTATCCAAACATTAATTATAATATAAAAAACGTAATATAAAGTTATTGTGTAACAATTTATAATGGTTCCATATTTAAATGTGCATACTGCATAGAATACCTCTCAAAACTTGCAGCTTGGATGGGGTCAGGGGAGGCTTCACAGGATTTTTATTCGTGGGACACTCCTTTCCAGACACACTTTTGTTTTTTAAAGTTGCTGTCCCCCATAGTGCCACAGCCATCTCCTTGACGAAGAGAGAATCTTTGGCAGAGGAACAAATTTTCTTCCACACCTCCTCTCTAAGCCAAACATTTTCTCCTACGTGGATCTTAAACAAAGAAAATGATAAAAAAGAAAGACATTTAGGGGTAAATATTTCTTTAAGAGTAGCATAAAGTAACAAAAATGTAAAACGAACATGGACAATCTTTTTCAGCTGAAAGTGGAATTTTTTGAGGCTCTACTTTTTTCACCTTTTACACCATTAGCAAAAGTCCAAGGAGATATACTGTATGACACAGTCTATAAAAATCAAGTCATTCATGATCATAATGTCAAGAACGTTCTGTCAAGATCTCATCTTGGTATCTTTAATATGAAAAAGATATTTCTTGGTCCCAGACTAAAATGATTGTGTGACCTGTCTTAAGTGAATGTAACTTGTCCAGAAATATCATAAAATATATCAGTGCCATTGTTTTGTCTCCAGATGCTTACCAGTAATGTATTCTTCTTAGGCATTTTTATTAAAGCGACATAAATATCTTACTTCAACTAAGGCATACTGTAAAACCGGGCCAAAGGGTCCCATCTTGGAAATAGGGTTAATAAAAGTGTCCGTGCCATTAGCACGCCAGGCTCTTTAATTCTTCATCTTTACATATAATGCCAATAAATACACCTGCTGTGGTTTGAAACTTCCCTGGTTGTCTGAGTCGTATCCATACAGTCTATTTATTTGAGTGTCATTTTAGAACAATCTATTAAAATCACTTCAGTACAGTCTCTTAGACCTTTTAGCATGTATTGTTTTGTTCATCTGTCAAAAAACGACTATACTGTGTGTCTCTTTTTTTCACTGCCTGTGTAAGTGTGACATGCTTTTAAATTAATGATGTGCTGTGATTTACTTACTTTTTAGTTAGTTAAAATATGACTTTACTTGAGTACCACAATGAAATAAATGTTGCCGTTTTTATTTCCAGCTCTTCCTTTAAATAAGCAGTGTAGCAAAAATGTATTTTTAAGACAGTGAAAAATGTAAAACCAAATTATGATTTTTTTCCATAAGTGTATAAAAAAATGTAACGGGGAAGAAGTGAAGTAAAAAAGAAATGCAGTGAAAATGTACCTTGCCATTTTTTATTTCATAAATTTCCCTGCTAGTATTTAGCAGCTTATAAGATGTTTGCCGTTCAGGTGTTCCCTTTTCGGGTAGGGGTGAGGAGGTTTCGCTGACTTCAAAAAATGAGGAATCTGAAAACAATGATAACACAGACAAATTAATTTAAGCCTTCAAACGCAATGTCCTATTTTTGATCAATGCAATACAATTACTATTTGATGAAACGTCTGTTCTTAGAGCCTGTCAACAGAGTTAGGTGCAATGTCCTACAGTATTCTTAGGATATTTTTTTCAAGGGTTTGGGACATATTGGGCCCTTTGAAACGCTCAAACTCTTAAAAATGGGCACAAACTCCAGAGACTTTAGCCATAAGGCTAGGGCAAAGACAGGTTTTTAAAATGTCAAATGATATGGCCAACGAGATGCAATACAATTCGTTCGTGGCAAAAAAGCAGGAAGTGTCTCATATATACAGCATACACTGAGTGATTTGGATCAAACTTGAGTGCAGGTTTCTAAGAGCCACCAGGTGCTGTGGTGCTCAGGCCCATGCTGCAAGCTATTCTTTAATTGATTATCACTGATTATCAAACTCTGTATCTTTTACCATGTGTTTTTGAGAAGGCCCTTTGAAGAACTTCATTGATGTTCTGTTGCAGTGTAACATTAAGTTGCCTGTATGTAGTCAGCTCTGCGACAAGGTCCTTGTTGATCTTTTCTAATTCTGCATGTCTTTAATGATGTAGAGAACAAGAAAGAGAAGTTCATAATTTTCTGCTATTGTTACTTCATTACATTTCATATTTACAAGACACTTGTGTTTTGTGAACATGGAAGACTTTTTAGAAGCTTTTACCTTTTTTTACAGTCCATCAGCTCTTCTTGTAGCTGATGTTTTTGTTTCTTTTGGAAGCGGTATTTTTTGTCTAAGTCCTCGTGTATTTTTTTAGGTACCACTGCTCCGCCATCACTGTCTTCACTGTCAGAAAAATCCTCTTTCCTTTTATTTGAATTGTTTTCAAACAGCGGGTTCTCCTTCCTTCTCATCTTACTTTCTTCAAGAATTTTCAAAAGGCTTTTTTTTTTTTCCGCAGCCTCAACTGATTTTAGGGTTTTCTGTAAAGTAACATCATTATCATTCATGTAAATATGACAAAGAATTCATAAATCATTAAATGTATAATTAAAAACAGTCATGTATATTATGTTTGAAGATTACAGAAACTCATGGTCTTTGTTAAATAGCTTTCATTGCATGGAAAAAATGGTGAGTGAAAGAAAGTCAGGATGCTGCAAATCATTTTGATAGACACAGTTTAAAGGTTCACCCAAGAGTGAAAATTCTGTCGTGATTTACTCACTCTCAGACCTTTCTTTTTTCTGATAAACACAAGGACGATTTTTCCAAATATCTCCATTTGGGTTTATCAGAACAAATAAATGTATACAGGTTTGGAACAATCTGAGGTCGAGTAAATGATGACAGAATTTTAATTTTTGAAATGATTCGGAAAGACTGCTAAATTAGTTGGATTCAGAGCGAATCACATAAACGATCCAAAACAATCAATCATCTGGGAATCAGATCTCAAAACACCTGGTGGCGATGAGCACAAGGCGTAAAGCATCCATCTCAAATTGTTAAATCGGTATTAACAACTTTTTTTATCCAAAGTGAACTCAAAACACTCACGGTTTTGTTCGTCAGTGATGCTTTTTCTTTTAAGGTTGCAGTTTCGTCGTAACTGTCCACACAATCATGGCTGAGGATTTTTGAAATCCTTAGCCGTTTTGTCGGGTGGGCTAATTCCTCCTCAATCTCTTCACGGGCTTCTAAATTGAACCACGATTAATGTAAGTAGGTTAAAGTGATATTACTACAAGTAACCATGGTTTTATTAGTGCTTATAAGTGTTGTCACTATTAAGCTGAATACTTTATTAATCTAACTCACCTTTTACAAGAATTATTTGAGCTTTGAAATCTGCGTTTTCCCAGCGAACAATATAGAAAATATCCTGCAGATAGTTTTTAGGGTCAAATTTTTTAATGTCCTCTGTTGGAACGATATGTTTGGTCCCATCCGAAAACCGCACATAGGCAAACATGTCTGAGGCTGAGGTAAAATGTCGTTATTTTAAATCGGACGCACGAGAGCCCTGCTCGCTCCCGACAGTGTGTACTGCGCGCTCGCGGTTTACTTAGAAATGAGTTAGAGTTCACTTTATTTTCATGAATGAAACTGAGATTTTTTTCAATTTACCGGGTTTCTTGGTTTTATTTCATTGTATAGATGCATAAACGAAAATATAAAGAATACCTGGAGCCTGGCAGTGAGTCCAGTATACCATTTAAAACCAGGCAAAGGCTTGAGAAGGCTGCTGAGGTAAGTGTATATTTCTGTGTATTGTCTAATAACAATTTAATGATAAACACACTGTGAATAAAATAACAGTAGTATAGAATTTGCATAGTTAATTTGTTTTTGCCATGGTATGATACTCTTCTGAAGAGCCATTGCAGATTAGGTATTCTCAAGGTGACCTATTCTATAATTGCAGTAAGGGTGCCCAGTCTTTTTCCTGTGGATATAGTGTCCAGCAGAGTTTATGCTGCGTTTAAGACACCTCAGATTTAGGATATTTTACACCTCAACCTAGAAATAATTTCTGCATTGGCAGTCTTTTAATGTTGGTAAACAGTTTTTAATATTTTAATCTAAACTATCGGTAGGCCTACTGGCATATTGACAAAATGTTATGCTTTTCAACTGGTAAGTTGCTGTGGATAAAATACTGCACTGCAACAGATTTTCAATTGCATGTTTTGTATGATTTTTAAGGTTGAGGGTATTACAGAGACAAACAAGGCCATCACAGACCAGACCTGTTCAGACACAGATGGGTCCTCTTCACACACAAACAATAAACTGTCTTCAGATTCACAGGTAGCTAATCTAAATTCTGTAGGGTAGCAATGACCAAACTATTCATATAAGTGATGAATACAACACTTTACTACTACATTTGATTGGTTTATTATTGTTTAAATGTGGAAGACCATTTAGAGAAACATTGCCTGTTCGTCTTCTTTCCAGGCTTCTACTGACATAGAAGTTTTCCACCCTGACGAGTTTACTTCAGACTCAGAGGTACAGTAACTACAATATGTAATTTACAGTGGCCCCACAATGTCTTTCCACTTAAATGGATACTCCACCTAAAAAAACAATATGTCCTAAATTATTCCTCCTCAAGTTGAATCAAACCTGTATAAATGTATTTCTGTTGGACAATAAGAAAGATATTTGGAAGAGGTTTTGCAACTGACAGTTAATTTTTTCTACTATGGCAAGTCAGTGGTGCCCCAGAACTGCTAGTTGAAAACATTCTTCCAAATATCTCTCTATGTGTTCTGCAGATCAAAAAAATGTATACAGGTTTGGAACAATGTGATGGTAAGTAATTCATTTTTTTGGTTGAGTATCCCTTTAAGTCTCCTAAAATGTATGAATGTCTTTCATAAAATCTATAAAAACAATGTTTAGAGTAGGAAAACAAAAAATGTGTTTCATGTGCATTACAATTATTAAACAGCAGATGTAGGTTTACACTTTGTTTAGTGGAACATGTCTCTAGCCAATGTGATGTGAACTATGCACACCTGTGGTACTGACTTTTTTATTGACTTCATTCTAAAACTCACTTTGTGAGCGATTGGTTAAAAAGCTGCAAAATAGTGGCTAGTTGTATGGAGGTGACGCTTTGATATTTTGCTTTCTAATTTTTGTGTTGTGTTCTGTTCTAAGGAAAACATAACAGAGACAAACCATGCACACCCTTTGCCACCTGACCAGACCTATTCAGAGTCAGACACAGACGAGTCATCTTCGGATATTGGGGAATTCTCCTCATATTCAGAGGTAGGTAAAATATTCACCATGGATTTCATATTAAAATAATTCGGCAAATAAAAAATTAGAACAATCTACCTTTAGTGGGACTTAAAGTAATGACCATACTTGATGAAAAAAAAATTGTAACTTGTAAAACTAGTCTAACCAAGTTATGCAACAACCTTCCACAGGTTCTGCCCAGTCTGTGTTTCAGCATCTTTTTAATATTTGAGCATTTTCCAACATACTCAGGAAAAATGTGTAGTATAATGCAATGTAAGTCCGAGTTGCTTTGGATAAAAGTGTCAGCCAAATGCATAAATGTAAATGTGTTAGAAATTCCCTGCCACTTACCACGACCATGCGCTATAGTTTATCAGGTATAAACAGTGTCGTTCCTTTTGCAGAAGATGAAAAAAATGATTATGTTTTCTTTTATATATATTTAGCATCATTAATCAGGTTAAAAGCATTATTAATTATCAATGTCATACTTGATCAAATATTTTGAGATATATTCAGTTCTGACATGGATCACAAGGAAAGGCAACTTTAGCAAGCCAAGTGTTTTTTTAGTTGTCAGAATACATACTTTGCTTGAATATTATAAGTATTTTCTTGTATTTTAAAATATTAAAAAAGTCCACTCACACATTTCTATAAGGGCAACCCAGCTAGCCCTTCAACGTAAAAAAAAAAAATGATGGTCTGCTAAAACGTCTGAATTTATCATATGTCTCTCCAATCAGGGCACAATTTATTAATCGTTATTCGTTTATTTTTAGAAAAATGTTGTCCAAACCTTTGGCAGTCATCCGGAATTCACAAAAACCACAGTTACTAGCTACCATTTAATTTTTTTATTTAAAAGTATATTAGGGTTAACACCACAACTATAACGTTAAAGATATAGATAGCAATATCATCATGGTTGCTTTCAGAACAACTTTTTCCAGCTAATAAACACTTAAACGTACTTTGTTTCTCAGAAAGAGAAACGTAAAATGATTTCAATATAGTTGCGTGACATGGCAAAGGATACTTTTTTGTGTGTAATATATCTGTTTCCTTAGCCCAATGATAAGTCCACCAACACATAGCTCTAGTGCGCAAACATGACCCGAGTTAGATTCCTGTCTCAATTGTCCATTGTACGCTCCCCTATATCCGCCCAGTGCTGTCTTGTCATTATTCTACTGTACTATCCCATCAAAGGCATAAAAGGCCAGAAAAACATTATTTGAAATTTAAAAAAAAAAACTATAGCTAATGTGAGAAACAGATAGAGAAAGTTTAGAAGAAGAAATAGACATCCATTAACAATAAAGAGGCCGGATCTACTTGCTAAGGTGTGTTTATAAGGTGTTTTAAGAAAAAGAAAAATACAGGGCAAACAATCCAGCAGCTGTGTTAAACGTATACATTATTTTGTGTACCAAATAGTAGTATAATAAATGTTTCGTCCAAAATGTTTTGCTGTAAGAGTTACTAACTCTTATGCACTTTTTCTTTGGCATTGTTGCCCCGGCTTGGGCTGGGATTTAAGGTTGTTTATTAAACTGACAACAGTGGTTTTTGCAAAAATTAAAACAAAAAACAAAGTATTTTGTCCTGTGCCACACTTAACTATGCTCTGTTTATTGTATTTTATTACTTAGGGTGCTGCTGTATCTGATTTGTTTGGATCAGATGATCAAATGGCTGAAGGTGCATATGATGCAGAGAGTGAAAGTGAGGTTCCAACAGATGATCCACTACACAAAATTGGTACAGACACAGGGATGGACACAGTTCTCAAATCTACAGGCTCAACCACGAAGGCAGAGGCCCTGCTTTTGATAATGTGTCATGCTGCTTTACATAATATAACTGGCTGTCAACTAGATGACTTACTCAAACTTGTTAATTTTCTCTTTGGTAATGAAGTAGTTCCAAGGTCCAAACATATGTTTAGCAAGGTATTCAAAAAAAACTCAGAGATAGCTGAGTTTCACCTTTATTGTAAAGGTTGTAAATCTCACATTGGAACAAAAAAACTTGTTACTGACCAGAACATTACACAGTGTATATCCTGTAATGAACCAGTTGACATCAACTCTTTAAACAACGGCAGTTTCTTTATCAATGTGCCAATTGCACCACAGATTCAGAACCTTCTGGAAAATCCGGAAATTCAGCAACACATCAACTACCGATTTGACAGGCCACACAGCGTAGAGAATGCTGTCTCAGACATTTATGATGGCGTTATGTATAAAAAATTGTCACAACCGAATGGCATTCTTTCAGATCCTAACAATTTTTCTTACAACTTTAATTCTGATGGGTCTCCTCTATACAAATCTTCAAAGGTCTCTATTTGGCCAATACAGCTACACTTAAATGAACTGCCCCCCCAAATACGATTCAAGCATGTAATCCTTGCTGGTCTGTGGTTCGGAAATCATGAGCCAGCTATGCAAGTTTACCTTAAACCATTTACAGAACAAGCAAAGTCACTTGTTTCGAAAGGAGTGTTTTGGAGAAAAAATGGTGTTCAACAAAACAGCAAAATTGTTGGCATCTGCTGCTGTGTTGACTCAAAGGCAAGACCTTCAATGCAGAACACCACTCAGTTTAACGGCTACTACGGGTGTGGCTTCTGTCTTCATCCTGGTGTTTTAGTTGAAAGGCAGGTCAAGTACACTGTGCTAGAATCTCAACCTGATGACAGAGACTCAGAGTCTATGATGACAGACATGGAGGCAGCCTTAATTGTAGGAAGAAGTGTCAGAGGAGTTAAAGGTCCATCACATCTTATCAACATGCCGAACTTTGATATTGTATGGGGCTTTGTACCTGATTATATGCATGCTGTTCTTCTTGGAGTAACCAGACAGTTAACAGAGCTTTTACTTCAGAGTACTGACCAGCCCTATTACATTGGTAGACCAGATACCTTACGAACAATAGAAAATCGCATAAGAAACATCCAGCCACCACATCTAATTTCTCGCTTACCTAGGCCACTTGAAGAGTTTAGATATTGGAAGGCATCAGAATGGAGAGCTTGGTTGCTCTTTTATTGTTTACCATGTCTTGATGGTGTGCTTGAGTCTCGGTACTTAAAACATCTCAGTTTGCTGATCTCAGCCATCTTCGTCCTTTTGCAACAGTCGATTACATGTGAGGAAGTGAACAAAGCAGATGTCATGCTTCTGGAATTTGTTATAAAATTTCAGTTACTTTATGGAGAGACAGCCATGACTTTTAATCTACATCTTCTCACTCACCTTGCAAAGTCAGTGAAACTGTGGGGTCCACTGTGGGCACACTCTGCTTTTGTCTTTGAAAGTGCAAATGGCAATCTGTTAAAGTTGTTTCATGGAACCAAATCCGTTGCTGTTCAAATCGTTAACAAGTTTCTGTTGCACAAAGCTGTGGCAAGCTTTACAACAAAACATGTGATCAGTGATCGGGTTTTAAACTTCTACAGAGAATGCACCGAGTATCCAAGAGTGCAGAAATGTCTGAGTTGGAAGGAAACCACAGTCTTGGATAGTGGCACAACCAAACAACTAACAGATGAGGAAATAAATGCTTTCATGTCAGCACAGATACAAGTGCCAGAAACAGTATTGACACACAAAAGAATGATTCACAAAGGTCAAATATATACCAGCAGGGGCTATTGTCATGCTAAGAGAAGAAGAGAGTGTTGTGTTGGATTAACAAATGGCTGTCAGGGTGAAATACAAAACATAATCTCATTCGAGAAAGAAGAGGAAACAGAGATTGCACTGTTCTGCAAGATATTTCATACACAACACACCTTTCCACTTAGTCCAAACCCTGGTTTTGTGCCACATATAAAACTTATTGTAGACAGTCACTCTCCTCTTAGTCTGTTTTCCGCAGACAGCATCAGATACAAATGTTTTAATATTGTGTCTTCAGACAAGATATTTATTTGTGACTTTCCAAACGTGTATGAGCGAGATTAAAACCAGTGTAGACTGAGACATTATATACATGTATACTCATCTACATCATAGACAGGTTGCTGTCAACATCAATGGGAAATGACATGGTTAACAGTAGCAGAGATCTAAAAGTGTGGGGGAGATCTACAGTCAGAGATTGTAAAGCAGCATGTTGGTGTGTGTGTAGCGGAGTTTTGCATGGATGGGTATATGGATGTAGGAGGACTGGGTAAGATGAAGGGGAATTGATTTAAGGTGTGAGTGAGGTCATGGGTAAGAGTGGGGGTATGCAGGCGTATGTGTGTGGGGTTTAGGTGAGAACAGTGTGCTGGAATTAGTGGGTTTGTGGGGTATGGGTGGGCATATGGATTTATGAGATCTGCGTAGGGGTCTCGATAGAAAGAGGAAGTGCATGTAAGGATAAAGGTATGTCACACATGAAGATCTTACGGTGTAGTGTAAGATGATCCCTGCTTTACAATATCTGCCTGTAGATCTCCCCCTTATACACACTTAAAACCCACACTTTTAGATCTTTGCTACTGTTAACTGTTAACCCTGTATTTTCCACTGAGGATGAAACATTATTACTTTACATGAAGAACTATGACAGCAACCTGGCTATGATGTAGGTCACAGTGTTAAGAATGTTGTCTCAATATGATGGAGTCAGCTGACTTGAGAGAATTTGTCTTGAATCTTGCCAATAGTGGCAAGACATATTAATGTATTTTCAGAGATGAGATGTTGTGAATACATTCATTTTTTCCATACCAACATGTTTAATTTAGACTTGTTTTACATAGTTCAAAACAACACAATGGATTTTGTTTGATGCTTGTGTTTTTATTAAGGGTACATGTCCTAGTGAGTGTTCAAAAAGACTAAGAAGTTGTTATAGCTGTTTAGTATACTGTACACATCTATGGTGATCCATTAGTATTTGTATACATGTCTTCTAAGTTGTGTGAATGGAAGCTAAAGGCAAAAAAAGTTGTATTGGATTAAAGGGCAGGAAAAGATAAACAAGTAAAAAGTTGAATGGGGTTATGTACGTTTCAATTTATCACATTTCATTAGTGCTGCACACTGTATGCAATTCCTATCCAATTCGTTTCAGTCTCTGCAGTATGAAACTAAACATGACAGTTATAGATTGTACGGTATGTCTGTGTTACTTTTACATTTGTATACTATTTTGAAATAATGTAAATTAATACTGAAACAGAAAATTGAAAGCTGACTATTTGTTCAGCTATGTTGTTTTTATATCTAAGTATAACTGTAATTTATTCAATAAACAACATTTCAAAGCTTGCAACAGATGTAGTTGTATTTTTGCATTTTACCCTCTGACTAGAATTTGCTAAATCATACGCTTGGCATTTTATCATCCAGCTTGATGTCTTAACCTAGGTAGCGTTTTAAACAGCACTGAAGTAATTTCTATCTGTGCTGGACTCTCTTGTGTTGCTTTTTATTCAGTATTTCATCCAAGTAATCCATTTCAAAATATTTTTCAATGAAATGTACTTCTCAATAGAATTAGTGATGGGGGAATTATATTTTTGTCTAAAAAAAGGTTAATGGAAATATGCACTTTTATATTAAAATATCTGTAATATCATGACAAACATTTTTGACAAGTGTGTCTTTTTTACATTTATTGTATAAAACCTAGCCTATCTGACTATAATGGTGAACCACTCTTGTCACTAGATAAAATTTGACTAATCAAATGGTAAATAAACACTAGCTTGGCCAGGCTGGATGACCAATTTGACCAGCCTGAAATACCAGCTTGCCCTGGCTGGAACACCAGCTTGACCAGCTTGCCCAGGCTGGAAGACCAGCTTAAAACAGCTACTTCCAGCTTGAACCAGCTAAAACCAGCAAACCAGCTTAGGCTGGTTTTAGCTGTTTTTTTCAGCAGGGAAATAAAAGCACAACGGGGGCATTAAGAATGCAAGGGAGGCAACACAACTTTTTCTTCGATGAAAAAAGTATGAAGCAAAATACGAAACTGCCAAATAAAAATGAATTGAAGCCAATTGTACAAATGAATGAGTTCTCCATACAAACGCACAAAAGGCACTGGACATTACTGGGCATTTCAGTAAAGCCATTTTCATACAGAGATCCCCGAAAATATGCGGAAGGTGTCCCGGGATGACGGGATCGGTTGATATTGGTTTACAATGCCAGTTACCTGCAATTAAAAGGCAATTATTTTGTTTTACTTGATTTTGTTGAGAAAAAACAAGCATGCTCAGGTAGGCTCGAATCAGTCTGTTAACAAAAAAATGGCTCTTCCGCTTCGTGTACATCAAGAGACGTACTTTTAAAGATTGCTAAACGTTCAAGTTTATTGAAGTGCTCTAGCATTGTAATTTTGTGTTGATCGATGAAGTCATTTAAAACTTGCTGCATTTAGAGGCGACATAGCCCATTCTCTCTCAATTTCAGTGAACATGCTCGGGACACATACAAACTCCGAATACTAAAGCGGATATTTCGGACTTCTGAGCGAATCACTGGTAGACTACTGCTATCACTGCAAGAACTTTACTCATCCAGAGTGAGCGAGTTTCTTTCCTCCGGCCATCTACCCCATGAACAGTTGAGCAGTTAAATGTTCACTGTGCAATACATATGTGCAATACTAAACTACTCACTCACACTTATATTTATTTATTATACATATGTTACTGATTTAATATATAATATAGCTATCCCATTACCTTACACCATTTTATAGCACCTAATAACTTGTATATATGGCACATGCATAAAATATGGCATCCGGTTCTCTTTTGACATGTATTGTTTTTTTTCATATGTGTATTGTCTATTACATATTCATTTTTATTATTTTGTTACCTGTGTCTTGTCACTTTATGTGAGCTGTTTAGTAAATGTATTATACTACTACAGTATTTCTATGTGGGGAATTGTGGATGACTTGTCCCACATGATAATCTTGCAATATAGCCTACTTACAATGCTGCCACTAAAGACTACACTTACTATTGTTAATGTATATAACAGGTATCATATAGTTTTGTCATGGCAAAGAGTTAGTAAACAGAACAGTGTAGCGATAGCAGCAGAGATCATTCAGGAATGGGATAAACCGAGATGACTGTAGAAATTACGTTTTATTTTGAATTATGAATGACATAGAAATTCACAATGCTGATGATTCCCCCCAGGTTAATTCTGCCATCGTTATACTGGTAGTACACCGACAGTTGCAAAAAATCGGAATTTAGCACTTTGGAACATAAACACAATAAAAAGGCTGGCAGACCAAATCAGTCCTGACTCCCTAGTCACCGGGATTTTCCACTCCAGTCCGGGCACGCTGTTATCAAGTCATACACGTTTAAATACAGCATATATGTAACAATACGGACAATGTATATGAACACAAGCGATCATTACATAGTATAAAGAAGAGGCCATTATCATTTTTTAGTATAACACAGATTTTAGACCGCCACTAGTCGCCATGTTAACTCCCTGAATCTTAGTGCAGAGCAAAACGTGATTGGCTGAAGTTAGAACGTGGCCTATTGGACAACAAAAGCGGAAGTTAACCGATTGGCTTGCGTAGATAGTGGGCGGAGTCCACCTATTTGTGGATTGTGCGCACGTCTTGACGTTAGGAATGTTTCAAAATCCACAAATGCACAGAGAGCAATCCACAAATGCGTGCACTGATCCACAAATGCGTGCACTGATCCACAAATGCGTGCACTGATCCACAAATGCGTGCAGCGATTCACAAATGCGTGCACTGATCCACAAATGCTCGCACTGATCCACAAATGCGCAGAAAGCGATCCACAAATGCGCAGAAAGCGATCCACAAATGTGAAGAAAGCGATCCACAAATATAAATCAATAAAATACATTTGTAAATATTTTTTATTTGCAAATGTCGTTGTATTTATTTGTGAATTCCATTTATTTTTGTGGAACGTCTAACATATATTTATGGTTCGCTTTTTGTGCATTTGTGGATTTAAAAATTGTTTGTGAAACTCTCTGTATTTATTTGCGAATCGTAGTTTATTTATTCAGAATAATGAAACAAATCTGACCCCATATTTGTATGTGTATTAAAAGAGCGCTGGTGAAAACCGCTATTAAAGGTTGTGGAAATGCCTATCTAATGGACTCGTTCCTTCTTCTCCTCCGGCCAGCTGTTTAATTCCGGGTACCGGTGGCCCTAACTCTCTGGCCCGCCGTTACAAAAGCAGAATTCTTTCATAAACTCTACACCATATACACATCTAAGATTATATATTAGCAATGACATTGCTTTAGAAATGCAATAAGCAAGACTTGACATAAAGAACCACCAGAACAGAGCAAAGAACAGATAACTTCATCGTCCATCATGCGTTTGGGTAAATACAATTTTTTTGTATTTAAGCAATCGTCGAACATGTATAGTTTTAAACAATTCATTGATATTGAATCGATATGAAATCATTTCAACATCGAAACAAAATACGTATGTGTAATTTATGCTCAAAGACAATAAAAAATGTACTTGTTTACTTCTTAAAATGTGAGATGTCCTGTCTGGATCAACCGTAGCTTACCAGTCAATAATCACAAACTGATGTTGTGAACTTTCTGCCTGGCGGTCTGTCTATAACTCAAGGTCCAGCCTTTGGTCGGTGGGAGAACATAAAATCTATACAAATGAACTGTGACACAACAGGGACAGGGTAAAATAAAAAATAAAGATATGCCCATCACCCTTGATCCAATCTGGAGATCTCGCAGGGTTAATCGCCAAGGTCCAGTTCTCTCTTTCAGCAGAATATGGAGGTTCACATGTGAACACTGAGAAGCAAAGCTGGAATGAAGTGACTGAAGTGGAAGAGGAACTGACATTGGAGCTGAAACCCAAGCAGTGTTTATATGTGTGGCAGTACAGACTGGGTTTTCGTGATGAACCGGTGTTGTTCTGTCGTGATTTAATCATTGGTGATGAGCCGAATCCTCCAACTGAAGCCAAACCATTGCTGGAGCTTACCAAAAGTTCAACTGATTAAAATCTTTTACTTGAATGAACTATAAAACTAGTTGAACAAATATACTTTTTAAAGTTGGGGTCAAGGTTGGATCAACTAGAAAATAACAATTCTCGTAACTCTTCAATTCAAGTACTTACAAGTACAAAAAATTAACTTTGTCACTACGATACATTTAGACACATCATACAAACCTTAATGATGGTGTAAAAACATTTAAACATATCAAACTCAATTCATGTTGATTGTTGCTGAAATATAAACACTTATAAAGCGCAAACTTACTTTCCAACTAGGAAAAACTTCCTGATTTTTTGGGTATCACGGATCAACACCACAACTAAAGGAAACACAAAACACTATCAGGGCTACTTCTTGTTCACAACTGGGGCCCGTTTCAGAGAAAGGGTTTTGTGAAACTTTGAGTATTTTAACTCCGAAATAAAGGAAACTCTGGGTTTTCTATTTCAGAATGAGAGGTATGTCAAACTCGAGAAAGCAGGGTAACTCAACCCCGTTTCAAAAAGAGAGGTCCTTGCAGTCAGAAGCCATAGTAACTTACTCTGTTAAAGAGGAAGTGGTGTTCCTCATTTATTCTCCCATTAATACAGTCATTCATGGCACACATTATGATCACACAGAGACCAGCTCACTGACTAATGATGGTTTTATAGATGATTATCTATGTGAAGAGGCTGCATTCATTCATATGGATGTACTTAGATTTCAGGAGAGCAATTTTGGACCCGAGTGAAATTTTGTCAATTCCCTGTGCATTTATATTAAATCTGAACCATTTTTCTTTACACTGAAATAGATTAATCAAAACATATCATCCCTCCTTACATCAATAACATCAGCCATCATGTGTGTATTACATAAGAGAATATTCAAAGTCAAAGTCTGCTAAATCTGAAGCTGATGAAGCTCTCCTTTAGTCTGCATGTCCTGGCCTGTAGAAGCCTCAATCTCCTCCCTAATGGCAGCAGCTGAAGAAGCTGTGTGTAGGGTGGGTGGGATCACCTGCAATTCAGAGGTCTTTGCGGGTGAGACGGGTTCCACAAATGTCTTAATGTAGTGAAATGTTTGAATGCTTTCTTTTTTCCAGGCCCTTTCTTTTTAATGTATTTGTTCGTTTAATATTACCCATCCACGTTAACGACAAATGCTGCTATTACTTGTAGTGGTAACATTGGAACCCTTAGGACCCTGCTGTTCGATTGATGAGTCTGTGAACAGTAGATCTGGACTCAACATGGTAAGAGGTTCCACTGGCCGGCCAAAAAACGCCAGTGCCTCAAGAGCTGGTGCCCAGTCTCATTTCATTTGAAGCGCCTTTCGTCACAATAATCACGTGACTGTTCTGAATAGAGACTTTTATTGGCCGTGAGTTTCAGCCAGACTCATTTGAATGAGAAAACAAAGCTGAATGTGTGAATGTTCAGTTCAGAAATCAATGCAAATTTCAGGCCTGAAATGTTTTTCCTCTTGTTATTCATGTGTGTGTAGACTTCCTCTTCACCTTTTAAGGATATTTCACAAGTTGTTTTCCATTCAATGAAAGTCAAGTGTGGTCAGGTGACCAGGGTCAAACAAACTCTGAAAACGACCCCATTAAAGTCCTGTGCACTTGTTCTAGAGTGTTACTTTTTTGTGTTGTGTTCGCACCACAGGGACCGGGAATGACCTTAGTTCATTGACAACTTTTTGAGAGATTTTTCGCTGGAACATAAGTGTATGTTGACTGACTCAACGCATGTCACTGAGAACTAACAATGAAGTTTTTAGGTGGTTAATATAAAACAATGTGTCTTCAAACAGTCATTGCAGTAGTTTACTGTAAACACATACAGTCACTTGCTGGCAACTGTGTTGACACTATATAGAAATGACTCCTAAGGGCTAAAGGTGTAATGTAGGTGGAAAATACACACATAAGGAGAATGTAAAATATAAAACACAGACCTCTTGCAACAATATCAACCAGCTGTTTACACTGTGATAGATGAATAGTGTGAAGTCATAAACACAACAGGTTGTTTTAGAAAGTCAATGGTTTTATACATCATTATAGTAAAAGTAAATTAATAATTTATAACACAATTCAACCTTAAAAAGAAAAATTAAACGTATCTGGGAAATTCAACCGTTATGGAAGTGACATAAAATTCTCACAGAATGAATTTATTACGATTATATTCAACCATCTGTTTATATTTGAACAGTATTTAGTGCCAAACTCTAGATTATTTATTTAAATGTTCATTTTTTACTGATGTTATTAAAATAAAATGTAAAAGTTAACTGCAGAAACTCTGAACATGCTGCTGATACACAATATGCGAAAAAGAAAACTGCACCTGAAATATGTAAATAAGACCTTCTGAAGAGAAACACAATAGAGGAGGAAATTAAATATGAAAATGAGTTTCTAGAGAAATAAACAAATGATGTGATGTGTTGAAGATCAGATCTGATATAATGACATATAAACACACACAGAGAGACAAACAACAGCAGATCCACCAGAGAAACACACAAGAGATGAAAAGTAAGAACTATTTACATTCTCATTCATATTCTATTGATTATTTTCATCGTTCTGTTTGATAAACACTCTGAATTCATCTACAAGAACTATTAATCAAACTTTATTAATAATTTATAAAGACCAAAACACAACAGACACGTGAAAAACTTTTATTGACTATTTAAGTAGTTTAGATATTTTACATTTTGTGGAAGAACAAATGATGTTTAACAAAACTGTGTTTGTTCCCCAGAAATGTCTCAGACTCTTTATTTCAGTCTTCTTTTCATCGGTGAGTTTGTGTTTCTACTTTTCTGTTTGTTTTATAATATCATGACAATAGATTCTGTGTTTTAATAAAGACTCAAACTCTCTCTTTCAGCTCTCTGTTCAATATCTGAATGCTCTCAGCGCCGCTATCACTATATAAACATGCAGAAGAACTGGACTGAAGCTCAGAGATACTGCAGAGAGAACTACACAGATCTGGCCACAGTCAACAACATCAATGACATGAACGAGCTGATGAAGACTGTGAAGAACAATCAGGTACTTGTCTGGATTGGACTGAAGAGAACAGGTGTTTATAAATGGAAGTGGTCTCTGGGTGATCCTGTGAACTATCTGAACTGGGAAACTAAATCATCAAATGTCACAAATAATTGTTCTGTTATGAGAAATGGATCATGGCGTCAGCAGGACTGTAATGTGATGTCACAGTTCATCTGCTACAATGGTGAGTGATAGCACAAATTCACAAATCATAACATGACTAAAATGTCACTCTGGATGTGTGAAACTAATGGTGTGTGCAGGGGGGCCGTAACATGGGGGAGGATGAGGACGATTCTCAGGGCCCTTGTTTCACTCGTGTTTCAACCCGCGTGTGTTTGTCCGTGTTTCCTTAACACGTATGCAGTGTGTGTTCCTTTTAAAAAGACGTAAACTGATCATTCAGACTCAGAGAAACGGCACTGGCACTGCAGCGCTTCACAGTTCTGTACGTGTTATAACATTTTAGGATATCAAAAGAGAAATAAGAGAGAGAAGAGAGAGAAGAGAGGTTGAGACGAGAAAGAAAACTAGTCACCCAGTTTTTAAAGGTGATTTACATTCCCTGTTTTGTGTCATGGTCCTAAGCTGTTTAAATGAACATAAACTATCAGTTACACAACCCAATGTTTTGTAACACAATATGCCCAGGAAGTATGTTTATCATTTGACAATGGAGTTGATTGTGATGAGCTTCAGAGAAGACATAAATGGACTAGCTTTTGTTGTGTTTCTGTGTATTAAAGCTTCTCACCTTAAAATAGCTTTAAGAATTCAATCAAAATGTATTCTGTAATCTGCTGTAGTCATCCTCTTCATTTCATTAAGTCATTGTAGAATCCTCTTGTCCTAAAAATTATTGAAGAGTTTAGAAGTTTATTGGTGTATGTAGTTTTTTTATTTATAGACTAAGAGTCACAGAATCATTTTTAATTAATTAATTAATAAACCGTTAAAATGTATTTCTTTTCTGTCCCTTATTTTAGCAATGTGCAATAACTCTTTGGGTGCCCGGAGTAAAATTTGAGAAACCCTATCATAGAGTGACCATATTTCAGCTTTCATAAAAGAGGACAGTCAGTGGGGGCAGGAGGCAGATGGACACCCACAGCGGGTGGAATGTTCGGGGTGGGTGTAAATATTTCACAAATGCGTTAACAACCATGAAACTGTTACTGAACTTTAATACATAAAGTAATACATCCTTTCCATTCAACTTTTGTGCTTCAGCAATAGAATATAGACTTGTTTCAGTCGTTGTACGAGCGCTTGAAAATTGCTGCGCTGTCTCGGAATCAGGGAAAGCCTTTTTGAACAAGGCAGATGTGCAGTCCATTCTTTGCAGGCCATGTATTCTGCTTCAAACGAATCCTGTCCGAGACGAATACATGGGAATTTTCTTCGTAATTCATCTGTGGATTAACATTTACGTTTGGGCATCGTTAACGCTATTCAGGAGTCATGTGCCACCCACTGACAAGCAAGCTGCTTCTCTCTCTATTGGTTGTTGCCGTGGTGCTGAGGGATTGAGATGCACTTTGTTTACGTACGTGCGTGCGTATGTACGTACATTACCGAACAATGGTGGCGAGGAAGAAGGTGTTGCTTTGCAAAAACGATAAAACGCATACAAAGAATGACGACTGTAGAACGCAAAACCTGAATCCAGGATATTTGAGGAAATTTTGAAATCCCGTCCGGACGCAGTTTTTTGGTCGCAAAAATAGGAGATATCCGGGAAAAAGAGGACGTATGGTCACCCTACCCTAACAACACCCCTGTGTGTGTGTGTGTGTGTGTGTGTGTGTGCGTGTGTGTGTGTGTGTGTGTGTGTGTGTGTGTGTGTGTGTGTGTGTGTGTGTGTGTGTGTGTGTGTGTAGGTGTGAGATGAAGTCATTAACTGATTGACTGAGAGAAATCCAATCAGATGTAAAGAGAGAATCAAACACATTCTGCATTAACTCAAGATATTCAGAAGAAAAGAGTTTCTGAAGATTCAAATTCTCTAAACTGTTAGTGAAGTAAGAATGAATGTAAATCATGAGACTTGAACCTTTATTTTCTTCAACAGACAGCAGTAAATCATACATCATTGAAACTTCTAATAAAACATGGAGAGAAGCTCAGAGTTTCTGCAGACAGAATCATACTGATCTGACCAGTGTGAGGAACCAGACTGACAATCAACTGATCCACAACATCATTAATGATCCTCACACATCTGTCTGGATTGGTCTGTTCAGAGACTCGTGGGAGTGGTCAGATAACACTGACTCCGCCTTCAGATACTGGAGGTCTGTTCAACCTGATAATTATGGTGGTTCTGAAGATTGTACACAGGTGATAATGAATTATCAGGGTCAATGGAATGACGGACGCTGCAGTGAATCTAACACTTTTGTGTGTCATGAAGGTGAGTTAATAAAAGTCAATGTGTGTGTTTGATGACAGAAGTTTCTTCATGATGAAACTGATCTCAGTTCAGTCTCAGGGTTTGTGTTTTGTTCTCATGTTCACTTGTTTGGTGTTTTGTTGTGTGTTCAGATGAGCTGATATTGATCCAGAAGAATCTGAGCTGGACTGAAGCTGTGAGATACTGCAGAGAGAATCATGTGGATCTGGTTTCAGTGGATTCACAGGAGATTCAGCTCATGGTGACTGAAGTTCTTCATCAGGCCTCGACTGCTGAGGTGTGGCTGGGGTTACACTATTACTGTCTCATGAATCTCTGGATCTGGGTACGAGGAGAGGTCGTCTGCTATCAGAATTGGGCTCCAGGGGTTCAGATTCAACTGAAGGACTGCAGCGGTGAACACAGAGCTGGAGCGCTTCAGTCTGGAGGAGATCATCTCTGGATCAGTCTTCCTCGATCTCACAAACTCAACTTCATCTGCACCAGAAGAGATTCAACATGAACAGATGTGTGTCTGCTACTATCTGTGATACACAATATTGTTCATTCTGACACAATTTAGTTTTCTTAGTAACTGTTGATGATAGGACTTATGGATCTATTTTAAGAGTTCATGATTTTGACACTTCTGTGGTGTTTCTTGTCTAAATATTAAAAGTTAAATGACATTTATTTGTGGATGTTTAGAGTTGATAGTGATATGTGTTTCTTTAACTCTTTCAGCACATGTGTAATTTCATCACTTCTCATCTTGTGTGCTTGAATCCGATTCTTTAAACTCTGACACACAATAGTCTCTAAGTGAAATGAAACATATGTTGATTTTAATGTACATCAATTCAAATAAAGTTGAATCTACAGACAGTATTTTCTCTCCTGATGTTTTACTCCTGCTGACTCACAGAGGACAAGATTGAGAACAGAACAGTTTTCATGTTTGTCATTTAAAGAGGTTGTCCAATCTAGGTCACATGGCCATGCCAGCAGAACCCTCAGGGGAAACTCAAGGCACCTCTTAACAAAGGGAAGTTCTCTGAGGAACCCTCAAGGCCTCTTTGGGATCCCTTTTATTAAAAAGTTCTGGAACAATATTGGGTGCTTCAAGACGCCATTTCAAAGTTTATATTTGCTATTCATAATATTTTAACTAGAAGAAATAATAAAACCAAATATAAAGCAAACAGTTTATTGATAAGAAACACCAATTTACATTGAATTCATGAAATCAAATGTATTGTAATATTGTAATATTGTGTTGGTGATATTGTTATAAATTATTTAAAAAATTAATCTTAATAAAACTAACCAAGTAATTTGCCTTAACTTTGAATATAAATACAGAAATATTTCAGGTACTTTATACAAATGTAAATAGTAAAAAAGTTCAGCGAAAATATAAATGTCTCACAGCAAAGCCTACACCAATGGTAAAGTAGTAATTTGCCAAAGAGCAAATCCTTGTGAGCAAAAAACAATACTGTTTTCTCCAAATGGGTTTCCTGCTATTACCGGGGGGTGTGAGGATCCATGTAGGCAAAGTCAAAATTATTTCTATAGTGCATTTCACAATTTTGTATTGCTGGTGGTGACCGTAGCTGTCCCAGGCAGCGCAAGGATGAGCATCAGGGTGGGCTGGAGCTGGGTCTGTTGGCTTTGGGTGTCCCTGGGAATAAGACATGGAAACAAAAAGAGGGATTTAGATAACGTTTCATAAATCATACACTGTGAGAAATTCTCCCAAATACACGAAGAGAGCATAAACAGCTTTGCAGTTTAAAACGTCAGTGCAAAAACATGTGAACGAAAAAACATGTGTATGAACTTAATATATTTGAGTCTTTCATATTAAGAGCATTTCTTTATATAAAATGAAAACATGGAACTATAGCATAAAACTGAAAACATTACTTTGACTTTTTTTTTCTTTGCAATTCATCATTAAAAAGATCTTAAACACAGAGTTCACTCTTCATCATACTGGTGACCCTAAAAACATTTCATATCAGAAAAGAAAAGAAAAGAAATGAGAAAATAAAAAATCCGTTGATTTTACGGAAAAATACCGGCAGCTGTGGTTGCCAGCAAAATACCGTAAAATTACGGGAAAAACCTGTTTTTATTCATCCAATCTGTGATGACAGTGTTTTGTAGAAAATAACATCATAAGAAAATGTGATAAGATTCTTCTACAAGTTTTTTTCTGATGTTGTTTAATTTCTCATTGGGTTTTTATTACAACAATCCTAATGAGCTCACCTTGGAGAACCACATTACCAGCAACAGTCCAAATTCTGTGTACTGTTGTTGCTGATTCTGAGTACTGGATGCTCCTGTCACCAAAACAAATTCCTTGTACGTGCAAACATACTTGGCAATAAAGCTCTTTTATGATTCTGATAAAAACAGAACTGAATATGATAAAAATAAGCGCCCCCCCAGGGCCGGCCCGAGGCATAAGCGAACTAAGCGGCTGCTTGGGGCCCCCTGGCCACCAGGGGGCCCCCAAATCGTTTTGACAATTAAATAACTTAAAAAAAGTTATATAAATGAATTAATAAATTAATTAATGAATATGAACTTATAAATGAAATGAATAATTCAAGATAAGAAAATTCTGATTTGCCGACAACTGCTGCTGTGACTGCTAGCGGTTGAATAATGCGCAATTGCGCTTAGACACATTTCGCGTGCATTGACAATTCGCGCCTGCGCGCAAGTGCGTGTCACTGTAATTAATAAATGACAAGCCATGTCACAAAAAAGGATGTATCCCTCTGGTGCCGAAAAGAGAAAGAAGAAAAGGACAGAGGAGGAGAAAAAAGAGCAGGATAAAGGTATGTTTGCATGATTAGTGACAAATTGTGTTCACGTCACTTTAGGTAGCTGCGAGCCATGACTCGTGATCTTATAAGCCATCGCCAGAGCTAACGTTAAATCCCCGCCATCAACAGTGAAATGTCTCGCATTATTAATATACATGTATTTCACGTATTGATTATAGATATCAGTGTAAGTTGGAGAAAACAGCCGAAGGGGAACTTAACCTTCTAAGTTAAAGGGATGCCCGCTAGCATTGCTATGTGTGTTGAAGTGAATGTTAAAATATACTAAGACTAAGTGGACTTGCATTCATTAGTATTGATAACAAAGTTGGCCAAGCAATACCATACAATGATGTCATCAGTGACTTTGCCTCCAGAAAAGCTAGCAAGGAACGATTTTGAGGTCATTGTTGTACAATTGTCATTGTTGAACCCTTGCTGTTCCTATGTCTGCTTTCATTATTTAAGTATCTATTTTTTTGTAACATTCTATTTTTGATTATATGAATGTTTGTCTATTTTGGTTTTATTTAAAAGATTGCACATTTCATCTACATTTGCATTTGCACATTTGCAAATTATTTATTTTTTGTTTTGTGACAGTTTGTATTCAGAAGTTTAAGAGTAAAGTCTTTTATTTTAGTATCTATTGAGTATTTTATTTATTTATTTTGTATTAATACATAACCTCACTCTATTCATTTATAATGTAATATTATAGCGTGACATTTGTGTCAATAATCTTAAATCAGGTGACTCCGCTTGCTGGGAGTGGGCCCCCCAAATCAAATTCTGCTTAGGGCCCCCAAGAGGCTCGGGCCGGCACTGCGCCCCCCTATCCATTCTCCAGGACCCTAAGGGCCCCCCCCACAAAAATAATGGGCTAAAGGTCTTCAAAATAACAATACATTATTGGTAATTATAATATAATTTAAAATGCATGTTACTGAATTGGGATCTTCGGTAATCTCAATAAAAAGTCTTTTTGTTTGTCTCGTGAAACAAAACAAAAAAAGACAGTCACATAATATATGTGAGTGGCAGTTGGAAGTAGAATGTTTTAACTTCAATTTCAATGCTCTCCTAGATGCATAATAAAACCTAAAAAGCAATACAATCTACTTACACGAATAAACACTTATTACAATGTAGAAATGGTTGGATGTTTTTATTTTTATTATCTTGAAAAGAGAGCAGTGTGAAGTTTAGGCTCAGATATGATGATGATTAGATACGTAGAGAATGAATATCCTACCCAAAGATGATTATAATAGATTTCAGTATAAACAGTTCTACATTATAGGCCTAATAGAGTTAAATGTTATTCATTTTAAATGCTGTCATTATAGTGGGATGGAATATAATTTATTGAAAATATTTTATAAGGCTTACAACTTAGTATTTCATGCAAACTTCTGTTCATGCAAACTCAACTGTCATATAATGTGCAATGAAATGTACCGATGTTACCCACAGCAAATGGAGACGTATGTAGGTAGTCTATTTGTTTTACATTTTTACATTATCACTATGAAGATAAATCTGCCCTACAATCAGCTGACGTCATGGTCAGGGGTGGGCATGTATTTCAAATACAAAATACTTAACCCTTAACATGAACATGACCCACTCAATTCTGATGAAAGAAAAGAAAAGAAATGAGAACTACTTCTACAAACAACATCATTTGATTGGATT
Source organism: Triplophysa bombifrons (assembly GCA_029783895.1). Lineage (NCBI taxonomy): Eukaryota > Metazoa > Chordata > Actinopteri > Cypriniformes > Nemacheilidae > Triplophysa > Triplophysa bombifrons. Next base: position 28,942,866 of record CM056449.1, read on the forward strand.
TTTATTTTTATTTGCATTGGCAAAACAAAAATACTTTGAAAGCACACAGTTACAGAATGCTATAAGACCTTCAACATTTAAACATCTAGAGTCAATATCCTAACTCAAGGAATCACGAGTTTGGTGAGTGAGATGGTGAGTTTCAACTAAATTAAAAAAAATATTAAGCGATAATCCACCCATGGCCCCTGTGCATGTTAAGGGTTAAGTATTTTGCATTTGAAATACATGCCCACCCCTGGTCATGGTTACATGACACAGTATCACCCCCGTTGGGAAACACTGCATTAGAGTATCAGTATACATTTATATACATAGTGTTTAGTTAGTATATTAAAGTTATTTATATATTTTGGCTTTACTTATCCCCAATGGGACAGTTGCAAGGTTGTTGTGATCTGATATTTTGAACTCCCGCCTGTGGCATGACGTTTAATGGCAGGCGGGTCGGTGTATGACATCAAAGCACAGTGAGAAGTATTTGTGAGCAGACTGATATTCATACTTTAGTGATGCTATTCTAATGCTGTGTGTTTTTTGTCATAAGGTGATAAGTCTACGAAGAGCTGAAAAAGTTAAACACACAGTCCAACGATTGCGCCACATGCATTGATGCTGTGACATTGGGCCAAAAGCGTCACAGTACTGTGGAGGGCGAGACTGCACAATAAACACACAGAGCAACTGCAGATTGTTTGGATGGAAAGTACAACAACGTTTACATTTTCAAAATATTTCAGTGGCTTAGGATCCACTTATAGAATAAAAATGTTTAGTCTCCAATTAATATAATATGAATAGTAAGAAACATAAAATAATTAAAAGCTTGCTGAAATTCTTCTACATAACATTTAGCCTTTTCTAATCGTGCATGATTTTAAAATGTGTGTTCACATGGCAGTGGACAAAAACCAAACTTTGGACTATTCTTATTCTCATAAAACATCAAAAAGTATCAGACACTACAAATTTCATGCAGAATTTTTGGGGGTTCCTCTATATAATGTCTTGTACAAGAGAGTATCTCCAGGAGAGTATCTCCAGTTTTTTTTATTTGAGTTCCTCCAAAAACCCGCAAAGCACTTTTAGGTTCCAGTGTAGTGAAAAGGTGACTCCAGAACTTCAGAACTGAACCCTGAAAGCACACATACATCTGTTTTACATATATTTGACATCTGCATTTAAATCTGCAAGATATTTACAATGCATTGTTTGCTGATCTGCAATACATCTAGAAGATGTCTGCTGTCAGACGTCATATACACTTTAAAAAATGTTCCGTAATTTTTACGGAAAAATACCGGCAGCTGTGGTTGCCAGTAAAATTCTGTAAAAAATACAGGAAAAGAACATAAACAGTCTTGCAGTTTAAAACTTCAGGGCACAAACTTCAAGTTGTGAATGAACTTAATACATTTTAGTATTTTATATCAACAGCATTTCTTTATATACAATGAAAACTTGGTCCAAATGCATAAAAGTGAAAACATAACATTTACTTAATTTATTTATTTGTAATTCTTTATTAAAACATCAAAGTCACTTTTAAACAAAGCAACATTCTGCATGACATCAGCATCTCATTGCCTGACCTTGACTTAAACACAGACTCCACTCTTCAGCATAGTGGTGACCCACAAAACATTTAATATCAGAAAAGAAAAGAGAAAATACAAATTCTGTATTTTTTACGGAAAATACCGGCAGCTGCGGTTGCCAGCAAACTACCGTAAAATAACAGGAACATCCTGTTTTTATTCATCCAATCAATTCACAGTAGAAAACATGAGCCACACCCACTCTTCATCTTGTAAATACGTCAGAATACTGAAGACGATCGTCACTTCTGCTTCACAGGGACTGCAGCATAACAGCCATGACTTGATGCTTTATTGGTGTATTCAAAGTCACCGTTTTTGTGATCAGTGTTTGCTTTAGTTGGGCTCTTTCAGCCGTCATATATAAGTTTGCAGTTATCTTTGGGCTGCTATGACATTGTTTTATATAAAACATAGTTTTGTAGCAAATGACATCAAATGAAAATGTGTTTAGATATTTTCAAAAGCTTTTTCTGGGATGTTGTTTAATTACTTAATGTTTTTTTGTTACAAATGCCTCAATGGATTTACATTTAAAATTAACATTTCCTGCAATTGTCAATATAAAAAGTATTTGAGCCGTTAAAAGATCTGCATTTTGTCTTTGACTCACACATCAAGAATCAGTGTATGAATCTCAACAGTGGTGACAAACAAATGAAACGCTTACAGCCGCAATGCATGCTGGGAGTCATTGATGAGTTTTGTGCTTTGATGATATCCAGAATGCATTGCGTTTATCTTCAGTGGGTTTTTTCTGTTGTCACCATTGTTGAGACAAACTGTTATATTCTTGATGTCTGCTAGAACATTTATCATATATCAGATTTGCAGCTGAAGATATTCAGTATATTATTTTATCTCATAAAATATCATAGATGTGGACAACAAATAACATTAAAGCACTACTTAAACTCTCAAACATGTACTTCCTCTCCAATCTACAGAAGTTAATGCGTTAGCCTTTTCTGAACTTTTTACCTTGCTGTTTCGGTGTCTGTTTCCCCACACAGATAACTATGGAATTTCATTGTTCATTTCCCAAAGAATTTGACAATGTTTTCCGTATTTTCTCTGTGAAAACTACAGAATTTATGGCATATTTTACAGGGTTTTTCCGTAAAAACAAAAGTATTTTACTGTTAATTAAAAGTATTTTACTGCATTTTTTACAGTGTAGACATCTTAAAGATGTCTGTAAGATGTGTATGATTTAGAATGGATGTAAAGCTGATCTTTCTAAAATGTTTAGCAGATGTTTATACGCAGCAGATCTTTAGCAGACATATTACAGACATGCAGACGTCTTCGAGATGTATTGCAGATGAGCAAACTAAATATTGCAGATGTCTTGAGGATGTAAATGCAGACGTCAAATAGACATACACCAGATGGATTGCGCTATCTGGGAATATGGGGTTATTTAAGAATCTTAAAAGTTCCTGGAAGAACCACAAAGAGGTGGTTCCACCTATAACCATAGTATGAGATAATGAGCTTTGAAGCATCCATCCATCCATCCATCCATCTTCTCCCGCTTATCCGGGGCCGGGTCGCGGGGGCAGCAGTCTAAGCAGGGATGCCCAGACTTCCCTCTCCCTAGACACTTCCTCCAGCTCTTCCGGGGGGACACCGAGGCGTTCCCAGGCCAGCCGGGAGACATAGTCCCTCCAGCGTGTCCTAGGTCTTCCCCGGGGTCTCCTCCCGGTGGGACATGCCCGGAACACCTTCCCGGGAAGGCGTCCAGGGGGCATCCGGAAAAGATGCCCCAGCCACCTCCTTGGCCCCTCTCGATGTGGAGGAGCAGCGGATCTACTCTGAGCTCCTCCCGAGTGACCGAGCTTCTCACCCTATCTCTAAGGGATTGCCCAGCCACCCTGCGGAGAAAGCTCATTTCGGCCGCCTGTATCCGGGATCTTGTCCTTTCGGTCATGACCCACAGCTCGTGACCATAGGTGAGAGTAGGAACGTAGATTGACCGGTAAATCGAGAGCTTCGCCTTGCGGCTCAACTCCTTCTTCACCACGACGGACTGGTACAGCGACTGCATTACTGCAGAAGCTGCACCGATCCGTCTGTCAATCTCCCGTTCCATCCTTCCCTCACTCGTGAACAAGACCCCCAGATACTTGAACTCCTCTACTTGAGGAAGGAACTCTACACGAGGACACGGAATCTAGCCTTAGGGACATGGAGCTTTGAAGCATTTAAATATAATTTAAGTTTCTTTGAATGCACTGTAAAACTTTGAGGTAAATGTAGGTTGAAATTCTACAGTATTCTGGTGTATTATTGACATACAGGGTCATACTGTAAACTTGAAGTCAATATTTGTGAAACATTTTTACACAGCATTTTGAGGAATGCTGTTATTCACTCCTGATATACTGTGATGTCATACACTGATAGCTGGTTGTAACCCTGTGGAACACATCAAATAAATCATGTGAATTCAGATTTTGAGTCATTCGTGAGAATTATCTGCTGTTAAAAAACAGAATCGCTAAAGAAAACACAATCAATAAGAGTCACCATAATAGTGTTGAGTGTGTCTTTTAGTTGGGCTCCTACTCTTGATTTATTCTGGTCAGGTTTTTGTTAGCTGTAATAGTGTGATCCTAAAGCATGTTTATAACAGCCAAGTAAACATCAAATAATGGTGTCTTGTGTGATTTGTGAATATTTTTACAAATTTAGTTTGAGTGTTATATCTTACACTTGAAACCCCCAATTTACATTTCTGTTATAACAGTGTTTTCAAGCAGCAGTGAACTTCTAACAAAAAGGAAGATTGTGTTGCAGAATCTTCCAGACATCAAAAATCGGCATACGAATCTCAACAATGGTGGCAAAAGTAAGGTTGAGTTGTATCTTATCATCCTTGTGAAATGCATGCTGGGAGTCATGGATGAGTTCTGTTCTTTGGTGTTCCCCACAATGCATTGCAGCTCGAAGCTTTCTTTTGTACAGTGTCACCACAGTTGAGTGTCATGAGCTGATTATTGATGTCTGAATTATTAATTCGATAATTGTTTTTATTGGTGAAAAAATAAGTTCCATCGTGATATTTGATATCACATAGTAAGGCACAATATTACTACCAAAGAAGAACTAAACTACTTTTCTTCAGTAGTCAGATTGTTATAAATGTGCTTCAACATCACACTATTACAGCAAACAAAAACATACCATAATAAATCTAGGGTAAGAGCCCAACTAAAGTAAACACACAACACTATTATAGTTACTCTTATTGATCGTGTTTTCTTTTGTGATTGTGTTTTTTAACATCAGGTGTTCAGGATTAATGAATCAATCCTCACATCATTATGTCATTAACTTGTTCATGCGTTCCATTGGGAGACATCTAAAGTATTCTGTCAGGGGGTCCTGAGGCCTGGAGTTGAGAACCACTGTTGTAGACATTGATGAGCTTGTTCAGATTTCTTTGATTTGGGCCGGAGCTAAACTCTGTGGCTTCTGACATTGTCTTCTCTTTTGAGGGGTATTGCACAAAAGTAGAATAAAGAAATCCAGGTTAATTGAGCAAGCGCGGTTTGACCTATTCTGGTCGGCGTATCCTGTCTTAATTGGTTGCACGTTTGCTAAACCAGGATAAGAAAAAACAGCAATACCAATACCAGAATTAACTCTTTCCCCGCCAGCCTTTTTTAATAAAAGTTGGCCAGCCTACACCAGCATTTTTTATCATTTTCACGAAACTTTAACGGCTTTCTGTAAAGAATAAATGGACAAACAATAGGTCTAGGTTCTGGGATTCTTTACTTTTTCCCAAAGGTGTGTAACAGCACCACCTGCAATACAACAGTACAAACACTGATTGGCGTAATAACTCGTTTATGGCGGAGAATGCGGGAAAGCCTGGACGACAATAGCGTACCGGTTTAATGCGTAAGAAGTCCAAAACTGTACAGTTAATAAATAGTGTGTGTGTCTACCCCTGACACACACCTGTTCTTTCTGAACACGGTGTAAATATCCGTATGAAATGCATCTGAAATTACATGTTCATACAGTATTTTTTGCATTCTGGGAAGGAGCGTAAAGTTAAAGACGACATTTGTGAAGTGAAAGTGAAAGTGACCTGTTTTTGTCAGATATGGTGACCCATATCCGAAATTTATCTCTGCTTTTAACCCATCCAGAGAGTAGTGAACACACGCACAGCAAGTGGTGAACACACATACACCCAGAGCAGTGGGCAGCTATCGCTGCAGCGCCCGGGGAGCAAGTAGGGGTTAGGTGCCTTGCTCAAGGACACCTCAATCGTTACCCGCTGGACCTGAGGATCGAACCGGCAACCTTCTGGTCACGAGTCCAACCCTCTAACCATTAGGCCACGACTGCCCAGTAAATGCTGCCCAGTAAACCTGCATCCAACACGGAGATCCATGTCGGAAGATCGCGGTGATTTGATCGACCAAAATATCAATAATCCGGTGAGATTAAAGAGTTTCTTCAAAGTCATGCATAGTTTTAACATCTATCAGTGATGTTGATGTATACTAACTTTAAACGCCACGGACTTACACCACATGAAGTAAGATAATGAGCCATGGTGATTCAAACTAGCAACATTTTGATAGTTTGTCCATTCATTTTAGAAACAATGCGCTTATTTTAATGTCCATTATGTATACGATCTAAATCTATAAACGTTAGGCCTATAACTTTTAAGTGATTTAGCAAGTTTGTGTGGCATTCTTGCCATGTGCACGTCTGGTTAAACAGATTCATCCTGAAAATCAAACGGCTAACATAAATCTATTTACTGATAGCTGTTTCTGATGATAGATAGTGGTCTAAGACTGTATTTGATGAATTCATGTCAGCTGCTCTTCTTTGATGGTTTATAGCTGTTTGGGCTACCAGACATGCTGGTGTGACTATTTTATGTGCAGGTTTTAGCCTATCAATGAGGTATATCCAGATTATCATTGAGTTGTAGATAAATGTTTACATTCTTTTTATATATATATATATATATTTTATTACAGATGCAGGGTAACTGTAATTTAATGGATTGTGTCATCAGTCTGGCTGGTGTAAGTGGATCTAGTGTTCCTCATGGAGACAGTGATTCACAATATGACGTGAAGTTTGATGCTGCTGACAATGCAGACCATTTGGAGTTTAGCCCAGAAAATATTGAAGATTCACTTTTTTTGAGGAATCTTGCTCTGTTTTATCAATCTATCCCTATATCTTCCTCTATGTCTACCTCTATCTCTCCCTCTTTCCCTCTATCTCCCTCTCTCTTTGTCTCTCCCTCTATATCTGTATCTATCTAACTCTCTCTCTCCCTCTATCTCTTTTATCTATCTCACTTTATCTATCGATCCATCACTCTCTCTCTGTATCTTGCTCTATCTCTCTATCTATATCCCCCTCTCTCTCTTTATCTATCTCTTCCTGTCTTCCTCATCTCTCATTCTATCTATATATCTATCTATCTCACTCAGTGGTAGTCTTATGTCATTAATGTTGTGTTTAATTTGTTCTATGTCCTAGGGATATGCCACTGCAGCTGACCTTGAGAGTTCACTCTCTATACCTGCAACTCCTCATCTGATACTTCTTGGTAAATTGGTTTTAGATAGGACAGTTGGCTTTAGTGTTGTATGTAGTGAATTCAATAGTATCAAACTAAACTGTATTCGAAATGAAAACTAAAACAGAAATTTGACAGTTAAAACATTTCTGTTTCAGGAGAAACGGGAAGCCACTCCCAGCGCTGGATGCTCAGCCTAGAGGGCCAAGTCATTTGCGAAGGGATCCAGTCCACCTTTGTGACAGGGCTGGCGTCTTTTTTTTCCTGTTTTTACATCTTTAACCTACAGTACCAAGATGAGGCAGCCTGCACGCTTGAATTCATCCAGAGGTAAGAAATTGTCTATTAACACCGGCATTTTTCTGGCCTAGCTGTGGCTCAAGCATGGTTTCCACAGGTCTGGTGATGGGATTTAGCAATTAACTTTGATTTAGAAAGTTTAACTGCAACTTAAAATATTCGCAGAGGCAAGAAGATAGTTCATGTACATTTGTTGTCTTTGTTGTGCTGTTAGTCTGTGTGAATCACTAGATTTTTAACCAGTGTATAATTTTTCAGACGCTTTGTGGGTATAAACCCAGAAAAAGGGACAACGGCTGCACAGGGGAAAAAAGGAAGAACTGTCAATTCACACGTCGCCAGCCTCTTGCGCAAGTTAATGGACTTTCAGTGGGATTTCATTTGAAAATGGTGAGAACGATGTATACATTACACATATGTTCAAACAGCAATGGCTCAGGGGGCTCGGGAAATTCATTCTAATGTTCATTCTCAACTACCTTTCAAAGTTAGAATGCTGAACTCCTCTTCCGTGCTCTTTTGCCATTCTTTTTTTTGTTCTTTCAATGAATTTTAAACATCACACTTTCTATTATTTTATGTTATTCTGTCTATTTTGTGCTGTTTCTAAAATTAGCTTTTGTTAGGTCAAGCCATGTGATATAATTTTGGATTAAAAATTCATATCTCTCTCTCTCTTTCTCTCTCATATACAGACCCAAGACTTTGCAAAGGATCCTCATTGTGTGCTTTGAGAAAATGGTTCGTGGTCTAAGCAGTGACAGTGTTTTAATTGTTTATTGCTCTTTATTGATGACAAGTTCCTTTTAGTGTTAACTATTGGTTTGAATGTATTCATAAATGTTGAATTTTAGTGGTTTAGGTAACACTACATGTACATGAAGTTCAGTATTTTGTTATAATGAAAAATGTATTTGGGTTTTAAAATGTATTTGTTACTTTTTAAGCCATGAACATCAGAAAATGAGATTTGTTTGTGATTAATCTTAGCCTATGTGTAACATTTTTATGTGTCCAGGAGTCACAGTGTATATCTTTTGAGTCTTTTTAACTGAATTTTAGCAGTTCATGGAACATTGAATGTTGAGGTTTAGGGCCCTATCTTGCACCAACGCAGCACAAACGCAAGTGTCTTTGCTAGTTTAAGACAGACGCAGTTGTTATTTTCCGTCCAGCGACCACAGATGTCGGCAATGAACATGATATACAGTATATTTATATGATTTATGTGATTGGTCTAATCCATGTGTGCCTACATTTGTAAGTATTTACCTTTCAGGGTTTGTATTACAATAAAAAAGTTAATTTCAACGCGGAACTATTAGTTTTCTTTCACTTAAGTGTTATCTGAAGGATTATGCCTTTTCTTGTATTAACTATGCTAACCCTAATTAACAATATTTAATGGAAACAAAATAAATGGTGATTTAACAGGAAAATAATGGTAACATTGCTGCCAGTTGTTTCCTGTTTTTTCTGTGATTCACAGTAAAAACCTGTAGAAAAACATTACGGGGAGTGCACTGTGAAAAAACATTAACAGGAATTAACTGTAAAAATAACATGAAAATAATGGTAACCCTGCTGTCAGTAATTTCCTGTTATTCAACAGGGAAATAATTAACAGTGTACCCATGATACTACATGTTGACAATGAGTCACTTTTTAAACTCTTAAACACTATTAAAATGTTATCCTGATTCATACTGCAACATCATCTGACAAGTCACCATCGACATTAAATGAGTGGTTGTTATTTTCCCCTGTAGTGCACTGCCTCCTCCAACAAACTTTGTTCATGTTCGTGTACCCAAACAAACAGTCAGTAACAGATGTTTAAACTCTGTGTTGTGCTCGTTGATGAATCGGCCGAGTTTCAGTAAACTGAATGTTTAACTTATCCGCCGCGCACATACTGCACACAATAGATGCTGAGAAAACAACCTTCTCCAACTGAATGAAAGCTGAGCACCTTTTGTGGACGTTTATTTAAAGTTAATGAAATAGCCTTCTTACTGGAGTTCAACAACCACTGATGAACTGAGATGCATTCCTGACTTGAATGTGTTGCGCAATGCGCAGGTGAGATGAACAGGGAGAGTAGACAGTGGGCCAAACCACTATGAGAGGCAGGGCAGGGGAGGGGGAACTCAACAATTTTTTTAACTTTAAACACATTTTTTGCATTTTATTGTTCTTCTAATTACAGAAAATTAATTTAGTTAAATAGAAATATATTTATGACAATAGCTAATTTAATTGATCGAGGGCGGGACAACCCTCGGATAGAGGGAGACATGTCCCCTCCGTCCCCCCAGGATTTACGCCCATGCACATGACCCACACTTGGCTGACATGTTTCATGCCCACACCAGCAGGACCATCCTGAGGACACATTTGGATCGAGTCTGTCTGCTGTCATCAGGTAGTATGCATCGCACTGCACTCTGCATTCCTCACGAAGCATGCACAAACATTTGTCTAAATCACAAAGAGATGAATCACATTATACAATCACATTTCGAGCATGGCTGTCAAAATAAAAATACACCAACACACCATGAATTAAAAATGAAAAGGGTAATTTACAGTAATTAATTATGTTCCTGAATTAAAGTGATAAAGGGAAATTAAATGCAATAGGTGATTACATATCCCAGGAATCATGCCTGCTAGACTGGGAATCAAATGTGCAACCTTTGGGACAGTAAGTCGATCTCTCTAACCATTACTGAGGACAACAAATATTCGCCGAGTAATGAGATGCACATGCTTAATAAATTGTTCTGAGGTTATAAGAATTGTGCAAACAGTTTATGTAACCAATTATTTATGTTGATTTAATAATAAACCTGATTAAAAATATACAGTATACAATCTAAGCAAATAAATCCACACATTTATTAAGAACAGCTTACTTTATTTTATTTGATAGTTCCAAATCATAAAATTAGCATAAAATGAGTTGTTTGATTGGAAATGTAATCATAATAGGCTACTACTGAAAAATGATCATATTCCATAAGCTGGGGCCGGATTGACAAAACAGTCTTGAGAAAACGACATCTTTTTGTACTGTGGTGGCAACTGTCGTGTTTGGAGGGAGCGATTCGTGTCAAATCTATAACACAAGTCTAGTGGCCGCTGTAAATCAAGAACTGCGCCTTTAAGAACAGTTTGGTGAATCCGCCCTCACTCTGGAGCAGGTTATCTTCAGAGAGTGAGTTGCTATGGTTACTTACATACCCAGAAAGTTTCCTCTGTTTTTGGAACCGAAAGTTGAGGCTATCAGCTAAAGTACCCTCAGATTTACACGTGTATGTCACATAGCCCAATCAACTTTCTGGAATACTCCCCAGGTGAGCAGGGACAGACAAACCTTGAGAACAACACCATTAAAGGTACAGTTTGTAACATTTTTGCAGCAAAATATTCAAAAACCACTAGACCAGTGTTATATATTTTGTTCATTTGAGTACTTACAATATCTCACTATTTGTAAATCATGAGAAAATGGGCATTTTATGAAGTGATACGGGGCCGTGCCTGGCAGTCACCTGTCAATGAAATCATATCCGCATTACCAAAGACACACGATGGAAAGCCTGCGACCTTCAGCGGAATGCAGGAAAGAAGACTAGAGGCTGTAACATGATTGGCCGAGGTGACTCATGTGATTCACGCTTTCTCCAGACCTTGCAACTCCCTAATAACACAGTCTCTGGCGTTACTCTCGGTTTCTGCTTTCACTGCCGTAGAAACCATGACAACATGGTCTCGTGGACAAATGTGAAAGTAGTAGTTTGTAGCATCCATCAAGCATTTATCTTGTTTTGTGCAGTTGGAGCACAATTACTCTTCAACAAAGACATTTTTACCAGAGATGCTGATCTTGCATGTGTAAGTGCAACTGTTTAGATTCCTTTACTAACAGAAAACTAATGAAAACTAATGATGATTATATCCATCAACAATGTTAGTCTTATTGTTTGGATGTCTTTTTATTAATTTAGCACAAGAGTTATGTAGATATTTACTGAACAAGTGACAATCGTTTTAGATCATCTAACTAAATAGTAGCACATGTGATAATTAGCGTTGGAGTTTAAGACGACAGTTCACATTATTTAGGGTGACCATATGAGACATTCCTCCTGCCAGGATTCAGATGCGTCTTCTGAGTGTCGCATTTGTCGACGGCATAAATCATCGAGGTTTATTATTTCTGGCTTTATTTTATAAAGGCACCTGTTATGTTTCAGTGTAAGAATGACTGCAATGATTATCGATTGCAGCGATGTTATATGTTATTTTTATAATGCTTATTTTTACAGAAATGTGAGAACCTCGATGACTATCGTATGATGTTGACCAATGCGACTGCAGAAAGACGCACCCGAGTCCTGGCAAGGATGTGTAATAGCTCAACTTGTAACCCTACCATTATTTCACTCTTTTTCACAGCGTCATCAAGTTACGCTGTTGTTGTTTTTTGAACATATCCGTTTTGAGAGTGCGCTCTCTAGCGGCGGATCATACAAACTGCGCCTTTAAAGTCTTGTGCACTGTATAAGTTGCCTATTTGTGTATTTGTTTTCTGTCTGTCGATTGGATCATTAGGTGATTCATATAAATGATTTATTTTGAACATGTTGTTTGCTTTTCTTAACGTTGTTTGCCTGACAAAGAGCTTTTTGATCTAAACATCGTGAGCAGCAAAGACTGTCGATTCATGTTTTCCACTCAATGAAATAATAACCTAAATGATTATGTATGTCGTTACATCTAGAAACGGGCTGTTTAGCTTTAATGTGGAGGTGATGCGATGTATTGGCACAATGTGTAGTTATTTGAAAAAGTGCCGTTTCCTCGGTTCCCATTTCTAGAAGATTGATGCCCATCGGCGGTGATGACGTGTCATTTTAAACCAGAGTATGAAAAGCGCATAATAGCTTTTGCCATTTGCGTGCCTCCATAAGTAATAAATATTCTGTTTCCAACTTAAAAGAACTCGTCAACAGAGATGTGACGCACTTAGTTCCCGCATCTGATACTTAGAACAGATGTGTTGCAATATGAAGGTCAGCTTGAATGGATTTTGATGTATAAATAATATTCTTTATCACACGCATTCAGGAGCTCTTTAAGTGACGTCATGGGTGGCTCTTAAAAGAGCCTTTGTGTGCGGCGGATGAAAGCGGTGCTTTACTTGGAGCTGGTGTACTTGGTGACGGCTTTGGTGCCCTCGGACACGGCGTGTTTGGCGAGTTCACCGGGCAGCAGCAGACGCACGGCGGTCTGGATCTCTCTCGACGTGATGGTGGAGCGCTTGTTGTAGTGCGCGAGACGAGACGACTCACCGGCGATGCGCTCGAAGATGTCGTTGACGAAAGAGTTCATGATGCCCATCGCCTTGGAAGAGATGCCGGTGTCGGGGTGGACCTGCTTGAGCACTTTGTACACGTAGATGGCGTAACTCTCCTTCCTGGACTTTCTGCGCTTCTTTCCTCCCTTAACGGCGGTCTTAGTGACGGCCTTCTTAGAGCCCTTCTTGGGCGCGGGTTTAGCTGGTTCAGGCATGATGCTTCTTCACAGATGATTTAATGCTGAATGTTGAAGAGTCTCGTCGCTGTGGTATTTATTCACTCTCACATGCAAATGTTTAGCGTAACGGAGCCTGTTGTCTGATTGCGTGTCTTCGTCGACCGAACCCATAAAATGTGTTTATTGGTCAGCTCATAGTTTGACGGGTCGGATAGAGAGCCAATGAAAGCGTTTCCCTCCCAGTGTTTGAAATTTGAACGTGACCCTCCCCCCGCGCGATTCAGTTCCCCTTATATTCACTTCCCGCTCTTTTTACATTTCTTGATTTCGGTCATAATCTACACCATGAAATAATCGACATGTATTGTTCGTAAATGTGTTTTGCAGTGTCTTTGGTAATGAGAGGAGAACGTCAATATAGTTTTTTACTATATTTCTAAAACACTCACTTAAATTCTAAAGGCAAATTAGAAACGATTTTCCCGCAATTGTTTATTTCCTCGCTCTGGGACCTCCATGACGCGATTTGTATAATTGAAATAAAAAACACCTCCGTGCGCTTACAAACCAAACGAAACGTCTTTTATTACACGGTCATGTTTCTGCCCTTATATGTACATTTTATGTACATTAGTTTCAGTCGATTTGTTTAATTACATATACTTTAAGTTTCATAATCTTATAATGAAACCTAGTTCTATTTACATGTAGGGTTGGAACTTATTTTTGGTCTTCTATTGCGGTTTGCGTTACTTTAGCAATACTACATGAACACGCAATGGATGCCGGTTGAAGTATCTTGATATTGCGTTCCAAAATTGAGTCACGTTCGTTTTACGCCATACACAGAAATACACGTGAAAATGCAATAATTTAAGTTAATTCAACTCTTCGAGTGAGACAGTGGGTGGCTCTTAGAAGAGCCGTTGTGTTAAATGTTTTACTTCAGAATTAACGCGTTTAACCTCCGAAGCCGTACAGAGTGCGTCCCTGTCGCTTCAGCGCGTACACGACGTCCATGGCGGTGACGGTCTTTCTCTTGGCGTGTTCGGTGTAGGTGACGGCGTCACGGATAACGTTCTCCAGAAACACCTTCAACACACCGCGGGTCTCCTCGTAGATGAGACCGGAAATACGTTTCACTCCGCCGCGACGAGCAAGACGACGGATGGCAGGCTTGGTGATGCCCTGGATGTTATCACGCAACACTTTACGATGACGCTTCGCGCCTCCTTTACCGAGTCCCTTTCCGCCTTTACCTCTTCCAGACATGATGCGCGAGACGTTCGAAATACAACGACGTTGTGATTAAGCAGGCCAAAGCAAAAAGTTATGTGTCTACAGGACCTAGTAGAAACACACACAAGAGGGCGGCACCAGCGGACGTCACGCGTCTCTTCCTCTGGCCTCTGTAACGGGGTTAAAAAAGTGTAACGGGGTTAAAAAAGAACATTTGATTTAAAGAGTATCTTGTGAATTTCATAAAATAAGGCATTTTGGTTATATTTTTGATGTTAGAAGGCTTCCCTCCGGTGGCTATTAAAGGTACTGCAGATATTTTATTTTGTCGCTCTTCTCTTGCCGTACCGCAGCAGACTTAAGTGGCGATGCTGTAGGTATGTATAATTTTTCATGCTCTGACGAATTAACTATTTAATTGTGAAAATTGAGTTTCAAGCGAATCTTTTCGACGCCTTACATTGCATACATGTATGTGAATATATAGACAATGCATTTAGCACTTTAACACGAGTGTTGAGAGTATTATAAGGTGTATTGAATTTCCATGTGCGTCACATGTGCGAGCACGGATTCATTTCTTGCGATGTTTGCGTCTGTTCTAACTATCTGACGATTATGTGTATTATGAGTCGAGTGAATGTGTAATTTCTATCTTTCTAGTCCATATCAATGTCTGCAGTATTTCATCAGCCAATATGTAAACTCTTTCTTCTTGTTGTTTACAAAAAAAGATAAATTGAAGCTGAACCGATCCCATGTGTGAGTGTGTCCTTCCATAACCGTCACACCTCTGTTCTCCTTAAGACTTCAACAGTTCGCTTTATATTGTAACTTACAGAAAACATACGTTTGTAAGTTATTTTTATTACAATGCCGTTTGCAAAACCGTACTTGTATGTATATTGATACAAAACAATGGCGCTGACATATTTGTTTGAAGGAGAGTTATTTTCAGTTGAGACTGATCAAACGTTGATTTTAGTCTTGGACTAAAAAAAAGCGAATTGTATTTATTCTATTCTGGTTTTGTGTATATTTAAGAATTGTGACCTTTAAATTCTAATTTATGTGACCGCTTCTGTGCGTCTGTTTTACTTGACCGAACTCAAACAACACATGCGTGGTTTCACAAGGCTTAAGGCGAGCCCAAGACTCAAATCAACGCGCAGCAGCGTTTACAGCGACCAAAGGCAACATTTCGCTTCTTTTATTTGGTAGTGATGCGTGAACCGTGACGTATAGTCACATTACTGGTAACGTCACAGGCTTCCCAGTTACAACTCCACTCTTCATTACACACTGACATGATAATGGATTATTACTTGTTCGTGGATCGTTGGAAATCGTGTCGTTCAGTTGATGTGGTGGCTCTTAAAAGAGCCGTTGAGTTGTTAATAAAGCGGGACTTAAGCGCGCTCTCCGCGGATGCGGCGGGCCAGCTGAATGTCTTTGGGCATGATGGTGACCCTCTTAGCGTGGATGGCGCACAGGTTTGTGTCCTCGAACAGACCGACCAGATAAGCCTCGCTGGACTCCTGCAGAGCCATGACGGCGGAGCTCTGGAAGCGCAGATCCGTCTTGAAGTCCTGAGCGATCTCTCTCACCAGGCGCTGGAAAGGCAGTTTGCGGATGAGCAGCTCGGTGGACTTCTGGTAGCGGCGGATCTCTCTCAGAGCCACGGTGCCGGGCCTGTAACGATGAGGCTTCTTCACGCCGCCGGTGGCGGGAGCGCTCTTACGGGCGGCTTTGGTGGCGAGCTGCTTCCTCGGAGCTTTGCCGCCGGTGGACTTGCGAGCGGTCTGCTTGGTTCTTGCCATTGCTGCGGTATTTGCTCTCTTCTGCGCTCAGTACAGAATATGTCTGCAGTGTCGTTGCGCCTGTATTTAAAGGCTAGCACGCTTAGCGCGTCATGGGCACGGAGATATGTGATTGGTGGATGTGTGACGTATGGTCGTGACAGAGCCAATCGCCGCGCGATATGAGTTCAAATGAAAGTGGCGGGACATTGCTTTTCCTTATTCAGCTCACATTTGGAGTAATAGCCAAGGACCGCCCAGGATGAAGGATGGGACCGTCCTCAATTTGAATAACAATAGATCGATCCTGTCGCGTCATAGTTTGCTAATGACGGGCGTATCTGATAGCCAATAAAATTCTGAAAAGATGAATATGCAGCTTCACGGGAAACATTCACCTGTAAGTAGAGAGGTCTGTGCGCAAACACGTGTGCGGCTGTGCCTTAATTCTAACAGGCAATCGTGACCGTGCGCAAAAGCTGCTAGGAAAGAGTTTGAGCGTGTAAAGAGTTTTACATTTTGAAAAAATGAAAAAAAGAGGGACTACAACAGAGTGAGAGTGATTTTTCGGAGGAAGACATTTCAGAAGAAGAGAGCGATGTTTCCTCCATTGACTTAGTAGCGGAGGAGATATTTTTGGATGTGGAAGACGTCCAAAACAAGTGTTTTCTTATATTATAAAACATATTTTACTGTTGGTACTGAGGTTTGTGTTTTGATGTGTACATTATATGCATGTGAAATAGTAGAATATAGAATAGAATAACTTTATTAATAATTTATATTTTGTATCACAAACAATCATCTGACAGTGAATCAGATGAAGACTGGAAGCCAGTCAGCAAAAAGCACATGATGACAGCACCTCATCAGGAGAGGAGTCTCATCCCACAACTTCTCAGAGAGGCCAAGACCAAGAGGAAGAGGGAGAGGAAGAGGTACTGTACGAGGGAGAAGTGGCAGCAGAAGCAGTGACACTGATATGGCAACCAGCACATCTGAAGAGAGATGGAATGATGTTGACACCACCACAGCCCACCTTCAGACCCACCAATTCACCAGGACCTGAGGTTATGTGTACAGCTACCTACACAGTTTACATCTTTTCAACTTTTTTTACAAACTCCATGTTACTGACAATAATTCAAAACACCAATGACTACGGCCAAACTCACTACTCAAAGCCCTCCAACCCGTGGATTGACGTGACATTACAGGATATGTTTGCTTTCATTGCCATGATCATTTATATGGGTCTTGTAAAACTCCCTGCGATAACTGATTTCTGGCGAGGAGGTAATCTATACAGTTTGCCATTCCCTAAATATCTTCTCTCAGGAAAGAAGTTTCTTCGGATCTGCCACTCCCTTCACCTCAGTAGCTTGGTGGATGATGCTGCCAACGAGCAAAGAAGAGGTACGACAGAATTTGATCGACTGTTCAAAATAAAGCCACTGTATGTTCAAATAAGGGACGCCTGCAAAGCAAACTATCCCCCTGGCCAGGAAATATCAATAGATGAGCGTATAGTTGCCTCTAAAGCAAAAATAACAAAACAATACATGAAGAAGCTAATGAACAAGCTAAAAGCTTCAAACTATAGTCACATCCTGGCAACTGTTTAAAAATATAAAGTAGGCAGAATATTTTTTCCCTTCTTTCAGTGCGTTTAAAATTCTATTACTCAATAACAGTAAGATTTGCAGTGATTCTGACTGTATAGGAACAAACTTCAGAGTCTCACCTTTCAAAAGATAACAAAACCTTGCATATACTCAAAATGTTTCAAGAACAGAATGCACTTTACTTTGGGTATGTATTTTTTAAGCGTTTTTGCCAAATTTAACAGGGATGCTTAACTCAAGTTATTTATTACATGTATGTTAAATAAACAAGAAAACATGTTTAATGTTTCATCAATGTTTACACAAACAAATCACATGAAATTCAGTCGCAGCTTTTCTCCAGAGATCGATGCTGGTCGTGTTTTTAATGTAACAGTGAAATAATAAAACCCTTTACTGTCGTGTAGTTTAGTCTCTGAATAAAGCTCTGGATCTCTGCTCTGTGTTCACGCTGTTTTCACTCCGTCAAATTGTTGAATTATTGATATTTACTCGAAATGTCGCAGTAGAAAACACAAGAGTTTACGGCTCACAGAGGCACTGACAGGTCGAGCTGAGTCTATATGGTTCTCATGTAGTATTTAAGAGCCCAGCAAAGAAAGCAAAGAAGCCCGCAGCTCCTAAAAAAGCGACCCTAAGCCCGAAGAAAGCCAAGACTGCAAAACCCAAGACAGCGAAGCCTAAAGCAGCTAAACCTAAGAAGGCCGCTCCTAAAAAGAAGTAAATTAATAATGTGTTAAACTCAACAAACGGCTCTTTTAAGAGCCAAACACCACCTCATAAAAGAGCGACTTATCAATGTATGTAATAAAAGCATCCAGAACAAGTTCTGTGATCATCGCTTCTCTTATGTCGAGCTTTCCTGTAGCTCAGTGGTAAGAGCGCAAGGTTGTGGGTTGGATCCCAGGGGATTGCAAATACCTATGTAAAGGATAAAGCAATGTAAGTCGCTTTGGATAAAAGCGTCTGCCAAATGCTTAAATGTAAATGTCACCATTTTAGCAATTGAATAATTGTCAGATTCTAGAGCTCAAACACGGATCTTACATTCTACCTCAAGCATGCTATTATTGGCACATACCGAGTTAAAACAAATATTAAGGATTGTATCAATGTTCTTATTTTAGGTCCATTTTCACTTAACTGAACTGAAATGCAATTTAATGTCTATTTAGAAACTATTGTGCGCCAATGCAACTGAATGTGAGGAGAGGAGAAAGAGGGGGTTGGGCTTGGAGGGAAGTTGACTGATTGGTTTAAAAGTTTAACGGACTCGAACCAATAGTCGACTGACAGAAAGGATTAAAACTGGAAGCGTCAGCGAAAGTAGAACACTTTTCTCTGTCTTTGAAATTGCTCTCGTATCTGAGTGAGAATGAGCGGCAGAGGCAAAACCGGCGGCAAAGCGAGAGCTAAGGCCAAGACTCGTTCCTCTAGAGCGGGACTTCAGTTCCCCGTGGGCCGCGTCCACAGGCTCCTCCGTAAAGGCAACTATGCGCACCGTGTGGGTGCCGGCGCCCCAGTGTATCTGGCCGCCGTGCTCGAGTATCTGACCGCTGAGATCCTCGAGTTGGCCGGTAACGCCGCTCGTGACAACAAGAAGACTCGCATCATCCCCCGTCACCTGCAGCTGGCGGTGCGCAACGACGAGGAGCTGAACAAACTTCTGGGCAGAGTGACCATCGCTCAGGGCGGCGTTCTGCCCAACATCCAGGCCGTGCTGCTGCCCAAGAAGACCGAGAAGCCCGCCAAGACCAAGTAAACGGGCGACAGTTCGTTTCAAATCAAAGGCTCTTTTAAGAGCCACCCACATTATCACTGAGAGAGCGACGAGGTTTCTGTTTTAATACATCGAGTTTGTATTTTAATACATTATCATAGACCTGCTATAAATGACGTCACATTCTCCAGATAAATAAGAGACCTCTGACCCAAATGTTGTACAAGATATGATTGTTTACTCGTAAAGTAACTAACGGCGTGTAAAGTAACTAGCACGATGCATTTGATGTTTATCAGAGTAAAATAATAATGTTCAGCGTCTTGTTTTAACGGGTTTAAGAAAAGAAAATCCGCGGGATGCGGAGCGCTTCGGTGCTTAAACACTTTGTTGCTGCGGTTGTGATTAAACATGAAGGATTATTTTTATTTTATTTGCAGTAGAAGACCTTTCTATCTGAACTTTGTTAAATAGCAACGTGCAGATGTCTGATCAGAGGAATAATACACGAGTATTAAATAAAGAGATAAAGAGAAATTA
The DNA here is from genome assembly GCA_029783895.1 of Triplophysa bombifrons. NCBI lineage: Eukaryota > Metazoa > Chordata > Actinopteri > Cypriniformes > Nemacheilidae > Triplophysa > Triplophysa bombifrons. The sequence goes on from CM056449.1 coordinate 28,962,803, forward strand.
TATTATGATCTTGTCTTGTGTACGTGACACGTGATCTGAACAAAGGAAACAATGTGCCGTCAGTTTCATTTGAACGCATATCGCGCGGCCATTGGCTCACTGTCTCTAGATGACGTCACATATCAGCCAATCGAGTGTCTCCGTGCCCTTGACGTGCTGCGCGTTTTAGCCTTTAAAACCAGGCACACCGCGACTACAGACATACTCTGTACGGAACGCAGAAGAGAGCAAATACCGCAGCAATGGCAAGAACCAAGCAGACCGCTCGCAAGTCCACCGGTGGCAAAGCTCCGAGGAAGCAGCTCGCCACCAAAGCCGCCCGTAAGAGCGCTCCCGCCACCGGCGGCGTGAAGAAGCCTCATCGTTACAGGCCCGGCACCGTGGCTCTGAGAGAGATCCGCCGCTACCAGAAGTCCACCGAGCTGCTCATCCGCAAACTGCCTTTCCAGCGCCTGGTGAGAGAGATCGCTCAGGACTTCAAGACGGATCTGCGCTTCCAGAGCTCCGCCGTCATGGCTCTGCAGGAGTCCAGCGAGGCTTATCTGGTCGGTCTGTTCGAGGACACAAACCTGTGCGCCATCCACGCTAAGAGGGTCACCATCATGCCCAAAGACATTCAGCTGGCCCGCCGCATCCGCGGAGAGCGCGCTTAAGTCCCGCTTTATTAACAACTCAACGGCTCTTTTAAGAGCCACCACATCAACTGAACGACACGATTTCCAACGATCCACGAACAAGTAATAATCCATTATCATGTCAGTGTGTAATGAAGAGTGGAGTTGTAACTGGGAAGCCTGTGACGTTACCAGTAATGTGACTATACGTCACGGTTCACGCATCACTACCAAATAAAAGAAGCGAAATGTTGCCTTTGGTCGCTGTAAACGCTGCTGCGCGTTGATTTGAGTCTTGGGCTCGCCTTAAGCCTTGTGAAACCACGCATGTGTTGTTTGAGTTCGGTCAAGTAAAACAGACGCACAGAAGCGGTCACATAAATTAGAATTTAAAGGTCACAATTCTTAAATATACACAAAACCAGAATAGAATAAATACAATTCGCTTTTTTTTAGTCCAAGACTAAAATCAACGTTTGATCAGTCTCAACTGAAAATAACTCTCCTTCAAACAAATATGTCAGCGCCATTGTTTTGTATCAATATACATACAAGTACGGTTTTGCAAACGGCATTGTAATAAAAATAACTTACAAACGTATGTTTTCTGTAAGTTACAATATAAAGCGAACTGTTGAAGTCTTAAGGAGAACAGAGGTGTGACGGTTATGGAAGGACACACTCACACATGGGATCGGTTCAGCTTCAATTTATCTTTTTTTGTAAACAACAAGAAGAAAGAGTTTACATATTGGCTGATGAAATACTGCAGACATTGATATGGACTAGAAAGATAGAAATTACACATTCACTCGACTCATAATACACATAATCGTCAGATAGTTAGAACAGACGCAAACATCGCAAGAAATGAATCCGTGCTCGCACATGTGACGCACATGGAAATTCAATACACCTTATAATACTCTCAACACTCGTGTTAAAGTGCTAAATGCATTGTCTATATATTCACATACATGTATGCAATGTAAGGCGTCGAAAAGATTCGCTTGAAACTCAATTTTCACAATTAAATAGTTAATTCGTCAGAGCATGAAAAATTATACATACCTACAGCATCGCCACTTAAGTCTGCTGCGGTACGGCAAGAGAAGAGCGACAAAATAAAATATCTGCAGTACCTTTAATAGCCACCGGAGGGAAGCCTTCTAACATCAAAAATATAACCAAAATGCCTTATTTTATGAAATTCACAAGATACTCTTTAAATCAAATGTTCTTTTTTAACCCCGTTACACTTTTTTAACCCCGTTACAGAGGCCAGAGGAAGAGACGCGTGACGTCCGCTGGTGCCGCCCTCTTGTGTGTGTTTCTACTAGGTCCTGTAGACACATAACTTTTTGCTTTGGCCTGCTTAATCACAACGTCGTTGTATTTCGAACGTCTCGCGCATCATGTCTGGAAGAGGTAAAGGCGGAAAGGGACTCGGTAAAGGAGGCGCGAAGCGTCATCGTAAAGTGTTGCGTGATAACATCCAGGGCATCACCAAGCCTGCCATCCGTCGTCTTGCTCGTCGCGGCGGAGTGAAACGTATTTCCGGTCTCATCTACGAGGAGACCCGCGGTGTGTTGAAGGTGTTTCTGGAGAACGTTATCCGTGACGCCGTAACCTACACCGAACACGCCAAGAAAAAGACCGTCACCGCCATGGACGTCGTGTAATCGCTCTGAAGCGACAGGGACGCACTCTGTACGGCTTCGGAGGTTAAACGCGTTAATTCTGAAGTAAAACATTTAACACAACGGCTCTTCTAAGAGCCACCCACTGTCTCACTCGAAGAGTTGAATTAACTTAAATTATTGCATTTTCACGTGTATTTCTGTGTATGGCGTAAAACGAACGTGACTCAATTTTGGAACGCGATATCAAGATACTTCAACCGGCATCCATTGCGTGTTCATGTAGTATTGCTAAAGTAACGCAAACCGCAATAGAAGACCAAAAATAAGTTCCAACCCTACATGTAAATAGAACTAGGTTTCATTATAAGATTATGAAACTTAAAGTATATGTAATTAAACAAATCGACTGAAACTAATGTACATAAAATGTACATATAAGGGCAGAAACATGACCGTGTAATAAAAGACGTTTCGTTTGGTTTGTAAGCGCACGGAGGTGTTTTTTATTTCAATTATACAAATCGCGTCATGGAGGTCCCAGAGCGAGGAAATAAACAATTGCGGGAAAATCGTTTCTAATTTGCCTTTAGAATTTAAGTGAGTGTTTTAGAAATATAGTAAAAAACTATATTGACGTTCTCCTCTCATTACCAAAGACACTGCAAAACACATTTACGAACAATACATGTCGATTATTTCATGGTGTAGATTATGACCGAAATCAAGAAATGTAAAAAGAGCGGGAAGTGAATATAAGGGGAACTGAATCGCGCGGGGGGAGGGTCACGTTCAAATTTCAAACACTGGGAGGGAAACGCTTTCATTGGCTCTCTATCCGACCCGTCAAACTATGAGCTGACCAATAAACACATTTTATGGGTTCGGTCGACGAAGACAAGCAATCAGACAACAGGCTCCGTTACGCTAAACATTTGCATGTGTGAGTGAATAAATACCACAGCGACGAGACTCTTCAACATTCAGCATTTTCTCATCTGTGAAGAAGCATCATGCCTGAAGCAGCCAAACCCGCGCCCAAGAAGGGCTCTAAGAAGGCCGTCACTAAGACCGCCGTTAAGGGAGGAAAGAAGCGCAGAAAGTCCAGGAAGGAGAGTTACGCCATCTACGTGTACAAAGTGCTCAAGCAGGTCCACCCCGACACCGGCATCTCTTCCAAGGCGATGGGCATCATGAACTCTTTCGTCAACGACATCTTCGAGCGCATCGCCGGTGAGTCGTCTCGTCTCGCGCACTACAACAAGCGCTCCACCATCACGTCGAGAGAGATCCAGACCGCCGTGCGTCTGCTGCTGCCCGGTGAACTCGCCAAACACGCCGTGTCCGAGGGCACCAAAGCCGTCACCAAGTACACCAGCTCCAAGTAAAGCGCCGCTTTCATCCGCCGCACACAAAGGCTCTTTTAAGAGCCACCCATGACGTCACTTAAAGAGCTCCTGAATGCGTGTGATAAAGAATATTATTTATACATCAAAATCCATTCAAGCTGACCTTCATATTGCAACACATCTGTTCTAAGTATCAGATGCGGGAACTAAGTGCGTCACATCTCTGTTGACGAGTTCTTTTAAGTTGGAAACAGAATATTTATTACTTATGGAGGCACGCAAATGGCAAAAGCTATTATGCGCTTTTCATACTCTGGTTTAAAATGACACGTCATCACCGCCGATGGGCATCAATCTTCTAGAAATGGGAACCGAGGAAACGGCACTTTTTCAAATAACTACACATTGTGCCAATACATCGCATCACCTCCACATTAAAGCTAAACAGCCCGTTTCTAGATGTAACGACATACATAATCGAATAAGTTAACATTTCATTGAGTGGAAAACATGAATCGACAGTCTTTGCTGCTCACGATGTTTGGATCAAAAAGCTCTTTGTCAGGCAAACAACGTTAAGAAAAGCAAACAACATGTTCAAAATAAATCATTTATATGAATCACCTAATGATCCAATCGACAGACAGAAAACAAATACACAAATAGGCAACTTATACAGTGCACAAGACTTTAAAGGCGCAGTTTGTATGATCCGCCGCTAGAGAGCGCACTCTCAAAACGGATATGTTCAAAAAACAACAACAGCGTAACTTGATGACGCTGTGAAAAAGAGTGAAATAATGGTAGGGTGACAAGTTGAGCTATTACACATCCTTGCCAGGACTCGGGTGCGTCTTTCTGCAGTCGCATTGGTCAACATCATACGATAGTCATCGAGGTTCTCACATTTCTGTAAAAATAAGCATTATAAAAATAACATATAACATCGCTGCAATCGATAATCATTGCAGTCATTCTTACACTGAAACATAACAGGTGCCTTTATAAAATAAAGCCAGAAATAATAAACCTCGATGATTTATGCCGTCGACAAATGCGACACTCAGAAGACGCATCTGAATCCTGGCAGGAGGAATGTCTCATATGGTCACCCTAAATAATGTGAACTGTCGTCTTAAACTCCAACGCTAATTATCACATGTGCTACTATTTAGTTAGATGATCTAAAACGATTGTCACTTGTTCAGTAAATATCTACATAACTCTTGTGCTAAATTAATAAAAAGACATCCAAACAATAAGACTAACATTGTTGATGGATATAATCATCATTAGTTTTCATTAGTTTTCTGTTAGTAAAGGAATCTAAACAGTTGCACTTACACATGCAAGATCATAAATCTCTGGTAAAAATGTCTTTGTTGAAGAGTAATTGTGCTCCAACTGCACAAAACAAGATAAATGCTTGATGGATGCTACAAACTACTACTTTCACATTTGTCCACGAGACCATGTTGTCATGGTTTCTACGGCAGTGAAAGCAGAAACCGAGGGTCACGCCAGAGACTGTGTTATTAGGGAGTTGCAAGGTCTGGAGAAAGCGTGAATCACATGAGTCACCTCGGCCAATCATGTTACAGCCTCTAGTCTTCTTTCCTGCATTCCGCTGAAGGTCGCAGGCTTTCCATCGTGTGTCTTTGGTAATGCGGATATGATTTCATTGACAGGTGACTGCCAGGCACGGCCCCGTATCACTTCATAAAATGCCCATTTTCTCATGATTTACAAATAGTGAGATATTGTAAGTACTCAAATGAACAAAATATATAACACTGGTCTAGTGGTTTTTGAATATTTTGCTGCAAAAATGTTACAAACTGTACCTTTAATGGTGTTGTTCTCAAGGTTTGTCTGTCCCTGCTCACCTGGGGAGTATTCCAGAAAGTTGATTGGGCTATGTGACATACACGTGTAAATCTGAGGGTACTTTAGCTGATAGCCTCAACTTTCGGTTCCAAAAACAGAGGAAACTTTCTGGGTATGTAAGTAACCATAGCAACTCACTCTCTGCACCACACTACAAAAAGATGTCGTTTCGTGTTGACACAGTGAAGAGATCGTGTGGGCATTAGAAAGAGCGATGCTTTATGTATAACATCAAATAAAAGCTCTGTGGATTTTAAGTATGAAAATAAGGATAAAAGTCAGGCAGCAAATAGGACCTGCGGTACTGAGGCTTTAAGCAGATATGCTCACAGATATCTATGGAGATACTTTCCAGCAGAGAGACGTTGAGAGAAAGATCGTCTTAAAATCCCCTGATGAGGTTGCTTTGATGGGGATCAGTATGTGAGGAACATTGTTTTTTCTGTTTGTTAGAACCAAGATATGTTGTTGTTGTTGTAATATTAGCTGTGTGACGGAGCAGTTTTGAGCGTCACACTCTAAAAAAAGGCTGGGTTAAAACAACCCAATTTGGGTTATTTTGGTAACCCAACGTTGGGTCAAATATGGACAAACCCAGCGTTGGGTTATTTTAACCTAGCCAGTTGGGTTAAATCTTTGACCCAACATGCTGGGTTGTTTTATTTAAATCAACTTTTGCTTAAAAATTACATTGCTGATTTAAAACAAACCCAAAATGTTTAAAAATAATAATAATAAAATCACAGAGAATTACTTGAGGCATCAGTAAGAATCAAAAGTTTTATTAAGGATCAAAATGCAAGACAAAAAGAATTCATAAAAACATGCAATATGTTATGCTCAATGAACAATAAAACGGCATATAAAACGCTTTGATGAAATATATGTTTATACATATTTAAAGAAAATTAACATCAATAAATGACATTAGTTTAGATTTTAACATATACATTTAACAAGGTTATTAAAGTGGCACAGGTAAATATAAATAGTTTGACAACTTAACACTTCAAAAACTCATATACAGTTAACAAAGTGGCACGAGTAAAATGCTTAAGGACAATTCCAGCGTTATGGATGCGACATAAAAACACTATAAAAAGTATTTTACTAAATCCTTGTTGATAGAACCGCACTTATATGATAAAATATCAGTCTATGCACAAGTTTTCTATAAAAAAAAAGAAATAAACAAGTGTTATGGATGTGAAAAAGGGACACCGTAACTTTCCTCTTCATATAAACTCACAAAACATTTTAAAGAGCGTTAGTTCTTTCGGTTCCAGTACTGCTTAACCTGACATATCCACGGAGCAGTCTTACTGAAGAGGATTCTTTTCCTGGGAGTTTGTAGACAACAGTGTGGCGTGCACTTTTGGAAGTGGATGTCCAGCAGGAGGGTTTCTTTATCAATTTGTTCATCTATAAAGAGAAAAAGAGACAAGAAAAGAGACAAGAGTGTAAGGAAACTGACCTACCCAGAGCACAATGGATTATAATAAACATATAAAGAATAAATCAAGTTTACCTTTAAGTCTGTCATGAAAACATCCAAGTTCCAGTCGACTTTCTCTTAAATAGAATGATCCATTAATATTTGCTGTTATTCTGCAACCTGTCAGTGAGGGAAAAGAAGAAGAGTGGGATATAGTACAGAAAGTGAAACACAGTCTCAAAAAAATAATATTATAAACTTTAACACAACACTTAAACTAATTCGACAAACTCGGGAATAAGTAGAAGACTAAAAAGACCAACAATTGTTAGTTTCATAAACCCAAAATTAATTATATCGCACGGTTAACCACTGACGTTATAAGAGCCAGCGGTTATTCCCTAAGCACTGGCCGAGATAGAGCTGCTCTCAGCGGTGACACAACTGCTGACAGCCTGAAGCTCAAACCTCCGACAGCAACTTAACAAAGTCTCAATGAGGCGTTATGTTTATATATAAATCACGTATTTGACTTCTTAACAACTAGATTCTGTTCTAAAAGACTCTTAAAACTACGTTCCGTCACGAACATTAGTGGTATTTATAAAAAAAATGTTGGATGTTTGCTTTTGACACGACGCTCTCTCGTGTTGACCTTTTACTAATATAAAGATGCGTAAGTTACTGAACTAAATGACTCACACGGGTCAGAAATTTCAAAGGGAAATGTTGACCAAAAAGGAAATTTAAATTATTAAAAAGCTGTAAATTAGAACAACGTGGGCATGACGTAACAGACTAGCTATCCAAAGCTAACGAAGCTAAATTGTAGCCTTAATTACTTTTCAAACCTAATGCGAACAACGGAATTTTGCATACTTTTTCATTTTTTTGATGTACAGTAATAGTTTTATACATTAAAAACTCGTAAAACATACCTTTTATTCTCTGAATAACAGCTTTTCGAGATGAGGTGGATCAAAATGCCCGCGAAGGTAGAGTTTGTCTGAGGCGTCGAGGAGTGGGAGGGGTTTACTCTCTCAACTGTCACTCAATTGGACCCGACTGGTAACCCAGCGTTTGGGTTACTCATAAAATGACCCAACACTGAGAAAATAACCCAACAAAATCACCCAACACTGAGAAAATAACCCAACAAAATCACCCAACACTGAGAAAATAACCCAACAAAATGACCCAACACTGAGAAAATAACCCAACAAAATGACCCAACAGGCTCAACCCAGCTGTTGGGTTAAACAAATAACCCAGCATTTTTTAGAGTGCACCGTTTGTCTGGAACAGCTTTAATATTGTAACTTACTCGTCCAGATACTGGAGAGAGAGAGCAAGAGCATGTTGGTGCTAAAACTGAGAGAGCGGGTTTTACTCTCTTACTCAATGAAGATCATCCGCGACCTGTTTCACCACTAAACCGCAGCGGAGGAAGAGGAAACCCGTGTTGTTTAGTTGTTTGTCCTTTTAGGGCTGCTGTACAAAACACACTCTAAAAAATGCTGGGTTATTTGTTTAACCCAACAGCTGGGTTGAGCCTGTTGGGTCATTTTGTTGGGTTATTTTCTCAGTGTTGGGTCATTTTTTGAGTAACCCAAACGCTGGGTTACCAGTCTGGTCCAATTGAGTGACAGTTGAGAGAGTAAACCCCTCCCACTCCTCGACGCCTCAGACAAACTCTACCTTCGCGGGCATTTTGATCCACCTCATCTCGGAAAGCTGTTATTCGGAGAATAAAAGGTACGTTTTACGAGTTTTTAATAAAACTTACTGTACATAAAAAAATGCAAAAGTATGCAAAATTCGGCTGTTCGCATTAGGTTTGAAAAGTAACGTTACAATCTAGCTTCGTTAGCTTTGGATAGCTAGTCTGTAACGTTATGCCCACGTTGTTCTAATTTACAGCTTTTTAATAATTTAAACTTCCTTTTTAGTCAACATTTCCCTTTGAAATTTCTGACTCGTGTCCCACCCAGCACTTAGACGTCATTTGGACGTCTTTTTCTGGGCTAAATCAAGTCGGCCCGTCCTGGCCGTCTTTTAGCCCAAAAATCGATGTCGAAATCTGGTCTTTTTTTGGTCCGTCGAAATTGGGTCGAAATTAGTCCAAACATTGACGTCGAAATCTGGTCTTTTTTTGGTCCGTCGAAATTTGGTCGAAATTAGCCCAAAGATCGACATCGAAAATTTGTCTTTTTCGTCCGTCTAAATTTCGTCCAACTTTAGTCCAAAAAAAATCGTTGAAAATTGGCCGTTGTTAAATCCGTTCACATTGACATGAAAAGAAAATCACATTGCAGTAGTTTCTTGATAAAAACGGCTGCTAATTTATTTTTATAAAGGGTTTTCCCCGCTTCTTCATGATGCACATACCTTTCAGACGTTTCTTAAGGTTGGTCGATTTGTTGTTAATAGTTGCTCATAATGTTGCATTCGTGAGAGTTTCCCTTACTTATCACGCAACCGTTCTCCGCAATTTAAAGAGTGCATTAGTTTTTTTCCGGTTTTTGTTTTACAAAATTACAGTTTTTTTACAGCGCCAAAAACAAGCATTAATGTTATACCTGATCATCATTGTCAATCAATATTGACAAAGTCGTTGACCAAAGCACAAAAATTATCTTTTCTCATCCAAAAGCAAACTCCTGAATTTTCAGTTGCTGCACATTAATGGAACTCTACAATAAACTGGGTTGTATGTTTAGATGAAACTACAAAATTAGCTTCTTTGAGGCAAATTCAGAATAGTTTATCCAAAAATTATGATTCTGTCATAATTTACTAATTGTCCCAAACCTGTGTTAATGTATTTGTTCTGCTGAACACAAAGGGAGATATTTTGAATAAGGTTTTTGACATGGCCACGATTGCAGTGGATTTGAGAAAATGAAAACTTGATCTTAAACAAAGTTCATTTCAAATTTCAAAACCAATGCCTTCATTCTGCGACAAGGAAATGTTGATGCCATCGAAGAAAAAGATCATTGGATGAGAAGGTTCTTCACTGCACATCTCATTGAAAAAAAGGGAAACAGGTAAGATTTTTAATCTCATATTTAATAATTATAAATGTTTTCGTTTACTTAAGGAAATCAATTTTAATTTCAGGTCATATCTATAAGATGAACATAAGACAATTATACAACCGGGCAAAGGACTCATTGAGTCCATTTACGATACCACAATATTTTTCAAGAAATGTGTGTGATAAAAACTAAACATTATTTACTGAATGTTAAAAAATACATAATCTAAAATGTATTAATTAAAATTATATCTACCCTAGTCAGATGATAAAAAGTACACTTACATTATGTACTTATAGTGCTCTCCTTTTGTACACAAATTTTATACTTTTTAGTAATTACACAAATCTATATTAGCCTACTACTTGAGATAATCTTAAAAACATAAGTGTACTCAGCCAATCTAAAATCTTGTCTAGGGCACAAACACAGGCTGGGCCGGCCCTGTTTTAAGACACCACGAATATGAAATGTGATAAAATTGTATTTAGTTACCACTTAGTTACAGGTGGTAATTAAATACATTTTAAATATGCCTAGATACATAGTATGTTAAAAGCACATAAATCAATAAACAGGAAGTGTGAACTATAACTTCTCCCGGAGCAGGAAAGCTCCGCTACATCAACTACTAGATAGAGCGGAACTGTTACTATAGCAACGATTTCAACTTAAGAGTTTGTCTCTGAGGAGGCTTATAAACAGTAGTACTAAAGCAGAATTTTTAGAATACAAATATAAATTTAGTGCGCGGAAAAAGAGCAATTTAAGTATATTTTGAAAGTGTACTTTTTACCAAAGAGCCAATTTTTTTCTAATGTATGTACTTTTTTGTCATTAAGTAGTATAACGCAAGGTATGTTTCCATAGATAGACATTAAAAATGTCATATATAAAAAATATATTAAAATAGTACTTCTTGCTTGCTTGCGCGTGCCAACCCCGCGAAACCTGGAATATAAACTGTGGTCTGTGACCGTCACGCGCAGTGCACCCTACTCGCTGAGTGAACCACACTACAGCCGTTTTTCTGAGGTAAAAGCTTTTTACTTAACCGTTTTATTTAAACTCACCCTAAAGCATCTGTATGGGGTCAGATTTGTTTCATTATTCTGAATAAATAAACTACGATTCGCAAATAAATACAGAGAGTTTCACAAACAATTTTTAAATCCACAAATGCACAAAAAGCAAACCATAAATATATGTTAGACGTTCCACAAAAATAAATGGAATTCACAAATAAATACAACGACATTTGCAAATAAAAATTATTTACAAATGTATTTTATTGATATATATTTGTGGATCGCTTTCTTCACATTTGTGAATCGCTGCACGCATTTGTGGATCGCTTTCTGCGCATTTGTGAATCGCTGCACGCATTTGTGAATCGCTGCACGCATTTGTGAATCAGTGCACGCATTTGTGAATCGCTGCACGCATTTGTGGATCAGTGCACGCATTTGTGGATCAGTGCACGCATTTGTGGATCAGTGCACGCATTTGTGGATCAGTGCACGCATTTGTGGATTGCTCTCTGTGCATTTGTGGATTTTGAAACATTCCTAACGTCAAGACGTGCGCACAATCCACAAATAGGTGGACTCCGCCCACTATCTACGCAAGCCAATCGGTTAACTTCCGCTTTTGTTGTCCAATAGGCCACGTTCTAACTTCAGCCAATCACGTTTTGCTCTGCACTAAGATTCAGGGAGCTAACATGGCGACTAGTGGCGGTCTAAAATCTGTGTTATACTAAGAAATGATAATGGCCTCTTCTTTATACTATGTAATGATCGCTTGTGTTCATATACATTGTCCGTATTGTTACATATATGCTGTATTTAAACGTGTATGACTTGATAACAGCGTGCACGGACTGGAGTGGAAAATCCCGGTGACTAGGGAGTCAGGACTGATTTGGTCTGCCAGCCTTTTTATTGTGTTTATGTTCCAAAGTGCTAAATTCCGATTTGTCATTCGATCAAATATGATCTATTACTGCATGGTTAAGCAGTTATTTCGATCCAAACACTCGGCGCGTGACCCCTGTAAAGTTTCGCGGAGTTTGCAATGCGCACTGCAGCTGTCGGTGTAGGCTACTACCAGTATAACGATTGCAGAATTAATGTGGGGGAAATCACCTGCAGTTTGAATTTCTATGTCATTCATAATTCAAAATAAAACCTAATTTCTACAGTCATTTCGGTTTATCCCATTCCTGAATGATCTCTGCTGCTATCGCTACACTGTTCTGTTTACTGTCTAACTCTCTGCCATGACAAAGGATGTCGATTATTTTACTATGATCTTGTGCACACAATACATTCTTAAATTCAACCCCAAAAGTAAATGATGTAAACCTATATGTGGCGGGGGAAATATGCCACCGCCTTGTGAGGGGAATGTTTTGCACTATACTAAGGAAGACTGAGTGAGCAACAGGATCCTAGTCCCCCCACCCAATGCTTTTAGTCTAACTACAACTAATTAAACTAGTTGTGTGGTTTCTATCGTGTTGCAATGTGTAATGCTCAAGAGTCGGCGATGTGGGCTTCAGGATTTACTCAATGCACGGAAGCCACCTGAAGTGTGTGTGTGTAGAAAACTCAGGGGTTAAACCTAGCGTACTACAAAACCCACCCTCCCCGGATCTAACAGGATAGGTAAGACGCCCCCACTCCTTAGTATAAGTGACTCACAAATAAACAAACAGTTTTAGCTTAACTAACAAAAAAATTACATTTATTTTTTTACTGCATTAAATAAAATGCTTCTCTTTTCTTTGTTTTCACAGGAAGTATGAAACAATTTTAAATGCAGATGAATCAAAAATTAAATAAAAATGTGGAAAATAATAAAAAGAGAAGAAAACTGATTTGTTTCAGTTTCAATTCAATTTGAACACATTCAGAATCAGGATCACTTTTGAAAGATTCACAATTGTAAATAGATTGAAACAGTTCACTTGAAAGTTCAACAGTTCACTCCAATTTGACTCAAAGATTCAAATTCGATTCAAAACTCCAGGAAAAAGGAATGAAAAAGTTATACTCTGTCCGTTTGAGTTCACGAGCACAAAAAGAAAGTTTATGAATCCACTTTTCAGGAAAAATTCACTTATAACGGCTCCATCAAAATGACTGTACGATTGAACTGTTTAGTTTAGATGACTCATTGACAGAAAATGGCAATGTTGTTCTGCTTAGCAGTATTCAGTAGGAAAACAGGAAAAACAATGTACATCACCACTTTTGGTTTGTGGATGAGGAGCTGAATGATGTCCAATGGATGGCAGGTTGTCTCTTCACTCACTTAACTCTCAGCGATTGTGCTCGCGATCCTGACGTCAGCAGCTTGTTTCCACGAGGCTGCAATCCCAGCTGATGGAGTCTCAATGAGAAGACTAACAACACACGCACGCACGGCTCTATCAGACGAATCAATCAGTATCAGCATTCACTGTCTCATATTCGTTTTAGAAAAATGAAACAAAAACTGTTTTAAACAAAGAAAACGTGAGAGTATTCACTCTCTGACTGAAACCTTATGAAACTAACAGGCCTTTCTGCCCAGCTTCACACGCAAACAAACGGCAGAAAACTTTTTCTTTAAAACTCACTTCAACAAACTTCTTCACATAAACAAAGACTCCGCGGCAACGTTATACATCTCTGGTTGATGTCACGGGTCTAAAAATAACTTTTAGATCGGGATTGACTTCACGAACTCAACAATCCGCGCTCAGCTCACAGCTGCTTCACTCACTCCACGTGCTAACTCTCCATCTCTCTTCGCGCAATACGTCAAAACCAAAACTGGCGGCGCCCGTCAAGCGTCAAAATAGAAGTCTTCACAATTTGTCAAAATAAAAGTCTTCATAATCATTCACAAATTTGTAGATCCCCTACATTCCCCCCTGCTAAACCCTGCCATACCATAGGACTTCCATTCAGCAACTCAGTCCCTGAAAAATATACAACAGAGGATAGCAGGTTAAAATTCTTCACAGTGCAAAATCTCAGTATAACAATGAAAAGGTTCAAAGTTACTCAACTAGGAAGTTTGATAAACATTCACATTAAAAGAAACTTCCCAAACGTTCAGGTTTTGAATTATTTTAAGACATAGTCAGTCCTAAATCTAACAGGTAATGTACCTCTGTTACTACGTTGAGAACGTCTAGGTTCAGAAATACATTCATTCTCACTTTCAGCATCAGATTCACCTGAATTTACTGACCCAAGTACTGACTGACCTACAGTACCCTCAGCTGACACCTCATTGTCATGTTCTCTAACACCATTGTCTAACCCATCCCCATCTTCCCCTTGACACCCCGTGTCTGTGTGGATGTCGGGTGCAAATGTAACAGGGACTGCAAGAACATAAGGATCTTCTGAGTCAGTGTGTTCCTGTTCTGTATGTTCTCTAGATTTGCGTCTAGATGTACAGGGTTGTGGTGATGACTGAAAAGTGCAATGCTTAAGTTGATCCCTATGTACAACTTTACATGGGCCCCCTCTCTCTGGACGGATTGTATAGACTGGGGTATCTGCGTGATTCTGTTTCACCACAATGTAAGGTAGGGATTCCCAGTGATCTTGTATTTTCTTCCTTCCCTTATGTGAATGGTTACGTAACAGAACACGGTCACCAGGTCTCATGAGTGCTCCATGTGATCTGCGATCATAGGCTCTTTTCCTTTTTCTCGAAGCCTCTTGTGCTGCATGATTGGCTACTTCAACAGCAGTCTTTAATCTGTGGTGATGGTCTCTCACCCAGTCATCAAGATTATCAACTTCACTGTCCTCCAAGTCTCTCCAGCCCAGAATGTCCAGCGGCAATCGAGCATCCCTGCCGAACATCAAGTAGAATGGCGAATAGCCGGTTGAGGTGTGAGTTCGGCTATTGTATGCCATGACTAACTCAGGGAGATACTGCTTCCAATTCCTTTTCTTTTCTGGGGGTAATGTCCTCAGCATGTCATGCATAGTTCTGTTAAATCTTTCGCACTGGGAATTACCCTGAGGGTGATACGGCGTTGTGCGACTCTTTCCGATTCCATAGACTTTACACAGCTCTTTGATGACATTGGCTTCGAAACATCGACCTTGGTCGGAATGCAGTCGTGCGGGGCAGCCATAGTGGACAAACCAATGCTGCACCAGTGCTTTGGCTGTGGTGTGAGCAGTCTGATTTTTGGTTGGCACTGCCACCGTGAAACGAGTGAACATGTCAGTTAAGACAAGGACATTCTCATATCCTCCTACAGATTCCTCCAAGAGAGTATAATCCATAGCGAGAACTTCCAGTGGGGCTGAAACATTAGTACATGTCATTGGGGCTCGAATTTTAGGGAAGACATCTTTTGCGAGATTACATCTCTTGCACTCATTAATCCAGCTTTGAACATCCTTAGCCATTGATGGCCAGTAATAGCTTCTCCTCGTACGTTCCAGCGTGCTTCTCTCTCCAAAATGGCCACAATGATCATGCTGACTCTCATACACTTTGAAACGCAGGGCTTCCGGAACCACTAATTGACAAATCTCTTCTCCGTCTCGAGGGTCAAGGATGGTTCGGAACAGCAATCCTTTCTTAAGCTTGAGTCGTATGAACTGTCTAGCAAGTTTTTTTGATTCTACGTTCATGTTTCGCTGTTCAACCGGACTCAGATTCTTTTTGGTCAGTACAGCGTGGTAGATGGGTGCTATACTAGAGTCAGCCTTTTGTTCCTCTTCTATCTCACTCCAACTATGTCCAGGAACTTTCCTCGTCCCTGACACCTGTACCGATGCTTGTACTTTCTGGCGATTTTTAGAGATTGGCCACAAGCATGTGCGTACTTCCTCTGAGTTCATCTTGATGAAGTCTTTAGCAGAGTCCTCCTGCTCTGGCTCTTCAACTGATGGGATCCTTGACAACGCATCCGCGTTTGCGTTTTGTCGTCCTGGCTTGTAGAAGACTTCAAAATCAAACTCTGCTAACTGAGCACTCCACCTTTGTTCTACAGCATCTAGATTTGCTGTCTCAAGGTAGCGCAAAGGGTTATGATCGGTGACCACAGAGAATTTTGAGTAGATCAAATATTCTTTAAACTTTTCGGTCACCGCCCATTTCAGGGCAAGCATCTCGAGCTTGAAAGCACTGTAATTTTTATCGTTCTTTTCTGATCCACGAAGGCCTCGACTCGCATATGCGATCACACGCTCCACTTCTCCTTGTCGTTGACTCAATACAGCCCCAAGACCATGCAAACTCCCGTCAGTTGTGAGTATGAAAGGCTGGCTGAAATCTGGATATGCAAGGACTGGTGGACACATTAAGCACTGTTTGAGTTGGTCAAGGGCAGTCTGACACTCAGTTGTCCAGTTAAAAGATTCCATAATTTTCCCTTTTACTCCTTTACCAACCAGAACATGAAGTGGTCGGGCCAGCTGAGCAAAGCCAGGAACAAATCTCCTGTAGTAACTCATGAATCCTAGGACCTGTCTCAACTCTCTGACACTCTTAGGTACAGGCCATGTTTGCAATGCACAAGTTTTCTCTCCATCAACCTGTATTCCCTCGGAGGAAATTAAGTGACCTAGGAATTTCACTTCGGGTTTCAACAGGAAGCACTTGCTGGGTTTTAACTTCAATCCATGCTGTCTCAAGCGATTGAACACGATTTCCAGTCTTTCACAGTGACTATCAAAGTCCTTCGAAAAGACAATAATGTCATCAAGGTAGATAAGTAATATGTCGAACGTCAGATCACCGAGCACCACTCCCATCAGCCGTTGAAAAGTCGCAGGAGCGTTGCAAAGTCCGAACGGCATCCTGGACCATTCAAACAGACCAAAAGGAGTGGTAACAGCAGTCTTTGCTCTGTCTTCCTCACTCATTGCTACCTGGAAATAGCCTGAAGTTAAATCAAGTGTTGAGAACAGCTGCGCATTTCCTAAGGCATCAAGTGACTCCTCAACACGTGGAAGGGGATAAGCGCCCTTGCAGGTCACTTTATTCAGCCTTCTGTAATCACAGCAAAACCTCACGCTTCCATCCTTTTTGATCACTATTACAGCTGGAGATGCCCATGGACTGCAGCTTTCTCGGAGTACACCTTGAGATACTAAATATTGAACATGCTTTTTCACTTCTTGAAATACTTGGGGTGGAATTCTACGATGTCTTTGCTTAATGGGAGGAGCATCTCCTGTAGGGATGTTGTGTGTGACAGCTGTCGTATACCCAAAGTCACATTCGTTCTTAGAAAACACGTCACTGTGCTTCACCAGGAGGTCTCTGAGTTTTTCACGCTGAGTTTCGGTGAGGTCTTCAAGATTTGTTTGAACTGCAACAGGTAACGGCTCTGTGGTGCTTTTCTCTGCTTTTACCTGACTTTGCTTCGCAGCCTTGACATGCAGAGCACCCTCTTTCTCCTCAAACTCGACAAGCACTTTTGGTACAACCTCCTGTGGCTTACACAGTACTGCTATCCTACAGCGTGGCATGAGTGTTACAGCTCTCTCGCTAGAATTTAACACTCTGTCTGGGACTTTACCATCTGCTGCCTTGGCGAGCACATTAGCGATCAAAACACTCTTGGGTAAGCTAACTTCTGATGAGGCTTCAACCAGCACTTGACAGCTTACTTTTGGTGGTATTCTACAACGACCTTCCAGAACACGCTCACTGAAAGGAGGGATAGTGATTGCTTGCTTTCCTGCAACTTTCACGAAACCAATCTGGTCTCCACAGTTCAAAGCCTCAGTCTGCATTTGAAGATTAGCTAACACTCGCTGTACTTTTGCCTCCCCAGCACCATGGCTGTGTCGGTCCATCTTCCTCATATCTCCAGTGGTTATGAACAGATCTTTGAGGTCACTCAACACATTCATCCCAACAATTCCAGGTAGTCCTTTCAACTCTGTTCCATTGGAGTTGTTCTCTTTGATCACAAACACACACTTTCCAGGCAATGTCTTTCCCATGCACTCAATGTCTGCTTCCAGACATCCTATAATGGGAATGTCTAGTCCATTTGCCGCTGTGAGTCGGACCCAATTGGCAGATGACAGCACAACTTCTCCGAAGTGAGCTTTAAAATGAGACTCAGTAATCGTAGTCACCTCGGACCCTGTATCCAAGAGGCAAGCAGTTCTAATACCGGCAATTATCAGGTCGATGGTAAGACAGTCACCAAAAGCACTTTCACAGAGGGCCTTAGAAACATTCTCTACATCACAGTCTGCTGTGTGACTTCTGATAACGGATGGACCTGGACTTTCTAGCACTGAGGTAACTTGATCAGCTGCATTTACCATCTCCCCTCTGTGTTTCTGAGGTTGCACTCCACTTGAGTTCTCTCTGTTCTGAGTACAGCGTCGGCTAGTATGCCCTGGTTTACCACAAGTATAGCATATGTATCTTCCTTCGCTGTCTTTTAGAGGTTCACTTTTAGTTTTGCTCTCCTTTTCTACAGGTTTTACTTTCTCTTTGTTATTCACCATCTGAAAGAGTTGTTCTTGTCTGGCAGCTATCTGTTGAATAGCTTCATGAAGCTTCTCCAGAGTGAGAGGGGCTGAAGAGTTATCTGTCGCAGCAGTAGCCTGGACGACACCCCGTGAACGAGTACTGCTTCTCAAATTGCATGGAATTTGCACTTCTTCTTCTTCTGACCAGGTAATCGCTTCCTGCATAAGCTGAATAAATGTCAGGTCCCTCTCAGCTTTGACTCTCCTCTTCATCTCACGTCGTAGTGAGTCATCCTTGAGACCTAACACCAGCTGTTCTTTCAGTACACTGTCAGCATCAGGAACTCTAGACGGATCCCGGTTCTGGATGATGCTCAGCTTCTCCTGCAAGTCATAAGCGTAAGAGCGGATGGTTTCTCCAGGCATTTGGTTGCGGTCATAAAACTCTTTCAATCTGCTACCAATGGGAAGTTTGTCTCCATAAGTCTGATCCAAAGCATCAAAAATCTCATCAACTGCTTTCTCTTTTCCATTAAGCATAAACTTAACTGTCATTTTAGCTTCGTCTTTGAGATACTGCTTAACAAACTCAATTTTGTCTTCTTCAGGAATTCTCATTACTTTAAAAGCGGACTTCATTGAGTTTATCCAATCCTCTATACTCGGTTCACCAGGTTTGGAACGGCATCCGCTGAAGTCTGGAAGTTTACGATCTCTTGGGATGTAGACAGTAGATGGCACTCTCTGAGCAACTGCCTGCTGATCGATAACAGCTTTAGCAAGCGAAAGTGTTTCTCTCTGTTCGGCTCTGGCCTGTACCAGCATATCTGACTGTTCACCGAACCTCTTTTCCATCTCTTCAAACTGTCGTTTTAATTCTTCCAGTTCAGCCATTGTGTTGACTCAAAGACCACGAACTTGCACAATTAGAATACTCGCTAGTTTATCCTGTTCGTGACGCCAGTATGTGGCGGGGGAAATATGCCACCGCCTTGTGAGGGGAATGTTTTGCACTATACTAAGGAAGACTGAGTGAGCAACAGGATCCTAGTCCCCCCACCCAATGCTTTTAGTCTAACTACAACTAATTAAACTAGTTGTGTGGTTTCTATCGTGTTGCAATGTGTAATGCTCAAGAGTCGGCGATGTGGGCTTCAGGATTTACTCAATGCACGGAAGCCACCTGAAGTGTGTGTGTGTAGAAAACTCAGGGGTTAAACCTAGCGTACTACAAAACCCACCCTCCCCGGATCTAACAGGATAGGTAAGACGCCCCCACTCCTTAGTATAAGTGACTCACAAATAAACAAACAGTTTTAGCTTAACTAACAAAAAAATTACATTTATTTTTTTACTGCATTAAATAAAATGCTTCTCTTTTCTTTGTTTTCACAGGAAGTATGAAACAATTTTAAATGCAGATGAATCAAAAATTAAATAAAAATGTGGAAAATAATAAAAAGAGAAGAAAACTGATTTGTTTCAGTTTCAATTCAATTTGAACACATTCAGAATCAGGATCACTTTTGAAAGATTCACAATTGTAAATAGATTGAAACAGTTCACTTGAAAGTTCAACAGTTCACTCCAATTTGACTCAAAGATTCAAATTCGATTCAAAACTCCAGGAAAAAGGAATGAAAAAGTTATACTCTGTCCGTTTGAGTTCACGAGCACAAAAAGAAAGTTTATGAATCCACTTTTCAGGAAAAATTCACTTATAACGGCTCCATCAAAATGACTGTACGATTGAACTGTTTAGTTTAGATGACTCATTGACAGAAAATGGCAATGTTGTTCTGCTTAGCAGTATTCAGTAGGAAAACAGGAAAAACTATGTACATCACCACTTTTGGTTTGTGGATGAGGAGCTGAATGATGTCCAATGGATGGCAGGTTGTCTCTTCACTCACTTAACTCTCAGCGATTGTGCTCGCGATCCTGACGTCAGCAGCTTGTTTCCACGAGGCTGCAATCCCAGCTGATGGAGTCTCAATGAGAAGACTAACAACACACGCACGCACGGCTCTATCAGACGAATCAATCAGTATCAGCATTCACTGTCTCATATTCGTTTTAGAAAAATGAAACAAAAACTGTTTTAAACAAAGAAAACGTGAGAGTATTCACTCTCTGACTGAAACCTTATGAAACTAACAGGCCTTTCTGCCCAGCTTCACACGCAAACAAACGGCAGAAAACTTTTTCTTTAAAACTCACTTCAACAAACTTCTTCACATAAACAAAGACTCCGCGGCAACGTTATACATCTCTGGTTGATGTCACGGGTCTAAAAATAACTTTTAGATCGGGATTGACTTCACGAACTCAACAATCCGCGCTCAGCTCACAGCTGCTTCACTCACTCCACGTGCTAACTCTCCATCTCTCTTCGCGCAATACGTCAAAACCAAAACTGGCGGCGCCCGTCAAGCGTCAAAATAGAAGTCTTCACAATTTGTCAAAATAAAAGTCTTCATAATCATTCACAAATTTGTAGATCCCCTACATATACAATTTGTGTTTTCGAACCTTACCATAGTAAATATTGGTATAGGCTACAACTGCAGATAATCAATTTACTGTAGATAATAATAATGGATGTGGCAGTGTTCTCATAGTGTTAAACGATAAACGTCTCCATTTTACCTGGTGCTAAATAAATTATTATTGTTGGGTTATAATTATGTATATATTGCTGCCTTTTAAATGACATATAGGACAGCTTTAAAATACTGTTTATTTCCATTATTTAATGGCAAATAAAAGCACAACGGGGGCATTAAGAATGCAAGGGAGGCAACACAACTTTTTCTTCGATGAAAAAAGAATGAAGCAAAATATGAAACTGCCAAATAAAAATGAATTGAAGCCAATTGTACAAATGAATGAGTTCTCCATACAAACGCACAAAAGGCACTGGACATTACTGGGCATTTCAGTGAAGCGCATTTTCATACAGAGATCCCCGAAAATATGCGGAAGGTGTCCCGGGATGACGGGATCGGTTGATATTGGTTTACAATGCCAGTTACCTGCAATTACTTTGTTTTACTTGATTTTGTTGAGAAAAAACAAGCATGCTCAGGTAGGCTCGAATCAGTCTGTTGACAAAAAAATGGCTCTTCCGCTTCGTGTACATCAAGAGACGTACTTTTAAAGATTGCTAAATGTTTAAGTTAATTTAAGTGCTCTAGCATTGTAATTTTGTGTTGATCGATGAAGTCATTTAAAACTTGCTGCATTTAGAGGCGACATAGCCTATTCTCTCTCAATTTCAGTGAACATGCTCGGGACACATACAAACTCCGAATACTAAAGCGGATATTTCGGACTTCTGAGCGAATCACTGGTAGACTACTGTTATCACTGCAAGAACTTTACTCATCCAGAGTGAGCGAGTAAAATGGCTCACAAAATCTCTCTGGACCCCTCACACCCAGCACACTATCTCTTTGAACTGCTGCCGTCTGGTCAGCGCTAGAGAGCCCTGGCCCCTGAGCACCAAAACAGCCAAACATAGGACAAGTTTCTTTCCTCAGGCCATCTACCCCATGAACAGTTGAACAGTTAAATGTTCACTGTGCAATACATATGTGCAATACTAAACTACTCACTCACACTTATATTTATTTATTATACATATGTTACTGATTTAATATATAATATAGCTATCCCATTACCTTACACCATTTTTATAGCACCTAATAACTTGTATATATGGCACATGCATAAAATATGGCATCCGGTTCTCTTTTGACATGTATTGTTTTTCATATGTGTATTGTCTATTACATATTCATTTTTATTATTTTGTTACCTGTGTCTTGTCACTTTATGTGAGCTGTTTAGTAAATGTATTATACTACTATAGTATTTCTATGTGGGGAATTGTGGATAGACTTGTCCCACATGATAATCTTGCAATATAGCCTACTTACGCTGCTGCCACTAAAGACTACACTTACTATTGTTAATGTATATAACAGGTATCATATGGTTTTGTCATGGCAAAGAGTTAGTTAGTAAACAGAACAGTGTAGCGATAGCAGCAGAGATCATTCAGGAATGGGATAAACCGAGATGACTGTAGAAATTACGTTTTATTTTGAATTATGAATGACATAGAAATTCACAATGCTGATGATTCCCCTCAGGTTAATTCTGCCATCGTTATACTGGTAGTACACCGACAGTTGCAAAAAATCGGAATTTAGCACTTTGGAACATAAACACAATAAAAAGGCTGGCAGACCAAATCAGTCCTGACTCCCTAGTCACCGGGATTTTCCACTCCAGTCCGTGCACGCTGTTATCAAGTCATACACGTTTAAATACAGCATATATGTAACAATACGGACATTGTATATGAACACAAGCGATCATTACATAGTATAAAGAAGAGGCCATTATCATTTCTTAGTATAACACAGATTTTAGACCGCCACTAGTCGCCATGTTAGCTCCCTGAATCTTAGTGCAGAGCAAAACGTGATTGGCTGAAGTTAGAACGTGGCCTATTGGACAACAAAAGCGGAAGTTAACCGATTGGCTTGCGTAGATAGTGGGCGGAGTCCACCTATTTGTGGATTGTGCGCACGTCTTGACGTTAGGAATGTTTCAAAATCCACAAATGCACAGAGAGCAATCCACAAATGCGTGCACTGATCCACAAATGCGTGCACTGATTCACAAATGCACAGAAAGCGATCCACAAATGTGTGCACTGATCCACAAATGTGTGCACTGATCCACAAATGCGTGCACTGATCCACAAATGCGTGCACTGATCCACAAATGCGCAGAAAGCGATCCACAAATGTGAAGAAAGTGATCCACAAATATATATCAATAAAATACATTTGTAAATAATTTTTATTTGCAAATGTCGTTGTATTTATTTGTGAATTCCATTTATTTTTGTGGAACGTCTAACATATATTTATGGTTTGCTTTTTGTGCATTTGTGGATTTAAAAATTGTTTGTGAAACTCTCTGTATTTATTTGCGAATCGTAGTTTATTTATTCAGAATAATGAAACAAATCTGACCCCATACATCTGCTCACAACAAAATAAAATTACATATTATGAAGAAATGAATAAATATCATAGTAACAATCATCGAATAAGGACACATGACAGTCTGAGGGGACAGTTTCTTTCACGCTTTCACACGACATTTTTCGGACTGTCTTTTCCGTTAAATGTACTGCATTAACTGCTCACACTTGGTTTCCTGTCTTCTATGTGCTGTTTACATCTGAACCGTATAATGTTAAAGGCCGCTGTCGTAAAGTAAAATACCTTTTCCGGGTCCAATGTGATTGTACGGAAGGCGCCCTAAATATTCCTCAACGAGGCATTTCATATAGGCTATATGCGAACTAAACCATCTTTACAACAAATTAATTATTCCTTTTGAGTAACAAACTGAGAACAAATGTGTTTTTCTTTGTCATTGCAGATGCAGTCAAAATGTGAAACAGCAAGGCCACCGACCACATCACAGGCAAAACCATGCGAGACCACACATGCCCCTGGGCGATCTGGCGGTACCGGGCAACGTGCAAACTAAAGTGTTCTTATTACATTTTGTTATTCAAATGTTTCGATCAAATGTTGAATGTTCATTTGAATGTTATTCAAATGTTCAAATGTATGTTATGTAACTGACAATAAATGTTTTGTTGTACTTTTAGTCAGTTGTCTTATTTTGAGATATATAATATAATATTGAATACATAAAAATGGTTTTATGCTTAAAATTAAGTTAAATTCAAGTTTTGGAAAAAGACAAAACTTTTTATAGACGTCATTCAACAACCCGAAAAAGACGTCATCTCAAAGACCGGAAAAAGACGTCTTATCAACGACGCGAAAAAGACGTCGTTTCACCTTTCACTTTTCGACCACATTTGGACGTTGTTTGGACGTCTTGCACTGACGTCTTTTCGACGTCTTTTCGACGACTTTTTGCTGGGTGGGGTGAGTCATTTAGTTCAGTAACTTACGCATCTTTATATTAGTAAAAGGTCAACACGAGAGAGCGTCCTGTCAAAAGCAAACATCCAGCAATTTTTTTTTATAAATTCCACTAATGTTCGGTGACGGAACGTAGTTTTAAGAGTCTTTTAGACGAGAATGTAGTTGTTAAGACCTCAAATACGTGATTTATGTATAAACATAACGCCTCTTTGAGATTTTGTTAAGACGCTTTTGGAGGTGTGAGCATCAGACTGTCAGTGGTCGTGGTTCCGCTGAGAACAGCTCTACCTCTATGGCGCTCGGATTGTATCGTTAGCAAACGAGACTGACAAGCACGACATATAACACACGTGTCAGCGTGCGTGTACGTCTCCATTTGTTTTATATGGAGACGTACACGCATATATCACGTCACGTAGACACGTTAGTAACGTGTGGCTGTTGATCTATACAGACGTCACGTAAGAAATCAACGTGTAGCTTACGTCTATACAGACGTCAGGTAAGAAATTAACGTGTAGATTACGTCTTTGAGATAAACGCCCGGAGAATGTGCGTCTGCCTAAACGCCTGGACAACCTATATCTTGTGACAATTAAACATGTTTTTTTAGAGTAAGAGTAAAGTAATTATGATTTTTGGTTTAATCTAAAGTTTTAAAACTAGTAATTATACACTCCCTGAATTTTAATAATTGTTCAAAAATAAAATAACGTTTTCTTTTTAATTTGTTAAACCGGCCGAGGAACAAACCTATCAGAGTGAAATAGTCCTTTATGCTTGTTTCTTATCAAGAACATGTAAAACAAAATGATCAAGATAACCATATTCCTGTCATATACTGTCAAAATTGCGTATTTACGAGATTTCTAAATATATACATTTTACTGGTGGGTGGATCACTGTAAATAGACTGCGCCTGCACATTTTGTGACACTAATTTAACTTCCCGTAGAAATTCAAAAACAAAAGTGCCTGTAGATAATCTCTGATAACAATCAAAAGAAACCACGAAGATTGTTACTTGGCTTAACTTGTCTCTTCTATATTATGATACCAAGATCAACCGCTTAATGTCAATCTGCCATGCAGTTTATTAAAATGCAACCAAACTGCAGGACACATTTAATGAAATGATTATACAATAAAATAATCATATAAATTATTACTAACATAAATGAAATAAGATAGAAATAGTACTATTGTTCTACGCTTTTGGGGGCAAGTCGTACATGTAGTTTTGCAGTTTTGTTGCAGCTTAAGAATCAACTGGAAATCGTAGGTAAAAAATCGATCATTTGTGTTTAATAGTCTAACGCGGTTTCGTTTCCTTTGTTTGCGTCCACTGAGTCACGCGCTGTTAGTTTGCATTTGTTTGCGTGTTAATATTCGGAGATTTGGAAGGCGTGTCCTGCTGAATTCAATTACGTGATTGAATAGGGTATTTAGTGGTTTTGTCCACCGCGTGCTGCGGTCGCGTGAAGACCGAAGAGAGTAAAGACCATCGACTCGACCTGTGCGACTCCACCGAGCAAAGACACAGACAAGGCACTTGAGTATTACTGTTTTGCACTTATTTTATTGCACTTTATCTATTATCTTTATTCGTCTTGTGCAGTCCTTCTTTTTTTTTTCACTATGTGTTTTCAAATCTACACTGTCGTTACATCTCGTACACCAACGGTAACCCGCAGAAGGCCACGCATGGCTAATGCTAACAACCTCCGTACTCTTTCAGCATCCAACAATACCTCTACTACCTTTCCTATTGGTTTATGGAACTGCCAATCCGCTGTAAACAAGGCAGATTTCATCACAGCTATTGCTAAACATTCTGGTCTTTCTCTTCTAGCACTTACTGAAACCTGGATCAAACCAGAGGACACTGCCACACCGGCTGCCCTCTCTAATAACTACACTTTCTCCCACAGCCCACGCTTATCAGGGAGGGGTGGAGGAACCGGTCTACTTATTCCTAACGACTGGAAATTTAACAAGCTGGCACCCTCATGCAACAACACCGCCTTTGAGTTTCATGCTGTCACTGTCATCCACCCTGTTAAAACACATGTTGTAGTTATCTATCGCCCCCCAGGGCACCTTGGACTCTTCTTGGAGGAATTAGATACACTTCTGTCATAATTCCCCGAGGATGGTACTCCTCTGGTGGTACTTGGAGACTTCAACATCCACCTAGAAAAACCACAGGCTGCTGATTTCAACAACCTGACTGCGTCGTTTGACCTCAAGCGAGTCCCCACTTCAGCAACCCATAAGTCCGGTAATCAACTTGATCTCATCTACACACGCTATTGCTTCACCCATCACTCCCAGGTTACCCCACTGCACACGTCGGATCATTTCCTCATCACTCTTGATCTCGACTTAACTTCTCCAGACACAACACATGCCTGCCCACTGGTCACATTCCGACGCAACCTACGATCTCTCTCTCCCTCCCGCTTATCCTCTGCAGTCTCTGGTACTCTCCCACCCGCTAAACAGTTCTCTCTCCTTGATGCTAACACCGCCACCCAAACCCTTTGCTCCACACTAACCTCCTGCTTAGAAATCTTATGCCCTCTAAGATCTAGGCCATCTCGTGCATCTCCTTCTGCCCCCTGGTTATCTGATGTTCTCCGTGAGCATCGCGTCTCTCTCAGGTCTGCTGAGAGAAAGTGGCGCAAATCAAAAGAACCCACTGACCTCTCTCTCTACCAGTCTATTCTCTCTTCCTTCTCAGCGGATGTCTCCTCTGCGAAAACCCAATACTACCACACTAAAATCAACAACTCTCCTGACCCTCGTACTCTCTTTAAAACCTTTTCCGCTCTCCTTTGCCCGCCCACCCCCCCCCCCTCCATCAGACTTAACAGCTGACGATTTTGCATCGTTCTTTGTAAAGAAAACGAGCACCATCAGCAATCAATTCTCTGCGCCACCATCTCTTGATCACAGTCAATCCCCAGACACATGCTTGTTCCCCTCCTTCTCCCTCCTATCTGAAGAGGAAGTTTCAAAGGTAATTTCTTCTAACCATCCGACTACCTGCCCTCTAGATCCCATCCCCACACATCTCCTCCAGGCCATCTCTCCATCGGTTGTTCCCTCTTTGACTCACATTATCAACTCGTCTCTCACCACTGGCACATTTCCTACACTCTTCAAAGAGGCCCGTATTACCCCACTACTAAAGAAGCCTACTCTTAATCCTGCATTGTTAGAAAACTACAGACCGGTATCCCTACTCCCCTTCGCTGCGAAAACTCTAGAACGTGTTGTATGTAACCAGCTCTCATCCTTCCTCGCCCAGAACAACCTCCTGGACAGCAACCAGTCTGGGTTCAAGAGCGGTCACTCCACTGAGACTGCGCTGCTCTCTGTCATTGAAGCCCTGAGACTGGAAAGAGCTTCCTCCAACTCATCTGTTCTCATCCTACTGGATCTATCTGCCGCCTTCGACACTGTTAACCATCACATCCTCCTGTCCACTCTCAAGGCTATGGGGGTCTCCGGAATGGTGCTACAATGGTTCAGGTCTTACCTCTCAGGTAGGTCATTTAGAGTATCTTGGAGAGGTGAGGTGTCTGAGTCCCAACATCTTGACACAGGTGTTCCTCAGGGCTCAGTGCTTGGTCCGTTGCTATTCTCTGTTTACATGACATCCCTAGGCTCTGTCATTAGGAAACATGGCTTTTCCTATCACTGCTATGCGGATGATACACAACTCTACCTGTCTTTTCGCCCTGACGATCCGACTGTCTCTGCACGCATCTCAGCTTGCCTAGCCGACATCTCACTCTGGATGAACGGCCATCACCTACAGCTGAACCTTTCAAAAACAGAACTGCTTGTAATCCCGGCTGATATAAAGACTTATCACAACCTTTCCATTCAACTGGGCTCATCAACCATCACACCTTCCAGAAAGGCAAGAAACCTGGGAGTGGTGATCGATGATCAGCTCAACTTCACAGATCAAGTTGCCAGCACCGCCCGGTCCTGTAGATTCATCCTCTACAATATCAGGAAAATTAGACCCTTCCTATCGGAGCATGCTACGCAAGTCCTAGTACAGGCTCTAGTCCTGTCCAGACTGGACTACTGCAATGCACTACTGGGAGGACTTCCAGCTTGCACAACCAAACCTCTACAGATGATCCAGAATGCTGCGGCAAGAGTTATCTTTAATGAACCGAAGAGGGCACACGTCACTCCTCTACTCACTAAGCTACATTGGCTCCCTATAGTCGCTCGCATTAAATTCAAGACAAGACCTTACAAGCTTACAAGACCACGACTGGTTTGGCACCACCTTATCTTCACTCACTAATGCAGACATATGTACCCGCCAGATCCCTACGATCTACAAACGAACGGCGTCTTGTGGTGCCATCCCATAAAGGTAAAAAATCTCTCTCGCGCACCTTCTCCGGATCTGTTCCACCTATGTGGAATGATCTGCCTGCTGCTACAAGATCTGCAGACTCTGTAGCCATCTTTAAGAAACGCCTGAAAACACATCTCTTCCGCCAACATCTGACATCTGACTGATCTGTTCTGACTCAACTCTCTTCTCTACTCTTTTCTTCTCTTCTTTAAAAAAAAAAAAAATGTATGAATGATTCTGTATACTGTGTTGGACTATATGAACCTTATTTTTGATTGCACTTATGCTTTTGTTGTACTTATGATGTCCTAATTGCTTCCATTACCTACCCCACTTGTAAGTCGCTTTGGATAAAAGCGTCTGCTAAATGACTAAATGTAAATGTAAATGTAAATGTCATTCTTACATGTTCTCTATTTCAGTCAGAAAATGGGGGCTATTTAAAATAAAATATTACCAAAATTCACCAAGATAACTATTCTAATGTTTTATTTGATATATTGAATACATATATTTGTATAATATAAACACATTCAGTTACAGCAACATATTAAAGTGTAGAATACACATATAAACATGGGTTTTAACAATGAACTTTTCTTGTCTACATTCTCTTCCAGGTCACACAATTTCATATGAGATTTTTTTAGATATTTATCATCAAAAATTGTGTATTTGACTTTTAAAACATACCAAACAGTTGAACTTTAAAATATTTCTCAGTTGAATATGTATCTGTATATACATATACAAGGACTGTATGGCACTAGAAAATTACACTTTACCAAACCCAAGTGACCCTTTTAATGCAAAAGTTAACAGATCCCTTAACTCGTCTTCCTGTGCAATTCCCCTCGGTAAGTACAATACAAGAGCACAAGTAGAAGAAAATGGAAGTCTGCGGGAGCCTTCTTCCTGATCATAAAATTCAATTGAACATTTATGCGGGAAGTCCAGAGGAGGTATTGCATCTGCACCAGTTGTAAAAGCAAGCAGCTCTTCGAATGTAATGTCAGTTGTTTCTCCCTCTAAAACGACAGAATGTACAGCAGTTTTAGATATACATGTAAAGAATAAGGAATCATAAATGAAAATAACTTGACTTTACCTTGAATGGACATCAGCAGGCACTCCCACTGGTACATGGTGTCTTCCTCTTTGTCCCGTCTATTACTCCCCTCCGCACTCCATTTGACATAGAACAGTTCCCGGAAAACGGTTCTAGACAGCCGCACTGACGTGTGAGTGAAGAGGGGTAGGAATTCATGCCAATCTGATGCTACTTTCTCCCAAAACAGGTTACAAGAATTCATGCCAGCTTTGAATTGCTGTACCATACTAGCCACCCTGAAATAACCAATTTCATGCATATTTATTGTCTCATGTCATTAGAATCAGTGTCACAACACAGATAAAGGGGAAATACCAGTACTACCTGTGGTAGATGTAATGTTTCAGAATTTGTGTAAAAACCGAAGTTACATCTTCAAAGCTGGACGAAAAAATGCTGGGTACTCCACACTCTGAAATCCAGTCTCCCAGATTAGTTTTGATTTCATTGAAGTCTGCTTCAGTGTTGCATTTTTGAAGCTGCGGAAACAGATTTAATCAAAGATATGGTATGGCAGTAAAGAAATCTGCATTTTTAACAGTTGGCAGACAAACCATGTTTTTCAGGATTTCACATCAGTATATAGTAATATGCAACTGGATTAACAAGATAACAATTAGGCTTGCTGTCAATAATTTATATCTTAATATTGTCAATCTACCTGAGCTTCTATTACATCCAGATTTTAATGAAATAGTTAAGACTAGAAAAACATATTGTTGGAGTGCGAATGCTGGAAAAACATCTGTAAACTGAGGTAAGCAGATAGAGCTGTGATAGATGAAATTAAATATATATTTAATAATGTAATAAAAAAAAATATACTACTACAACCTTGGACAATTTCTCTTGAACTTCTGGTTCGGGTATTAACTCTGTATTAAACTCAGACAAGTCTGGTGTGTGGCCACACATAAGCTGAAACAGCTCAGAATTTAAACATCTCAGCCCCGGTCCATTGTGCATAATAGACCACGTAACAAGCTTGCCAGCTGTGTAGTATTTGTTCTGGTTGAAGGCTTGCTGATCATAGGTAAGAAACAAGTTTCCTGGTTTTCCTTCGAATGTTCCAAGCGAATGCTGGATGTCTGCCATAAGAAGTCTGCAATTAAAATAAAAAAATCCTTAATGGGAATGTCAATTTGAGAATCAGGTTTTCATTATTATTTCTTATATTTATAGTTAAAAGGAAAGGCTGTCAGTCCCCAACACTGCCTTTGGCAAAATGGTTGAACAATATCTCAAAATGAGTTCAAAGACTAGCCAATTCTTTTCAGAATTTTTTCTATTATGCTGGTTAAAAGTCTCCTCACATCAATCAGGAAGTAAGGTGATCTAAAAAAAATCTATACATAAAAATAACTTTTGTGGAAGGTGCAGGACTATAAAATGTTTGTCCACCGTAATCCTCAGCCATCTCACCGATGAATTCAATATCCGTAACTTTATGCCACTCAAAGTAGCTTCGTTCTAGAGCACGACATGCACTCAGAGTTATTTTTTTCCGTTGTGCAACAACAGTAGTGTTGCTGTGCAAGTCCAAATTATCCTTCGTGAATTCTTTTAATATTGTTACAAGATCCTTTTGTTCCTAAAAAAGAAAAAGAAGCATTAAGATAAGTATAAGCTCAAATAAATTATATAATTGTTAGGATTGTATGTGTATACTTACATTTGTGCTGAATCTTCGGACTGGGGAGGCCAATCGAATGTCTTCATCATCAGAATCTGCTAATGGTGAATTCACAAAGAAATCTTCTGCACTATAGTACAGAGTCACAGACACAAAAAACAAACATGTTATTTAAGGCGACAACAGCAAGACAGCACTGATGATATCTGTTTTTATGAGAAAAACGAGAGAAACAAGGTATTCAAATAAAGACTGCAAATATTTTAAGAACACTGTTCCCAATTTGAGTTATTGCAATTTTTGTATATTATCCTATCAGCCAAACAACTAATCATAGTATCATTTTTAAAAGTTTAGGCAAAATGTTATATCATGTTTCTACAGTGCAAAACATGATAGGTCCAAATGGCATTCATTAGAATAGTTCAAATTGACCAACAACATCCAAACAGTATCAAAAGCTTATTGCATATTTTACACCCTCCAACTTTTGCTTTCAAGGAGAACACAAAAACACTTAGAAGTACCAACCTCATAAGCTGACGATGATCTCTCTGAACTTGAGGAGAATTTGGGGCCTACATTCAGTAGAAGCAACATATTAAATTGTTGAATCCACAAATAAACATGGGTTTTAACAATGAACACTAAACTCACAGGAGCATTTATGCTGTCCTCATCTACATTCTCTTCCAGATTGTCTGGGCCATCTGCAGACATTCCTTCAGATGTAAATTCCATTACCTTCAGTGAAGATGTCCAATAAAAAATAAATTCTATTGTATGATGTTGTGGTTGGATCCTAATAGATATATTGGTTTTCAAAAATGTGATTTCACAAATTAAACAAAGAATCTGCACAAAACTTACAGGAGAAATCATGTTGTCCTCGTCCACGTCCCCTTCCAGATTGTCCAAACAGTTTTCATCAGTTCCCTCAGATGTAAATTCCATTACCTTCAGTGAAGATGTCCAATAAAAAATAAATTATATTGTATGATGTTGTGGTTGGATCCTAATAGATATATTGGTTTTCAAAAATGTGATTTCACAAATTAAACAAAGAATCTGCACAAAACTTACAGGAGAAATGATGTTGTCCTCGTCCACATCCCCTTCCAGACTCTCCAAACAGTTTTCATCAGTTCCCTCAGATGCAACTTCAATTTCCTTGAGTAAAAATGTATATGTGGCTAATACAAAAACAGACAAAAGCATTTACCAATACATTTACATATTATATTAGGACAAAAATGGCTTACTGATGAAGTAGATGAATCACATTCCTCAGACAATCCCAGAGATTCCTGTTTAACAATAAATGTGTTCATTTTCATAAAATATAACATACTTTCCATCGGAGTATGGTCAGTACAGTAATTCTGTTTAACATCAGGTCTAAAATTTTTTTATCATTAAAATACATTGGTCAACAGTATCTAAATACATTATTTATTTATACATTAATGTCTGATATTAGCAGCAGCAGGTTATATTAACGGCTTTAAATGTCCAAAAGAGATAAACTACAAACCTACTTTTGGGTTAAGTAAACCAGCACTTCATGTGGTCTGGTTGCATCCAAACTAGAATGAAAACTACATCTTTAAAACAAAAGCATGCATGTAAAGAACAAATTACCTTTGGTTGTATGTAGAGTGCAGATCGACCCAGCTCTCTACGTAGAGACATTGGAGTAAATCTGCTTGATGAGAGAGGACAAACATGTCTGAAACGGTCCACTCTACAAAGCTGAAAGTCTTTGTTATCCAGTCTGGGGAATGTTTGCCAAAGCAGAGTTTTTAGCTCTGCCTCATCTATGTTGCATGGAACATCCAGTTTTTTCATTTCTGTGGCTGAAAAAGCAAAATGCACGAAGTTAATAAAATGCATAAATAGTGAATTTAATAGTATTCTTAATACATTGTAGGAATAATATTACTATGCTGTTCATTTACCTAAATTGCTATTGAAAGTCACCATATTGTGGTCAAGCAGCAGAACAATGCGCATTTTCAGAGTTTGACATTGATTGTTTCTTGTCATCCTTAAAATACAAAAAGTAGACCATTAATACATTTACATTTATGTATTTGGAAAAAGCTATTATCCAAAGGGACTAACATTGCATTATACTACACATTAATTCCAAGTATGTGCAATGCCCAGGGATCAAAGCCATGATCTTGGCGTTGTTAGCGTCATGCTCTAACCAGTGAGCCACAAGAAGGCAATGTAATAATAAATAATAAAGCAATATACATAAAGATAAACAAAACGAAGCAAGCTTTTTCTGTTTTATTACCCTCCATGTGTGTTTTCTTGAAGAGATGATCTAAAATAGAGGGAAAAAAAGCATTCAGCTAAAATGGAGACAATGACGTCTCTAATCCATAGTCACTAATCCAAATGGGCTGTCCCTGGTAAAGTGAGTGCATGATTTAAAATGATGCTTTAAATTAAAACAATCATACCAAAAGTCAAAAATAAAAGAATTGCTTAGAGTGGAAAAGTTTAGCATGGTCAATTGATAATACACACCTGTTGCAACACTGGCTAACATGCTCCTCCAGCCTATGCAAAGGCACCTCACAACCACAGTTATTGCACAATTCTAATACAACATCCTGGAATAAACAAGACTGACAATGTTAATGTGTAATTGCAATTTATAAGTTAAAAGTACAGTCCATTATACCTACCTCTGTGGTGTTGTCTTGACCTACAAGAGAAATGTTGCTTTGAATTGGTACTATATAAGCCACAGCCTTGTTTAGTCCACTTTCAAGTCTTATATATGGTATACTGTACCCTTCTGGTGGCATTGGGATATCAACCAATTGACGCCCTCTGGCTGTGCGCATTATTTTAAACGCACCCGCTTGTTGTAGTGCGGGGAATACCTCTTCAATTTTTTTCTTGAAATCTGTGTAGGATCCATTCATGTCTTCAAATCTTATTTTTTTTTTTCCAAGACCATTCAATTTAAGAAGTCTGTTTTCCTCAGGCGTTGGTTGTGTATTGGCTGCTGGATTTGCCATACAGAAAAAGTCATGCTCCCATGGGACAGGCCCTATCCTCTGACGTGATCTTTGGGATCTTATGTTAACATACGGCTGGAAAAGTCTGCTAAGGGCTGACCCAGCACGCAAATTCAGTCCACTTGCAGAACGGTGATTTACTGATGTGGTAGCTTGTAGAAGTGATGCTGGCTGAATTTGTGAAATACCTGAAACTGATGCTGAACTGATGTGAACAGGTGGGCTAATTAGTGAAGAAGTAAGAGGATTTGTCAAATTGGAGGCAGAAGATGGGTTGGAAGAAATTGGTTGTTGTGTAGTTGGAAATGATAAGGCTGTAGTAACTGATGTTGTGTGAGGGCTTAAAGGGCAAGAGACGGGTGTGGGTAACATTCTGCATGTTTCTGTCCTTGAGGTAGAAGTATTTGATGTTTGAGGCAAAGAGATACATTCATCCAAAGGGTCCAGCAAACGATTGGCCATCTGTATCAGCCTTGCTGCTTCCTGAAATCGTGTGGTACTGCTAAAATGAGAAGCAAAAGATCAAATAGAAAACATAAAATAATGTGCCAATGTGAAAGGCCTAGACTTCAAAGACAACCTTGAAATGCAATACTGTGAAAGATTATTTTGCAAATATATACACATTATTAAAAAAGATACATTTCAAGCTAGTCCTAGTCTTAACAGGGAAAATGTGTTCAAACCCTTCTAAAACCCATTAACAGACCAGCCAAACTGGAAGGAATTGACAAAAACCCAGTACAACAGTCCTTCTACTAGAAAATCCTAATGTCCTCAGAAATGATCGTTTCATTAGTGCATACATTGACAAATACACTCTATACTATCATGACCTCTGAGACAAGTGAAAGATTTGTGCGGGAATCATGTTTAAATTAAAGTGCGCGTTTGAAAAGCTATTTTATGTCCACTAGTTGCAGGTTTTGATACAATTATAATGTGTCACTGGCATCAATGCAAAAACGAACGCTATGAAGAAAAGTCTAAAACTTTGACAAAAAGCGTCAAAAGTCTTAAATCATTTGTAATAAAACTGTATGAGAATATAAAACACATGGGACTCTTACAACTGTAAAGATAGATGTATCGTTTTAATTGTTTACAATACCAATGGAATGGGTCGTATGCATAAATACCGCCTAAAATGAAATTTAACTGATCGTTCAAATGTGCAGATCAACCATTTTATACCGGACTAATCCTTTACAAAATGAACATTGAATGATGTAACTTAGCCATGTTTTTGCGAGATTGATTTCTATTTGTTCAACCACACTTTAGGGAACCAGCTTTTAAAGAAAACGCATCCTAACCAATCTAAAGATCAATATTTTAGATCAATCTAAAAATGTTTAGCTGAAGGTTTCAAATGTTGCTAATCAAAATGATGAAACCTTACCTGGTATTCTCGATTGACATCTTTTAGCTTCTCCAGATTCGAAGTGTGTAAATTGGCGGAAAGTGCACTTCGCGCTAACTGTCGGACCCCTTTTTGGGGGTTGGGCTTCTAGAAACTTCATCTTTGTCTTGTTTTAAAGACAGTTTGTCTATTTGAATACAAATAAATTAGATTTATTTTTATTAAAAAAAATTCCAGTAGGTCTTTTCGCGTGGCATAGGATATTAGCAGCTAAATTAAAAAAAGTTGTTTGTCCTCGCGGGTCACTGACAGTCAAGGGGTTTTAAAGATACAGTAGCCTATATTGTAAGTTAAATATATGGTCATGTTGTATTATTAAATGTTGTTTTGGACTTATACAAATGAAACATTAATTTCAAAATTTTACTGCCATGACAAAGTAATACAAGAAATCAACATATAATAAAAGTAATCCTTAGTTATTGTATAAAGCTTTTACGTTTCACATTTCTGCTTTTCTGTCTGTAGCCTATTCGGCATCATCCACAAGTGCCTCTTTTATAGTGCGTTTCATATCAACTTATTTAAAAACAACAAATAAAAACAAGCATAGTTATATTCTTATTTATTTTACACAAATTACATACAACTACAGTTGTTGTGCTGTTGTGTGAAAAAGGGTTAAGTTAAAAAACCTACAACATCAGTAAACACAACTCATAAATAGAAATTCTGAAAGTTTACTGTACATTTGCTGTCAAATAAGCCTCAGCAATTGTTTAGCACTGAGAATATAAATCGATGCCAAAAACCTCACTGACCATTAATGGATCAATTGTGAGACTCAGGTGAGAATTTATTATATCATGTAGTGCAAGTGGAGGCTCTGGAAGAACAACTTCTTGCACAGGATCTGGAACTGCGACAGGTGCGTCCCAGTCTATTCCAAGAGTGCGATGGTCTTCCTACAGAATAAATGACAATAGTTAAAATTAACACTTAAGTAAATAAGATAACAGTTACATTTGCTCTTTCAAGAGACGCTTTTATCCAAAGCAATTTACAGATTGCCAATCTAAAAATATTAACAATTAATGTACCTTACAAAATTAGCATAGGTTGAAAAACACAGTTTCTATGGTTTAACTACTGTATGGTAACCACAACTTAACTATTACTTTGTTACACAAACCGCAGTTTAACAAAAGTTTTTAGTTACATAAAAACATAGTTACTTCACTTTTTGTAAAGGACAGGGAAGAGAGCTAATGTTCATGCTTATTGCGTATTATTGTGTGTTAAATATTCTGGCAACACACGATGATAGGTACCTAAAAGAATTTATAAATTACAGAGATCTTATACATACTGTATGCAGAAAGAGGTGCGAGTTCATTACATGGCCTGCTAGCCACAGCTGACTGGGTGACATGTTCCCTTCTGTAGACAGGGAGTGATTGTCCCATGTTCTTGTGAACATCTTAAGATGATGATTTAGCCCTGGAAGCATGATGTGAAGGCAGATCAAATGAAGGTCCTGGTCAGGATCCAACAGCGAAAGTTCCTCCAGGTGTCGGAAGGCAGAATAGTAGTTGGATATGACACTACACCACACATCGCGCCACAACCGCTCAATTCTCTGGTTATGAACACTTTTTCCTGTGATGTAGCTGTTACGTTCTACAAAACATAAAAGTAAAAGCCATTGAAAAGCAGTAAGTTATGGAAATTATCTTAATGTTAGTTAAAGTCCCCCTGTGGTCAATACTTTATCCCCTAAAACTTGTATTTTACCATGAAAAAAATATATATTTTAACATGTTTCCCTGTTAAAATGTTTCCTGCCTTAAAATAGCTTTAATGTAACTTTACACTTCAGCTTTACAGAGTATACGAAGATACATGATTATGCAAATTAGCCCATCTCCACTCAATCACACTCTGCAGTTCCAGATGCTGCTAAAACTGAAAGTGAAACAGAGCTGACACAGAAGGGCAGAGATGATTTCGGCACCAAATCTATCCTTGCATTATTTCTAGCTCGAACTGCTGATCCCCAGGGTCAAATGATTTGATGTGATTTCTTACAGGCAGTTTCAAACCGCATTTGTATACTGTGGCAACTTACTTACCAGAAAATACACAGCAATAGGTAAATTATTTTTTTGCACATGTTCTTTCTTAAAGCATATTAGAATACCACATAAACATAAACAATATAAATTTAAACAACATAAAAAAATGGGGGTCTTTAATGCTGTGAAAAAAAAACACATTTGTTTATTTTGAAAATAACATAATTTATTATATATTTTAGTTTTAAATTAACAACCACTTTACCAGGTCCTCTTTCTGGATGTCCCAGCATAAACCGGGCCACTTCCATGTTTTCCCCGCCTTTGTCACTTCTCACTCGGTGAGGCAAACCATGCTCGTGGACTGCTTCAAGAAAACAGTCCAAAACACTTGCTGCCTTGTTGTTGCTGTTTGCCTTAAGGTACATAATCTTTCTGCTGTACCCATCAATGCCACCATGGACAACGATTCTCCACCTAAAAGGCAGACAAAAAAAATCCAGCAATTACACAACACAAAATCAATCTTATTAACAAAGCTTACCTGACAAGTTTGTGGTTGCCGTCAATATGCCACAGAGACAAAGGACAAGGCACTGAATATGGTCTCCTTTGCGTCAGCTGTAAGTCCAGGCTACGCAGAACTGTGCCCACTGGATCAACAAGTCTAATCATTTCTAGAACCCGACTGCGTGCAACCCTCAAAAATATTAAGAAAACATGATAATATTGTACAAGGCATAAATGAAAATGACCAACATTTTTTATAGAGCCCTTATAAAAAACATAGACGCGTATACTTAAACATCACTATTTTAAATCATGATATTATCATTTTAATCACTACATTGACTAAACACTCTTTACATTATTTAAAGATGATTTTATGTAGGAAATAGTAAATCAGTCAATATGACATTGTGTGGGTCACATATTGTAGCATGCAGTAATATCTGTATTGTAGTAACTTGAAATTGATCTTTAGAATACTGCAGTGTTTGTCCCATCTAGGTAGATTACCTCATTGCTTATGAATTTATTTTGAATAAAGCGAAAAATTATGCCAAATGCATTCATTAATTCTATAAAAATTCTGCCAAAAACATTAAGCGGATTGTTTGTTAATAAACTTAACAAATGTGATGAAAGGAATGTTCTTAAATGCAAAGCCTGCAGACTTTTATGGCTCATTAAACATTAAATGACTGCTAATGAACTGGATGTCAATTGATTTCTGAACACTTTGACATGTTTCAGTTCCAACACACCTGTCCGTATCCTTTATCATTAAATACCTTATTTCTGATTGAATCAGAAAGGTAACTCTGCACCCACATAGTCGAACTATTGGATACTAAATGTTCAGTGAGCCAAGCACTTTTTATCTCCAAATAGTGACATGAAACATTGATGAGACATCTCCCCTAAAGTTGGTCTTGGAATACAATTAATTTTCTATGACTAAACTAAAGTAATATGGCATTAAGTACTTCCTACCTTATGCCTAGGGATCTCAGGTGTCCCACGACAATTCTGTATCCACTGTTGGGGCATTGGCCAATGAAGTTGTTAATAATTGCTTTCAAGTCTTCCGAGCTTATGTCAGAATATGTCTGTCGAACGGAAAGTTTCTATCTCTTCATCCACCTCCTAATAGATGAATATGACACACCGTACATCCTCGCAATGTCGTGCACTTTGAAATGTTGTTCCAGAAGAAACTGCAGTTGCTCTTTTCCCACTGTCATTGTTGGCCCACGCTCTGCAAAGTTTACACAGATATCTGCTTGTGACAAATTTTCCAAACTACTATATAAAAAATTAAAAATCTCATCTTCCCTTGGCAGCGACACAACCGCAGCCAAACGGTGGAGAACACGAACAACACTTTCCAGCCGGTAGTACAAGCAATCCGCTTCCGATTCTTGTGGTCTTTGCTGAAGTCGAGAGCTTATCGAATTTAACTGTTCAGGGATGTGTTGAATTAATTCACGGGACACTTCAACAGGGTGCCTAAGGAACATGTAAAATCTATGTTTAAATGCAGTTAAACGATTGAAAGGAGTGCATGACAGTATATTTGCTTTTGACAAAAGACTGATTACCAGCGTGTCGGTTATA
The DNA here is from genome assembly GCA_029783895.1 of Triplophysa bombifrons. NCBI lineage: Eukaryota > Metazoa > Chordata > Actinopteri > Cypriniformes > Nemacheilidae > Triplophysa > Triplophysa bombifrons. The sequence goes on from CM056449.1 coordinate 29,002,955, forward strand.
TTGGACAATATAAAACCCCGCCATTAATACTTACTCATCCATGGCATCAAAGTTATGGCAGATTTTATGTAATTGAAACTAGCTGCAGCGAAAATACCTTTCAATCAAAAAACTACACTGTAGCTAACGAACTCAACCGCACACTGTTAAATACAGCCGATGTTAAGTTCCGTCCTCACATGGCTCTACGCAGACATCGGCGAATGACATCAAAGTATCGCGAGAGTCTAAGTACTCTCGTGTTGCTTTCATACAACAGAAAGACAAGCATTTACGATATACAATACAATAGTAAACAATACAATAGAACAAACCTTGCATATTACTATTAACAATTAAATATTTTAGACAGGGCATGTCTATTACAAGTAATACTACACAAATAAAAGACATTACTTTTGAACAAAGAGTAATTTTAACCACTATAAAACTGTGCTGGGCAACAAGATCTATTGCACATATATGTTGACAAACATGTTATTTGACAGGGCCAGAAATTATTGCACATATACACTCAAAAAATGTGTTAAAACAACACAAGATTGTCCAGTTAATGACAACAACAACAACATGGACTCTCCCCTTAATTTATTTAACGCTGGTCAGCACAAAATGACACATAATGTATTAAAAAAATAACACAATCAGATGTATTAATAATATGACATCCTTTTAAAGAGTGTATTATGTTGCGGGTATGCGGACGAATTTTTTAAGTCCTGCTGTCGGTAAAAAGCAGTAGATCTACACAAATGTAGGTTATTAGGTTGTTTACTCGGTGCTTGAGATTCTGGATTAACACGTTTTTCACACTTGAATCTATAAACACCATGAAAAGTCCACTAGGTCAAATGAAAGGGAGTACATGAATCTTTTAGAAACATCAGCAAACATGTACATTGAATATTAAAGCATACACAACCTTGTTAAGCAATGTTTTTTGTCATGATAGCTAAATGAAGTCAGCAAAACACACTTTATCACATTTAATATAAAAGTTAGTGTATGCACCTCTTAATCTATATGGTCTATGGGGCATAGTGACAAATCTTATTAAAGACGAAAACATCTCAAATTAGCTAAACAGAAATGATGATATAACATGTTTACATGTACCTGTTAGATTTCATTTCTGCATGAATGAATACAAGCATGCAAACTAATGAATTGTGATATTAAGCTCAGTGAATACATTCCTGGCTAGATAGTTGGAGGAAGGGTTTCCCTCTGGCTATATGGGGGTGATTCTTTCTAAGCTAAACATTCTTTGTATTATCTCCTTTACCTTATTTGGTCATTTCTGTGAACCCCTGGACATTTGAATCCACCGAGAGGTCTTTTGGTACCTATATAAAGGCTTGTAGATTCTAAAATAAATGAGTTCAAAAGCTTGATGCCTTTGTGTCTAGTTTTTGTGCTCCCAGATCTGCAGAAGAATTCTCTCACAACATCCAACGTATTTCTGATTTGATTTTAAGTGCAATCCAAAACACAGAAAGAAACTTAGTGTTCGAAAGGAACCTGAAGTTTAACAGTACCTGATGTGGAAGTGGCATATGATGGAGTAGAAATAAATGGAGCTTCTTTAATAAACCCACAAAGCAATGGAGAAATACTGAAGCAACATCAGCTTAACCTGCGAACAAACACTACCGGACAAAGAACTGGGTAAAACAAAGGGCTTAAACACATAACATTTACATTTAGTCATTTAGCAGACGCTTTTATCCAAAGCGACTTACAGGTGGGGTAGGCAAAGGGACTCAGATGCAGGTAAGGTACAACACAGTTTATTAGACAGGATTCACTGACAGAAACAAAAGTAGGCAGGGTACTCCAGACCAAATACTCAGGAACACAGCTGACTGAGAAAACTAAAATAAATCCACAAATCCGGGAAAGGTAAACGGGAACCAAAAGAACCGTAAGGAGAGAAAAATAATCCAAACCAGGCTCACGGGTTGCCGGGTTCCTACGAATGATAGGAAAAGGTTTAACAATAAGTACAGCGAGAGCAACACAGTAACAAATAATTACATCGCCACAATGAGAGCTGGCACAGCCAAGCTCAAATAGGGAAAGCAGTGATCAGGAACAGGTGGTGATAATTACTGAAAACAAGGAGGCAAACAAGGTACCAGACGATCGAAATCTGTAAGACAGAAAATACAGCAGAGAATCTAAAACACCAACCAAAATACAAAAAACAACAGGCAAAGCCTGACAATGGAAGCAATTGGGACAGTATAAGTACAACAAAAGCATAAGTGCATCAAAAAATAAGACTGGTCTCATATAACCTAACACAGTATACAGAACCATTCATTTTTTTTTTTTTTTTTGAGTAGAGAAGAAATAGAGTCAGAACAGATCAGTCAGATGTTGACGGAAGAGATGAGTTTTCAGACGTTTCTTAAAAATGGCCACAGAATCTGCAGATCTTGTAGCAGCAGTTTCCCAGCCGTTAGATTAATCCAGGCCCTGATGTATTTTAAGATATTTAAAAATACAGTTTAGACAAATCTAACATTACTTTTAGTCTGGGACTATTCTAAACATTCATGGCATGTCCATGTTGACATCTTGTGTACCAGGTAACATCGAAGACTGTACTTTTGAGAAGGTTTAGACTTAATGGTGTCAGCGACAGAATCATGAAGCTGTTCTATCAAGCTGTTTTTCAGATATGGTATCCATCTTTGGTATGGAAATTTAATAGTTCAGCTGAATATCCGGCTTGCTCATCCCATACAAACAGCCACGAAGATCATAGATGAAAAAGACCCTAGTTACTTACAAATATTTCATGAGGACTCTGTGTCATGGGAGGCATAGATTCGAACTGATATTACACACATTGTGGACTGGGAGTTTGGTTTCCTACCATTTTTATAATTTCTGTTATATGTTATGTGTTTTATGAGGTATATGTGATTGTGAGTTTTTATTGTTTGTCTTTGTGTGGTGCAGCATGTATATGGTGGAGACCAAGACAGAATTTGGGACAATAAAGTTTACATAACCTTAACTTAGATTACCACACAGGGAAACATATTCAAAGAAAACAGAAATCGGTTTGGAGCTGATTAACTGATGGGGAACTAAGTAATGGCAAAGAATTTAGATACCAAACGGTAAAACTCAATAGAACATTTTTCTGTAACACCAGTGCCCAGTAGCAGCCCAGTCCTTCCTCCTTTTTACGGTGAAAGTGATTCAGTAGTGCCATATAACTTGTTGCTGCTGTCATGGCAATATCAGCTACCTTAAAAAAAAAAAAACTGAAATTCACCCTGAATGATTATAATACATGATGACAAAAGCCCAAAATGTCAGTAATCAGTTATTATCATGATAAACACTTATAAGCCCTCCATATCGGGGCATTGTATTGATTGCAAGAACATGCTCCTCAATGGAATGTTAAGTGTTTTAACTTTCAAATTATGCATAGTTTTTGATGGTTGATTAGATATTAAAACAGAGGAAATAACAATATATACACGCTTAAAAAAACTCTGGACATATAAAAAAAAGGCTTGTCTCCAAAATTACTTAAAAAAATTACTTTGTTACTTAAATTAATTTACTTAATTAACTCCTGTGTTTTTCGAGTATTATTCCAATAGGATTCAACAGCATTTGGATTTAACATCACAACCATTAATTCCATTATTTTCTATTGTGTTTTGAGCAGGGTTCTATTCCTTTTTTTTCAGTAGGCCTGGTCTTATATAAGAGCATCGTGTTTGTAGTTCCAGGGGACTAAAATGTACAATATATATATTTTTTTTTTTCAACCTAGTAGAGTGATAGTAACTAATAATAGTAAAAGTAAATGTGTAAAGTTGCATAAAATGGAAACACTCAATAAAGTAGCATATAGGCTAAGACTATACCTCAAATGTTTAGGCTACTTAATGGTTGGATTTCAAAAGTGATAGAATAAAACATGACCATCCAAAATGAACTGTATTTATCATAAAATTTGCTGATGACTTAATTTGATCATTTTATTTTGCACTATTCTGTAAATCTGTTGTCCAGTTGGCATTTCAACCCAATATGGCGCTACCTAAGCGCCGCCTAGTGGCTGATATCCTAAAAAGCACCCAAGGTTCGCCTCTGGTTCTCTACTGTTTCCTCGTTGTTTATGGTAATGGAGATACATAAAAAAAATAAACGGAAATAAACATGTCACAGTTAGAAGGAAACTATGAATGGCTCCAATTACAAGTCAGAAAATGTTCACACATCTATTCGTAGGAAGGGGCACGGGATATAACCTCAAATTTCCACAGATAGGCTGTGTAACATTTAGGGAATAATTAGAAAATATTCGAAAATAAAGAATGACAGATTTTTATCCAGAAATCAAAAGGTGGTCAAAATTATTTAATGAATAAAACATATAGCCTAATATGGTTACTGTAGTAAAGCTTTGCTTTTGATTCACAGAGTTTGGTTTAACATGCATTTCTCCAATTTTTGCTTTCTAGTGTGACAGTAGCATAATAGCCTTTACTCTGATTATAGTCAAAAACACGTTAAGAAGAATGAACGTTGTCCACACATTGGCGAGTCTGTAAGCATAGCTAGTTTAGACGTAAAGACGCAAGTACGTTCTCCACACGCATGTTTACACGCACGTCGACACGTATGTGAGCTTGGTCAGTAAAGGAATGACACAAATGGAGCGCCATATATATACTGTTTCTTTACTGATTCTTGCACTTATTTCTGATGTGTCAGAAAACAGAGAAGTTATGCTTTTAAATGTTTTGAATGGAAAAATTGCAATGTGTTGAATACATGTTTTGGATTTCTGAATTGATCCATGTTCTTTAAAACAAACTTAAAAAATGTCATATATCAGGAATAAATAAAAAAGTCATCATTGTGTATATATTAGATCAGAAAAAATCATACATTTTAATTAATTAAAATTATTAATTCATATGTCATTCATATTAACACATTGCTGGTGTCTATTTAATCTTACAAGGGTGCACATTTTAACACTAGTGGGAAAAGATATCACTGTGGCAGGATATACATACACTTCTGCTGGGTGTACAAATAAACTCTTACAGTGTACAAATCTATTCTGAGAGTAATGTACATATTTAACACTTTCAAAAGTGTTATTTTAAATCCAAAACGGAGGGAGTCATATGTACATTTTTTGAGTGTTGAATTTGACTCAATTTGAGTAAAATGTACACTGCTGTTTTTGCTAAGCATGGACACCCAAAGCCAACAGATCCAGCTCCAGCCCACCCTGATGCTCATCCTTGCACTGCCTGGGACAGCTAAGGCCACCACCACATCTCCTGTTCTCTTTCTGCCACAAATACTTATCAACTTTAGCAATACAAAATTGTGAAATTCACAATAGAAATAATTTTGACTTTGCCTACATGGATCCTCACACCACCTGGTAATAGCAGGAAACCCATTTGGAGAGAACAGCATTGTTTTTTTGCTCACAAGGATTTGCTTTTTGGCAAATTACTACTTTACCATTGTGTAGGCTTTGCTGTGAGACATTTATTTTTTGCTGGACTTTTTTACTATTTTACATTTTTATAAAATACCTGAAATATTTCTGTATTTATATTTAAAGTTAAGGCTAATTATTTGGTTGGTTTTGTTTAGATGAAAGCTTTTAATTTATAACAATATCACCAACACAATATTAATTATACATTTGATTTCATGAATTCAATGTAAATTGGTGTTTCTTATCAATAAACTGTTTGCTTTATATTTGGTTTTATTATTTCTTCTAGTTAAAATATTATGAATAGCAAATATAAACTTTGAAATGGCGTCTTGAAGCACCCAATATGGTTCCAGACCTTTTTAATAAAAGGGATCCCTAAGAGGCCTTGAGGGTTCCTCAGAGAACTTCCCTTTGTTAAGAGGTGCCTTGAGTTTCCCCTGAGGGTTCCTCAAAGAACCTTTCATTTTTACAGTGTATAGACCCAGATTGGACAACCTCTTTAAATGACAGATATGAAAACTGAGCTGAAGTAAAACACCAGGAGAGAAAATACTGTCTGTAGATTCAACTTTATTTGAATTGATGTACATTAAAATCAACATATGTTTCATTTCACTTAGAGACTATTGTGTGTCAGAGTTTAAAGAATCGGATTCAAGCACACAAGATGAGAAGTGATGAAATTACACATGTGCTGAAAGAGTTAAAGAAACACATATCACTCTAAACATCCACAAATAAATGTCATTTAACTTTTAATATTTAGACAAGAAACACCACAGAAGTGTCAAAATCATGAACTCTTAAAATAGATCCATAAGTCCTATCATCAACAGTTACTAAGAAAACTAAATTGTGTCAGAATGAACAATATTGTGTATCACAGATAGTAGCAGACACACATCTGTTCATGTTGAATCTCTTCTGGTGCAGATGAAGTTGAGTTTGTGAGATCGAGGAAGACTGATCCAGAGATGATCTCCTCCAGACTGAAGCGCTCCAGCTCTGTGTTCACCGCTGCAGTCCTTCAGTTGAATCTGAACCCCTGGAGCCCAATTCTGATAGCAGACGACCTCTCCTCGTACCCAGATCCAGAGATTCATGAGACAGTAATAGTGTAACCCCATCCACACCTCAGCAGTCCAGGCCTGATGAAGAACTTCAGTCACCATGAGCTGAATCTCCTGTGAATCAACTGAAACCAGATCCACATGATTCTTTCTGCAGTATCTCACAGCTTCAGTCCAGCTCAGATTCTTCTGGATCAATATCAGCTCATCTGAACACAGAACAAAACACCAAACAACTGAACATGAGAACAAAACACAAACCCTGAGACTGAACTGAGTTCAGTTTCATCATGAAGAAACTTCTATCGACTTTTATTAACTCACCTTCATGACACATAAACGTGTTAGATTCACTGCAGCGTCCGTCATTCCATTGAGCCTGATCCCACATTATCACCTGTGTACAATCTTCAGAACCACCATAATTATCAGGTTGAACAGACCTCCAGTATCTGAAGGAGGAGTCACTGTTATCTGACCACTCCCACGAGTCTCTGAACAGACCAATCCAGACAGATGTGTGAGGATCATTAATGATGTTGTGGATCAGTTGATTGTCAGTCTGGTTCCTCACACTGGTCAGATCAGTATGATACTGTCTGCAGAAACTCTGAGCTTCTCTCCATGTTTTATTAGAATTATGAATGATGTATGATTTACTGCTGTCTGTTGAAGAAAATAAAGGTTCAAGTCTCATGATTTACATTCATTCTTACTTCACTTACAGTTTAGAGAATTTGAATCTTCAGAAACTCTTTTCTTCTGAATATCTTGAGTTAATGCAGAATGTGCTTGATTCTCTCTTTACATCTGATTGGATTTCTCTCAGTCAATCAGTTAATGACTTCATCACACGCACACACACACACGCACACACACACACACACACACACACACACACACACACACACGCACACACACACACACACACACACACACACACACATGCACACACACACACACGCACACACACACACACACAGGGGTGGCGCTAGGGTTTCTCTAAATTGTACTCCGGGACCCCAAAGTGTTATTGCACATTGCTAAAATAAGGGACAGAAAAGAAATACATTTTAACGGTTTATTAATTAATTAATTAAAAATGAGTCTGTGACTCTAAGTCTATAAATAAAAAAACTAAACATAAATATGAATTAGATGACCAAGTTACACAAACTTTTGCACACATACTTCAGCTGTTACACACACCAATAAACTTGGCAAACTGCTTTCCTCTTAAATGATTTTTAGGACAGTTTTTATCAACAGGATTCTACAATGACTTAATGAAATGAAGAGGATGACTACAGCAGATTACAGAATACATTTTGATTGAAATCTTAAAGCTGTTTTAAGGTGAGAAGCTTTATTACACATAAATGGACTAGTTTAGCTTTTGTTGCGTTTCTGTCTTCTCTGAAGCTCATCACAATCAACTCCATTGTCAAATGCATGAACATACTTCCTGGGCATATTGTGCTACAAAACATTGGGGTGTGTAACTGATAGAATTGATAGTTTATGTTCATTTAAACATCTTATAGGACCATGACACAAAACAGGGGACGTTAATCACCTTTAAAAACTGGGTGACTAGTTTTCTTTCTCGTCTCAACCTCTCTTCTCTCTCTTATTTCTCTTTTGATATCCTTATTTTATCTGCCACTTCATCATGTTATAACACGTACAGAACTGTGAAGCGCTGCAGTGCCAGTGCCGTTTCTCTGAGTCTGAATGATCAGTTTACGTCTTTTTAAAAGGAACACACACTGCATACGTGTTAAGGAAACACGGACAAACACACGCGGGTTGAAACACGAGTGAAACAAGGGCCCTGAGAATCGTCCTCATCCTCCCCCCTGTTACGGCCCCCTACACACACCATTAGTTTCACACATCCAGAGGGACATTTTAGTCATGTTATGATTTGTGAAGTTGTGCTATCACTCACCATTGTAGCAGATGAACTGTGACATCACATTACAGTCCTGCTGACGCCATGTTCCATTTCTCATAACAGCACAATTATTTGTGTCAGTTGATGATTCAGTTTCCCAGTTCAGATATTTCACAGGATCACCCAGAGACCACTTCCATTCATAAACATCTGTTCTCTTCAGTCCAATCCAGACATGCACCTGATTGTTCTTCACAGTCTTCTTAAGATCGTTCATGTCATTGATGTTGTTGACTGTGGCCAGATCTGTGTAGTTCTCTCTGCAGTATCTCTGAGCTTCAGTCCAGTTCTTCTGTATGTTTATATAGTGATAGCGGCGCTGAGAGCATTCAGATAATGAACAGAGAGCTGAAAGAGAGAGTTTGAGTCTCTATTAAAACACAGAATCTATTGTCATGAAATTATAAAACAAACCTAAAAGCAGAAACACAAACTCACCGATGACAAGAAGACTGAAATAAAGAGTCTGAGACATTTCTGAGGAGCAAACACAGTTTTGTTAAACATCATTTATTCTTTCACAAAATGTTAAATGTCTAAACTACTTAAATAGTCAACAAAAAGTTTTTCACGTGTCTGTTGTGTTTTGGTCTTTATAAATTCTTAATAAAGTTTGATTAATAGTTCTTGTAGATGAATTCACAGTGTTTATCAAACGGAACGATGAAAATAATCAATAGAATATGAATGAGAATGTAAATAGTTCTTACTTTTCATCTCTTGTGTGTTTCTCTGGTGGATCTGCTGCTGTTTGTCTCTCTGTGTGTGTTTATATGTCATTATATCAGATCTGATCTTCAACACATCACATCATTTGTTTATTTCTCTAGAAGACTCATTTTAAATTTTTTCCTCTATTGTGTTTCTCTTCAGAAAGTCTTATTTACATATTTCAGGTGTCAGTTTTCTTTTTTGCATATTGTGTATCAGCAGTATGTTCAGAGTTTCTGCAGTGAATGAGACATTTAACTTTAATAACATATATAACAATGCACATTTAAATAAAGAATCTAAAGTTTGGCACTAACTACTGGTCAAATATAAACAGATGGTTCAATATAATCGTAATAAATTCATTCTCTGAGCATATTTATGTCACGTCCATAACAGTGGAATTTCCAGGATACCTTTAATTAGCACATTTTTCTTTTAAGGTTGAAATGTATTATAAAATATTAATTTACTTTTACTATTATGACCTATAAAACCATTGACTTTCTAAAACAACTTGTGTTTATGACTTCACACTATTCATCTATCACAGTGTAAACAGCTGGTTGATAGTGTAGCAAGAGGTCTGTGTTTTATACTTTACATACTCCTTATGTGTGTATTTTCCACTTAAATTACACTTTTAGCCCTTAGGAGTCATTTCTACACTCATATATTGCTAACACAGTTGCCATCAAGTGACTGTATGTAAACTACTGCAATGACTGTTTGAAGACACATTGTTTTATATTAACCACCTCAAAACTTAATTGTTATTTGCGTTGAGTCAGTCAACATACACTTATGTTCCAGCAAAAAACCCTCAAAAAGTTGTCAATGAACTAAGGTCATTCCCGGTTCATGTGGTGCGAACACAAAACAAAACAAGAAAAGCTCTAGAACAAGTGCACAGGACTTTAATGGGGTTGTTTTCAGAGTTTGTTTGACCCTGGTCACCTGACCACACTTGACTTTCATTGTATGCAATACAACCTGTGTAATATCTACTTAAAAGGTGAAGAGGAAGTCTACACACACATGAATAACAAGAGAGGATATTTGCATTGATGTTGTTGTTGTGTAATGTTTCTGAACTGAACATTCACACATTCAGCTTTGTTTCTCATTCAAATGAGTCCGCCTGAAACTCACAGCCAATAAATCTCTAGTCTCTATGCAGGATAGTCACGCGATTTTTGTGACAAAAGGCGCTTTAAATGAAATGAGACTGGGCACCAGCTCTTGAGGTACTGGCCTTTTTTGGCCAGCCAGTGGAACCTCTTACCATGTTGAGTCCAGATCTACTGTTTACAGACTCATCAATCGAACAGCAGGGTCCTAAGGGTTCCAATGTTACCACTACAAGTAATAGCAGCATTTCTCCTACATTGTTTGGTAATATTAAACTAACAAATACATTCAAAAGAAAAGGCCTGGAAAAAAGAAAGCATTCAAACATTTCACTACATTATGACATTTGTGGAACCCGTCTCACCCGCAAAGACCTCTGAATTGCAGGTGTTCCCACCCACCCTACACACAGCTTCTTCAGCTGCTGCCATTAGGGAGGAGACTGCGGTGTCTACAGGCCAGGACATGCAGACTAAAGGAGAGCTTCATCCCCCAGGCAGTCAGGAAGCTAAACTCCCTGCCCCCCTCCCCTCATCTGCAGGTCCTCCTTCCTATCTCAACTCCCCCCCAAACATACACTGACGCAGACTTTGACTTTGAATATTCTCTTATGTAATACACACATGATGGCTGATCTTACTGATGTAAGGAAGGATGATATGTTCTGATTAATCTAATTCAGTGAATAGAAAAATGGTTCAGTTTTAATATAAATGCACGGGGAATTGACAAAATTTCACTCGGGTCCAAAATTGCTCTCCTGAAATCTAAGTACATCCATATGAATGAATGCAGCCTCTTCACATAGATAATCATCTATAAAACCATCATTAGTCAGTGAGCTGGTCTCTGTGTGATCATAATGTGTGCCATGAATGACTGTATTAATGAGAGAATAAATGAGAAACACCGATTACTCTTTAAAAGAGTAAGTTACTATGGCTTCTGACTGCGAGGACCTCTCTTTTTGAAACGGGCTTGAGTTACCCTGCTTTCTCGAGTTTGACATACCTCTCATCTAACTGCTGCATGCATTGAGTTTGATATGTTTAAATGTTTTTACACCATCATTAAGGTTTGTATGAGGTGTCCAAATGTATCTTAGTGACAGGGTTAATTAGTGACAGGGTTAATTAGTGACAGGGTTAATTAGTGACAGGGTTCATTAGTGACAGGGTTAATTAGTTAAAACGTACTTGAATTGAAGAGTTACTAGAATTGTTATTTTCCAGTTGACCCAACCTTGACTCCAACTTTAAAAAGTATATTTGTTCAACTAGTTTTATAGTTCATTCAAGTAAAAGATTTTAATCAGTTGAACTTTTGGAAAGCTCCAACAATGGTTTGGCTTCAGTTGGAGGATTCGGCTCATCACCAATGATTAAATCACGACAGAACAACACCGGTTCATCACGAAAACCCAGTCTGTACTGCCACACATATAAACACTGCTTGGGTTTCAGCTCCAGTATCAGTTCCTCTTCCACTTCAGTCGCTTCATTCCAGCTTTGCTTCTCAGTGTTCACATGTGAACCTCCATATTCTGCTGAAAGAGAGAACTGGACCTTGGCGATTAACCCTGCGAGATCTCCAGATTGGATCAAGGATGACGGGCATATCTTCCAGTTTTGCATGATCTGTATCATCTTCTCCTTGTTGTATCCCACCTTTTTAGTGATTTTATTTCGCCATGTCCCTGTTGTGTCACAGTTCATTTGTATAGCTTTTATGTTCTCCCACCGACCAAAGGCTGGACCTTGAGTTATAGACAGACCTCCAGGCAGAAAGTTCACAACATCAGGGTGAACAGAATAGACTAAAAGACTATCATCTTTCTCAAGGTCAGCGCCTTTGCAGTATTCGACTTCCCACTTTGAGACCGGCTTCAGGAAACAACAGCAATCTGACAGGCCCCAGTAATAGAGACCATTGCTCGATTCAGGTTTCAAATTTTGTTTTACATCAGTGGAGACGCTACCCAGGCCAGATGTTATTCTGAAAGTTCCCCTTCCTTTGAATATGACAACAAAGAACTTATTGATGCCTAAGTAGTGTTCTCCATCTCGGAAGTCGGGATCAAGTTCTTCAACTACAGCATCAGCATCTGTTGACAGGTCTGTGACTCTGCGGTACGATTCGCCCTTAATGATGTAAAAGTGGCCATCCATATCAGCAAGATAATGGTCTCCATTTTGGCAGGAGGGGTGCAGCTTGAATACAGTGAGGTCTGAACCTTTGTGTAAATCACTTATTTGCATATAGCAGCCGAGATCAGATCGGATTATATAAGTGTACTCTTTCCCTGCACAGATGTCAACACCTTTCGTTTTGTTCCTGGGGATAATGTCTCTCATTGTGCCTTTACCTGCAACACAAATACAGACATATAGCAAGATCATTATATACACATATATACTGTATATAAATATTAGGGATGTCCCGAGCCAATCGCAGAGATGGAGATTGGGGCACGAACAAGGAATTTTTAACCTGATCGGGAACGGCTATTTTATGACAATCATTTCGATCACCTCTGCCATCACGCAAGTTGTGTAAATGACAGTCAAACTGTCAAAACATCTTTCAAAAGTGCTTAATGTGCAGACAGAGAAATGGAAAGTTTTCGACTGCCTAGCTACTAGTTCATCATCCACGTTCTCAGGTTTGTATGCTAGCTTAGCATTCTAAGGCAGTAGCCTAAATGAATCTTAAACATTACAAATTCCTTCACAGTACTGCATTTAAAATGGATGAATAATAAGAAATTATGCTTAAGAAATTATAAAGCAGAGCTTACCTAAAAATTCATTTGTAGTAATGAAATACATAAACTTTTTTGTATGTGTGCATTGCAAGAGGTTCCAAACCTGTATAACTTTTAAGCCCAAACATGTTACACTGCACAGCCAGGACAAGACCATGATTTGAAATGACATCTGGGCATCTGATAGCAAGGATTTGAATGTATAAAGTGTCTAAGGCATGAACCTGACAGGACCTGTTGCTGATGCATGTGCTACACTACACACATCACCATTTCTTTAATAATATTAAACAACAAAAACACAATCAAACTTAGGCCCACATGCATTTTATTTTAATTCTCTATGAATAATCCAGTTTAAAGATGACTGATACCCGCCTATTAAGATATGTAAATAGTGAAAACAACTCCAGCTTTAGTTTAGTCTTATAAAAACACAACAAAAAGTACCGATAAGAGTACCGTTAAAGTACCGGATCGATAAAAGTAGTAATAATGTTAAAACCTTAACGATACCCATCCCTACATTCAACTGTTAAAAATGTTACTGCTTACAAATGCATAGAGACTGTGTCTGTCCCCCGCATAATGCAAGTAAATAATAATTAAGGTAAAGTCAGAGAAAAAATCTGATTGTGAATAACCTGAAGACAATGTAATAAATGAGCAAAACCAGCTTACTTAATATTAGATCATTAAATTCAAAGGCAGTTATTGTAAATGAAATGATCACAGACAAAAGTTTTGACATACTCTGCCATACCGAAACCTGGCTTAAACCAAATGATTATTACGGCCTAAATGACAATGGCAATGACAATTTATTTATGTGGCACAATTCATTTAAACTTCTGTCGACAAATGGGCTTTCCAGGAAGAAATTTTAAAACAGAAAACAAAGAACCACAAAACATACAAACAGTAAAATGATGACATCATACAACTAAGCCATAAGCTTTAGAAAATAAATTGTCTTTAGCCTGGACTTAAAAATATTAACAGAAGCTTGCCTAATGGAAAGTAGCATGGCGTTCCAAAGCCTAGGGGCAGCAATACCAAAAGCAGGATGTCCCCTGCACTTAAGCCTTGACCTAGGTGTAAACAATAGATCCTGGTTGGAAGACCGAAGGGATCAACTGGGTTGATGTCCCGTCAGTAACTCACGAAGATAAGTAGGACCTAAGCCGTTTCGAGATATATGGACAAGGAGCAAAACGTTAAAATCCAGTCTTAAACGAACAAGCAACCAATGTAATGAACGTTAAATAGGAGTAATATGCTCCCTCTTCATGACCCCACTCAAAAGTAGAGCGTTTTGAACAAGCTGTAAGCGGGATATAGCTGTCTGGCTAATTCCTAAATATAATGAGTTACAGTAGTCCAGCCTAGATGAAATAAAGGTGTGCATTACTTTTTTAAAATCTTTAAAAGAAAGAAAAGGCGTTGCTTTAGAAAGTAAACAGAGCTGAAAAAAGCAAGCTTTGACTACGGAGTTAATTTGATGGTCAAACTTGTTTTTAACCCATGGTTTCAGACCTAGAGACGTCTCACCGAGATCAAATGTTGGGCTAAAACCAATAATTTCAGTTTTCTCTATATAAAAAAAATTAAATAAAAGCAAGGCCTTCACATCTGCCAAACATACCAAAAGAGACTCAAAACCCACCGAATTCTGTTTAACAGGCAAATAAACCTGAATGTCAACAGCATAGCAGTGAAATGATAATCCATGTTTTCTAAAGATCGAGCCTAGAGGGAGCATATAAAGAGGAAAAAGAAGAGGAGCAAGAATGGAACCCTGGGGAACCCCACATGACAAAGAAGCATCTTTCAAATACAGTTCACCCATCTTGACTGAGATACTCCTATTTGCAAAATATGATTTAAACCAATCCAGAGCTATACCTCTTAAGCCAATACTATATGCCAATCGATCAATAAGAGTAGCATGGTCAACTGTATCGAAAGCGGTTTATTAGAAATAAGCCTAAAATTACTTGAAACCGATTAGTCCAAATTCTGTATTTTGAGCAATGGATAAACAACTCCATGCTTCAAGCAATTGGGCATAATGCCAGATTCAAAACTGTGATTTATTATAATCAAGAGATACGCGGCAATATCAGTAACAATTTGCTTGAATAAAACAGGGGGATAATATCCAGAGACTAGCCAGAGAGTTTAAGCTGCTCAACTATTTCTGGCAAGGACATTTCAAACTGACTAAAAAAGGCAGTTGGCAATTTTCCTATAAAAAAATAAATCCTCACATGATGGAGAGGAAGCCCCAGGAGCTACAGTGGTGGAAGGTTTGAGGGTGGCATTAATAATATGGAAGAGAGTCTTCGGACTAGAGCAGTTCTTATTGATAATATCTGACAAGTGTCTGCATTTGGCTTTTTTCACTGCTTTCTGATATTTAATAGGAGTGTCCTGTAAAATCTCAAAAGAAACATAAAGCCTGTTCTTAGGGGTTAAGACCGAGAGAGGCGGCCACAAGGTGAGACTGTACGTGAAACAGCCGTACATGAGAGAGTAAACATAACAGTCTTATGGTCAGAGAAGTCATTTTCACAGACTTCTAAATCAGTGATATTAAATCCATGCAGAAGCACCATGTCAAGTATATGGCCACCCTTATGAGTGAGAGTATTTACCCTGATAGAAAGATCAAAAGCATTTAATACAGGGATAAACTCCTTAGCTAAGTGATCATTCATGCAACAAACATGAACATTAAAATCACCAAGTACAAGAATCTTATCATATTTTGGAGTCACATCCCCCAGGAACTCAGCAAACAAAAGCGTGGGTAATTAAAAAAGAAACATTTAAGAGGCAGAAGTTCAGAAAAATGCTCAAATTACCTGGACAGAGTCAGGTGTCAGTGAGAAATAAAAAAGTTTTGGGAAGAGATCAAGTCACTTGACTTAAATGAGTCTACCGCACAAAGCCACAGTTATATGCATGAGCCACGTCCAACAATCTTTAGAGACTTTCTTACCTTAACTCAGAGAACAGAGCGTACATTTAAATCATTTGAAGAGCTTGCGTTGAACAAAATTGTTCTAAACAAAAGTACAAAACCATTGGTTTCTCTTATATTGACCATAGACCCCCTGGGCCGATCACTGATTCTGTCAGAGTAAGCAGACTTCTTATCGGACCTTTTGGTAATGTGATAAGGTACTGATTGTCTGAGATTTTAATATCCAAATAGATAGCACTAATGATGCATGAGCAGTGGCGTTTACAGAGCTACTTCTCTCTTTTGGTGTAACGCAACACATCAATAGACCAACTCATAGATTAAATCATACACTAGACCTTATTATATTTCACAGAGACTAAATCTATTAATTAATTAACGAACAGCAGCTACACTAATTGTGTACCGAGCACTCTGCACTTGAGTCGCTACCGCGGTACTTAAATCTCATAGGCTGATAGATTGCGCAGCGCCACATTAAGTTGAGCGCATCTATTGTAAAGACGCTGATGAGCTTGTTCAGGTGTTTATATCACAGGTGGATCTAAACTCAGCAGGAAATTTTATCTCGCGGGCCAGAGTTAAGAACCACTGGTCTATGGTGTTAACCCAGTTTTAACACACGTTTGGTCTTACATAGACATTTAACACTTTCACTTTAACGTTTCATGCTGTTTACGACACGATTTAACGTATCAATGATTACATCCTAAAGAATACCACTGATATAAAGTGACATGCATCATAACTCCTTCGTCTTTAGTCACACACGGAGAAACATGAAGAAACCAAACGAACAGGATAACCAGCTTCCATTTTGACCCGGCTAACGTTACTGTTAACGTCACTCCCTGACACGTTTCAGATGTGTGCTGCATGACAAATCTCATCATTTCATTTTTAGAAAATGAATAAACTGTTGTTACGATCCAAACTTTCGATACATACTTATGAGTGACTTCTTTAAAGCTGCAACACTTCTATCCAAACACTGGAGCTTTAACAACCCTATATATTCTAGACTCATACGTCACGTCCACGGTACGTGATGTCCGGTTCACGAACGAAGAATTGTTCTTTTGAATCGGTTCTTTTAAACCGGACGAATCGGTTCGCCAAATCGGACTGAAGCGTTCGAAACGGTTCGCGTACATAATCAGATTCGATACATATCTGCTACATTTGACACAAAAATAAAAACACGAGATTTGATTTGTTTATCCTAGTAGATTCTGATCAAAGACTCTTGATTTAAGGTTTTCATATTTCTTAGTCACTAAATTGAAGATTTCTTTCTTAACTGATTGGCAGATTTCTTCTGCTTTTCTTCAAGCACAAGTTCACTGAAATATCATATTTTGTTTAAAAACAAGACTTATTTTCTTTGGTAATGCATCTTGATTCAATATTTTTTTTTAATTTGTTCTGGAAAACCAAGTTAGAAAGTCATTTTTTACAGTTTACTGGTCATTTATTCCCGTCAGAAACTGTCCGGGTGGTGAAGAAAC
The DNA here is from genome assembly GCA_029783895.1 of Triplophysa bombifrons. Lineage (NCBI taxonomy): Eukaryota > Metazoa > Chordata > Actinopteri > Cypriniformes > Nemacheilidae > Triplophysa > Triplophysa bombifrons. The sequence goes on from CM056449.1 coordinate 29,020,591, forward strand.
GAGACATGATCGCATACATTTAATAAAGTGTAGAAACCTCGTTATTTCCCATAAAATCCATAATGTAGACGTATTTTTTCTCAAAATGCTGTGATTGGCTAATCCTCAACAGCGCTGAGAAAAGTAGCTGCGATCACGTGACAAATCGAGACGCTCCACCAGCTGAATATAAACACAAAGACAACATTCACTAGACATTCACTAATGTGCGAAACTACACAACAAACTGCTAAAATGAGAGGAATTCTCTCCGCTAATGTTCAGTGATGAAGACAAATGATGTCATGTTCGCTCCGGAAATGACGTCGCTCCAGAAGTCGCTCCGTTGCTATGGGTGTTCTCGAGCTGTATGATCAGCGATAGCAGAAATAAATAAACAAGCAAACAAACAAATAATGAGTTTGTCATGATGAACTGATCACTGATCGCATCGTCAGCTCGCACTGTAAGTACAAATATCGAGATATTAACCGCCGATTTCATTCATCTGTCTGTCTGTCCATAAATATCTGTGTCATGGATGTTTGTTTGCTGTTTTGATTTAAAGGATTGTTTTGGGATTTGTTATCATTTGTATTATTATTCTTTTAAAGTTTTTTTTGTTAACCGAGACTTTGTGGGGTCAAATATAATGTACATAGAATTCCCTAAAACAAATGTGTGTCTGTGTGTTTCAGGCAGGTGGAGTGTGTGTGTTGTGTGTATTGTGTGTGTGTGTTGTGTGTGTGTGTGTGTGTGTGTGTGATGGCTGGTAAAGTGAAGTGGGTGACAGACATTGAGAAATCGGTGCTGATCAATAACTTTGAGAAGAGAGGATGGATCCAAGTGGCCGACAGCGATGACTGGAACTTCTACTGGTAAGACACTTATAAATCTCACTTTTGGTCAAGTTCATTTGTTGCCATAACAACCGGGATGCTTCGGTAAAGCTGCGTGACTTTCAGCGCCACGTGTCACCAAAGTCTGTTTCCTGCAGTCTGATTTCATCAAGTCCTCATGGGCAGAAGTTCATTAGATGTTGTACCGTGCACAGGATGAGTATCCAGACCATCAGGAACGTCTTCAGCGTGGACACCGGCTACCGGCTGTCAGATGATCAGATGGTCAATCACTTCCCCAACCACTACGAGCTGACCCGAAAAGATCTGATGATCAAGAACATCAAGCGCTACAGAAAAGAGCTGGAGAAAGAGTGCAGTCCGCTGGCAGAGAAAGATGAGAGTGGGAAACACATTCACCTGGGTACATCTTCACATTTACATCAACACATTACACAGTCCAGTTTGCTCTTGATATACCAACACATCAGAACGTGACTTTCACAGATTTCGTGCCGGTGACGTTTATGTTGCCGTCGGACTACAATCTGTTTGTGGAGGAGTTCAGGAAGAGTCCGTCCAGCACGTGGATCATGAAGCCGTGTGGGAAAGCTCAGGGGAAAGGCATCTTCCTCATCAACAAACTCTCTCAGATCAAGAAATGGTCTCGAGACAGTCGCACGTCCACGTAAGTCTGAAACATCATCCTTCAGAAGACACGAGGACACGGTACAGATCTTCTTTATTATGACGGTCAGAAATATTCACACATGGAAATGTGTCGTGAACGAAACAAGTAAACATCTGATAAGCGTTATGTCCGATTAATCACTAGATATGGCCCCAGATTTATTGTTGGCTTTATATTACATTTGGAATGAACGGGTTGATAAGAAAATACTTGAAGAATGTATGTATGTATGTTTAGTATGGATCTAAATAAAAAAACTAATAAGAGTCTAAAAACTATTTTATCCAAGTCTTTTACATAGAGAGCTGTACATGCATCTAATGGTTTGGCCTTGCACATGTTATTATCTTTTGCTTCCACTAGACGGCACTAAAATGTAAAAAGTTGGATTTTCAAGGCATTCTCTATGCTATAACCTGACACACTACATTTATAAAACAAATCATACAATTTCTAATTCTTGGATAAATATTAAAAGATCATAAAATTCTGATCTTAAAATTACTAAAATACAAAACTGCGCAATATTAAATAAAAACATATTATGTAATATGAATTGATTTATTATATATATATATATATATATATATATATGCACATATACAACGGCATTTTAAGCACTTAATACTATGATAAAGATGATGATAAATTGAGTTGTCGTAAGGTAAGGTTTGTAATATATGAACTGTGACAGCTTGCATGATGAAATGATGTTTAAAGGAATGCTAAACAGTAAATGTGATGTTGTTTTGCAGGTTCGTGGCAGCAAACAGTGGGAAGGAAGCGTATGTCATCTCATTATACATTGACAATCCTCTGTTGATCGGAGGGAAGAAGTTTGACTTGCGTCTGTATGTGTTGGTCACCAGCTATCGACCTCTCAAATGTTACATGTAAGTTGTCAGTTGTCAGTGTCTCGTGGAGCCCCAAGCATCCGCTGATGTGAAGCGTTTGTGTTTGTCAGGTATAAACTGGGCTTCTGTCGCTTCTGTACGGTGAAATACACGCCCAGCACCAGTGAACTGGACAACATGTTCGTCCACCTCACCAACGTTGCCATCCAGAAGCACGGAGTGAGTCATTCGCTTCTGTCAGTAATCTGCACATTTACAGTCAAACGAGATCAAGCACTTTTCTTTTATAAATTTTGGGTTTGAACTTACATCAAAATAACTGCAGTTTGATCCGTATCATCACTGGTAGTCATATGGCTCACCTCTCGTGTATGAAGAATGTTTGACGCTTGTGTGTTGGTTTGTGTTATTGCAGGGCGACTATAATCACGTCCACGGAGGAAAGTGGGCGGTCAGTAACCTGCGTCTGTATCTGGAGAGCACCAGAGGACACGACGTCACCGATCACCTGTTTGATCAGATCCACTGGATCATCGTCCAATCACTGAAAGCAGTAGCTGTGAGTCTCTCTGTCAATTTGTGCTGAGAACCTCAGAAAAGAGCAAACGTTTCATAACACATCTTCTGATCTGGCTGTGTTCTCTCTGTAGCCGGTCATGAACAATGACAAGCACTGCTTCGAGTGTTACGGTTATGACATCATCATCGATGATAAACTCAAACCGTGGCTGATCGAGGTGAGCCTCATTTATTTCACGCAGCATGCGTCAAACTCCGCAAGAGTTAACTGTGCGCGTCTGTTTCAGGTGAACGCGTCTCCTTCTCTGACCTCCAGCACAGCCAACGACCGGATCCTGAAATACAACCTCATCAACGACACGCTGAACATCGTCACGCCCAACGCAGAAATCCCAGAGTGCCGCTGGAACCGCAGCCTGCCGAGAGAGGCTCTGGGACACTATGAAGTGCTGTGAGTGACATGTGAATTAAAAAAAACAGAACATCGCAGATCTAAATCAATATCTCTGTTTTACAGTTACGACGAAGAGCAGGCCATGAGCGAGAGCGCCGAGCGTGACCTCCGGGGCCGATCGGGTCAGTCATCGGGGTCAAAAGGCACGAGATCCAGCAGCGTCCGCCCTTTCCCTGCCACCTGGAAGTGATGTCATCTGGAGTGACGAGAGACTTCAGAAGAGTTCGGACATTGCATGATCTGACTGATTGATGTATGAACGTGTGTACCACACAAACCCTGTTCGCATGATACCAACGTGCCTTTACAGGCAATTCTGACATCTGCAACGTTTGAAGAAAAGGTTTACAGTAGAAATACAATGAAATATGGAAACAACACACTGGACCACATGGTTTAGTTCACCCAGAAATGAAAATTCTGTCATCTTTCGCTCAGCCTCATGTCATTTCATACCTGTATAAATTACTTGGAAGAATGTTAGCAATTTTCAATTCTGTGACATCATTGACTGCCATTGTAGGAACAATGTAATTGTGGTCAAAGGTGCCCCAGAAGTGTTTGTGTCCCTAAATATCTCATTTTATGTCCAACGGAACAAAAAAGCTGCAATATTTGTTTTCCTACAATGGTCGTGGATGATGTCACAAAACTGAAAATGGCTCACATTCTGACAAATATCTCTCTCTTTGTGTTTAACAGAACAAAGACATTTTTACAGGTCTAAAACATCCTGGGGATGAGCAAATGACCATTTTTGAGTGAACTAGCCTTTTAAGTGTTATTTTAAGCTATTTTAAAATTTTGAATACGTATGTTTGTATAATTTCGTATTTATTTATTTGTTACAGCAAAAAATGTGTGTCGAGAGCATACTGTATGAAAACTATTGATCTCCGTGTTAAGATTGTGTTCTCTTTAAACGATCTCAAGTTTTAACTCACACCGAAAGTGTCTCTCTTTTGAAAATAAGATAACACAATCGAAAATGAATGAAAAAGATAAAATATTAAATTGCAGTATTCTCGTTGAACACATACGGTGTCTTATCTAGACCCTCGATCTGAAATATGCTGTATGTCTACAGGAAAGTGTATTTTTTATAGTGCTTTAGGTTGTAAAATATCACAAGGGAAATTCACACAACCAGAGTAATGCATCTGGAGTGAATAAAATACTTTTTTTGCAGTCTCCTTGGTAGTGCACATATAGAGTCACAAAAAGGGCATATGAAACAAAAAAGTTTGAAAGAGAATTAAGTACTCATAATGAATTAAAATAAATGCTAGAATCACTAGAATAAAATAAATAAATAGAAAATAGAAACGTAAAATCTATAATAAAGTACATTTAAATGAATTATCATTGTATTTTAAGCAACAGCTGTATGAAACGACATTTAAACACTCTTTTCAATATAATGTGTATGAAATGGGAAACGGTCTTGCTACTTCAGAAGGATTTAATTAAATAAAAATGTTAAAGATACGCCATGTGTTCTGCGCTTTTGTGGACTTTTATCAGGCCCGAGCGGAAGTGTCACGAGAGGGGCTGCCCTTGTGGAAGTGACGTCAGAGAGGCGCGCCTCCTCTCGCTTGTCGGTTGAAAATCGCCGAAATTCTGAGAAAGTCAAAGTTCCATCGACGCAGGAGCGACTTTAACACACACAGGTAACCATTTGACGTGATGTTTGTCGCGATGGAGAGATTAAATGTGACGTTCTGAGCGTGTCTCGTGTCTGTGTAAACTTTGTGAGATGTGTTAAGAGTCTGATCGGTCACTGCGTGTCTTCATACACCGCGAGAAAAACACTTCATGTCTCCGCGAGAGCCGCAAAGGCGTCTGACGCGCGCATAAATCGGCTCGTCTTCATTAATGATGGCATTTAAAAGCGACTCATGTCGTACATGACAGTTTAAAGCTCATGAACGCGCTGGTATGTGCGCGCGCGGCAGCTACAGGGCGGGGCGGTTTCTGTGTTTAGCTCATAATATCTGTTTCACTTCTTCTTACGGTTTCTGTGTTTTAAGACACTTAATGCGGTCTTGGTGTAATAATGTTGGTCAGAATACGACATTAGTGCAGTGAGCCGCATGTCTTGACGCCACTGTATCTTAAACATGTCTATTTTGACAGTCGTTTTTACTCAACGATGGATTCGAGGTATACACATTTATCAGCATGTTTCCAAGGACTCGAACCCATGACCTTTGTGTTGCTCGTGCTGTTACCTGTTGAGTTCCTGGACACACACCAATCGGCTTTAAATGAAAGATGTTTTTATTATTTGTGACTTTGAGACTGACCGGAACACTTAGTTTTCTTCTGTTGTTGTGTTTGTGTAAGAAAACTCTTGTCATACAGCTGTGACGTGTTGATTCCTGTAGGAGGAACATCACACGTGTTCAGTTTGACTCATGATGAGTTTAGTCACCTGTCAGTGATTCGCTGAAGAGATGAGTGACCGGAAGGACAAACTCGACTGACCTCAGGTCAGCTCACCGCCTGTATTCTGCATTTCTCAGTCACATTAACATTCTCTAGTCAGTGTTCATTTTTCTGCTCATGCTTGGCTAAGGATTATTTAGGATTGAGCTGAGTGATTCTCACAAAATCTTGATTTCAAACATGGTTTTCTTAAAAACACATTTCCTTTTGGTCCAATAGAAACAATGACAAGTCCCCATGAACCGGAAGTTGCCTTCATTTTTCGTATTCTGACACATTTCTGGGTGAAGATGAATTTCAAATGAGGAAAGTAGTGGGCATGGCTTGCATCTTTTTAATGCAAATTTATTGGATGTTTAAAACAGCTGTTGCATTGATTTTGAAATGAAACTTGCAGCAGACTGACAGCTGGAGGGGTGGAGTTAACGGATGCTCCGCCCAAGCCGTCTACTTTACGTCACTTCAGGCATTTTCAGATTTTAAATGAAGATTTTGAGGCTACATGAGTTAAAAAAGCAAATGACCCACATTAATAAGCTCTTTACTATAAACGCTGCAATATTTCATGAAAAATAAGAATTGTCGTTTTTAAATTTCACGTTTTAGGAGAATGACCCAGCTATAGCGAATGTGTTTTAGTATGTAATGTCGTTTTCCAGTGCATGGTACCGTCAGGTTTAGTACGACTCTGCTCGGTACAGCTCACTTTGCTTTTCCACAGCGATTTAGTTGCGCCGCCTCTACTGCCGTAGCATCAACGCACAACGCAGGAGTAATGCAGCATATCCATGGCGGATGGGAGCAAAACAAAATACTACTAAAAACACCAGTGAGTTTGGGAAATCTTACAGTGAAGAGCAGACTACGATCCTTTGGTTCTCAATCTCTATATAACAGTCACAAAGCATATAACCAAATGCCAATATTACGTGTTAAAATGCGTATTCTTGTGTTGCAAATCCAATGTCGCTGGTAATGATTCTCTCGGCCTAATCAGTGATCTGTGTGTAAACACGTCACATTTTGGTATCAGTGCGGTATGCTTGGAACCTCAACCGAGGTGGTACTAAAGAAAGTACTATGTACGGTACACAGTGGAACCAGTAAGCTGATGGTGGGATGTATGGAGTGTATACAGCTGATGATGTTGTGAGTGAGTTTGAGGGTGTGGTTGTTTCATTTGGCTAAACGACTCACTGATTCAGTGATCTGATCATATCAGTGAAGCGCTCAGTGGAGTCTGAGAGTTTCTGTGTTTCTCACACGGAACCGTTGAATGGTGTTTTTCCACGCACAGCTCCAGTCCTCATTCACTTTTCTTATATGTTGGAATGAGATTTGCAGAGACCGTAGATTATTTGTGTGTTTGTGAAGTGTATTGTGTTGAGAAAGCACACATGATGTATTGTGTGATGGTGACCTTTGTTCTTCTGCTGGTCAGTATGAGACCCTCATAATGGATGTTTCCGCACGCTGGTGTCGTTCATGAAGGTGTGTGGACGTGACACAGATGTGTTTGGTGTTTCCAGCAACATTTCCACTGTTTTCTCCATCTGGTCACATAAAGAGAACTTTCCTGTCCGTTACACTACCATTCACAAGTCAAGTTTACTTTACTTATTCATATTTGTCAACATTATAGAACAACAGCAAACTCTCTAAAACTGTGTAGTAACACAAATGCAACAATGGGAATTATTCAGGGACTAAAATCATGAGTAAATGAAAACTGTTATAATCGATCGATCACATTTGTGGATATTTGGTATTTACAGGATTGTTCTCTTTTGAGTTTATAAAGCAGCTTAAAGGAGTAGTTCAGCTTCCAGGGATACAATTCTGTCATCATTTTCTCACCCTCTTGTCATTTCACACCTGTATGACTTTCTTTCTTCTGCGGTACACAAAAGAAAATGTTTTGAAGAAAGTTGGTACCACGCCCTTCACTAGCATTGGTTTTGTGTTCATACATTAGAAGCGAATGAAGGAGCTTTAACAACTTTCTTCAAAATATCTTCTTTTGTGTTCAGCGGAAGAAAGAAAGTCATACAGGTTTGACATAAGAGGACAGAATTTTCATTTTGAAGGTGAGCTATTCTTTCAAGGTCTCACCCTGACATGATTAAAACAATATAAACATTTTATTTTGATCTACAAACCGATTAAAGTGCAAATGTAAGCCTTCAGATCAAATTTTAGTTTTTAAGGTCTTGGCAAACATTCAGTCAAGGGAGCGTAAACTTTTGACCGCTAGTGTAGATTATAGATGTTTGACTCTTTTTTTTTTTTTTTTTGCGTGGACTGATTACATAAGCTCCTTCAGAGCATTGTGATTGGCTCTTTAACTGCTTACATCACAGCGTCTGCACATCTCAGTCCTCTGGTTTTCTTGAAATAAAGCCCTTATATTATGAAGCACTTTCATTGATGTTATTAAAGTCGTCATGAAATAAAAAATGATTGTTTTAATTGTTTAACGCAGTGGAGAAGTATTTATTATAAATGATTTATCCGTGCTCATCATTATTTGAAACAATTCATTCGCACTTGTAATCTTTACTTTAAAAAAATTAAGCTCCTCCCCCTCTCTAAACAACCTCTCTTCACTTCTGGTGACCAGGAATGGCCAATCTTTCACCTTTTAATGATCCAATCAGTTGTTGGTGGATGAAATAAAGTTCCGCCCTTCATTTTTGTCTCATTTCAGAAGTGGTTTTACTCGGGTATATGTCACGGAAAAGAGACGATTGCTACTCCTGTAGCTTTCCTGTAGCTCAGTGGTAAGAGCATTGCGTTAACAACACAAGGTTGTGGGTTCGATCCCAGGGGGTTGCAAATACCTATGTAATATGTATAGGATAAAGTAATGTAAGACGCTTTGGATAAAAGCATCTGTCAAATGCCTAAATGTATTCTGTTTCATGCCGACTTGAAGTGTTTGATTGACAGTTCGTGCTCACACGTGACATCTGAATGTCACATCCCATCACTCCATCAGTAGTGTCCACTGAAGAACTGCTTTATTATATACTTTATTATTATGAAAATATCCGTCGTGGCTTGTAGAACAGTGATAGTGATCCCTATGGCATTTCCTGAAACAACCCCTGCGTCCAAAATGGCGCACCGTGTGTGACAGTACTTACCTATCAGCCGTTAAAACGGCTATGAGTGGCAGTAGAATGAATAGGTTTTGGCCATACTCCATCCGCCATGTTTTATGTGACCCGTATGCTCTTTGACCTATGCTATATAAACAACAACCTACACGTGAGCGTTGATATTAACATCATTTAGTCATTTATTGGCATTTACATGAAAAATGGACGTCCACCTTCAAAGTTTTCTGCTATATTTATTTGATTTACTTTTGAAATGTGACCCTCGTGGTGAGCTGTGGAATCATGGGATGGAGAAGTGTCCATCTGATCCACATTCACAAATCTCGGCAGAAGTCGTCGACCATTGCGTTATTTCTGGCCTTCTGTTTTTTGCATACTAAGCTTTCGGACATAGTGTTCCTAACCCATACTCATTTTCACCTACTATACAGTAATGAATTATGGGATTTTGGAAGCAGCGTACGTGTGTTATGGTCTTCTTCTGCGTGGCATGTTTGGAGGTTCTGCACAAGAGCGCCCTCAGATGCAGCATGATTTAACCAGACTACACTGACAAACTGCACCAAAAAATAGTTTAAAATCTGATCTCTAGACATCCATTTGTCATCTGTTAACTCTGATTCCACGTTTATATCATTTTTATTTGTTTAACATGGCCGATTGTCATTTTTTTAATTGGCCTAATGCATACATTCTGTATTAAAAAGCCTAGCCCTAGAAGATAAAAAAACTATTTTTAATTATAATAATAAAACTACGATGAGCATTTACATTGCTGTTCCGAAAACGATCAGATCTGTTATATGATTGGAACTGTGAGTTTTGTGATCCGTTGCACCACAAGAATGAAAGGAACCGTGAGGAACCTTGAAGAACAATTTCTGTGTTTTTTCTTTTATATGTACACCTTTATGACGTTCCAGACCCGTCTGATGTTATTTTTTGTGTGAATTCTACAAATATTTTTAGGGGCAGAATGTGAAAAAAAATGAATGTGGCAGAAGGCCTGTGGTACATAATAGTGATGTGACGATACACTCAGCTCATGATTTCATTCACAACAGTGGATTCATGGTAATGATAGAATTGCATGAGTTATTCTGGGGGAAAAATGTTTGACAACCGCACCACCGCGGTGGATAAGTGCCATGACTGTGGTGAACTGCCACCGGTGGTAGTGCACGTCACTGTGACAAACAAAAGTGTAATAAATGTGACCGTAGTGATAATGATTCCTATTTGTAGCCTTTAGTTGTACATAGTTTTATTTAAATGAATTTACATTAACACAGAAATTATTTGCATACGTTTCCGTTGGTGTGTTCGAGCACGGGGGCCTCAACGCAAAACCATCATTAATTACTGATGTTTTTTAAATGTTTTATGTGCCCTAGGGTTCCGTTTCACTAATAGATTTGCGCATTAAACATGGACGGATGTTTCATCCTCATTTATTTCAAATTTATTTTTTATATAAATAATATATATTTCCCAACCACCGCACCAAAAAACTGCCACCGTCACAGCCGTAGTTTCTATAGAAAACTTTTTATAAAATTGATGATATTTAAAGTTGTAGTTGAATGTGTTTAATAATAAAAACGAGGCAATATGTCCTGATAAATATCACTTGTGCTGTATGTCAAGCGTTTCGATGTCATGTGACAGATTGTGAAGGACGCACACACACACACACACACACTTCAGCCCTTGTGTACCGTAGAATGAGGAAATGATGGTTTTTGGCTATACTGTTCCTTTAAGAGCCGTGTGGGTGTATTCCTGTTCCTCTTTCACCCTGCTATATCACTTTATGTAATATCGCTTGAGTTGTTAAACCATGGAAAGTAAGAGCTTCCTTCAGAGCGCCGTGTGTGTGTGTGTGTGTGTTTGGTAGCGACGTGTGTTTTGGGGATAAAGCTGCTTACAGAGGTCAGAGAGGTCGAACGCTGCTGGAAGAATGACAGGAATTTTCATCAGTTCCTCAGCATGTTCCACATTATTGAGCATGTTTCTTGCTAACATACATGCTGGTCGGGTCTCTCATCTCTCAAACTATAATCGCTTGTGTGTAATAATACTCTAATAAAAACATGGTTCATTTTCACAAAGGGGTAATTTTGAGTCAATGCTCAACACCTAGCTAAGCTACCTCATGTAATGTTGATAAGAGTTAAAGTTGACACTGGTTGAACATCCTAATTTTAACAATCGTATTAACTTTTTGACCACTATTTGGCACTATCCCCATTCCGCAGGAAGTGAAATGATGATGATGTTGTTTTCTTTCAGCCATGTCGGACTTCACTGACTCTTTGACTGACGTGTCCAGCGACAGCTTCTGGGAGGTATGTGATGTTACACACACTGCATTTCTCTGTTTGGTCGCTCTGTTTTTAAGCATCACGTCTCGTCTCAGGTGGGAAACTACAAGCGCACCGTGAAACGAGTGGATGATGGGAACAGGCTGTGCAATGACCTGATGAACTGCATTCACGAGCGAGCGCGAATCGAGAAAGCTTACGCTCAGCAGCTGACCGAATGGGCTAAGCGCTGGAGACAACTCATCGAGAAAGGTCAAACCTGCTTCAGCTTACCACACCAACACCGCTTTCATTCAATGTATTTAAATGCACAAATGTCCTGACTGGTGTTGTGGATATATACAGAGACCAACGCTGGCATGACTCTGTTACGCCACGTTAATGTACTCGCTGAAGTATACTGTGACTCGCATCTTTCCTTCAGTGTGAATTCTGGACGTTGTTAAGAGCACAGAAAATGGTGCATCTTGTTTTGTGTACACATTTTGACATGAGTGAAGTTTGTTTCCATAGCTGCGTCATCTTAAGGTTTCTATTCGTAGCATCTACTAAAGCCACTTCCTTTTCCTTCAAACTAGCTGTGTTATGGTAAGTTACTACGCACAGTTGCTGATCGCTCATAGAGCATGACCTCACTTCCTGTTTGACACTCCATCCTCAGTTTGGTTTGTCACGCATGCCGTTAGAACAGGATTGAGTTTTCACGAGGAGGAACAGGATATTGAGGAAATGAAACTTGAGGACAAGCTCATGGTATCTCACAACTGCTTCATCTACTGTTGACATTTAATACACATATTGTAGTTTGATATGAAATATGTGTGTAGAAATAAACAGGAATGCATTAATAGATTATTCAGTCAGAATGGATTTTGGCTGAGGTGCACAGTGAAGTTTAGAAAAGGTCACTGTTTATCATCCGCTGACTGAATGCATCACGTACTGTCAGTTCAGAGATTTCAGGAATGTTGTCTGTTATTGTGGTCTTATCTTGGTGAGATTTGTTACATTCTTGAATAGAGATTATGTGGTCGTCGTTGTTCTTTCCTGGAAAAAATGGGTTATTGGATTGGCCCAGCGTAGCATCATCAGACCTTATTAGTCATCCAACATTGTGAAACATGGCTGTTGATTTTTCTGTGTTTGAATTGCTTAACTTTTCATTGCAGACAGTCGTCCTGCAGTTTTGAGCAAATACTAAGGTGTCTCTTAGTGTCCTATGTGAAGTTGTCCATGGATCCACAGCAGCAATTATCGCTTGCCGGACTGGAAATATTGTTTTAACATCTACTTTTTATAAGAGAAAACTGAGACAAAATGTGCTGACATTACAAGTTCTAAACGTGTAAATGTCAATGCTGCTGGAGCTTTAGTGGTTTTTGTCGGTGTGGCTAGTATTCTCAGTTATGGTCATACTCCCTATCTGAGATCAGGCCCTCATGAAGGTTGACAGGATTGGAGCTGTGCAGAACCCGCGAGAACTCCAGTGGGCTCAGGACCGAACTCTGGGGCTTAGTGTGATGGTTTGGTGGTGATTGGCTGGCCACCTTCACCACCTGGCGCTTAACGGTTTTACAAATCAGAATCATGTGTCTAATTTCATCCAGTTGATGATCTTTCCTGCCCTGGCTACTGTAGGGCCTCAGTACGGGACGGTGGAGCGAGCATGGTGCGCCCTAATGACCGAAGCAGAGAAAGTCAGCGACCTGCATGTAGAAGTCAAAAATTCTCTGATGGGCGAAGACTTTGAGAAAGTGAAGAACTGGCAGAAGGACGCCTACCATAAGCAGATGATTGGTGGCTTCAAAGAGACCAAAGAGGCGGAAGATGGGTTTCGCAAAGCCCAGAAACCCTGGGCCAAAAAACTCAAAGAGGTAAGGCGTTAAGCGCACTCACTCAAGAAATATGTGCTAATGAAAGCTTTAATTGTGTTTATATTTAGCATCTAGCCTCATTTTTTTTCTGTCTACTGTAAGTACCTGCCACCTGTTCTCCAGGTAAACATTAATGAGTAGGTACTGTTGTTGCTTATGTTTGTTTGTTTAAGAGCGATTAAGAAATGCACAAGGTTATTATGTTTTATGGCTTTGTGGTACGTTAAAGATCATTTGTGGTGTTATAATCTGAATTTAGAGGTGAGTGAGATAAGCACTGACTTTAAGATTGATCTCTTATTTCACCTCTGCGGCGCATTGCATACGTGTCTTGCTGAATAGAAGTATATAGAGGAGGTATGTGGAGTTTTTAACCTCAGAGAATGCTGTGGTCATGTCGGCAGGTGGATGGATTTAAGAAAGCCTTTCACAACGCCTGCAAGGAGGAGAAAACCGCCACCAGCCGAGAGAATTCAAGTAAACTTGACAATAACAACCCAGAGGCTCAGAGGAAACTGCAGGAGAAGGTGGAGAAGTGCCAACAGGAAGTTCATAAGGTGTGTGTGTGGAGGTTTCACATGACTGCTCTCTGCTGCTACTGTACCTTTAAGGCTTCTGGATGTGAATGCGCTCTGTAGACTCATTTTTGCGAACTGCTGTTATTTCATTCCGTTTGGTCACTGACCGTGTCTGTATGACTGAGTTTCAGACTAAAGAGCGATACGAGAAGTCTCTGGAGGAGCTGGATAAGGTCACTCCTCAGTACATGGAGAACATGGAGCAGGTGTTTGAACAGTGGCAGCAGTTTGAAGACAACAGACTGTCCTTCTTCAAAGAGCTGCTGCTCGGCATCAAAGAACACCTCGACCTCTCCAACAATCACAAGTGAGAACAACACATCTCAGTTTCTTTCAGCTTCTGCGCTGTTGCTTTTTGAAGACCATGCCATTGCACCCGGTTTGCATATGTGTGTGGTTGAACAGTAGTGATTCCATCGCATGCTAAACATTTAAATGAGAGTCTGAGTCCACTCATGCAAGTCTTTAGGTGTCAGATTCACACACGCTAACACATTCTCAACCCCCTGTCCCGGCAGGTACAAGACTGTTTATAACACGCTTGAAGACACTATCCAGTGCGCAGACGTTCAGGAGGACCTCAAATGGTTCCGCTCCAATCGTGGCCCCGATATGAGCATGAACTGGCCTCAGTTTGAGGTACGGCACCATTTTATTTTCAAGAAATGATTCGCGTGTTTGGTAACCCAGATAGCACAGGTACGTCTGTAAGAGGTCTGCTAAAGATCTGGAGAACATCTGCTGTGTAAAAACATCAACGTCATTCTAAATCTAGATATCTATATTACACCTCTCAAAGACGTAATGCAGATGTGAAGATAATAAAAAAACACAGTCTGTCTTGCAGATGTAAACGTAGACGTTTCCCAGATGTATGTGTGCTATCAGGGGTAGATTGGTTTGTTTATATGTAGGTTTTACAAATCTAAATTTACTGAATGTCGTCTGATGAATCTGTCTGGACGATCTTTTTTGGACGTTTTAGTAAGACACCATCCGTGTGTGTGTTGTAGGAATGGTCCATGGATTTAAATCGGACACTCAGTCGACGAGAAACAAAGAGAAAACCGACTGATGGAGTGACGTTGACAGGAATCAGTCAAGCGCCTGATCAGGTCTCCAAAACCAGCAGCAGGTGAAAATTACTGTGCATGCACAACGTAGTTTCACATGTTCAATAATAATTGCGAATGTCTCTAAATAGTGCGGTTCGACTGTTAGTGGCTTTTATTTCTGGCTGTTAAAGTGCCCTAATGTCTCTTGGGTGGTTTCTTTTGACATAATGTGCAGTTAAAATATTAACAGTGATGAGGCCGTTATGTTCAAAGGATAGTTCACCCAGAAATATAAATTCTTTCAATATTTACTCGCCTCAAGTTGTTTCGAGACTGTATACATTTCTTTGTTCTGATGAACACAAAGAAAGAGATTTGGAAGAATGTTAGCAATTTACACTTGTGGGACACCATCGACTACCATAGTAGGAAAAAATAATATGTCGTTGTTCTGTTGATATTTTGAAGAATTTAGGAGCACATAGAGTTCTGGTGCACCTGTGACATTTATTCTTTCCTACTATAGCGGTACGTGATGTAGCGGAACTGAAACTCGCTCACATTCTTCCAAATATCTTTCTCTGTGTTGATCAGAACAATGGTTTGAAAAGACATGAGTGTGATTAAATGATGACAGAATTTTCACTTTTTGTGTAAACTATCCCTTAAACTAATAATGTCAGTTACTTTTCCATTTTTGACAGGTAGGTGTCAGTCATTTGGGGATTTTTTTCATCACAAATGTTTAGCTAGTTTTCGTTTCTGTTGCGTGAACTAGCCTCTTGACTATTTTCAAACAGCACCCTCTGGTGGTAGATGGCAAAACAGGAAATCTAAAAACACACAAAAATTATATAGTTTAATTTACATTTAGTCTTTTACTTTACAGAATTTCTGATTCAATGTAGTTTCACATTGGACGACCGTAGCTTGCGTAAGATGTGTAGCTTGACAAGTAACACATGAATATCACAAATACAGAGCAGCTACTTGTAGGGATATCTAAATCTTACTGTACGTTAATACCTCGCTATAAAGTCCACATTAAACAACAGTTATGATTGGATGATAAAGAAAGAGGATGCTTATGGCATGTTTCCAACACATCATTTGTCATTTTAGATTTATAGTATGAGATGGGTCAAATGGCCCTTTTAAAAAACCCTTTTATCAAATAAACTCATTGCACCAGATGGACCTTGACAGAGAATGATACAAAAAATACTTGAATTTTACCTCTGTTACGTCATATGGCCTATCATTTCATACAGTCATGTGACCACTATAATATTGAGAGATCTTTTGTGATAACACGATATAGATAATATTGTTACCACAAAACTCTTCTATATCAGCGATAATCATCAACAACTTGCATAACAGCAAAAAATAACAAAACAAAATAACACACTTTTAATTTTATTGTGTTATGCATGTGATTTTCTATTATGGTAAACACAGGTGGAATCGCTGGCCTGGAATGTTCCATCTGTTGATTATTTCAAAAACAAGTGAAACCGTTAATAAACCCGTGTGAAGTGTGCTAGACATGTTTTGATTCCCGTGCACTTTTTTACCTGAATGGACGGCCGCTTCAATCCTTTTTTCTTGCCCATGGAGACGCACGAGTTGTCGAAGACATTTTGATTTGATTGGTAAAAAGCTTCCCATGATGCATTAAACCTGTTGGATCGACAGCAGTGTTTGCGTGTGTTATATGTGCATGTGTGTTTACAGATGTTTCTTATGGCCAGCGAGTGTGATCGCGCTTGATCGTCCGGTCTGATGTGTGTCTCTGTGTTGTTAGTTTGACTGTGCCCAGTAGCACAGAGCCGCAGTGTTTAAACCCATTTGATGATGATGATGAAGATGACAACGAGGAGGAAGAAGCCGTTCAGCAGCCCAAGAGCAGCCCGCTCAGTGTCAAAAAAGAGCAAGTCATTGCCAAAACGTTGGTGAAGCCTGAAACACCTGTGCTCCTCTCTCTCTCTCTCTCTCTCTCTCTCTGTGTCATCTGCTCTGTGGCTCTCCAGGTGGCTGTTTGTTGTTCTGCATGGCCGATCAACATTCTCACACACACTCTTGCCCTCTCTTCATGCGTCTCAGAGACATTGAGCAGTTCAGCCGTGCGAGAAGAGCACAAGATGAGACATGTGTCACATGATATCTGCATGTTTCTGATCCATCACTTGTGTTTTCTGTTGTGGACTGACGGCCATCTGGTGGTCATGTGATGAACTGCAGCCCGTCACACTTCCTGTTTCCTGCTTGAATGTGCCTCCCTTATATCACACCAGAATAACACATATTCCTCTGATGTTTGTTTGCAGAGCTGTTTCTGTTTCAGTGTGTCTCGGTTGTTTGGTCTGTTCTGCATTGTGTGGGTTTGGTTTAAGGGTGTCAAGCATGTACATATGACTTCAGACTCATCGTGCAGAATCCGTGTGGTGTTTAACATTGAAACCATGAGAGAGATCATAGACATGTTTATAACACAACACTTACACAAACAAAGAACTTAACTGTGCAAAGCATGCTGGGAAACGGAGAACTTAAGAGTCATATCACAAAACACACTACCCAGATAGCACAGGTACGTCTTTAAGATGTCTGCAAAAGTAAAACAATAAAAACATCTTCTAAACATCCTAGAAAGAGCAGATTTGCTTCTGTGCTAAATCATAAACCTCTTACAGACAGCTTCTAGACGTCTATTTGACGCCTGATCATATAGACGTCTCCCAGATGTTTGTGTCATCAGGGTCCTGGCAACATTTGTGTAAACTTTATATATGTTTTATGATCTCTCAGTTTTTAAGTAACAGACATCATGTGGATTCTGGATGGGGTTTGTAAGCATCGTTGGTTTCATCTCTCTTTCTCTGTCCTTACAGCGCCAGCACCATGGAGAAGACTCCTGATGGTTCGGATGAGGAAACCGGGAATCCGTTCGCCAGCTCGAATGCCAACGGCAACCCGTTCGACGACGAGCCGTCCTCTCCCGGCGAAGTGTCCGTGCCCGTCCGGGCGCTGTATGATTATGATGGACAGGAGCAGGATGAGCTGACTTTTAAAGCAGGTGTGATGCTCGACATCGCCTCAGACGATGTCACTAGTCGTGATAATGCTGTGTTCTATTGTCCAGGGCGTCACATATTCATGTTCTTCACAGGAGCTGAATTCATTAAGATCGGTTTGGAGGACGAGCAGGGCTGGTGTAGAGGACGCCTGACAGACGGAACCGTCGGACTCTATCCAGCCAATTACGTGGAGGACGTTTAGCCAGCGAGAAGACTCTTGTAGATGCGAGATTGTTACTGTTTGCCAACCTTAAGCTCATCTGACTGACAAACTGTGCTCGTCCGGGATGAGTCGACCTCTGTTACAGGCCTCAGATCAGCAGCACAGAGAACCCACAGGCATGAGTCCTGACATCAGTAGCTGTTGTAAATAATAAAAAGCCTTCGAGTGCCAGTCATTATAAACTGTTATGTTCACGATAATATTTCATTTTACATTTATCATAAAGCGCCAAATTTGATGAAAAAATCATATTCATTTGACAAACCGATGATATTAAACTCAGCGCTCGGATTCGAGGGCGACTCGCTGCTCTGTGAAATATTTATGGCTGGACCCTTTTAAATCTGTTTTTAGAAAATTATTTTTAGAAATGTCGCTGTAAAAGCAGACAGACCTCATCGAATTGATTTCACATGCTGTAAGACTGATCCACACTTCTGTAAAACGCCAAAACTGTTTCTCCCGCTTTTGCCTTTTACTTCAGAAACCTTCCTCTGTTTAAACGACGCGTTCTGATGATCTGACATTGGAGGCCGAGTCGTTGTCTTGTTTTCAGTTGGTCTTCGTTGTTGTTGTTTTGTTTAGGAACAAAGTTTCTCACGTTCAGCTCTTCGTCTGCACTGAACCACTCGCTGTAGTTTAATGTCACAGAACACAAGATGAATGTTTTGGGGAAACGTGCACATGTTTCAGTAGAGTTCACTGAGAAATCTGTTCAGCCTGTATATAGCACTAATGTACACGTTCAAAGTCTAACGCCTTCATGGGATCAAATGAATTCTAGTTTTAATATGAAAGACTCTTTCTGAATATGCCACAAGTGCTTTGACATATATTCCGGTGCACATATTTTGTGATTCATAATGAGAATATATAGTGATTGAATGTTACAAATTCATTGTTTTATGTTTGTATATATTAGATTGGACCCCTCGGACCCATCCAGCATCTCAGGTGGTTCATAAAGTGAGTTTAAAGAGAGGTGATGTCTGTTGTTCACATCATGTTCTGGCCAGCGCTGTATGAAAACATGCAATATGAATGAATGAATTGAAGATTGATGTACAGGTGATGTGTTTGTTTTGTTAAGTCACATCGCAAAACTCAAGACACTTTGCTGTTCATTTCGTATATTGTCATGCTGGCAACAAATAAATGAATGTTACATTTGTTCAATTCTGGTGTTTTGTGTGTGTTTCACTTTACAACAAACACTTAACAGATTTACAGCCAAATAAACACTAATACTGCAAGGTTCTGAATGTTGGACACTCAAATAAAAATATATATGAAATGCAACATGCAAACGGTTTATAACAGTTTCAAGTGCAGATAAAAAATCATAAATGGATTAGGTTTTTTAATTGACGTCTTAGTTCTTTGATATAATTTGTAACAAATATAACTCGTTTGGACCTGTGTATTAATAACACAAATGATAAAACACACGTGAACACGGTTTGTAAACAAGTGTTGTTTCCTTTAGTGAGCGCGCAGCCTGTGACGCAACGACGTCAGGAAGTGCGACAGTGCGGCGTCCTTGAGCATAGACATAAAAGTAACTAGATGCCGCATTAAGGTCGGGTTCTGTGGGGTTGGCACGGGTAGTTCGTCGGCCATATTGGAACGGTGAGAACCGGTCCTTTAACGTTCAAATTCAAGCTGACTTGTGTATGATTATAACATCTGCACTGTTGTGTAAACTCAAACATATCTGCTACACTAACACATGACTAAAGGAAATGAAATCTTATCACATTTTTTGGAAATTTAAATCCCGTGGTTTCCACAGCTGTTGCTCCGCAGTGTTTGGCTGAGTGACGTCAGTGGTCCGTTCCAATATGGCGGACACGTCTACGTGCCTCGAGCGCTTGAATGCTACATCTAGTTATTTACATCTATGTTATAGAGTGATTCTTGACGTTGAAACAACTTCATTGAGAGTGTGAATAAACATCAGGTGTAAACATGACGGAACCGTCGAAAAGTGACATTTCTACCATTTTCAAGCGTTTGAGATCCGTCCCGACGAATAAGGTGAGTTTGAGACGTGTCGACACGCGACGCTGCGCGAGACAGCAGGAAGTTTGGACACGTTGCAGGTTTGATATCAAACATATGGCAGCTGACTCGCTTCAGTGTATTAACAGAGTGTCGTTTAAACACCCTTACGGTGCTTTTAGCAAAGATATCATGTTTAATGTTTGTTGTCTTTATTGGCGGTACGTTTGTTGTTAACGTGCTTTCAACACAAATAAGTTATGAACTGTTCTAGTCAAGTCATGTCATAATTACTCGTTAATATTGATGAAGAAATCATCTCACATGCAATAGTTGAGTCAATGACGCACTGCTTTATTAAATCATTTCCTAATATAAAATATGAACAAATGACACTGAATGAACAATAAGAACGACTAAACACATCTCAATAGGCCACAGATGAGATTTTTTCACTCTGGGACAAAACTGTCAGCAAATGATTTCACTCAATTACACACTTTGCGTCATTTGGGGCTAATGGTTTGGACTTAAAAGCCTTTTGAGGATTCGTATGTGAAATCATGGATAAAGAACTATGAACAAAGGCCTACCCATCAACCCTTGCAATGCATGATCGTACCTTCTGCAAAATATGTCTTATTTAAACATCTGTAAATTTACATCCATCAACTGATACAGCACATTGGGTTTGTAGAGAATGTAATGCCAGGACCCTAATTTAGTCTTGCAAGTCTAGATAAACATTATGTTTACCGGCACTACAGGCACAATTCAGGCAGCTAACAGCTCCTCATGGGACCCGGGGGCCGGGTGGCCGACCCAATTCTGAAGCCGTGACCGCAAAATAGTCAAGGAGTGGCGGGCCTGTCCACCACTGCTTAGGCTCCTGTACATATCCTTTCATAGGGACAGTCAGGGGGACGGATCGGGTCACCATGAATCTGAGGGGGCCGTGACCCCCTGTCCCTAGTGCTATCTGCACGCCCGAGGGGCCAAGATGAAATAGTAATGTTAGTTACGGCATTACAGTAACACAACCGCTTGAATACACGCGTCATCATTTGATAAAATGTGTTTTTTAAATAACAAAGAGAAATACACCAGAAAATATCTACAAGAAAAGAGTGACAAGCATAGTACTCTTCAGTAGCCTACATATAAATGAAATATATTTCCATTCAAATGAAAATGATTGCTAATTTGAATGCAAACTAGACATTAGAGGAGTGAAGTGATGTGACGTTGTGTTTTCTGTCAGGTATGTTTCGACTGTGCGTTGAAGAACCCGAGCTGGGCGAGCATCACGTACGGTGTGTTTCTGTGTATCGACTGCTCAGGGACGCACCGCTCCCTCGGAGTTCACCTGTCCTTCATCAGGTACAAACATTAACATTTCTAAAATGTGAATCTGTGAATGAGTTTTAGTTTAGAGAAACGTGCTTTAGCGTAAGACTTGTGTGTGTGTGTTGAGTTCTAGAGATGTCTTTCTTTCAATGTTAAGACACCTGCACAGAACATAGGAGGTTTTGATTTAGTACCATGTGTGTAGTTGTGAAATGATTTGTTTTAAAACCAGTTTTGTGTTTTTGCGCAGGTCGACTGAACTGGACTCAAACTGGTCGTGGTTTCAGCTGCGCTGCATGCAAGTTGGTGGTAACGCTAGTGCCGTGAGTGTTTCTTATCGATCACGCTTCAGTTGTAACGTTCTTTTTAGGTTGTGGAAATGTTCAAACTCATGTTTCTACAACGTCGTTTTTTGACCCCGAAAAATAACGGAACAGGAACCAAATGCTAGCGTCTGGGATATGTGTTTTGGGTGTGTTCATATAGACGGAAGGTAAACCGTGTCACCGATCAGATGTGTTCTCCTGTGATGACCCCTCGTTGTTGGTTTTTCACGCAGAGCACCTTCTTCAGTCAACACGGGTGTGACGCCAGCGCGGCCAACACCAAATACAACAGCAGAGCGGCTGCGCTTTATAGAGAGAAAATCAAGAATCTGGCAACACAGGCCACCAGACGGCATGGCACTGAGGTCACACACACACCTATATTATACTGTACTGTTACGCTCCATTCTGTGTTGTGAAACGCATTGTGTGAACTGCGCTGTACTAATCTGTGTCCTTCCTGAAGCACACTGTACTTGAAATGTGTATTATACTGTCATGATTAAAGGGGTTTGCTGATGTTATTATGATGATGTGTGTTCAGTTATGGTTGGACAGTCAAGCTCCTCTCTCTCCCACGTCACCTGACGACAAACAGCAGGATTTCTTCACTCAACACATTCAGGTAACTCACTAACAGGACACGTTGTACTCCGTGTGTGTTTGACATTTTGTGCTTCCATTATATTGTATATTACAGTAAGAAGAGGAGAATATTTCGTTTGTTGTTTATAGACGGTTTCAAAGTGACAACATAAAGAAACGTTCGTGGACTGCGCTTCACTTCCGGTACACATTCACAAACAACAGAGCGCCTGTAGATTATTTTTGATAAAAAGCAAAATAAACCGAGAAAAAGTGTTACCTGTCTCGGCAATATTTTGCATTTAGACTGCGATACCAAACTCAACCACTAGATGTCAATGTAATAAAAATTAATATTAACATAAAATGAATACGATATATAAATAGTTGCTAGCCAAACACAGACTGGAAGTTAACTGCAGTCCCGGCCTGATAAAACGGTCTATATGTACTTCTTTCGGCCATTCAGACAGATCGCATTTTTCCATTCCGATGCGCTACTTTCCCATTGTTTTTCTATTTAAACACACGTTTGACAGACGTGCATGACCGTCACGCTCACGCCTCGCTACTTTTGAGGTGCAAGTGCTGCTTTTTTAAGACGCCGTGTCAAGTAAAAAAAAAAATTTGCCATGATAACTGTTTTATTTGACGGCAGCATGGCTGAGGGGACGTTCAAGACTGCGCGTCTTGAAACAAGACAACTGTTTGAAACTTTAAAGGGTTCGTTCATCCATGAATGAAGCCCAATGGCCACGTGTTTGATGTGTGACGTCACATCATCTCATAGATTCAGTGATTCAGGATCTTACAGGTTTTGTGCGTGTGTTTTCTTCCAGACCGTCCAGAGGGAACAATCATCTTTTCCGCTGAACGTCAACCAGCAGCTGCAGGATTCAAGAGTCGAGGACAAGAATAATAACGGTAGGATCAAACACACGGTGTAGTGACCTCTACTGAACCAGTCTGACCTCTGACCCTCTTATCAACAGCTGACGCTTCAGAAGGACCGAGCGTCTCTCTGCACGCCGCTTCAGGTAACACTGTGAATCCTGAGACTGTATGTGGCGTTTAATGACAGCATAAAACTAAACACAACGATTGTTTTCATACAGAAACCCTGACAGACCCGTCATCACTTCTCAAGAAAAAGCCAAGCGCAGCCAAGAAAGCAGTGAGTTTAGTGTGCAGTCCTGTAGATCTGACACAGAGAACACTCGTCGCTCATATGAACATGTGTGTGTGTGTGTTTGTGTGAATCAGGCGAGCTCGAGGAAAGGTGGTCTGGGCGCTCATAAGGTCAGCTGTGAGAGTTTCTCAACACAACAGAAAAGAGCTCAAGCTGAAGAGAAACTTCAGGAACAAATGCACTCCAGCATGAAGAGTCAAGCAGATGATCTGACGTGAGTCTTCTCAACATCTGTGAGAGCCAATCAAATCTCTTTGGATTATTGAACGGTTCAATTAGATCATACTTCTGTTGTTGACACTGTGGCATTGAACATGATTGGTCAGTTGAGTGATGTTGTTTGATGATGTGTTAGAGTTTCGTCTCTCGGTCTGGGGTATGAGAGTCTGGAGGTCCAGAGGAAGAGAGAGCTGGTGAAACTCAAGTGTCTGGACGGGAAGAAGAAGGAGCAGGTTGATCGTCTGGGCATGGGCTTCGGTGGCCGCAGGTCAGCACTCACATCCCCTCAACTCTCTCACTCTCTCTCTCTTGCTCTCTATCTCTCTCTCTATCTCTCTCACTCTCTCTGTGTGTTTGTGTGATGTCATCTGAATGTCGTGTTCTTCAGCGGGCTCTCTCACTCTGTGATGGAGGACATGAAGATCATTCAGCAGGAGTCTCCAGCTGTCGTCTCCTCCAAGAGCAGAACATACGAGAGAGACGAGGAGGATGAAGAGGACCAACGCTTCTCCTCCAGGTAAGGTCTGGTCCAGTCATCACATGTCCACCGTGACCCTTACCAATGGCGTAGCAAGTCACGTCTGGGCCCATATGCAGGAACTTTTCACCGGGCCCCATCGGTCCGTTTGCGAGAGCGTTACACATTACTGGACATGGGTTGTTTACTCGGGTGTGCTATTTACATGTTATTACGCGGCTTGTTGGAATGCTTGATTCTGATTGGCCATTCGCGACATAATTCCTAGCTTGAGACCTGTTAATTGCGCTATCCAGCATTTGGCATGTGTTTTTATTCGTGACATGTGAACGGCTATGACATTTATATGATAACACGGTTATCAAACATTGAACATTAGTTGCATGCATCACGCTGGCTCTTTCACTCCTTCACCCTCGGTGTCTGTCAATACTGCAAATCCTGCCTTCTTTACTTTGATGGGCCACCTCAGTCAGATTGACATTAATGAGCTTATTCAGAGTCGATATAAATTAAACTTCATTACGTTTCGAAACGTCAAGGTAAAGAAAGTACATTTACTAAATATAATTTACACTCCCTTATTGTGTAATGTATAATTTTTTAATGGATGCCAAATAATTGGGATAACAAAGACCTCCCTACTACCCCTATCCTCACCATACACTTTATTATTAAACACCTGGTAGCCAATATTTAAATGAATATTGTTGGAAATAAATGCCTGTATGATCTCAGATATGTGCTGTAAAATTGGAAATAGGTGGAGTTGAACTTACATTGAATGTAGCGTCTTGTCACGTGTTTTCTTACTTTGCCACAGAAGCTCCGGGCAAAGTGGTTTAGTTTTAACACTTTATTATCGTAGGAAAGACTCGCATATATCCATAAGTAGACCAGATATGAGATCAGTAGTTTAGAACAACATTGTACGGCCATGGATACAACTTGAATCCCCGTGCCTATATGCACCAGCATACCCAGACGCTACGACACTGACCCCTACAAAGAAATGACACTCACCATTGATTTGTGTTTTTACGCCGTAGGTTTGTGGATGATGCTCCTGGCTCGTCCGATCTGTTCTTCAGTCAGTGGGGGGGAGGCAAAAAGCAAACGAAACCAGAGTCTGACTTCTATCTGGACACCAAGAGACCCTCAGCGGACCAGAGGTGAGAGCTCTTCAGATCACACCCGAATTAAGACACAGAGAGATTTGACCAATCAGAACGCTGTCATGTGATCACAGGGCCTCAGCCAGGAAGAAAGCCGAAGCGCAGTCCTCCTCTGATGATGCTCAGAGGAAGTTTGGAGACGTCAAGGCGATTTCTTCAGACATGTACTTCAACAAGCAGGATCACACCGAGGTGACGCCGTCGTTTACCTTCCAGTGTGTTTTTGTGTTCACTGTAATATTGTGTTCAGAATCCATTTTATTAGTTCATCAACATCTTGAAAACTCTTTCATCATCCACTCGTATTAAGTTACCTTCACTTTTTGTCAAATTAATCATACAAATATTTTGTAATTACGTTTTGTTGAAAGCACACAAATATAGAGAAACTAAATATCATTGAAATACTGAAAAGTTGCCATATTCGTTTTTAATATCCAGACTTGATAACCAAAGAACGCCCCAAAATAACTCTCTTATGTATATCTTTAAATTACAATAACAGAAAATAAATCATTATTTGGCACAACTGATCTATGAAACAACTTCTCTCTCGTGTGCAGTATGAAGTTCGTGCTCGACTGGAGAATTTCTCGGGCAATTCTTCCATCAGCTCCGCTGATCTGTTTGATGAACAGAAGAAAACTTCAGGTGACTTTAATGATCAACTCTGAATGGTTTCCATTGTTTTGAAAGACATCATACAAATATTCCAGACAGATGACCTCATCGATATTTCAACAACATACTTGATTGGTGGTCAACCTTACCATGAAATAAATCTAAAGGATTTCACTCTACAGCACAGATCTCAACATTTGGTGGTTGAAATACCATGTGAGGTCTCGCTTCAAGTTTTTGAAGCCTTTATTTCATTTTTAGTGCATGATTTGTCATAGTCAGGTAAGAGCCATTTTCAGGATTGTCACATCCATAACGGCACATATTCCTCTTATTAAATAAACAGATGAAAATTGAAATAAAGCAACTATTTGATGTTCTGTGAAGAGGTTTCCCTTCTCCATTCATTGGGTATTATTGCTTCAGGTTTGTGCATTTGAATTATACAAATTCTACAAACTTTATCGTCACATGTTCATTTCCCTTTTTTAAAATACATAACTTGTGCACAGACTGACATTTTTCTAATGTTTAGAGAAGGTTTTAGTCAAACATAAACAAATGCTTCTCTACATTGGAAACAATACATTCTCCAAGCTTATTTTATATCACATCGGTAACGCTGGAATTGAGTTGTAGTTCTTGTTTGTACCGCATGACTCACTTGTGTTTGTTTGTTTGTGTGTCTCAGGCGCGAGCGGCTCGTACAAGTTGAGTAACGTTCTGCACACCGTGCCCGACATGACTCAGTTTAAGAGCGGCGTTCGCTCGGTGGCGGGAAGACTTTCCGGCATGGCCAGTGATGTGATGTCCAACATACAGGTGTGTGTCCTGTAGTTTCACTCCATACAAACAGTGTGCGCTTCCTCATTTTACACGTCTGTTTTTATATTTCACTGCAGGACCGCTACAACACTTGAAGTCTCGCCGGACGGCAGAGAGATGGACATCACAGTCACGAAAGAGTGATGAAGTAGCTCCATAAGTGCATTATAATCTTTATAAAGCAGCTGATATTATCTGCCAAACCATCATCCAACTCTTCTCTTTTCTTTTTAATTGATTGCTTTGGCGTTTTGGCACTTTTAGTCAGTTCGGGGATTGAGGTCACTTTATTTTCTGCTGTATATATTGGATTATATATTGGAATTTTTTACTCTGGCAAAATTTGGTGTGGTTGTTCTGCATTTTTTCATACTTGTGTACTATTTCACCGTACGAAGAACACGTCAATTAAGTCATTTTTCTTGAGGACCAAAACATCTCTTTGTTTTGAAGAGAAGAGTTTACACTGGTTTACTGTTTTTCTATTCTCAAAGTGCATTATTTCACCTACTGCATCAAGAGTCAATAATGATATGAAGTCAGTTTATTAAGTGCAATAGTAATAAAAACAGCATGTTGTGCAGATCAGTCCAAAAGTCAATGAAGAAGGAAGATAATATTGATCTGAGTTATTTAATGCTTGTCCAGTTAAAGAGCTTTACAAATGTTTATAAATGACCTTTAAATCTTTTCCACAAATCTGACAAAGAATAAAAGGTCAAAATCTCATTTACTCCATGTTTGTTTTTTCCTACTCTTTTATGTCCATGGATTGAATCCATAATTTGATGAAGATGATGTAGTTTCTTTAATTGTGGACAGAGGGGCTGTGATGACGTTTAATGATTACTGCGGTTCAATCACTATAAGACATGATAGTAAAAAATATTGTGTTGCGTGTGAATTAAACACTTTAATAACTTTTCCCGTGTCTTGACTTTTCATGAAAGTTTGA
The DNA here is from genome assembly GCA_029783895.1 of Triplophysa bombifrons. Classification (NCBI taxonomy): domain Eukaryota; kingdom Metazoa; phylum Chordata; class Actinopteri; order Cypriniformes; family Nemacheilidae; genus Triplophysa; species Triplophysa bombifrons. Next base: position 29,048,352 of record CM056449.1, read on the forward strand.
CTAGTGTATGTGTTGAAGATGATGGTTCACAGTGAGTCCTGCAGGGGGCGCGCGGCCGCTCACAGATTCTACATTGAGACTCGTGACAATCTGCATAGGTTTTGTCTTATTAGAGATATTAATATACTATTAACTTTATTTTTTATATATGTTAATTCTCCATTTTTTTGAGACTTGTTTCTGTTTTTATGTCAATATATGAAAATGTTAAAAAAATGTCTCCATCAACATCTCAAGACTGTGATTGGCCCAAGCGTGACACTTTAGCAGCGCCCTCCGAAGCCGGAACAATTACACTTATTACGCTTTTAACTTTTTATAGATATTTAAATTAATAACAAAGTGAATCGTTAAAATATCTAATGATGAATTGTTATTATTGACATGTCTAATCTGACAAATTAAAAGCCCCTTCCGGGCCCCGCCCTCCTCAGAAACGCTTCATTTCATTGGCTGTCATGAGACGCGCTGGCTCGCGCTGTTTATGTGCTGCTGCGTGCGTGGCGATTTCAGCATCTGACGAGATTTAAAACTCACTACAATCATATAACAGAGAATGACTTTCGTTTTAAAATATATCTCTCTATACTCGCACAGGTAAGATTATATCTGCGCACTCTGAAGCGCTTTTAAAGTTTTAAAGACTTTTAATCTGCTGGTTTAAACATGCAGAGCAGCGACGTAAAACGACGCAAAAAGGCGTCAGATGCCAAACAAAACGGAGAGAAGAGAAGACCAGAAGAGAGAGAAGAAGAAGAAAACAAGAGAGATGAAGAAGAGAGTAAAACGACACAGAAGAGCTCTGACGTCACGCTCGTGTTGAGTCTGATGTCTCTCGCCGGTTCTGTGATCGTGATGTGGTGAGTTCACACTACAATAACATTCATGATCCGGATCGGGTTCAGAGTCTCACTTTCATTGGTTTGTTCTCACAGGATTCTTTATCAGCAGAACTCGAGCTTTACAGAAATCAAAGAACAATATGATGATTTATATGAGAAGACTCGAAGTGTCCTGGAGCTTCAGTCACAGATGAGTTCAGTCTCAGATAAAGTGAGTTTCATTCAAACACCAACCTTCACATCTCTCACATCACTCACTCACTCACTCACTCACTCCATTCACTCATTCATTCATTCATTCTCAGACTGATGCAGTTCATGCACCTGAAATAAAGGTCCAAAAGTCTAAAACCAGCAGTGGAAATATGCTTGACTTTCTTTTCTCAGTGCAATTTTAATTATAAAAAATTATATTATATGCAAAACAGTTGAAGTGAAAAGTTGAATTAAAAAACAAAGATATGAATTTGACAGCAGCTCTGAATGACAACCTGAAGGTCCATGTGCTCCGGCCGGATCTTCATCAATCTGACATGCTCACCGTCACACATTTGTTTATTTTGTCCTACATAGTTCAAAGAAATGGCTACTGAAACAAAAATAAACAAACGTCTTATGTTTAAAATCCATTCCTTCTGTAAAAAAGTTTATGAAACAAAAACATTTAGAAAAAAATAATGCAGTCAAGTAATGTGTATATGCACATATACTAGAACTATGAGCAGTGGAAGCTGCCGAACAGTTGTGATATTATAAGCGTATTAATCAGGTCGATTTACGCAATATTTTGTGAAACTTGCGATTTATTGTGCAGCCCTAATAAATAATATTAGTTAATAACATGACAGTTAATATATAAGAAAACATTTCTTTTGCATTTACCTTTATCGGTGAATGTTTGAGATGTTTGGACCTCACTGTGTATGTAGTAAAGTTTAAGTTTTCTGCTGCTTATAAACCACAAATTTAGTCTGTAAAATAGTTCTAATAATCTGTTCAAAAGCATTTTGAGTGTCTACAACACATTATGCACGTTATCCAGTCTGTCAAAAACATGGTCTGGTGTTTGGTTAAATATAAGAACAAGAAACATGGACACATCCACAAATCCACATCATATGAATATAATGACATCACTGTTTGTCAAAACATAATGTGTGTTCATGTACAGTGGAATCCATTAATGGAATCTGAAAGAAAACATTTTCACATGCAGACAGACACCGTGTCATGTGTAGAAACATGCATACAGCACCACACGCTGTAGACAGACACCAGTATTTCAGTCTGAACACACAATCATCATCATTTCATGTGTTGTGGATGCAGCTGCAGGCCTCTGTGGACGAGTATGATGAGATTCTGTCCTCAACGACACTGATGACAAAACTGAGACATGACCTCACCTCCATCCACGACACGTCTAGAGCGCTAGAGGAGCACCAGGAGACGTCATCACTTCGATATCAAACGTTGAACAAACGCTTCCAGAACGTTACGGAGACATGGCAGAGCAGACTGACGAGCGTGACCGACGACCTCATCGCGCTGAAGACAGACTCGCGCTCCGCACACGGGCGAGTCACCGACCATGTCAACTCTGTGGATAGACGTGTGCGCGCTCTGAGCGAGCGTCTGCAGGAGCTGGAAGACGGCATCAAGAGAAACACGCGTGCGTTAGATCGGACCGAGGAGGAGGACGCTCAGAGAGTCCAGGAGCTGCTGGACTGGAACTCCAGACGCTTCTCAGAAGTCCAGGAGCAACTGCGACTCGTCGGCAGACTGCGGGACGAGCTTCAGGCGAGGCTGGAGAAGACGATCTCTCGCGTCCAGCAGTGGGAGAGCCGGCTGCCGGATGTAGAGGAGTCGGTCCGCTCCATGCTCAGAGTCCGAGCTCAGCTGAGCGAGACGGAGAAGAGATTGAGGGATCTGACAGTGCAGGTGCAGAGAACAGAGGAGAAGATCTCCTCACAGAACACCTTGAGTGATCACACTGATCCAGAGGAGCTCAAACTGTCTGAGACGCTGGACCATGACAGTGATCACAGATCGCACTGATGATAAATCACTTGAAACTACCTGAGACTCATCCGCTGTACCATCATATGTTGTTCACCTGTAATGTCAAACAGCAAGGACATTTCATTGGTGGAATATCACATCTACACCTGCTGCCTGAAGATTTGACCTCAGTGCCATCGCTGGTATCACAAGACCATACATGTTTAACACAAATATAAATGAGAGGTTCAAGAGACAGAAAGATGAGCAATGAATAGCAAAAGTGTTCATTTATGTAAAGCATTTTGAGATTAAAGCAGGAGAGGACAGTGATCACAGATGTTACATTAGTCATTTCAATGTTCCTGCATTTCACATGAAGTCATTCTTACTCTGCTAAAACACAATATTTGGGTGTAAAATACTGTATTACTTTTTCCACGAGGGCCAGAGGTCATTTTTTAAATTCATTTAATAATATATAGTTTGTGCATTTATGTGTACTTATAAAAAACATTCAAAATTGAATAAGTTTTGATTCATAGGCATAATTCTGAGTATGTCTGGATATTTTGTGTTTGTATGGATCGTGTCTGTTGGATTTGTAATCTAGATATTGTTTTGCTAATTTGAATAAAACCTATCTAACATAAAGCTAACCTGTTTTAGGTCAATGTAACACAATGCTAGCGTTAGGGTGATGTGCCATTTTTTTCTGTGCACGTCCTGGCCAGGATTTTAGGTGCATCCTCCGGGGGTCATTTGTCCACCCCATACATCATGGAGATTTATTATTTCAGGTTCCATTTGCGAAAAACAACCAATATATTCAAGGTAAGAATGAGACTTCATTGATTAAATGTTCATTTTATAATGTTATTTAACTACATTTGTGAGAACCTCGATGACCTATGCGGTGGATCCTGAGGATGCACCTGAAATCCTGGCCAGGGAAACATGGCAGGTATGGTCACCCAAGCTAACGTGTTTTAGGTCAATCTAGCATGATGCTAACGTGTTTTTATCTTCCCGGAGTGAGATGCCTCATTTAAACACTGTTTCATTGTACTTCTGTGGGAGTTTTGAGGATTTCCATGATCCAGTACTGGCCGTTGAGCGATATTTTACATGTTGTGTTGCTGTTTGAATACTCATCATTTTTAGAGGTATATTTATCACTAACCTCTGTGTTGTGTGTATTTGTCTAGTGTGAGCGTGTTCAGTCTCTCATGTCCAGTCTGAAGAGACCGCCGGCTGTTTCTCATCTGGAGAGTTTGGACGTGGAGGTCTCTCATCTGAAGGAGAAGTTCTCAAACCTTACCAGACACCGGCAGCGACTCCAGGAGAACCTGAGTGGTTTGTTTCAGGCCGTGCAGAACGTGGAGAACCGAAGTCTCGTGATCTCTAGTGATGTGATGTCAAAGGTGGCCTCCGTCCGCACAGATGTCAGGCGTATGTCCGGACTGGAGGGTGAAGTGGAGGATCTCCTCAGTCAGACAGACACCCTCGAGGAGAAGGTCACTCAGACCGAGAAACTGATGATCAAACGCATCGCCGATCTGCTGGCCGGCAGCATCGATCGTGTTTCTGCTGTGAAGAGCTCGACGGAGAGGAACGCTCAGAGACTGGATCACATGGCTAAACTCATTCAGGACCTCTCCACAGCGAACAGTGAGCTCTCGGAGCGCATCCTGACGCTGGAGAGCGCTCAAGCCAAGATGTTGAAGATGAGCACGTTCGCCGCTGACCTGAAGCCCAAAGTGTTCACCATCAGACAGGACTTCAACGTTCTGGAGTCCAAACTGTCTGAACTGACACTGAGGATCGGACTGATCGCTGAAGACGTCATGAGAGAAAAACAACTGACAGAGATGAAGAACAACCAACCGTTCGTCTGAAGATTGTACATCTGACACACTGGACCAGAAACACACATTGTGACACATTCAAACTCACGTTTAGATCAAGAGTGCCTTTTATAACAGGATCTTTCTATACAAATGTTATCGTTTGCAATATTTCTTGATATAATTGGAAAAACTTTTAATACGAATGAATGCTAGGTTCAGGTAGAGAGTTCTTAAAGGGGTCATATGACATGGATAAAACAATATTATGGTTTGTTTTAGATGTCATGCAATGTTCATATACGATTTAAGGTTCCAAAAACGCTGTATTTTACACATACTGGCATGTTTGTTTCTCCTCCTTTCCCCGCCTTTCTGAAAAGCGAGGTTTGCTGTGATTGGCCAGTTCACCAGTGTATAGTGATTGGTGGAATACTTCAAGCATGTGACAGAAATGTAACGCCTCTGACCATATTTGGAACGTCAGGTTCCTCTTTAATTGTACTGACAGGTACACCACCTTACTTGTGTATACATTTGGGCGGTCTTCGTCACATCAGACCACCAACTGACGTAGATTTGTGGGGTGTGGTCACACAAGGTGTTTCAGGCAGGTCTGTGTGAGCCTTCACTTTTAAATAAAAAACACACTTCACACTTTTATTTCTGTAATTTAACGTGTTTAAAACATGCATGAGCAACTTATAACACACCAAAGACCATTTTTTATGATATTAAACTTTTTCCCTAAATCGTTTCTATTGGTCATCCTTCATGTTTAACCAATGAAAAGTGTTTAAAAAAGCTCTTCAACATGTCATGTACTTCCATTTCCTAAAAAGCAGCCGTTTTGTTGATATGAGGTTTCACCCCGACAACGACATGCAAAGCTATTAGATTCAGTAATCTGTTTTTGATTTGAAATATAAATTATTTATTTTCTGGGTTTATTGTCTGTAATGTACATGAGCTGATGAAATAATGACATCATTACTATTATTTGGCACCTTTTAAGTATTATTAATAATAGTATTATTAATTTTGTCACCACCTTTCATTTAAAATGCTTTAAAATCTTCCAAATAATTGTGTTTGATAATAAAGAAATGAAATCTTTTCTTTAATGGCCTACAGTCATTTTCTGGTGATCCACCAGGACATCTGTTATGATGTCAGACTCCACCCATCTGATGATGTCATTAGAGACACTTCACAAACTCCAGCACATCTTGTTTGATCTCGTGTGAATGAAACTTCACAAACACATTCATCAAAGAATGATCTAAATAAAAGATGTTTCTAAAACAAAGAGTTACATCTAAGACTAAACATTTAATAAGAGAAAACGTCAAACAAATGTTTATATTTTGAGAAACTGTGTGCGTGTGTTGAATTCTCTAGGTAACAACACATGAACCGAGTTCAGCCAAACATTTCATGTCAAACCCGTGTGAGTTATTTTCAATAGAACACAAAAGAAGATATGTTGAAGAATGTTGATAATCAAACCACACCGAACCCCATTGACTTCCATTGCAGAACACAAAACCACTGAGACATGTCCCACTGAAGAAAGACTCGCATACATGTTTGATGAACTTTGATGAAAAAATGAACAATCTGTCATCATGCATTCACCCTCAAGCTCTTCCAAGCCTGTATCACTTTCATTGTTATGCTGAACACAGAGAAGGATATTTGGAAGAATGTTTGCAACCAAACCATCCTAGGGCACAAATGACTTCTAGAGTAGGGAAACATCTATGTTATTAAATGGTGCCCCAGAACCACATTTTTCAATTCTTCTTATCTTCTTTTGTGTTTCACAAAACAAATATCTTTATACAGGTTTGGAACAACTTGAGGGCGAACAAATAATGACAGAATTAAAATTTTGGGGTGAACTGTTCCTTTAAAAACTTCCTAAATCATGCAGTCTACAACGTCAAACATATTTTTTATAATCGACATGAAAAATATTCCAAGAGATTGTGTTTGCACATTGGTATTATACGTACAGTCAAATGTAATGAGAGTCACATGGTTGACAACATCTCCTACTGTAAAACAACTACAATCCTGATTCCACTTTAAAAACTGAACGGATAAAAACTACAGTGCAGGTATTTGTGGACGTCAGCAGTTCATCAATTCAAATCTGTTATTTCAGATTCATCCGTCTCTTCTCTTGTCATCTCAAGATCTCGCGCTACCTCCGAACCCTCCGCCTCCGGTTTGAGCTCCACGGCCTGTAATCTCACCTGAGCCTCACTCAGACTCCTCTTCATCTCCTCCACGTCTTCCCTCAGCGTCTCCGTCACTGTTCGGTAGTTCTGCAGCGAGCTCTGGTGAGATTCGTACAGTTTGTTGATCTGCTCCGTCAGCGAGTCCTCGCTCTCCTCCGTGGCCTTCAGTCTGCCCTCCACGTCTTCTAATCGTCTCTCTGCCTTCAGCAGTTCCTCCCTCAACTGCATCTCCAGGGTATGAAGGGCCCCGTCGGAGCGCTCCAGCCCGTCGCTCAGAGCCTGAACCTGGTCGGACGCGGTCTGTGCCCCAGTCCGAGCCTCAGACACGTCCTCCCGTATCGTTCCCACAATGCTCCTCATCAGCGAGCGCACGGACTCGATCTCCTCCGACACAGATGCTACCTCTCTGTTCCTGGTCTGGAGTTCGGCACTCACGGCGGTGATCTGCTCCCTCAGAACCTCCATGTTCCCCTCGGACACTTCGTTGGCGGTGTTGAGGTTGGCCACGGCGCTGTTGATGGACGTCAGCTCCTGTTGGATGAGCGCAGGCGTCTGACGCTCCTGCAGGTGAGATTTAAGCTCCTGAAGTTCATTCTTGTAGCGGCTCTGTTCTCCGGAGACCTCCGACACGCTCTCTGCGATGGAGCGGCTCAGTTGGGCCAGACGTTCCTCGAGGCTTCGCTCCAGAGACGAGACGTCCCGCTCCTGAGCGTCCTTCACCTCCTCAATGCTGTCTTTTACATCTCTGAAGAGTTTATTCTGGAGGTTCTGTAAGGTTTCCTCCAGTCGACGGTTGTCGGCTTCTCCTCTCTGCAGCGCCTGACTCGAGCGCTGTAGATCAGCTTTAACACCGACCACGGCAGACTCCAGATCCTCCAGAGAATCCTTCACTGAACTCATCTGAGAACGGAGAAATCACAGATGACTCTCTTTATTGTTTCAAACATCTCTATTTGTGTGATGATGTGGATGTTTAATGTATTGTGCTGTTGTGTCTCTTTCATCTTCAGTGTTTTGTGCACGTATATTCTTGCGTCGCTCTGAGTTTGTTTAGCAAATGTAAATGTGTGAGCGTGTGTTGATCTACTGCAGAATGTTTTGCCTGCTCACAAACTCGCTTTGAATGTGACTCAGTCTCACAAAAGTATAATAGTAAACGTGTAATAATGACCTGCTGACTCTTAAAACAAACTGATTAATGCATTTTCATTATTTTCAACATTGAAACAACTTTACGCAAACTTTTGTTGATGTTAAAATGCAGTGAAGTGCAGCTGAAGATGCTGGGAAACCCCCGACCCCCCCTCCTCTCTGTGATCTGAGCAGCCAATCACAGATCACCACATCTGATGCACAAAACACAGCCAGATTTTACGATGTTCAGAACTGTGCACATTTATATTCCATTTATATTCCATTTATAAGATAAAACATCTGCACACACGTGTGAATAAAAGTGACGAGTAGCACCGAAGCTCAATGTCAGATACACGTTATTTTATTTAGCAGACGAAAGTTGTGAAAGTTTAACAACAGTGTCAGTGTGTTATAAACACTCATATCGTGTCAATACAGATAATAACTCCTCAGTTCTGAACAGTAAAGACGAATAGCAGACCTGTTGAAGCGCGCGCTGCATCTCTTTGTGTCTCTCCATCGATTCTTCGTGTTTCAGGTTCATAAGTTTCACGTCAGTTAACACTTGTTGGAAATAAAGCGCCGCGAGCACCGCGCATCCCGCGAGCGTCACATAAAACAGCGCAGACATCAACTTCATGAGCCCGCTCGGACCCGCGTTCTTCGGGCTCTTCTTCACCGACTCATCGTGCTGGACGGCGGGGCTTTTGTCGTTTGTGTGCGAGCTGATCTTACTTCTGTTCTTCACCGTCATCTTGTCTGTCTGTCCGGTGAGTTTGGACGCGCGGTGACGTCACGTAGCGCCGCGTTCCTTTGCAGATGGTAAAGTATGTAAATCTCCCTCCTGTGAAGAGGAACGCGTTTGACGCAGATGAGAACGCGAGTTTAAAACAATCTGCCAATGCTTTAATAAATAAATGAGAGAATTATTGTATTTTTCTGTATTTGAGTTGTAAGCAGACTTTAAAGATCAATGCAATAAAGACTCTGTTTAAAACATCACACATAGTTCATGTAACTTTTCCTTAATAAGCACAAAAGCGGTTTGGGGATCTTTACGTCATTAGCCACGCCCCTCATGCGTCCCACCCGTCTCCGACGTGGCAGTGCTCGTAGCCTCACAGAGCATGTTCATGTGTTCATAAAAGCGTGATCATGAGGGAAACATCTCAGTACCGTAAAAAAACACTAGAAACTGAGTTCCAACCAGTGCTCGAATTGAAGGGGGGCTGGGGGGGTCCGGGTCTCCCCATAAGGGACACCCCTTAAGAAGTAAAAAATGGACTTTGGGGGGTCCCTCAGATATTTGTATTTTGGGAAAAATGATAATGCCAAATGTGATTAAATTTATGCAATGGATGTGGTACATTTTGTGAATAAATCTTTTACAATCATTTATAATAGCTTTGTTTATGGGCTAGTTGTCATGTCTCTTTAAATTTGAAACAATCCGCCCCATGTCTAAAGACCGCTAAGCGCAGGACAGTGAAAGAAGCCTGTTCTTCTATGTTAGGCTGTTTTAAATATAATAGTATACACTTTTGCGTACTATAATCAAATATATTGTGTATTTTGTATCAATAGTATATTGCGAGACTAACCCCCACCAAAAAAAGGTCTTATGAGGGGGACCACACGTAAGACTTGGTTCAATTCGAGCACTGGTCCCAACAATATTAGTGTCATTCCCTGTGATTATGGCTAAATTGCAAAACAACCAGAAAACGACTTTAATCAAATATTTGTTAACAGAACTTCAAATCTACTTTTAATAAACTTTAACACGCTTTCATTTTTTTTATACACTCTTGATTTTTTGTGAACTGAGAATTTAACCTTATAAAGTAGTGCTTAAAAACGTATTAAGGGTGTGTGTGTATATGAGAGGCCTGTCAGTGGGGGCAGGAGGCAGATGGACACCCACAGCGGGTGGAGAATTGGGATGAGTGTGAATACTTGACAAATGCGTTAACAACCGTGAAACTGTTACTGAACTTTAATACATAAAGTAATACATCCTTTCCATTCAACCTTTGGCCTTCAGCAATAGAATAATAACTAACAAATAAAAAAGTTTAGCATTTAAATGACAACCTTAAAAAAACTGTCTTTTCCAGGCCATAGGTTAAATTAAAATCACTTGCCATTAAAAAAAATCAATTCCAGTCCTCCTGATGTTCTGAGGTATATTTTCCTGTAGATCCAATCTTTCCCAATAGTCCCTGATTACCAATCAAGTGGGCATGAATGTCTTTGCATGACGTGTGTTGACAGTTGTACTGTGTACACAGAAGCCCCCTCAGTGACTCAACAGACAAGTGATTCCTTTCCTTTGTCCACTGGCTTTGCATCAGTGAAAAATTCTCTCTACGTTTGCATTGTGAGAAGGAAAAGCAAACAAAAACTGTGCAATCTTAAGTAGCTCTGAAGGAAAATCTATGCTTTTGCACCTTTCAAAATATTTTGTCCTCTTCTTGTACCTGCAGATTACTGAAATCTCCATCACCGTTACACCTTTCTGTGAATTTCTTCAGATTGGTGACCTGATCAAAGCACTTTGCATCATCAATTGGCCCCCTTTTCTCCCAGGTATTTGATACACGCTTCTATGTCATTCCAGTCAGGTGTCTGACTCAGATCCACATGAAACAGGAGAACTCCTCCATATGTGCCATCCATTCTCTAGATACTCCAGGCATGAACTGTACAGACCGTGTACTTGATCACTGAAACGGTCACGCCTCTTACCAAGTCCATCCTTGTGCTTTTGTGCAAGTAGTCCCGTGACTTTAAACGACCTAAAGTTATTGATCTTGTGTCTGCTTCAAGCGGATCCTGTCCGAGACGAATACATGGGAATTTTCTTCGTAATTCATCTGTGGATTTACATTTACGCTCGGGCATCGTTAACGCTATTCAGGAGTCATGTGCCACCCACTGACAAGCAAGCTGCTTCTCTCTCTATTGGTTGTTGCCGTGGTGCTGAGGGATTGAGATGCACTTTGTTTTCGTACGTGCGGATAAACATACATATATACCGACCCATGGTGACGAGCAAGAAGTCGTGGCTGTGGAAAAATGATAAAACGCATACAATGAATGACGACTGTAGAACGCAAAGCCAAATCCCGGATTTTTTTGGAAAATTAGAAAAAAAAAGAGGAGATGTCCGGGAAAAAGAGGATGTATGGTCACCCTAGTGTATAAGAAATCAAATACAGTCACAATCACTTATACATTGTTAAATAGGGGATTTTGTGTTATCAGGATCCACGTCTGAGAAAATGATCTGAATCAATCAGTGTTAGATATTATTTTCCACATAGATTAATAAGCCCATATAAATGAATGAATAAGTGTAGCCTATGTGTGTTTATTTTGTGGTCATCTTATTTAATATAACAGGTGTCTTATTGTGACCTATATAAGGATTTGTCTTACCTGAAATAAATGAGTTCAAAAGCTGGATGCTTTGTGTCTAGTTCTTGTGCTTCCAGATCATCCAACCTATTTCTGATTTGATTTTAAGGGTAATCCAAAACACAGAAAGAAACTTAGTGTTCAGAATGAACAAAAGTTTAACACTCAGGATAGTGTTTTACCAAGAGGAAGAGTGCTCACAGATCCGAGTTCAACTTGTATTGATTACTTTTACACGACTCACTCCGGCACATTGACTGTAACCAAGTCGCAGTGAATATGCACATAAGCATCCCTAACCAATCAACCAGCTTGTACCTAAAAGCATTAACAGTATCTGTTATTCCAATATTAATGTTTTCCAGCCACGAATCAGATTATAGAAATCTGACCCTTGATTCAATGTATTGGGTTGGAAAGTCATGAACCATGAGTCATGCTGTCATCTGTCGCAGTCGTCTGCTTTCATCTACAAATATGATACAAGGTTCATACAGGTAGTGTTATACACGGTAAAAAATGTCCATAAAATTACAGAGAAATTGTGTAGTTTTTACGGAAAAAAACAACTTCCATCTGTGGTAAACTGAAAATTCCATAAAAATACGGAAAAAACATGTAAACAGTTTACAGATAATAACTGAAGATTACAGAAAATATCTGTGCTTTACAATCCTTAACTGTATGTTTGACTGTTAATCACTGATCAGGTTTATTTAACGATAAATATCATTTGAAGAGTGGAGAAGTACAGAAAAAAAGAAAAGAGCAACAGAAACACAACATCTCCATCAAACACCATCATCATCTCCACTTATTACAAACCACTTCCACTTCATTTCTGTCAGACATTGTTCACAAGCAAATGATGGTAACTTCACACATGATAAACCATCAAGTCATTAATGCGGCGTGTCCCTTTACTCACTTTATGTGCAGAGAGTTCTTATGGAAACACTGTGTGTGCAGATTTTCATCTAAACTGATTCACTGCATGTACTGCACAATGTGAATTTAACCTTCTGGAAGCTGTGTATAGTGCATTTTTATTATTGTACAGGGATTTTTGTTTGATATTGAGTTGTGGTGTGGTGTTTTGTTTTGTTTATTATGTGTGTGTGTCTGTTTTATGTGTTTTTGAGTCCCAAACAAATTTCTCCATTGGGGACAATACAGTTTACTTCATTTCATTTAAAAGTCCGGTGAACCGGAAATATATATCTGAAGTATTTCTGAGTGAAAGTGAATAATGAAATGAGAAAAACAGTGGGTGGATTCATGTTTTCACTGCAAATTGATTGAATGTGTAAAAACAGGCGATTCTTTTTGATATAGAAGTGTTATTGAATTGCAAACTTTAAGTAATTATCGCTTTTTACTCATGTGAGTGCACATTTGAAATTTATATTCAGAAATATTTGTATAAGTAGACTTAAATTATTTCAGACAGCTACGAATTGCGGAGAAACACTTTACCATGAAGTTTAAAGCTACAAAGTTTTCTCCGTATTTCTGCAGAAAATTTCTGGGACCTCTGCTGCCAGAAAATTACCCTTTTTGTAAGAGGATGTTTTTAACAGTGTATGATACAGTATTATGACTTAAGAGTCACAGAGTTAGATAAGAGGAAATGAGAAACACAGGAAGAGTTACAAATGTTCTCATGAAGAACTATAAGTAGATGATGAGAAGAGACTCAGTGAGAGAAACACAACATGACTGAGAAGAGTGATATATGTCTGCTGGGACTGATCCTTCTCTCTTCACTATTCACAGGTAAACTATACAACACATTTATTTCATCACATTTCATTTGGATAGCATATATTTAGTTTGATTCAATGAAACTATTCTGGGCAAAGTCTCTGTCTGTCCATGCAGCGTCGCATGGCCACCATCCTGACACAAGACTAGAAAACCTGAACATCGTGACATCATGTTTCTTATTCTCACATTCAACACTCTGATGTCAAGAGTCAATGATAGAGGAACTAGATCACATGATCTTCTGTCAAATCTTCTGATTTATGTGATGTTAATATAATCAAACTCTATCTGTCACTGAGAGAAACATATTGAACTGTTTGATTATATTGTGATGTATTAATATGAACGATGTCATCTGCTGTTTCAGGTGTGAGTGGAGCAGAAGTGAATGATGTGTTCATCAGTTCTGGTGAAAGTGTGTCTCTGTCCTGTAATGATGCTCTTCATCAATGCTCCTCAACTACATGGATCTACATTAAAAATACAACATCATCTACAGTAGAAGTGTTTACTGGAGGAATAAAGAATAATAACACAAAGAGATCTGAGAGACTGAGTCTGACATCTGACTGCTCTCTCAACATCTATAACACAACACAACATGATGGTGGAAGTTACACCTGCAGACAATATGTGAATGAACGTCATCATGGACCTTATTCACAGGTTTATCTACATGTTCTTCATGGTCAGTGTTTGTCTTCATTTATATGAACACATGTTTAACTTCAGATCACAGTTCTCTTTATCTCTTGTGTTTTCACTGAAACTCATGAGTACTGAGAGTGTGTTGTGTGATTTGTGTTTCAGTGTCTTCATCATCATCATCATCATCATCACAGACTGAGATAAGAGCAAACACATCTGTCACTCTCTCATGTCAGCTGTTTACATATGAATGTGATAATTTGTTCAGTGATGATGGATTTCAGCTGGTGTGGATGAATCAGACTGATGTTGATCTACAGACAGACTCCAGATATCAGATTAGATCAGATAAACTCTGTCTCATCTCTCTGACTACAACACTCGTGAATGAAGACGACAACACAGAGTTGAGATGTGTGCTCAAACACAAGAATGACATCAAGACCTCAGTCACATATACTGTCAGATTTACAGGTAAGACATCATTTCAGAAGACTATTAGTTATAACATCACATGTTGCTGTTGAATCATCTAAACTCAACTATCTTTTATAGCATCTGTTACGTCAACAACATCAATCATAACAAGAGGTATGAAGTGTTCTTACAGTACAACATTGAGCAAAACACTCAACGTTGAAAGTTTCATCTTCATGTTTCTCTCTATTGTGTGTCTTCTAGTGATTCTAGTGATTGTTGAGGTGTCAGTGTTTGCTGCTCCTACCGTCATTCTTCTTCAGATCATCTGTGCAGGAAGAGCGCGTGAGATTTCATCATCATCATCACACAATATCTTCATTTACATTCAAAATAATAACAAAAAGCTTGGTTTTACTGCTGTATTTTCTTTTCAGACAACAGAAGAAGGAGTCAGACTGCCCACCAGGAAGAGATATAAACTCATGTAGAATAAAACGCTCTGTTGATAAATGTGGAAATTATCCATCTACTCTGTTTTTATTATGACTTTATTAACATGTCTTGATTTGTATGCCTTTATTTTAACCCAATATGTTCAGATTTTGTATGATCCTTTAATGTATGGCTAGCCGTTGATTATTTTTTACATATGACATTATATTTACAAATGATTAAACCATTTTGCCTGTTCGTGACATCTGAATGTCGTTTCTTAACCTAAAACCAAAAGTAAACGTCTTTTCTCGCATACGGTCTGCATTTGGAAAAAACTAGCTAATAAAACATTTGAAATTCACATTTCATGCCCAGGTTTTCTCATTTGGCAAGTAGATGTGTAATAAGCTGAATAATGTACAAGCAACCGGCTGTTATCGCCAATTATCCCCTTCAGTGTGATACAAGACCCTTCGCTTCAAGTCCTGATCATACTGTCTGGGATTATTTCTGCCATATCAACCGGTTACCTGAACATTATCCATTGTTAGGAATTATGTCAGAGTCAAATAGAGGGTAAGACAGATTTATTTAACGTCACAAAAACCACCAAACAACAGCCCGCCAGAGCAGAGAATCAAAATACAACCACCTCAGTGGAAACAGTGGAAAGTCCAAGGGATCACAACAAGATACTGTAAGTGGCTCGAGCGCTCGGCGGGGAGCGAAATGACTCGGGGGGGGGGGGGGGAGCTACAGGCTTCGTTGGTCCTTGAGGGACACAAATCCCTGTGGTGACAAACGGTGGAGGTAATCCGCAGTCTATAATGTCGTTGGCCAGTCAGAACTTGCGGCACCAGTTGGCACCAGGGACCAGCATATGACCGAGGCAGTTTGTCGTGTTGGGTGATCGCAAACCCCAACCAAAGGGAAAATCTCAAATTCAATTTCCTCTCAAGATCAGAAATCCAAAAGACACCCTCGATAAGGTATTGTCCACAAGGTTGGAAACTCGTCGCACAGTAAATATCCACTGGGTGGAGAACAGGAATAAATTTGCGTGGTAGATCACACTAGAAACCAGAACTAATCCAATTGGTAGAAATTACTCCCGCAACAGGAATACTTCCACTCGTCAGACCAACCCACTTGGCAGTATCCACGGATGACTGGGATAGAGATTGCTGGGTAGAACCCAGAATGAAGAGGCAGAGACCCGTGAGGGCACCAAACTCTGGAGCCAGACAAGACAAGGTGAAACTACAAGACCAAATTATAACAAGGTAAACTAGGTTTAGCAAGAATATCGTAATATCAATCCAAAAGGGTATAAACTCTAAAGGTCTGACACGGAACAAATGACAGCACAAGGAATATATTTAGAAGAAGATAGAGTAGAAAATAAGGAACCAGCCGCAGAGAGAGGAATCGTGAAGCAATCTGCTTTCTTATAAAACTAAATGTCCAAAAAACAGATTTCATTGACATATTTTGTGTTCGTAACCTGCAGTCATTTCAACTGAATTGCTAATTTCTTAAATTATAACTTCAAAACACTGTTATACAGCAGTGAATTATATTATACATCATGCAGCACAAACGTCTGTCTGTGCAACAAATGTGCATTTTTAAAGACGAAATATAGATTGATGTTCATATGGCCAGACAGTCAGTATCAGTGCGATCACTGTCATCATTCATCACACGTCTGCTGTGGTTCATCCGTTGAATGTGCTGCTACCAGCATAAAAGAAACATGTAGGATTATACGCCCTTCTCATAATGATGAAACTTAACTTCCACCTTTTCACAAAGTAGTGTTTCATAGAATCCATCTTACAACAAACAAGAAGAACAAGAACTTCCGTTTTGTCGTCGCCCTGGAATTTAACAACAGTGAAAAAAACTGTCAGAACATGTATTCAAGTACTAATCCTAACACCTTCACTAACACAAAACACTTACCTTCATAATCAAACAGGTGCTGTTCAACGAAGAATTTAAATCCTTGATCTAGCTTTGATCGAAAATTCTTCTAACAGTCATTTCTATGTGGCAGCATGTCGATGTTAAAGGGACAGTTTGCTTTCATCATTTGCTCATCCTCTTGTCATGTCAAACCTGTATGACTTTCTTCACAACACATTTAGAAAAACACAACAATAAAAATGTGAATCTGCACTTCGTGTACACAACATTCTTCATGTTTATATGAATAATTGCGATACATATATTTTTGCATTTAAAAATTGGCCTTTCTAAATTCAGACGTCAATGACCCACATCTACAGCACCTTAATAGTTCTGTTCTTTATTCAAATCTTTTCAAGATTCTTTGAAGAAACTTCCATCTTTTCAAAACACAAAGATTTTTTTAATGTGCACATGTTGTGTAACTGTCCAATATCTCAAACTTACAAATTTACATTTCTATTTACAAGAGAAATATTTTTTGCCAGAGAAAATAAAACACAAAATTGATCGAGTTGAAGCGGTTGATAGATTACTAACTGAAGTCAGAGCTCCTCATCACAAACGATACAAACACATGATTGGTCAAAAGTCTTTTGGTGTTTGGGTGTTGAGATCCTCCTGCCAGGCAAGCCGTCCCGCAGGTGAAGTAAAATAATTCCTCAGCACATTTCTTTGTTCTTTAGCGCTGAAACAGGGATTCCGGATGTTCCCGCTGTTCAGCGGCTTGAAGACTCCCGTCCCGTATCTACGCCAGGCTCCCTTGACCACCGTGTGGTCGCCATCTTCCCAGTCTGTAAATTCTGGAGGCGTGTACGTGTCCGACCGACGCTCCAGGAGAAAATTGTGCACGCAAAGTGCCGCCATGGTGATCTTGACCACCTTCTCTGGTTCTAGACAGATGTTGGATCTGAACACACGGAATCTGTTGGCAAGGATGCCAAAAGCGTTCTCCGCCACGCTATGTGCCCGAGAGACACGGTGGTTAAAAACCCTCCGGCCGTGATCCATGTCCTTCTGTGGATACGGCCTCATTAGATCACATCTCAGTGGATACGTAGGATCCCCCACGAACACATAAGACATTGCTTTATTGGTTTCAGGCAAAGCCTCTGGAGGAGGGAGGCGAAGAAGGTTCAGGTCCATGGCTCTACACAGATCTGACTGAACAAACTCTCCGGCGTCAGCCTCGCTGGCCCGACTGCCCACATCTGCATAAATAAACTTCAAGTCTGCATCCACGGCGGCCAACATCATGATGAAGTTTTGAGACGGACAAGCGTTTTTGGCAGAAGCCTGGATGTGAATGTGCTTGGCATCCAGCGCACCGACACAATGTGGAAACTGCCATCTCTCCTCGAAACGCTTGGCAATCCGGCGCCACTCGTCCTCAGTGTCCGGTGTCTGAGAGAGAGAGAGAGAGAGACAACTGAGTAACACTGGGTGCTGAGGCGAGGATTCAAAGGACAGCAGGAGCCTTTTAAATCTTGAGACATGTGGTGTGGGGAGTTTGTTGGCGTGTCCATTAATTGAATGTAAATGATAGACATGTTTCAACATTTATTTATACCTTCAGAAAGCTGTCTTTCATCACCTGATGCAGGGCAGCACATGTCTCCAGCACAATGATGGACACAGTGGAGCCTCCGACGGGATACTGGAGACTGAGGGATCTGAACGTGTGCCCTGTCATGACACATTCATCATCATTTAAAGCATCTGATTAACTTGTATATATAAGTGTTTGTATAATCGCAGCAGCACATATACTGACCTGTGATGAGAAAGCGCAGAGTTAAAGACAGACGCTCTCGCGCAGTGATCGCGCGCCTCATCTTTGTGTCCTGTTTCGTGATGAGAGGACTCACCAGATCCAACAGATCCTCAAACTCCTCGGGCGACATGAACCAACTGTTTTCATCAACCTTTAACAACATAGAGAAACTGATGAACTAAACAAACAAGCGCATGGTCACGTAAACAAACAACACGTGATCGCGTGCGTGCGTGCGTGCGTGCGTGTCATCACCTCGATGTCTTTCTGCAGCACACACAGCTCGTGCTCTCCGTGTCTCCAGTGTTTCTGCCACACTCTCTTTCTTCGCGTCTTTCGTCTTTCTGATAAAAACAGCGCACAAATCACCTGAAAGGCGCTCACATCCATTCCTAGACAACATCTCGCCTTCACTGCCACATCTCGCGGGAGCTTTAATGTGGGGAAACTCCGCCTGCCAGCTAAAAGAACCAATCATTAACCGTTAAAGACTGTGAGGGGGGGCTTGTGCAGTGCGAGGTGACGCTTAGCACTCGCGCATGCGTAGTAATTGTGGCACGGAGGAACCTTCAGTATTTTTATTTTAAGCACATTTGAAGTTAACGAAATAATTATCTATTTTTAGTCGGACACATGTTGTTCTATTATGACTTATAATTTAACTTTTTTGTTTTGAATCGCAACGTATGTCCCTAGTGACCAATCAGAGGAGACGTTTTGACGCCTTGCCACGCCTCCTCAATACAGGATTCGCATCCTTCGGTTCAATTTCTGAGCTCGTTCACTGAGAGAGATCGAGAGCGCGCACTGGCGCGTTCGCGTGAAACCCGCCAGAATGAGCGCCTGCACGCGTAGTTTAGTGACGCGCAGGGGCGAGCAGATTATCAACAGATGGAATTTCGACTTTTACGTGTTTACAGCATTCGACGCGTTCAGAAACGGAGATTTTACCGCATTCAGGGAGTTCACCAACATTATTGAGAGTAAGCAGCGCGAGCGCGCGGTCTGTTTACCTCAGCATGCACGCGCATGTTAGCTTTAGCACGTAGCTCAAACTTAGCGACTACAGTAATAAAAGTGTGAAAGGTCATTGTTTGAAGAAATGAAGTGATACAAACGCATAAATAACACCGTTACAAATGTCAACAGGGTTGTATGAAGTGATCGAAACGACGTTGACGTCGCGTCCCCCTGATGAAAATGAAATAACGTTAAGTTTAATAGTAGTTCAAGTCTAGTATCCACGGGTTGTTTTGAGTTTGTATTACTGTAGTTTTACTACAACGCGATGGTTAAAGTGCCCTGTCAGGTGTTGAGGAGTGTTTCATGATGTCACTCATGATTGACAGGTTTGGTGGTCAGACCCATTGATGGACGCAGTGACATCATTATCAAACTTCGCTTTATGCAGTTTCTGTCCAGGATCAACAATGGAGATCGGTTAGGTGAGTCAGTGTGCGTTTGTGTTCATGTGAGTGTGTGTTTGTGATGATGATGATGATGTGTTGTGATGTAGATATCACTTTTGAAGACCCGTTGACACCTCTGGAATCTGCTCTCAATGTGCTGAAGTCCATCTGCAGTGACATGAACGTCCCTCACGGAGACCACCAGCGCGTGCACAACTGCATCAAAGAGATGGTGAGAGAACAGGGCTCCCATTTCAGTTGTTGATTGATTTCACATCTACACTTGGTCTGAAAGATGTTTGTTTGACACCAAGCTTGTTTATTTGTGTTGTGTGATTTTGTTTTAAATCTGCAGCTCATAATAGTTTGTATCAGGGCTGGAGAGTTTGAGAGAGCCGGCCAGATGTTACAGAAACACTTTCCCAAAGGAATGGATTCAGCTGGAAAGGTAACATCAAGTACAGACGCGTACACCAATGTTTCTCCTTCAACCTGTGGTTGACGTGCTTTCTGCGTTTGTTAGAAGAAGCTGTACATGAATCTGATCAGAAACAGACGTCGTTCTCACTCAGCGCTGCAGGTGAACTCGTATAATGACTTTAAACAGGACATGCTGGACTTCATCGACAGTCTCTACAGCATTCCAGAGCCGTTCCTCCTCAAGGTCTGACATGAACCTCCTCATTCTGTGTGTTCTCTACATGTTCCTCAACTCCTCCAGACATCATTTTAAAGAATCACGCATGAATTATGATAGATGTCTTCACATTAGCAAATTAGTTTTTTTTTTCGTAAATTCATCATATTCTGATCATTGTCTATAACACTTGTATAACATCAGTTTGGTTTTGTGTTGAAGATGTTGTTGAGTCCAGACTGTCGGATACAGAGTGAAGAGTCTCCTCAGATCAGCGCATGCCCTCAGAAGCGCAGTACAGAGGACTACACGTGTGCCACATCATCCCCACGCCGGTAATCCCCACGAGCTCTCTGCCATCACTGTCATGACCTCATGTGATTTCTGAGATAAACTCAAACGTGTGTATGCTGTTTCCAGTTCGGCGTCTCGTCTGGCAGCCCCGGCGCAGTTGAGTTTGGAGAGCCTGCGTTTGGTTTACAGTAAACTCAGCGAGATGTACGGGGTGAGCACACCCTTCTCACAGCTTCAGCGGGACGTGGAGAACGAGGCCCTGATGGAGAGCAGGACACAATCTGACGCTGAGCTTCACCTGGCGCTGTCAGAGACGCCGCTCGAGAGATTCCACACACAGCAGGACTCCGAGGAGGAGGTGAGGGACACGGGCGTCCACCCAGAGCTTCATGATTCTAACGGGACGAAGGAGACGGATGTTCAGGAGCTTCAGAATGACATGCAGCAGGACTCTGAGGAGCAGGTCAGAGACGCGGAAGTCCATCCGGACCTTCGGAGCGACACGCAACCGGACTCTGAGGAGCAGGTGAGAGACACGGATGTCCATCCGGAGCTTCAGAACGACATGCAACAGGACTCTGACAGGGGGAAGAGGAACACAGACGTCTCTGGAGAACAACTCTGTCCGGTGCGATCTCTTTACGCCGGGATGACCGTGTCTCGATTAGTGCTGGAGGACGACAGTCAGGCCAGTGAGGACGACACTCAGGTGGATACGACGGCACAGGAAGAAGAGGCCACACAGATCGACATCATCTCACCGGACAGACCGTCTCCACAGACACGTTCTCACAGGTATGACAATGAACAGTGTTAAGTATACTAGCACATGGTCCTGGATTTATTCTGAACGGAAGTGTCTGTGTATTTCAGACGGACAAATGCCGGCCGCCTTCAGTCTGACCCTGTGTCTCCTGCAACTCCATCTGTCAATCATACACACATGAAAAAACATCGAAATAAGAGGTGTGTTTTCATTCACGTCACATGATCAATGTTTCATTTTTTTTGCCTAGTTTAGATTTACAGATTCCACCTGATGTACTGCTTACTCATGATATTTCTGAACACCTTTCTAAATGAGTGAATTGCGTCCTCATATCTCTTATAGTTTATGGTGTCTGAATCATCTTCGCAAGCGCAGCGTGCTTTATTTTAATTATTGAAACTTGTGCAGCAAGTACTTCTTGTAATGGAAATGTTGATTTCTTCCAGGCGCAGAATTTCCAGTGATCCAGACTCTGATCCAGAGACTCAGACAGAGACATGTAACGGCAGTCCACCTCCAACAGTCGATCAAACACAACGAGAGACACGGAGACAGACACCTGTACGTCACACGCGTTACACCACCCCTCCTGCATCTGTCAGTCAAACACAACAGGAGAAACAGAAAGGGACTCCAACACGTCACACCAGCCCTTCTCCATCTGTCAGCCAATCACAGAGAGATACCCCTGATGTCAGTCAAGCACAACAGGAGAAACAGAAAGATACTCCAACACGTCACACGCGTTACACCAGCCCTTCCCCATCTGTCAACCAATCACAGAGAGAGACCCCTGATGTCAGTCAAGCACAACAGGAGAAACAGAAAGATACTCCAACACGTCACACGCGTTACACCAGCCCTTCTCCATCTGTCAACCAATCACAGAGAGAGACCCCTGATATCAGTCAAGCACAACAGGAGAAACAGAAAGAGACTCCAACACGTCACGCGCGTTACACCAGCCCTTCTCCATCTGTCAGCCAATCACAGAGGGAGAAGCAGAGAGAAACTCCTGCACGAGCAAAACAATGTGCCAAAAGGTGGGTGTGTCCTCCTGAAGGTCATGGGTTTAAATCCCAGGGCATACACACTCGTACTGATATATATTTTTTTCTGATTTCTCACAAGTGTTTCATGTGAAGAGTGTTTGTGTTTTTCAGCAGTGCGAAGTCTGACTGCGATCAGAGGACAGAAACTCCTGAACATCAGACACCAGAAAAAAGTGCAAAGTGCGTCTGACTCCAGCTTTACATCACCTGATACACGATCATCAATGTGCTCTTCCTGTTATACCTTTACAGATTCTTTCTGTGAATTCACACTGTCGCCGCCTTTCAAAGTCAATTCTTCAATCTGTAACTGTTTATTTGTATCGGTTAAAAAAAGAGTTGAAGTTTCTTGGACAGATGTTTTAACTTCTCTTTGATATCAGCTCATCGTCAGCACTGTTAATGCTCAGGGTGTTGCAGACAGTCCGCATCATTTTCTTCAGTTTATTCACTCTGCACATGATGTGATAAAATATAAAATTACAACCCCAGTTCTTGCAGCGTAGATAAAGGAGTTTGTTTTCCAGTAGTTTGACTGATATCTCCAGCACCTTCCCTAGAGTTTATCTGTATCTTATGAGTTTCTCATGTGTGATTGAGACTTTGTGTTTGTATTTCAGGCACATAATTGTCATTGATACAGAATCAGACTCTCAGCAGGAGACAGAAGCTCAGATAGAGACTCGTAATAGTAGTTCTTCTCCATCTGTCAATCAAACACCCCGAGAGAAACGGAGAGAGACTCCCGCACATCAGACGCGTAGCAGCAGTGGCAAGAAGAAACAGGACAAGAGGTTTGATATCCAGAACTCCTTTCTGATTACTTTCTGGGGCATTCAGTCCATCATTTAACACTTGTTTTTTTCACGATTTCTCTGTTGTTAATTCAATGTACGTTCATTTCTCTTGCTGCAATATCCTCTTGTATAGCAGGGAACGAATAGCCAGCGATTCAGAATCTGACTTTGAGTTAGAAGCTCTGAAGAAAACTCCTGCACATCACAGCAGTCCTCTTCCATCAGTCAGTCAAATAAACACTGAGAAACAACACAACAAGAGGTGAAAATCAGCATCACGTGTTTCTTTTTATCTCTGTGTGTCATATACATGACTGTAGCGTGTTAATGGCGTGTTTGTGGCAGGGCCAGAAGATGGATGGACGTGTCTGGAACTCATGAGGATTGGAGTGATGAAGAGTCGTTGTTCAGCGGCGCTGCAGGTGAATATATCTGTTTAACATACGACTGACGCTGCTGATGCTTCTGTGTTTTTAATGGTGATTTATCAACGTCTTTCTCTCTGCGTTTTTAAGGTTCATCGCGTAATTCATGTAAGGAGAAACAGACCAGAAAGGTGCGAATATATTTCCTTGTTGTCACAGGGGATGAATTGAATGTGATCGCTGGTGTTTGATTGTGATTTGTGTGTTTGTTGTAGAAGTGGACTTTGGAAGAGTCGAACTGGTTGAAGGAAGGCGTGAAACTTTTCGGCGAGGGCCGATGGGGGAGAATCCACTCGGCGTACCCGTTCAAAGACCGCACGCCCGTAAACCTGAAGGACCGCTGGAGGACCATGAAGAAACTCAAACTGGTGTGACGGCACATTTTGTAACAATCTTAACTTCTGACAGTTCTAAAAGGAAGTAGAAAACTTGATTTTAACAAAAGATGCTTTGTAAATTGCTCCTAAAATTCTTTTAAAAAAGTTTTAAGTTTTCCTTTTTTTGTATTAAATGTTTAAAACATTTGCAGCATTGTTGTTTTGACAATCTTTTTGTTTTATTGTGTTTCATTAAAATAAATTATGCTGAACGGGTGTAGAATATGTGAGTTAAAATGTCATTTCTAGATCACATGATGATTTTGGATTATATAGTTTATAATCCAGAGAGTCCTGCAGCGTTTGGCTACACATATGCGGCTGGAATCCTGCTGTCGCCTTTCTTCACATGAAACTTCTGCTTATTTTATTACTGAAGTTTATTTATAAAGCCCATAATGATAGACTTTATGTTGTGTAACAAGTGATATTTATTCATTTAGCAGATGGGTGAGTAAAATACTGTTAAATTAAAGCGGCCACAGTCAGAATATTCACAGTGTCAGATCAGCTGACGTCAGCAGTCGCAGCTCTTTTTATCTGTCGTGTCTGGTGTGAGATGATCGAGGGGTCTCGAGTCTGTTCTCAGGATCACCCGTGTTGAGTCGTGACGTGAACCCTCTTGTGTGATCTTCATGCCGTTCCTCAGCAGAAGTTCTTGTGCTATCATCACGAACGCCTCCTCGATACTCCGAGAATCTTTAGCTGATGTCTCCAGAGCCGCCACTACACCTCTTTCATCTGCTAGCCTACAAGCGTCTTCAAACGGAACCTGACGCTCGTCCTCCAGGTCACGCTTATTACCTGTGACACATAAAAAAACACACTTTAAAATCTTCATTTGTATCTTCAGAGGCATTTGAATATGAATAGCATGACAAAGATCATGTGCATTATAGAGGAAATTTAAAACTACACAGTAAGTCACTAAAAACATGGTCAATTAAAAGGGAAATGATTTGTTTGGCTGATCATTTGTAATAAAACTAAAATTAATAGATTTCAGTATTGACACTATTGTGAAGAGGGTCAAAGAGTTGTGGATGATGTCAAAGTTTTGGATCGCACTAGTTTAATGATATCTATAAGGCTATTATATTTTGGGTGAAACAACTTGGGTTTAATTGAGACTGAATTTAGTGTCTTCTGTTGCCTCATAAGCTGTTGTTTTACCTATCAAAGCCATGAGTACGTTTGTGGCTCCAAACTGCTGAACCTCGTGAATCCAGCGCGAGACGGAATCAAAGGTGGCCCGCCGGGTGATGTCGTAGGTGATCATGGCCCCATGTGCGCTGCGATAGTAACTCTGTGTGATGGTGCGGAATCGCTCCTGTCCCGCTGTGTCCCAAACCTGCATCTGTGAGAAAACACGACCACAATCACTGCTCATATCAAATTACTCACTGAAATCAACTCTGACAATGAAGGAAAGCTCACAAACATCTGACAGCCGTCTATTTGATGTCTGCATTTACATCTGCAAGACCTCTGCTGTCATATAGACGTCTAGAAGATGTCTGTAAGATGTTTACCATTTATGTAAAACTGTTCTTTCTAAGCAGATGTTTGCTAGATCTTCAGCAGACGTCTTACAGACATACATCTCCTAGCTAGGACATGAATGTAAAATATGAAGTAATATTTGACTGTCCTGTGAAGTGAACTGAATGTATTATCACCATCTTTCATTCACTGTTAGGGTTTCATTTTTTAAAACAGATAAAATGTGTAGACAGAACAGTGTCTTGTCTTAAATAATGTTATATGTTTAGGTCTTAATGCTTGTATAAGGGTAACCGGGGCTAGTTGTCACACATTTTACTCCACCCATCTCTCAAGACTGGCTGTTATCTCAAAGTCTTAGTGAACTTTTCCAAAATTATCATTTAGAAATAAAGATACAGTTCATTTATCACTGTGTGATAACACTGGAATCTGACATGTCAAAGTTTATTACAGGCAATGTAGCAAAATCTAAACAATGTGAAGCAAAAACTGATTCACCAGACAGCAGAAATGTGAAAGGTATAGTTAATATATTACATGAATTTATGATGTAAAAAGTGACGCATTTTCCACTTAACGGACATTTAATAAAAATGTGTTAGATGCTAATTCTATGAATCAACTAAAACATGATATTTCATATAAATAATCTAAAATAAAATATCTGTCATATTGAATTTAGATTTCAGATTGTGAAAGTTATTTTGCATAGATCTGGTGTGACAACTTACCCCGGTCTCCACACCTTGTGCTTCTTTGTTCTAAAACACTTTACATGTGAAGTAACAGGTAAACATTGACTGTAAGAGGAAGTGTGTTGTGGAGGGACGGGCTTGGCTGACGGATTTCATAGCCCGAGGGATACATAGTAAAGTTTTTCCTCTTGTGTACTCTGTTGTTAAATGAAATCTGTCACCCAACTGTAAGAAATGAGTTCCTTTGATCAGATCTGTCAGTCAAAGATGTCTTCTGCTTTGAGTTTAAAGGCTCAGAAACAGAGAACGGCTATGTGTGTGTGTATTTTAACACCATATTGTGTTGAGTGGTGATGTACGACACCTCTGGTGTAAATGTGTGCATGTGGATAAACCAGGAAGACCGGTTCTGCAGACGTGAAGCCGGTTTAACAGGTTCAGTTTGATGTTGAGATGCAATCTCACTCACCTCATACACGAGCTGGACTGAAACCCCATCAGACACATAACAGTGTGAAATATAGTGAATGCATAAGAAGAGAATGAATGTAAAGACAGTGGACCTTGACTCTCTTGCCGTGGATGTGGAGGGTCCGGACGGTGAAGTCCACGCCGATGGTGTTGTGCTGTCTCTCAGAGTAAAGTCCTGTTTTAAAGCTCTGCACCACACACGTCTTGCCCACGTTGGAATCTCCGATGAGAATGATCTTGAAGAGGAAGTCAAAAGCATCTTCAGACTCTGATCCGCTCCACGTCTGATCCATGGGTCCTAGAGTCAGTGCTGATGCTCAGTGTGAAGCTCTTTCTCCATGAGGGACATGTCAGAGGTGCTCAGGTGTTCAGCTCCTCGTGGTCACATGTCTCCTGAGATCTCTTCATCCCACAGCAGACGGCTGAACTGAGATTAAAGTATCACTGGTGTCTGCAAGCCTCACACCTGTGGGGGGTTTGTCTCTCACT
Source organism: Triplophysa bombifrons (assembly GCA_029783895.1). Taxonomy (NCBI): domain Eukaryota; kingdom Metazoa; phylum Chordata; class Actinopteri; order Cypriniformes; family Nemacheilidae; genus Triplophysa; species Triplophysa bombifrons. Next base: position 29,075,781 of record CM056449.1, read on the forward strand.
TTTCATTTCCTGCACGGTGTAACAGGTGAGACAGGTTTGAACAGTCCCACTGCATTATGGGTAATGCAGTCATCATACAATTTCCACAATGCACATGAGCAGTCATTTCAACAAATGCTGATCATCAATAAAATTGTAAATGTTTCATATTCAAATGTCCTTTTATGTGAAGTTGCAATTTTGCACACCTGTTTGGGACACCGTTTTGTTTGTTTAACAGTCATTTTAATAGAAAAAGGTTGTATTAAAAAAAATGTTAACACAAAACAAGAAAGGGTAACAATTCTAAGTCTAAATGAAAACAGTGTGATGAATAGAGTTGGGCGGACATGTGACATTTGCGTGCACGACAAATTCAACCTTTATTTACTCCAAACGGAAAAATACTTTTAAAGGTTTTATTTACTTCTAGATAAACACTTTGATGAACAAACATTAAATGTATTTTTTTTAAATACACAGTTTTCTTTATATCTGCCATTACGCATACCGCTAGTTATATATACATAAATAAAAACATACGTGTAAACAATAAATCACATTAGATGTCAGAGAGCTTCAACAGTAAACAGCCTCTAAATGTGTACACCACGCCCTGAGGAGACTTTTATTTTGAAAGGTCTAAAGATCAGCGGACGGAACCGGTTCGACTTCTCGCGCGCTTCACTGATACCGCTCTTCCTGTCGCGTGCGGATTTTCAGCACACCCCAGAATCACCATGGTGAGCGATTCATCTATTAAAATATCGTTTAGTTATCGTTTCATTTATGTAAGTGAGCTCGAATACCGTGAACGCGATCACGCGCACCGGCTTTATTAAGAGTTTGATGACATATCGCGTTTTAAAGATAACTTAACGTCACAGTGAATGCGTCTGCGTGCGTCACATGCGCGTGAACAATGAAACAGCAGATTATAAACCATAATACTTCACATGAGCGCTGCTCTTTAATAACGGGTTTATTACAGTATGCTTGTGCAGATTTAAACTATACAAGCAATCGCTCGTGTATTATGGGATGTGCGCTAACGGCGCTATTGTGTGACACAGTGAGCTCTGATGCGCATGCGCAGATGCGCTTCCAATAGATTTGTGATTTATATATTTAAGTTAACTTAATGTGTGTTAGAATGTGCGAGTGCTGATGTTTGTGTTGAGAATATCTCATTTCAAGCGCAGATGTGTTTGTGAGTGTGTATTATGGGATGTGCGGGACTGAGAGAGAGAGAGAGTTTCTAGTGTTTTCTGAGGGAGGAGTCTGTGATCACAGATCTATATATGAGCATCACTGTCCTCTTCATACATTCATACACATGTTTAAACTCTTACAGTATGTCTCATGTTTTCTTCAGTCTGATCTAGTTTCTTATCCATAGTTTTACGTGATCGGTTGCTTAAATATTTGAACAACAATTGAATGAAGCTTTGGATAAGATTCCTTGAAAAAAATAATTATATTTTATACTCTATTATTATTTTTTTGGTTATTTTATGTGCTTTTGATTTTACTTTTTACATGTTTACTATTCAGCACGCTGCTTTTGTTAATGTGCTTTATAGATAAATTGAATTGATTTCTGTCTTGTATTCTATAAAAGTTTTGTTATAGTGTAGAATTGATAGTTTACTGTCATTTATAAAAAAATAATTAGCTTACCATATTTAAAAAGTCATTCCTGTTATAAAGTATATTAAAATCAAGGATAGATAATAAGAATTCACACTTTAAAGGGGTAAAATGACATGGCTAAAACAATATTATGGTTTGTTTTAGATGCAAAGTGTAATTTGTCTTAGACTCAATGTGTAAACAGGATTTAAGGTTCAAAACTAATGTATAGGTATGATGACAAAATTTTCAAACACCCCTAAGCTCAAAATGGATGACATGACGAGACAGAGCTGAAAATTCCCTTTCCGACGATACCTGAATTGTGAAAATCAGTTGAGGATTGCGAAAGTTATGATATGTATAATACCGAGGAATATAGTAAAATAGTTAACATGAACTCCAATGGAAGTCGTGTGACCGAAAATGCTTATAATTAACACATTTTTGCTTGTAACTTCCTTATTTTGTCAGATATTTGCACGAAATTTGAAACGAATGTAGAATTTTGTTAGTTCTTTCAAATGAAATCATGAAAATATACTGTTTTAGCTGGAATGGGCATCAGACCCATGGTACCTCACTCAAAACAAATAAAATTAATAAGCGTTCATTCATATTCATAAACATTTATTTTCAGAATACAAGAGAAAACAACAATACACATCAAAATGAATTGTTCATTCATATTCATACAACACATATTCAAAGCATGAGTAATAATTTCCAGAAAAACACCGTCAGAATGAGTTGAATACAGACGATGTTTTTTTAGAACTGCGCCTGCAGTACATTCGCTAATCTACCCGCCACAAATGTGACTTCACAATTTCCGCGATTTAGTTAAATACTTTCTCCTCGATGGATTTCAATGGAATTTCGTCAGTAACAAGATAAGACCTGTGTATTTAGGTCCACCTACATTTCATTAGTGTCCAAAGCTTAGATGAAGCCCACCGACCGGTTGAACGCAAATTTTCTGAAAGCCGCGGTGAGCTGAAATCACATTAGGGCTGAAATCCCGAAGTGTCCAACGCTTCAGGGGCTTGAACTCTATGTAGTTACAGTCGTGTTCAGGAAACACATACTACCACCAGGCGGCCAGGAGAAGATATTGAATGACATACACTAGTGTTGTCACGATACTGGAATTTCTAACTTCGATACGATACCTTGAAAAATATCGATACTCGATGCCATTTTCGATACCACAGAGAAAAAAACTGCCACAACATTAAGATGGTAATTTTTTTTTGTATTATTATTTAAAGATAAATATAACATGTATAGTGTATTATAAAGAGTTATTAAAGTGTAAAATGCATTATAATTCTTCATAATTTGTGTTGTAACGCATTATGTACTGATGCGGGTCGGGTCTCATCTTATTTCTGGTGCTACAAGAGAATGCTAAACTTTAATAAACATTTTTTTTTTGACCACACTTTTAAAATGAACTGAACTATGTAACTAATCTGAGAACTTAAGTTAATGGTAATAGATATTTGTTACATGAATAAACAATGAAAAATACTTCCTAAACATGTATTAATCTTAGTAAAAAGTTAATTTAAACTAACAATTTACTAATACATGTACTAATTAAAATCCAAAGTTCTATCTGTTAATATTTTTTTTCATTGGACCTGAGCAAACATGATCCGTTGTATTTTATTACATACTGTCATCAAAGATTAAAATATCCTGCATTGCTCATCGTTCATAAATGCTGGTTAATACAAAACATTATTTGATGAACATATTTTAATGCCGGATTCACATATCACCGATCCACACACGCAAACTTGCGTGCATCACACGCGAAAACAATGCTCACTGGATCGACATGAAGACAAATTACAGAATTGAAGTAATCCTTTCTTTAATTAAGTTAATTAAGCACAAGTTAATTTACATTTGACCACAGTTAAAGTATTTAAAGATTCACAGTTAAAGATTCCTCAGTCGGACTTTACGAATTACGGGAAAAACGAGACAACACTCATATTGCTATATTAGAGGTGTTAGCGCCTTTTGTTAGCACTGCTCTGTAGCGACTCTTGCATATTGGCTTGTTTGTGTCCTTCGGCTTTCCATTTTCATTTGCTTCATATCCAAAATATTTCCAGATAGCACTCCTGCTGTGTTCTTTATCAATCAAAGCACACGCCATATTGCGAATGAGACGAGACACGTGACAGGCACTGCGGTCACGTGTGCTGTTTGTCAACGCGCCTTTGCAGATAAGTGAAAGTGACAGCTCGGCTAGGATCGGAGTATCGATACTTCGGGAAATTAGTATTGGTATCGTTCAGATATTTCAGTTTTGACAACACTAACATACACATTTTAGTACCGCGCGGCTTGGAACACATTTTTGAGTCAGAATTTTCGCCGCGAGTGGTTACGATGTCATCATACCTATAATGTATTTTCCACACACCGTGTGTGCTGTGATTGGCCAGTTCAACAGTGTGTAGTGATTGGTGGAATACTACAAGCGTGTGAGGGAAATGTAACGCATCTGACCATATTTGGAACATCAGGTTCCTCTTCAATTGTACTGACAGGTACAACCACCTTACTTGTGTATATATTTGGGCGGTCTTCGTCAAATCAGACCACCAACTGATGTAGATTTGTGTGTTGTTTCTGGCAGGTCTGGGTGGGCATTCACTTTTAGAGAGAATGACTCTTTCGTTCCCACTTTCATTTCTGCAATTTAACGTGTCTAATACATGCATCTGCAGCTTATAACACACCAAAGACACAGATAAACATGTGTTCACGCCATATGACCTCTTTAAGAACAGGATCTGAATAAAATACTTTAAATATCATTTTAAATGAAAAATGTTTTTAGCGATTTTGATATATGCTTTGGTCATTTTATAATAAATTGTTATTTTACCTAGAAATAAACAAATAGGTTTAAAGCACTAATATTATAATAAAAAAAATATGAGGCAACTTTAATGTTTCAAAGTTTAAATTTTAGAAAAGTAAATGACCTGTGTCCAAACATTTCAATGTTTTTTTTATAAACTCATGAAATGCCGGCTGTTTTTAACTTCTTATGATAATGACAGTTATTATTTTGTATAGTTAGTTTTCTTATACGATAACGATATGCATAAAGTATAATATAAGTAGTTCATGTATCTCAGACGTTATTTATTAATATTAGAATTTGTAATTGTGGTAGTTTGTTAAGATTATACGTGTGATTATGCTCTAATAATGATAAAACTACGAACAAGAAGTTTTTTCGAATGAATGAGACCATACATCACACTTATTCTTCGCCACGGCTGTTTGATGTGTACAGGCGTCTCTATCAATGTCCCCCATGAACATCTTCAGACATGGAGCTGATGAGGAGAAGGCCGAGACCGCTCGACTGGTGCGTACACGTCCACACACAAGATGTCAGACCGATCCAGTCTGTGTTTTTAATGCTTTTCTGCTTGTTTGGTGATGCTGTGTTTCAGTCTTCATTCATTGGTGCCATCGCTATTGGAGATCTGGTGAAGAGCACTCTGGGTCCTAAAGGAATGGTGAGAAACACTGTCACGTGTGCTGTCAGATCCTACAGACTGTGTGTGTGTGCGCGTGACCACTCACGCTGTTAATCCTGTGACCTTACAGGACAAAATCTTATTGGGCAACAGTGGTGAAGTCACAGTGACCAATGACGGAGCGACGATCCTGAAAGCCATTGGTGTTGATAACCCTGCGGCTAAAGTGCTTGTGGGTACGTACGGCGGATATCTCTTCATCCTGTGATGTTTGCGGTCACAGATCTCATCAATCAGACGTGTGCGCGTGTGTTTCAGACATGTCTAAAGTTCAGGACGATGAAGTGGGTGATGGGACGACGTCGGTGACGGTGCTGGCCGCTGAGCTGCTGCGGGTACGTGATTAAGAGTTGCATCATCACTCCTCTGCCTGTCTGTCATCTCACCGCTCAAGTAATCTCATCTGTGTGTTGTGGCGTAGGAAGCCGAGCTCCTGATCGCCAAGAAGATTCATCCTCAGATCATCATCGCCGGATGGAGAAAGGCCACTCAAGCTGCCCGTGACGCCCTCAGAGAGGCAGCGGTGGATCATGGGTAATGAGACGAGTCTGCTGTCGTCTGGTGTCACGTCACTCCACCGTCTGTGCATGTGAAAGATAAAATCTCTCTCTCTTTTCTGTAGGAACGATGACGCTAAATTCCAGTTGGATCTGATTAACATCGCCCGCACGACTCTCTCATCCAAACTGGTCACTCATCATAAAGATCACTTCACTAATCTGGCCGTAGAAGCTGTGCTCCGACTCCGCGGCTCCGGCAATCTGGAGGCCATTCACATCATCAAGAAACTGGGAGGCAGTTTGACCGACTCGTACCTGGACGAAGGTGCTCACGTTCACCGAGCACTGTGAAGCCATGAAGCAGTATTTGACATGACATTAAAAAACCTTTTGCTTGTGAATGTGTGTGACAGGATTTCTGTTGGATAAGAAGATCGGCGTCAATCAACCCAAGAGGATCGAGAATGCTAAAATTCTCATCGCCAACACCGGCATGGACACGGACAAGATCAAGGTGTGTGAAGTTAATATGTCGCTTCGCTCGTGATCACTTTCTTTATCGGAGCTTAACCGGTGACCTCATCCGTCTGCAGATCTTCGGCTCCAGGGTGCGCGTGGACTCCACGGCAAAGGTGGCCGAGATCGAGATGGCCGAGAAAGAGAAGATGAAGGAGAAGGTGGAGAGGATCCTCAAACACGGCATCAACTGCTTCATCAACAGGTCAGTGACACACACCATCATCATCACCGTGTGCTGCCCTCTGCTGGTGATGTGAGGTTTAACATGTGTGTTCTCCTGCGTTTCATCATCAGACAGTTGATCTATAACTATCCTGAGCAGCTGTTCGGTGCCGCCGGCGTCATGGCCATCGAGCACGCTGACTTTGTGGGAGTGGAGCGTCTGGCTCTGGTCACAGGTATGACCTCACTGACACAACACCACACAAATGACACCTTCAAAATCTCCTTAACGTAATACCGGATGTTATTACCATGTTTTTTTTACCTTTTCTGTTTTTCCTGTTTGCCCCTGTAAAGCTGCTTTGAAACAATACACATTGTGTAAAGCGCTATATAAATAAACTTGAATTGAATTGAATGTTTTGGCAAACAAATGAAGAGCCATGGTAAAAAAACATTATTCATCATACCTGATTAGAAAATTTGAACTGTGCACAGCTGCCTGTCACGGTAATGATAACCTGTATTGTTGTGTAATCCAGCGGTCAGTCATGAATTTGCGCATGTGAAATTCGTTCGGACGGTGCTGTGACAATGAGTGGGAACCGAATATGACACGCAAAATCACATAGAATGACACGTTTCACTGTTTACACTTAACCATCCGCTCCTGTTTCTATTGCCACCACAAACAAAGCCGCTTCTTTTTATTTGTTCTTGTAATCTTTAAAAGTTGTGTTGTACAAAACGGGATGATGCGACACAGCTACAATGAGCGATTCCTCCATGATGAAAATTTAATTTGTACCAAGAGGTCAGGCTTTACGTTTTGGTCTTCTATTGGTCTCACGCGCACACGTGACGGGAATTCGCAGTTCAGAGTTCAGCGAAGTTTAACTTTGCTACGCAGCGAAATATTTCCACACATTCTTGTGTTTCTGGTATGTTGCACTTGCATGCGTATAAATGGAAGTCAATGGGGGGAAAATTCAAGTGTGACCGCGGCCTAAGCAGGGAAAGATTCATAACTGAGGATTTTTCCTCAATTTTTCTCAAATTTCAATTTCTTCATTTGCATTATACAAGAATATTCTGTTAATATTATTTTTTCTAACACTTAACAATAAGGTGCTGCTTGTAAACTATTAGTTAATGCATTAGCTAACATGAACACTGCCAACAATTCTAATGCAGCATTTATTAACGTTCGTTCATGTTAATTTCAGCTTTTACTAATACATTAAATAACATTAACAGTAACATTCAATAGTGTAACTAGATGATTGTTAAAATGACTCTCTCCTTCATTGCTTATTACTAAGACTTTCTTTATCCTACAAAACCTTGATTAGTTAAGTGACTCAATGATAGA